>CM046877.1:329600961-330314395 GCA_025667525.1 Glebionis coronaria
ACTCTACTCAAGAAAAGAAATCTCTTTCCTCCTCTAGAAATTTATTATGTTTCTTTTGGCTTGTGTTGGGCTTATATAATTCATAGCTTTGTCCGACCTATAAAAGATGCATCGGATGGCCCCAATGAAAAATAAAAGTACCTTTGGAATCGTAATCTCGTGCTCTTCTCAATGGTGTGCATGTGATTAAATATAAACCCCGTTTGCATCTCAAAAAAGTGCAAACAGCGACAAAACGCATTGAAAATCACCATTTTTAATTCATTTTATATATTTTGTATCTTCAAGACTCAATAAAGTATAAAAACATATTTTTACTTATATTTAGCATATTTAAGTCTTATTGGTCTATTTCGAGGATATTTTGATAATGTTTTTATGTGCGATTTGACACACATCGCTACAAAATCATACACAACTTCAACAAAGAAATATGTATTCATTCAATAAAATACATTTAATCATTAAACAATATAAAAAATAAAAAACTAATTATATATTTTAAATTATATATAAAACTTATTTTAGCAAAACTTATTTTAACGTAAACTATAACAAAAATATACTAAACATTAAATTACAAATTAAAAAAGAAAAAAGAAAATACACAAACCACAACAAAGAACTATTATTCATTCAATAAAACATATCAAATCACAAAACAATATATATAAAAATATTGTACATTTTAAATTATGTTTTAGCGTAAACTATAAAAAACATGTTTATTTTCTAAATTTATTATTTTCTATATTTTGGATTAAAAACATGTTTATTTCAAAAAAAAATTCAATATTTTTCAAAAATCATGAAATTTTTATTTTCTAATATTATATAGAAACTAGAATACCCCATATTACATTTCTATTTCTTTTCCCTAAAAAAATAAAATATTTCGCATATCTATTTCTAACCCTATTTTACATTTTCGTCACTTTTTAACGTTTTTTTTCAAAAATTTTACGTTTCGACAACTTCTCACGTTTTTGTCAGTTTTTTTTACGTTTCTTCGTTTTTCACGTTTTCGTTGTTTTTTTTTTTTTACTTTTTTGTCAGTTTTTTTATGTCTTCGTCAGATATTTTTATACCTTCGTCACTTTTTCATGTTCTTATCAGTTTTTTACGTTTTCGTCATTATTTTTAAGTTTTTTTCTTCGATTTAGTCCGTTTTCATCAGTATTTTTACATTTACATCAGTTGTTTTACGTTTTTCTCAGCGTTTTTATGTTTTCGTCTGATTTTTTATGTTTTTGTCCGAATTTTTAAGTTTTCGGCAATATCTTTTTCCTTTTTCTTCTGATTTTACATTTTTATCCGATTATTTTACGTTTCTGTCTGATTTTTTCGTTATCATCCGATTTTTATTATGTTTTTATCAGGTGTTCAAGATTTTCAACTCTACTCAAGAAAAGAAATCTCTTTCCTCCTCTAGAAATTTATTATGTTTCTTTTGGCTTGTGTTGGGCTTATATAATTCATAGCTTTGACCGACCTATAAAAGATGCATCGGATGGCCCCAATGAAAAATAAAAGATGTATATATATATATATATATATATATATATATATATATATATATATATATATATATATATATATATATATATATATATATATATATATATATATATATATATATATATATATATATATATATATATATATATATATATATATATATATATATAGATATATATATATATATATATATATATATATATATATATATATATATATATATATATATATATATATATATATATATATATATATATATATATATATATATATATATATATATATATATATATATATATATATATATATATATATATATATATATATATATATATACTAGCGTCGTAACCCGCCCAACGGGCGGGGTAGCTTTTTTTCTTGTTTCGGAGGGTTTGTGGTTCGTGAGTTTTTAGTTTATTATTTTTTAATTTATCATTTAGTATATTTTAGTTGAGGATTGCTACGACCAATAATTTTTACACAAAAACTTTTATATAATGATGTATAAATAAATGATTTGACATAAAATAATAAGTTAGTGGAGAAATAAGATGATAATTGGTTCGTGTCACTTGCCACATCATTGTGTGAAAGTTTTTTTGTAAAGTTATGTGTTTCTAACATTTCTCATTTTAGTTATAGTCTATGCTTAAGTAATGTTAAATTTATGTTAAATTTTTTTACATAAATTTTAAATTAAGAGGCAATTTCATACATCACACTACTTTTTAAATCAATTTCATATATATTCAAATATGCTTAAAAATCTTTATACATTATGTATTCAAAAGTTGCAATTTGAGTATATATGAAATTGAGTATATATGAAATTGAGTATATATGAAATTGATTTTGAAAGTAAAGTGATATATGAAATTAATCTTTAAATTAAATTTGAATTTAAATAAAAAAATTAATTTTTTAAATATTTTTAAAGTCCAAATAATATAGTTTTTTAAAAACATAAAAAAAAGCAAACCCGCATATTCTCCTCGATCGTCAACTCTTTCTCATCCTGCTTATATTACCATCTTGTTTCTATGAATACTTAAAAAATAACGACTTTAGAAGGGTATTTATCTAAAGGATTTCAAATCTAAAGGTCGGTTTATACTTGACGTAATCGTCCCTAATTACATTACGGTCGTTGCCCTTTTCTGTTGCATCACGAAGTCCCTTTTATTTCAATACTCAAATTTATAGAAACTCATATGGTCATAAAATTCAAATTTCAACAATTAAATTTTAAGACTAAGTAAATAACCGAGGGCAGTACTCTTCCACCTCCTGCTCTCATTCCTACGTCACATTACAACCGTGATTATGTTTCCATTATACTTTTACTTATACATCCATTGTACTTTTACTAATACAGATCTTTATTATGCCAAGTTCTGCGCATCTCTGTAATACTACTGAACAACAATCTGAGATTAGTAGCTAGTGAAAATGAGATAATGAATAATAGTATCTATCGTCTTTTTTTTCCTTATCTGACCTAGGTCATTGGAGTTCTGCAGTTGATAATATGGTATTTCTTCATACTCTAATAGATGTCTCCAACGTAAACATCATGGTGACCGGGTCAAATGCATATAAGTTTACCCAGACCCTCCATTGCTTTGTGTAGAAAAGTTGGTCAATAGACTTGCAATCAAGTTAACTAATTTTAGGGATAACTTAGAACTTAGAAGTGAACCTCGTGGTTTGCGTATACGTGAAATACAATCATCATTTTTTATTTCTTAAAAACTTAAAGTACCATCTTTTATCTTGGGAAAATCTACTCACGGTAAATAAGCACATTTTCTACCACAATAACATTTTGAAACTTCTTTGTATGCATATCCTTAGCTTATTAACAATTCAACATGATGCTCTTTACTTTACTAAACTTTCATAAAACCATAATGTCTCCCTATTTTTCGACAGTGACTTTGATACGGGGATCAAGTAGTTTCTCAATGGAGCCCTGTTGTAAACTTGTAATAGGTGCTTGGCTTGCAATATTCAAGCACACTTTATCAGTTCTTAAAGTGATTTTGACAATAATAGAATCATTAAAACTACTCTATATAAGATCTTGAAAATGAGATGCCCCCTTAAGTAATAAACTTACAGTGGGTTAAAACCTCTTCCCTTCAGTGACCATCTTAAAGAAGTACTCGGCTGCTAAGGCAACCTTTGGTACCTATAATATCGCACATCTGAAATCGGTAATATATGCAGAAAGATATACTCTTAGTCGCTTACTTTAGATTAATGAAAACACCTACTAAACTATGTGTGCATGGTTAAGCAATCAAATTAAATTGGACCAGAAGGTAGTGGATGGCATAATTGTTAGGCTAAAAAATAAAAGATATGATACCCAAATTGTTATAAATTCAAGGAGTAGTATTTGAGTGGATCAAGAAGGTTGCAATTTGCAATTGTTTTGCCTGATAGATTAAAACCATAAAATTTTATATTATTCAAGTTAATATCTTGCAATTTAGTAAAGAAATCAAGAAGGTTGCAATTTGCGATGGTTGGGATGGCATCAACGATTCGCTTGCATTGGCATCAGCTGATGTTGGGATAGCAATCGGGGCAGGAGCAGACATCGCCATAGAGGCAGGTGATTACGTTCTAATGAAAAACAACTTAGAAGATGTGATCATAGCCATTGATCTGTCAAGAAAAACCTTCTCTCATATCAGACTAAACTATTTTTTTGCCATGGCAGTACCGACTCTATAATGTGGATATAAACAGGTAGCGTACGAAGTCTTACCAGCAGCTCTGGTTGTCGCTCATAAGCTATACCCTTGCTTTCCAATATGAGCTGCGACAAATTTACTAATAGTCATCACAGGATTGATTTTGGTCCACCCTTAAATCCATAAAATAATTCCCTTGCACCATTCCTGCAAGTAATACAATGCACAAAGAAGGAATTACAGCATGAAATGGGTTGAATTGAAGATGAGCCAGCTTGGCGTACTAAGTAATCCTAATTACAATATTTCGGCTCTTTTAAACCATTTTCCTATATCTCTTCCAAAGAAAGCAGCTTCCTACGGATTCCGGAAGAGTCTTCAGTTTATTACCCGATACGTTTAGTAGCAACAACTGCATTATCAGAAACTCGAATAAAGTTCCTAGCCAAAATACGTCATAAAAATGAATTTTAACATTAAAAAATGAAAAGCGATACGTACATGACATGAGTACCTCAAACTGACTATACTTTTGGAATGTAATGTTTTCATATCAAAGGAGCCTTTTTCTAAATCACTCACTTCGCATACCACCAAATAAGAACCACAAACACTACTAACCTTCACTACGAACAAACTTGGAGTCCCTGATCCCAATATTCGAAGAATGGAGTATCAACATCGGTTACAAAACGGCAGTAGGTTGGCTCACTTGATGACCAGTGAGTTAATAATACTCGGGTTAAACGTATGATATGTTAATGGCGAACATATTCCTATAACAATGACTTCACATAAGGCACATTCCGGCACAAGTTTCTGCTCCCACGCTTCCATCAAATATCGTTTAAATATTAATCGAGCAATCTGCATAAAGAAATCTGCAATATTATTCAGTAGTCACTGAAATAGAAAGAATACATTTGGATAATTTGTAATTTGGAAATTGGGGCAAATCCATCTGATCTGTCACCCCTTGTTATGCTTTCTCTTAATAGCACGTCCAAACACCCACTTACTCGCATTTATAGATTAAGATATAGGTTCTTACCAATCAACCATTACCCATCTTGCACATGTTTCTGCAACCACATCAACTGATCTGTCACTGGGGCATGGCATACGCTATGGGATTTGTACTGTTGAATGGCTACCCACAAAATATCTGTAAAATGCTATAACCATGGTCGATGCTAGGTACATAATTTGAAAAAACAGAAAGAAAGCACTGAGTTTTAGTAGAAATCTCAAGATGATATTGGTTGTATATGTGATATTTAGCCTGTGATATTTAGTCAATTAATGTGTAATACAAATACTATATAATAGAGCAATTACATAAGAAATCAAGTGCCTGTTAATGGAAGATACCTTTTAGAACAGTTACCAGCTCTCTCTCCAAATCATTTATTGTACATTCCAACTCTCTTGCACCCGAATAAGCCCCTGCCACATAACAAAGTATACAGATGTAACACAACCTAAAAATATTTAAAATGAATAAGAAAAACAATACCTATAAAGTATTGGCAGTAGAAAGTCCTAGATCATTTTGGAAAATGGTTGACATGATTAACCATAAGAACATAGTTACTATAGTAGGGTAGACCAAAGAGGTACCATGAGTCTGCTATAAACTTTCTAATCCAACCCGTAGGTAGAAAAGCAAATGCATTAACCATAGTTACCTCATATCGTATGCTCTTTGATACGTAAAGGAATGAGATATGTTTCTGCAATACGGAATAAGCGGGGTTATAGCAGGAGGAGAATCAAACTGCAGAGGATCGGGTTTACCTTGGTCAGTTGTTGGAGTCTCAAGAATCTCAAATGATTGTTAAACTAAAAGTGTCCATTTGCTTCGAGTCAACTCTCATCCTCCTTGAGCAGATACATCTCCTAATACAATCAGCATATCATAAGACTGAAAATAGAAAATGTACAGATGAATTAAGTATACCATGGTTTGACATCATTTATTGCATCCTACCTTCAGGTGTATATATTGTGTCGTCTGTCGTCAGATGAATCAACTTTAACATTAGCGAAAGTGGAGGGGATAATAGAGTCAAAAGGGTAAACTGAAATAATTTGGTCATATTTGTGCTCCATATCACCCAACACAATCACATCATTCATCAAGTCCTGAAGTTACAGCAAGTTCGTCGTATTAAGAACCCTATAGAACAGATGCAAATAAAGAAAGGTATGATGAAATGAAGAGTCAATTGGTAGTGAAGTTCAAAGCTTCTCAAACCAAATTACTCAATCTGTAACAGTTTCTAATATGTTCAATATAGATATCAACTCTAATTAATCAGTAAAGTCAATAAGTGCAAGTAAATACCACGAAAACGTCGAGGTACACCAAAATAAGTTTGTCCTCGGATGCAAGTATTTTCTCTGCATCTTCTACACTTGTTACATTGTACACAGTAGTCCAATATTTTTATTCATCCAAGTTACTATAGCTTCCCTGCATTTCAATAAAACACCAAAAAAATCAAATCAGCTTCATTTGTTCCACACTACTATTACATCTACACATCATAAATATATAATTCCCAACTGTTTAGAGCAGTCAAGCATTCTCCAAATAATCCGAAAATCACTAAAGACTGTATCTTATGCTAACGGGACGTTTGGAATTGCTTATCTCAGCAGGTTGGTGTATTTTTTTGTCAAAGGGCCTGAAAGGTTTCAAAATTTCGTTCACAATAATTCCATTTAGCTTCCCCTATAAAGGTTAAAAACGTTTTGCCAAGATTCATAAATGTACCTCTATCGCGATATTGAGTTCGATAAGTATGAGCCAAGTTCTCCCTGTCATGGCTTTGTATATCTCATTTTGAATGAAAATCTTCTGCTATTATTAATATACTCAATTTATTCTCGAACATAATTTTAAAATTATAAGAATTTCCATACAATCCTTCGTGCAGTAACCTACCCATAAAGGGCAACCTGCGAATATTAAAAAGACCAACGTTATTGCTCAGTATCAAAACATATATCAGAAAGATGATAACTGAAAAAAAAGTATTCCATGAAGACGTGAAACGAACAGAACCACGTGAAAGACGTGAAATGAACCTACCCATAAGAATTTCCAAACATGAATACTAAATAGCTCGCTAAGTGAGGTTTATAATTCATGGTGAAATTTTTTTTCGGCAAACAGAATACTCGTATAATATTATTAACTTGGTTGGCATTAATTAAAAGATGAGAAATTATAATTGTATGCTTCTTAATGTCTTACTTATAATGGAACTAATCAGGTCAAATCAGTTCTCGTTTAGGTGCTCCAAATTAGTTTAAAATAGCTGGAGTGTCAGCCATCTTGCATTCAACAACGGGTTATTTTGTTAAAATATCTACACATAACGTACCTGCTAATGCTTGCAACGAAAAGCCACATTCCAATGCTTCTTTGCATATGTGTGATCCAACAAACCCGTTTCCACCCAGCTCAAGTAACTGATACCACAAAAATATTAGCTTAGTTTGAATAAATGGGTGTTTGGGATTGCTTATTGTAAGGGACACCTGTACTATGAATTTATAACCACCTATAATTATGAATTTGTTTGCGTCAACAATTTTACTTACTTAATCGTACAACTTTAGGTTAGTACACCAATTAGCACCGTCATTCTGTCATGGAATACTCTTGAGGCCTATCTTGAATCCGATAAGCAAACCACTCACGTATAGTGACTCGAGTGGATCTGTGTGTTCGTCTATAGTCTGTAACTCCTTTGTGGTAGTCTGGTAGATGTCTGTTCTATTTTCATATTCTGCATATGAAAACAAAAGGGGGTACTGAAGTGTAAGGTATAATAAGGTGAGACAGGGCATGGTCATGATCAATCTAATTTATGTAAATGACTACTGTTAGCTCGAATAAAGATGGAGTTATAACTTTACTAACATGAACATTGACTGACAGAATGCAAATGAAATAGAAACATTAACTAAGCAGATAAGTAACTACATAGCAAAATATCAAGTTTCACAATAGGTATAGCCATTATGTGAACTCCAGATCATGTAGACACATAATTACGGCTGCCATTTGTAAGTAAAACCATATTAACTATTTAACTTATGATCTCTTAGGACTATTCATTCTACCAAGTATGCAGGTCAGCAACATCTGACATGAAAACTTTGAGGAGTTTTGACCCAATTACTTTTAAGCTTCCTTTATAGAAATAAACTAAATTGACAACATTTGGAACAACTGCAGGGATCCATATTGAAAACGATACCAGGATCTTTAAGCAACAAATATGAAAAACCTTGTTCACCCATTTGTACACGATATGCAAAAAATCAACTAACCTTAATCCCCAACTCAATCTCAGACCTCATGGGACCAGGTTCGCCAGCAACCTATAGAGAAAGAGAGAGATTAGATGAATAATATAACATATTAGATTCATACTGTATTGGAGTGTGACTGCGTGTGTATCTTGGAATCAATAAAAGAAGTGGCTGCAGTTGAATATATTGTACTTACTGTAATCGTCATTTGACACATTGCCTATAGAGCTCCATGCAGATTTCTAAACCTACAACATCAATTTTTTTAATTTGAGCATTGTACAATAACGGGTCAATATGGGTATTTTAATATTTACACTTCATTAGTATGGTTTAGATGAGTCTCTTAGGACTACGGGTCTGGGTCAAATGGGTCTATAGTCAGGCTCTTATAGTTCTTTTCTTGTGCATTTTACAATAAAGTTTCACCGGATTATCAAGAAAATCCGGTTAATAGTGTAAATGAGAAATGACATTTAATACAAAATAGCCTCTATGGTCACAAATAGAACATAAACATACACCTGATAAATGCATGATAAATGTAGTATGGAATTAGAAGACAAATGGAGATTAAAAAGCAAAATGATAGTGCATATAATATTGTGCATTCGCATAGTGTCTTGTTTTGGATAAACAGATATGTAAGCATTCGTAATGTGTTTAGGTTGGAGCGCACGTTGCGGCTGTTAGCTTTATCCCCAATTCCAGCAGCCAAAATATTTGTAGCAGCCAATTTAGTTTAAGATCTAAGTTGGACTTTTTGTTTTCTTCATAGATTTCGTTAAGATTTGGGAGTTAATTACTGGGTTGGGTTCTCTCAGTTTTTTTGGTTTGTGACAGTCAGGTATTAACTATGTGGAGATGTCTTTAGTTTTTGTGGATGATTATTGTAATTTTTTTTAATTTCCACCACCTGAAGCACGTAACATAATATTCTGAGATAGGTTCGGTCTCTACTTAAAATATTGCACCTTTAAGGTCCTAAAAAATATTTAAGCTTGTACCAAGGTTGCTGTGAGAGTGTAAAGAAGACCACAAACCTGATTTGCAGCCCTGATGACGTTCACTACATTTTCCATGCAAGTGGACAGTACGCCGCCTGCAACAATAGTTATATGTCACAACCTTGTAGAAAGCTTAAGAAAGTGCGTAAATGATGGACCTTTACCTCTCGTCCAATTCGCCGCCAGGACGAGAACCTGTAAAACTCTTTTTCTTTTTCACGAGTGCAATTATTACATGCCCATTAAGAAGGTCATTAAGTAAATCCCCATACCTGCAAAAAAAACAATAGAAATCATTCTAAAACGTGTTATTAGGGTTTTGAGTCTTTGAGACGAGAGAGATGAATTAAGGCCTCATTTTTAGATACGTATGAATATATTAGGGTTTTGTATGAACATAAAATTTATTTTAAAACGATAATTTAGGAATAGATATGTATAAATTCCAAAATTATAGATAAAGAGTTATTCCAGTTCAATATCTATAAGCTAATTACGTATATACAAAAAATATTTACGTTAATATTAGATTTCGAGGAGCTTATTATATGTGTTTTGTATTGAAAATTACAAATAATTGGTTGGATTAGTTGGTAAAGGTGCTTGCATTTGAATGAGAGGTCATGAGTTCGAACCTTGCAATACACATGATGTTATTTATAAATAATCTAAATTTAAATTCTTTTTTATTAAAATCCGAAATTAAATAAAAAATTTGATTGAATCCGGTTCAGATTATACCCAGCTCGGCCCAGAGTTGAACCGGACCGGCCCAGAACTTCAAAACGCAATTTCCAAAACAAAGTTTTCAAAATTGCGTTTCCAAAACGCGATTTTCATAAAACTGCGATTTCAAACGAAAAATTCGTGGAATTTGGAGATTTTCTAGGGAATACTCAAATACTATTGGTTAAAAGATGTGACTGGGATATGACTGGGATCAAAACTGTGGTTTCAAATCATAATTATACCTATATATAATATAGAGATATATATTTATATATATATATATATATATATATATATATATATATATATATATATATATATATATATATATATATATATATATATATATATATATATATATATATATATATATATATATATATATATATATATATATATATATTGTTAGCCTCAAATTATTGAGTCAAACAAGAATGTTCGGTCATTGGTTTATATTGTAACATTTATTAGAACGTTGTAATAGTTAGTTAAAATAGTCGTGACATTACGGGCTTGATGGCTAGCTTAAAATGCCTCTTTCAAGGTACTAAGCATTTATTCAAGCCCAGCCCAATCAAACATATAGCCCATTATGCCACATGTAGGCTAGGTATAAATACCCTTCCTAGCATGTTAGGAAGGGTGTTGGTTGTTCATTTTCTTAATCTAATCCTCCATAAGTTTCACACACTTCTCTCTCTTTTCTCTCTCTACTTTCTCTCTCTAGAATTCATCTACTTCATTTATTTTTTCTTCCTTTCTTTCTTGTTTAATCATCACAAATTAGGGACAACAATTGGTATCAATCACCATGGGGTAGATTTGTGATTAGTTGTTGTTGTTTTACTTGATTCACATGATTTAATCAATAAATCATCTTGGTTTCAATTTTTTTTTGTGTTTTCCGTGCTCTAAATCTTGATATCAATCTCCTACATAGTTGTGTTAAGGATTTGGGTGTTTTGGTTTGGTTAAAATAATGTTTTTCTAGGAAAAAATCTCATATTTTGATCTAAAGTTTCGGAACTGTTTATACATTGCGACAAAATTCCTTTGATTTCCATCGCAATAGACTAGGGTTTATCATTGCGATTTATATTCCGATTGGTGTTATTTGGTGATATTGCGACAGGTTATTGCGACAGGATCATTATGATAGGTTATTACGACAAGGTCATTGCGACAGGGTCATTGCGATAGGGTTATTGCGACAGGGTCATTGCGACAGGATTATTGCGACAGGGTCATTGCAACAGGGTTATTGGTACAGGGTCATTGCGACAGGACATTGCGACTGAAATCTTTGTACATTGCGACAGATTGTTTGACATTGCGATAGATTGGAGGATTTTTTGAAAAATTCCAAAAATACACTTAAAATTTTCGAGAAATTTTTTTAAGGGATTTCAACTACTTTTCTCTAAAACAACACTCACTATCACATCTACTTAAGATCCATATTCATTTCTAAACTCAAAACATATCAAGATGGATTCTACTACAGAGTATCGTGTGACGAACAACAACATCATGGTGGCGGGTAACAAAGAGAGACCACCAATGCTTGTGTCCGGTAGATATGCACAATGGCAATCACGATTCCTTTGATATCTTGACACAAAACCTAATGGCGATGTTCTTCGCCGTTGTATCACTGACGGACCCTATACTCCCACTACTATCACCATTCCTGCAATTCCAGCAACCGACTCGACGACCGGTTTCGATGAGCAAACAATTAAGGAAACATATGAGAACACTTCGAAAGAGAAACGTGCTTGGATTGATACAGTGAAAGAAGCAATCTATTTGATTCTCAGTGGGATTGGGGATGATATTTATTCAACGGTTGATGCATGCTCTACTACTAAAGAGATGTGGTTTGCTATTGAACGCTTGTAACAAGGAGAGTCAATTAACAAGCAAGATGTCAAAACTAACTTGTTTTGGAACTTTGGCAAGTTTACTTCATTGTATGGGGAATCAGTTGATTCATATTACTCAAGGTTCTATAACATGATGAATGACATGACAAGAAACAATTTGCAAGTCTCAACCATGCAAGTCAATGTGCAATTTCTACAGCAACTTCAACCAGAGTGGACACGGTTTGTAACATTGGTAAAACAATAGAGTAAGTTAGACGAGGTCAACTATTACATGCTCTTTGACATTTTGAAACAATTTCAGAATGAGGCGAATAAACTTCAAGCTGAAAGGATTGCAAACACTGCTAATCCACTTGCTTTGGTGTCTACCACTCAACACGTCCAAGATCATCGCTCCCGTGCTTCAAAATCATATTTTCCTTGACAGTTTATCGTAATCCTTGGATTATACAATAGATGGAATGATTACTAGAGAGAGATAAATGAAGATCTTAGAGAGAGAAAGTAGTTAGAAGGTGGAGAGAATAGATGAAATATTAGATTAAGTGTGTGAAACCAACCACCAACCACCAAACACCCCTCCTAACATGCTAGGGGGGTTTATATAGCCCACCCTACATGTGGGCTTTGTGGGTTATATGTTTCGACTATGACTACGAGCCCATACAATGTATATATTGTTGGAGTGACCGAACCTTCCTAAATACGTAAAAACGTATTTTCAACAATCTCCCCTTAAGGGGGGTCACTCCAAACAAGGGCGTTACCCGAATTACAATAATAAAATAAACCTAGCATACCATGCTTTGTCTTGAACTCATAGTCGTCTTTTCTTTATCTTGTGAATATACTGATGAGATCTTTGACTTTAGTCTTGAGCATGTTTCCTTGCCTTGACCTTGTACATTCATCACTTGTGATATTCGTCTCCTCGTGACTTCATGTTCCACATACTTACACCTTTATTAGTTCTTAAAAGCTTTAGAGTTTGATACAACGAAAGACTTGACTTTTAGGCTTTCTTGAATTTGTTGAAGTATTAAGTGCAAAAAATATAAGCATGTGTTTACGACTTCTTCTGGATTGTACACCGCAATGCCACCTTCTTGTTACGCTGCATAAAACAGTTAGCAACAAAAGATATACACGGAGAACATTTCGTTCTAATTCGGTAGCATTTTAGCTCCGGTCGGTGAAGACCGTTGGACGATATAAAATATCGTACTTGTGGCAGGTAGTTTCAATTAAGAACCTCCTTGACAAGATTTCGCGGGTAAACCTTTCTCTTTATTCGACCGTCCAAAGCTGACTGCGAACACAAAGAGTGAATCATTTGGATAATAATATCCGCATGATTTGAAGCCGTCAATTCATGTTCCTAGAACAAGTGAAATTCAATTAAGAACCGCACCATCGTTGCTTTCCAGTTGTCACGAGCTTGATTCGTATAGAATCTTGCAAGTTACCTACCAAGTGCTGTTTGAGGTTAACACTAGAAGGATTTCCACTCATCACTATGAACACTAAGGTATCACTCTGAGTGTTCTGGCAAGATCACTAAGATATTGAGTAGAGGCCTGGAGCGTGTTTAAATTTATTTAAGAATTAAACCACTGTTGCTTTCCAGTTATCACAAGTTTCGTTCATAAAGAATCGCACAAGTCACCTACCATGAGCTTTTTGAAATTCTCTCAAGAAGGATTTCCATATTCATTGTAAATACTTTCGTATTACTCGGATGTTCAGGCAAGATCATGAAGATTTTACGTAGGACTCTTAAGATCTTTCTTACTTTTCACATTGTGTGAAGAAGCAAGGAATTATGAAAGTGTGTCCTAATGAGATATTTGATGATCTCAAATGGCTCTAGACTCGATCGTGCTTTTTGGATTTTTCGTGATCGAGGGCTGGAGAGGAGTGCCACCATTTTAATACCAATTTATTTGGAGTGAATAAATCAATAGATAATGTGTTGTCTCCGTTTGAGTAAAACAAATATCTTTTGAGAGATATCTGAGTTAGCTGGGATGGGTTGTGCATTGCATCACTTGGTCCATGATGTCTTATCTTCAATATCAAGCATCATTAAAAATGATCTCAATAGTATATGTATTGACCCGGTTTCTGCCTAAGGTTGTAAGGAGGGCTTCTTTCTTTACACCCTTTATCTTTACAATTCTTTTTCATTCTTCAACCCCTTCACTGCTTACCAATACATCATAACTAGCACCTTGTTGTGATTGTTCCAGTGCTAACTTAAGTACTTTGTCGACATTCAGCTACATTCACAATCTTTCTCCATCTTTCCTAAGGACTACTATTTCTAGCTATGGAATGTCCTTGGGAAGATTCCTCCGGTTCTAGAAGAATCATTGGACTTAACCTATCCTACCATCCTTATGCCACCACAATCTTCATCTTCGTGAAATAAATGGGTTTAGGGTAAGTATATGTCACCATGAAATCCATTTTGATATACACCATATTCGAAAACATTTTGCACATGTCGCGATGAGCCATCATGTTAAGTCAAACCATTTGTGATAATTTCCCATATTAAATCACATTTTCTCCCCATATTAAAATATTAACCCAATCGATGTTTTTAATATCAATTGATTTAATGAAGTTTTAACAAAGGTTTTGGGAAGAAAAATGCAAGTCCATTTAATCTTTATGAGACCAATTTGTGAGAAATAATATCGATTTGTAACATGATCACATATTCATCATATTAGAATAAATTGACAAGGTTGGACCTGATTGATGAGAACATCATATGATAAGATCAAATGGTTCTTGTCGGTAAATGTTGGTCGCCTCGTCACGTCTGAAGTCATCTCTTGACACCACATGTACGATTGGTATTATTGTCTTGACACCAGTTTGTGAACTTGGCACTTTCGGCATCGAAAATTCTGAATGCTTGACAATTACTCCCCCTTAGTCGTTGACCCGTGTTCTATTGAAAGAGCTATTGTCGCTGTTTGAGTAGTCGCATCGTCGAGTATGTAGATACCAATTGTAGATAGCCATGGTTGTAGAGATGATAGCTTCATGAAAACAAGACTTCTCTTGTTTTAACAAATGAATGCACTGACGCGTACATAGATTTGTGTTAGACCAAGTTATAAAGTAAACTTGATCCCTTGCAAGGTTTTAAGTAAACCTTGCCCGAGAAAATTAATTCCCGTTGTTGAGCCAAAGCTTTCATAAGAAATACTTGACTTTAATATGAAAATTGGGTTGCAGTCTGAAATAACTACAAGCCATTTCGGCATGTTTTATGAAATATTTACAACTTTTGTGCGAACTCTAGTTATGGCGCCGTGTCAATATTAATCAACATTTCTAAGGCCATAAATATTATCGTACCAAAAGACATGCCTTAGAAAAATAAAGTAAAAATATTTTTGGATTTTTCTGAATTTTTCAATTTTTATGGTTTTTATATGGTTTTATATTTTTATATTCGGTTAATTGCGATCTCATCCAAAGAATTTGAGCACAGCAACCGGACATAGCTATGTATTCTGCTTCCGTGCTTGAAATTGCATCGCTTTTCTGCCTTTTCGATGCCCAACTGATTAGTCGATCTCCTAGTAATTGCAAAGTTCCACTCGTGTTACGCCTTGTATCTTAACAACCCGCGTGATCCGCATCTGCATATGCCATTAGTGCAATCGAAGAGTCCTTCGAATACCAAAGTCCCCGATTAATGGTTCCTTTAAGATATCGAAAGATCCGTTTAACAGTAGCTAAGTGTAACTCAGTAGGTCGAGTTTGATACCGAGCACACATACATATAGAAAACTGAAGATCAGGTCGACTAGTTATGATATACAGAAGAGTACCGATCATTCCCCGATAAAGTGTCGGATCAACGGCAACTCCATGTGGATCTGCATCAAGCTTAGTTCGTTCCACCCTTGGAGTATCCACGGGGTTGCAAGATTCCATCTTATATTTCTTAAGCGATTCAAGGGCATACTTGGATTGATTGATAAAGATGCCTCTAGGACTCTGAGATAGCTGAAGACCTAAGAAGAATGATACCTTGCCCATCATTGACATCTTAAACTTGGAATACATGAGTGTCCCAAACTCATCCGATAAGGTTTGGGTCGAGGCAGCAAATATAATAGCATCAACATATATTTGTACCATAATCATATCTTTACCTCGTTTCTGAATAAACAGCGTGGGATCCACCTTGCCTTTAGCGAAGCCTTGCGTAATGAGGAATTGTGACAATAGATCATACCATGCGCGTGGAGCTTGCTTCAACCCATAAAGAGCCTTCTTAAGCTTGTACACATGATTAGGATATTTGGGATTCACAAAACCATCCGGCTGTTGAACATAGACCTCTTCCTTGATTTCACCATTCAGAAATTCCGTCTTCACATCCATCTGATAGACGATCATATTCATGTGGGCTGCATAAGTGAGGAATAGTCTAATAGCTTCCATACGGGCAACATGTGCAAAGGATTCCATAAAGTCGATGCCTAATATTTTATTTTATCCACGAGCTAGTAGTCGAGCTTTGTTCTTCAATATTCTGCCTAACTCGTCGAGTTTCACCTTGTAAACCTATTTCAAAGTGAGTAACTACACTTGATCCGGGCATGGGACAAGTTCCCATACTTCAAGACGTATAAATTCATTAAGTTCTTCTTGCATAGCTTCTATCCAACAGGATTAAGTAAAAGCTTCTTGCCATGTCTTAGGTTCAACTTCAGTGAGAAAAGCATCAAAATGACAAAACATTGCGTTTTCTTGTAACTGACTTCGTGTGGATACCGGACGATTAGGGTCACCAATAATAGAATCTATAGGATGATCCTTTTTCCACTTACTGTCATGTTCACGAATCCGTGGATTGGAGTAAACCGTAGTAGGAGCTTCCTCTGAGGTGGACGACCCGACTTGATTATGGTCGGGAATTGGTACACCAAAGAATGGAAGTTCACGCATTTGAGCGAATTCCAAATCGTGATCATCATCATCCTCTTCATCATTAATATGCATGACATGGGTAGTTGAAACATGTGTTGGTTGAGAATTACTCATTGAAGGTATATCTTGACCAATTGTAGGTGTAGATGTATCTGATCGTGCTTCGGTTGTTGGAGCGACAACTTCGGTTACCGGAGCTGTTACCTCAGGTTCTGGAGCAACAATACTTGGATTAGTAAGGAATTCATCAAAGAACGGTTGAAACAACGTATCCCATTCATTCCTAGAAGGTGGTGTAAATGATGATGAAGTAGGGTTATTTGGGACAAGACCAGAGCTAATGTTACTGGGTCCCATTTCATGAAGTGCGGGTTCAGAGCTGCTTTGCTCAGAATCCATTGCTGTCAGCTCATCAAAATCAACATTCATAGTTTCGAGGATTTTTTGAGAATTACGGTTGTAGATTCGGTATGCCTTCTTTGTGGGTGCATAACCAATGAAGATACCAATATCACCCTTGGGTTGAAGTTTTCCCAAATTGTCACCATCATTATTTGGATAGCAAAGAGAACCAAATAATGAAGATATGATAAATCTGGTACTTTTCCATGTAGAAGCTCATAAGGTGTTTTACCATGGCGTTTACGAATTAGTGACCGGTTTTGGATGAAAATTGCTGTAGATACTGCTTCTGCCCATAAAAATAATGGAGCCTTTGCGTAAATTAACATCGTTCGAGCAGCTTCCATCAGTGTGCGATTTCGCCTTTCAACGACACCGTTTTGTTGTGGAGTGCGAGTAACAGATGTTTCATGAGAAATGCCAACTTCTTCATAGTAATCACGCAAGATTTGATTCACAAATTCAGTTCCATTATCTGTACGAATGCGTCGGACAGTAGTGTTGTGACGCACCTGAATCATCTTGAGAAATCCGATGATGAATTTAGGTGCCTCATTTTTTGTTGTAAGAAATTTCACCCATGTAAACCGAGAGTAATCATCCACAATGACGAGGATGTAGCTTTTACCACTAAGACTTTCGACACGCATTGGCCTACAGAGATCCATATGCAACTAATAAAGTTTCTCTTGGTTGGTGTCTTTAGTCTTGGGTTTGTATGATTTCTTAGTGCTTTTCCCCATTGTACACGCGGAACACAAATGATCCTTGTGAAATGTAAGTTTAGGAAGACCACGAACAAGTTCATTTTTCGCCAAATGATTTATAGCGTCAAAGTTAAGATGAGATAACCGTCGATGCCATAACCATGACTTAGTCTTTGATGCTTTGGAGAGAAGACATACGGGAGAAGCGGCCATCATGTCTTGTAGAGACAAAGTGTACAAATTATTCCCTCGAGTACCTTTCAATAGATCAACCCCTTCTAAATTACGAATGAAGCAGGTATGCTCTCGAAAAGCAACTTCTAGGTTTGCATCACAAAATTGTCCCACAGAAAATAAGTTGTGACCGAGACCTTCCACATAATACACTCTTGAAATTATAACATTCCCAATACGATATTCACCGTAACCCATTATCTTTGCAATATGATCATTTCCAAATCGAACCGTACCAAGAAACTTGCTCACGAAATTTCTGAGCTGAGAGCGATCTCCGGTCATATGTTTAGAGCAACCAGAGTCCAAATACCAGAGAACAATTTGGACCACCTGTTTTCAACAACAACAGTAGATAATGCATTGGAAACTATTGGTTACGGAGTGTTAGCAGATACATATATAATATTATCAGAATTGCTAACATTTGTGTGACCCTTAGATTTCCTGTGTTTTCTAATGTGAGTTTTATCACTAACAGGTTTTATTGTTCTAACTTACTGAGGTTTTGGATTATTAGCGGGCACTATAGTGGGAGTGGACCTATTTAAAGGGCACTTTGTTCCTACAGTAGTGTCGGTGTTCCTAGTTAAAGGATACACTTATGTTTTGGTAGCCTTGGTACTCCTAGTTAAAGGGCACGCTTTCTTCGCTTTAGTGGGAGTAATCCTAGTTAAAGGGCACGTATTTCCTACTATAGTGAAGGTTCTACCAGTGGGGCGCCACATCCAACCAACTTGGGTTAACACTTTTCCAGTCGGTTTCCATTCTAATTCATTTTTCCGGGCATTCATCTCATTCACATGGTCAATAAGGCAAGAATCATGACTACTAGAAAACATACATTCATTGCAATTCCAACATTTCAAATTAGAATTCACAGTAGGCTTAGAACGCTGCACAACCGCAGAGCCTTTAGGTTTAGCTACATGATTCTTTTTATTCAAAACAGAAATAACATTCCTAGGATGGGCTTCTACTTTCTTCTTCACTTGACTACTAGATGGGGGAAAGATCCTATCATTCTTCTTGTTTCTTTTAAGCTTAGATCTTTGAGCCTTAGTAGTGGTGCTTACTCCTGTAGAAGGCAACACGGGAATATTAGAAGCTGGTATAGATTTTGCCTTATCTTTAGTGACCAATGTTGGAGATGGTTTAATCCTAGGGCCCTTGTTAAGTGGTGTGACGGCGATAAGGTTCCTTTTGATTGCACTAGAGGATGATGCTGAGACAGTGGCTGCGTTATCCACAACATTCTTACCTTTTAGAGTACGAAGTGTTTCCTTTAACTCAGCCAAAGCCAGATTTTTATCATAAATTTGTTCCCTCAAATCAAATATTTCCACCGACTTTCGATTCAATTGTTCAATCAATGATTGATTCTGTGCAGTGGTATTAACACATGCTGGCTTTACTGAATCGAAGAGTTGTGTAGTTTTCTGTTTTAAGTTATCAACTTTGGACAAAATCTTGGAAACTCGATTATCTAGATCAAGTTTAAAATTCTCAGCGGCCTCAAGTACGTTCACACAATTAATCTCCTTAGATTTCTCTTTGTCTATCGATAATGATTTAGCAACCTTGTCACTTGGCTGACGTTGTTTTGATTGTAAATTCAATCGAAAATTCTTTTGAAAATTTGCATCATCGATATTAACACCTTCGAATGACGTTTCAAAGATTTCTTAAATAAATTGTTGCTTGCATTCAAGCGAAATACAATGTGTTTGAATCTCATCAAAACGTTATGAAAGCGAAGAATACAAGTCTTGAAGCTTTAAAAATTCAACGTCAGATTTATGACAAGTACTACCTACCACATTATCCACATATTCAACATTATGAACAATAGAATCATTATAAACACTTTTATTCATACAGACGGAAACAATATCATGAGACATCACTTGCTTCAGAAGCTTATCATTTTGGCGTGAAACTCGTTTTATTTAAAGTAAATTGTTTTCGTAAGCATCATCCATTTCATTGGAAACACGTCTAACTTCTGTTTCCAAAAGCAAATCTTGATCAATATTACTAAGACAAGCTTTCACATTGTTTACAAATGGAACAATTTCGTCTCGGAATGCAGCTCTAATGTGCTCAAAATTCCATTCACCTTCCGTTATGGCCGTAGCCGTCGTACATTCCGTAATGACCTTGTCAAAATCGGCAAAGTGTTGGTGCAATGCATTTAAGCTATTTGATACCTTACTTACCGGTGGAATTAACTTAGTTAAATCCTTTTTGACAAGTGTAGGAGACGTACTAGGAAGGTTTTTCGTTGACAAACTTTGAGGCACAAAAACTGTTAATTGAGCTAATTCCTTTT
This sequence comes from Glebionis coronaria, assembly GCA_025667525.1. Lineage (NCBI taxonomy): Eukaryota > Viridiplantae > Streptophyta > Magnoliopsida > Asterales > Asteraceae > Glebionis > Glebionis coronaria. The sequence goes on from CM046877.1 coordinate 329,621,773, forward strand.
GTAAACAAATACGGGTCTTTTTAGAAAATTGATCTTTATTGTGCTAAACATAATCAAGCTTATGGAATTTTGAAATCATTTTAGAATGAGTTTCTTCCGCAAGTGACTGTGTCACTTCAGTACTACAAACATAAGGTGCTTCTTTTGATTTGCCAATTATGGTCACATCATATAGACAAGGAATATATTCCTGAGCTTGTTTTGCATAACCGGGATTAGGTGGTAAATCTTGAAGACTCTTAAGTTCGAGTTTTTTGAACGATTTAGTTAAAAGATGAACCTTTTTTGTGGAAGCGTATTGTTTTAAAAGCTGTTGTTCCTTGAATTTAAGAAGTTTGGTAGCATTAATTTCTAATTCAAATTTTTTAGACTCGAGAGTTTCGAAATCCATTTTGAGTTTCTGAAAATCATTTACAACCGACTCTTTTTCTTTTATTTCATTGGAGAGGGTAGCTTTTAATGATTCTATTTCGTTTAAGTGTTCAATCTTTTCAAAACGAAATTGGTCAAATTTAGAATAAGTTATTTTATCTGCTTGAGGGACCATTTCAATTGTTTTGAACCTTTTTTTTATACAGCGCAAGCTCAGCGGTTAGGTTGGCATTCATATCTAAGGTTTGTCGAACAGCCATATTCATGTTATCAATAATATGTTTAGGCACCCTTACCAAATCACGTTGATCATAATATTCCATACCCATCGTAGAATTTGGTTGAGGTTCACTCAAATGTGTTGGATTAGATACCGCATCATTTGAGTTACTAGTTCCCGAATGCTGTTCGAGGTTGTCATTTTCATGCTCAACATGATGTGGATTATCATGAATATTATTAGATGTGGTTGGTACCTCACTAACGACATCAGAACCGTAGTGAGAGAGATTAGCAACGAGTGCAGCTTGGGCTGAGTGAATCTCATCACAATCCGAATCATATGCATCAAGATCATCTGCTTGATATGCTGCATTAGAAGTAGAGACGACTGCAATGCCTTCATTATCTGCTGCCCCTGGGTCTGCAAGAAATGCTAATTCCTCTGAATCCAAAATATTCCCCTTAGACCGAGCATCAACCAAATACATCTTCTCACGAAACCATGTTGCATCCCTTCTCCTTTTTGGCTGAGTGCATTCCCTCGTCATATGACCTTGTCCTCGGCAATTGTAGCAAGTCACAACCTTTTGAGGACCAATAGTGCTTCCATTTCAACTAGCTTAAGAATTCACAACTTGATTGTTCACGGTCCTTGTTGTGGGTCACTATGAATTTTGCCTACCCTGAATAGATTGCACTGTTACTTGACCATCTTGAATAGTGGCTTGTTGTCGAGGATTTGAAGAAGTGTGAAGCTGATTGTTTGTTGGTTGAAATCCTCTAGTTGCAACAAGTTTTGACAAGTAGGCAGTAAGATGGTTTAGCACATCAGTTGGCGTATCATTTAGAGTAAAGACCGGTGCTTCAATTGGTGGAATTTCATTGGAGTAGAAGGCTTGTGCTGGTTGTGCTTCAATTGGAAAATATCCTTGCCGAGGAGTGTAGCCCATTCGAGAAGTGATGGCTTGTGAGGGTGATACCTGATGTGCTGGTTGCTGTGGAAAAGACTGTTGATGAACACTTTGTTGAAATTCTTGATGTGGCATCATTAGTGGTTGATAAGGTGGTTGTTGTGGTTGCTGATAGGTGTGTGGTGGTGGTTGCTGCAAGTATGATGGTTGTTGATAAGTGAAAGCCATGTTTTGTTGGGGAGTCATTCGTTGAGAAGCATACATGGCAAGTGGATCACGAACTTGAGGTGTAGACAACCGAGCCTCGATCACATGGCTTTCGTGTTTTTGAAGAAAAGCTTGAAGTTGATCTACATTGGTTTGATGCAAATCCTTAGCCAATTTAACAGCTGTCACGTACTTGCTCCATTCTGAAGGAAGATTGTTCAAATACTTGGTGTTCAATTGAAACGTAGGAATTGCCATGCCATAGATATTGAGCTCATTCAACAATAGGGTAAATCTCAAATAGTAATCATTGAGAGTCTCCCCGGGAACATAGGCAAACTTATCAAATGTATCATAAAGCTTACACTCTCGTTCTTGTTTAGTTAACGACGTGCCTTGCATTAGAACACGAATTCTGTCCCATAACTCTTTGGCAACCTTTTGTTTACTGACGAGTTTGTAGATATCTGGAGGAAGGGCTTGGAGAATGATGTTTGTAGTTTTTTTTATCACACTTGTCTTGTATCTTAGCATCTCCAGTTAATTCACCCATAGTGCGAGGATGAGTAACAACACCTTCTGTCACAGTGCCATATACCAATGGTCCGAGAGGATGGACTTATCCGTAAGAGATGTGTACTCCATTTCGATAAGTTAATTTTTACAAATGTTGATCGAACAATGAGAGAAAATAAATGTATTTGTTGTTGTGTGTTAAATCCGAGAAATAATGTTGAAATCCCCTAAGTTATATTCTCGATAAACCAAAAATTCCAACTCAAAATTGCACACGAAACACCTTTTTTTTCTTTAAAATGTTGGATCGCAACTCTTGATCGCAGTGGAGATCGCAACCTTGGATCGTGACGCTGTATCGCACTCAGTGATCGCAACGAGTGATCGTAGCCAGTGATCGTACTGGTGATCGAACTAGTGATCGTACTCGGATCGCACTTGTTGATCGTACCCTATGATCGTACTCGTTGATCGCAATCGTTGATCGTACTCATTGATCGCACTCGTTGATCGTACTCGTTGATCGCACTGGTGATCGTAGTCCTGATCGCACTCGTTGATCGTACTCGTTGATCGTACTGGGGATCGCACTCTATGATCGTAACCTTGATCGTAGTAGTGGATCGCAGTTACTAGATTGCAGTCTTGGATCGTAACAAGCAATCGTATTATGTGATCATGATATTGGATCACAAGTAGAAACCCCAGGTTTATGCGATCACAATACACAGATCGTACTATGGATAAAACTTACCACTTTTCTCGGATAGTACTAAACACAACAAATTCGAGATTTTTAGCCTAAGAATGAATCAAACACCCAAAAATTTTGTGTTTTTAACCAAAGTAACAATACCAAAGCACTACAACAAGTAAGTAGATGATGTATGTCAAGATTAAACCATAAAAACACAAAAAAATTGGTACGTATGAATTTGGATCAAAATAGGCGTGAGAATCAAGAACACAAACACAAAAACAAAGCAATCATCCCATGGCTCATGATACCAATTGACAGTTTATCGTAATCTTTGGATTATACAATAGATGGAATGATTACTAGAGAGAGAGATAGATGAAGATCTTAGAGAGAGAAAGTAGTGAGAAGGTGGAGAGAAAAGATGAAATATTAGATTAAGTGTGTGAAACCAACCACCAACCACCCCTCCTAACATGCTAGGAGGGGGTTTATATATCCCACCCTACATGTGGGTATTGTGGGTTATATGTTTCGACTATGACTATGAGCCCATACAATGTATATATTGTTGGAGTGACCGAACCTTCCTAAATACGTAAAAACGTATTTTCAACACTCCTCACCATGATACTCCACTTCATCTAAGTCTTCAGCTCCCACAAGATTACGAGACAAAGAACCAAGAGCACCTTCACCATCACCTGAGCCATCATCTGAAGAGGACAGTGATGAAGAACTAGCTCAGAAAGAGAGGGAGATGAAACAACAAATTGCTTTCATTATGAAGACCTACAAGAAAATCTTCAAACCCACCAACAAAAAACTTCGAACATCATCTAACACAAGGAACCAATATGTTGAGAGTCCTCGAAGGTATGACACACGTCAACGTGATGAAACTCCTCCTAGGTATGATCGACGTAATCCAACACATGTTGAGGGTTCTGCACGGTATGATCGACAAACTGCTAAGAATGATACTCAGAGGATTACTACCGTTGCTGGGAATAGGGAAACTGTTGGTACTCAAGTGGTTCATCAAAGTGGGATTCAGTGCTTTAATTGTCAAGGTTATGGGCATATGGAAAAGGTATGCATAAAGCCGAAACGAGTTAGGGATTCTGGTTATCATAAGGAAAAGATCTTGCTTTGTAAGAAGATGGAAGTTGGGGTTAAACTGTCGGCTGAGGAAGGAGCAATGCTTGATGACACTAACGATGAAGCTTCCGACCAAGAACTTGAAGCACATTACTCATACATGGCAAAGATTGAAGAAGTTCTAAAAGTCACTTAAGATGACAATGGTCCTATCTTTGATACCGAGCCAATCGATAAGGTACATACTGACGACGAATATAATGTGTTTGGTGATATTCATGAGCATAGTGAGCTTCCAACAACCATTACTGACACATGTATGATGAAAACGGTTGATAGTAATACCACACCCGATTCATCAGACATGTGCAATAATGAGTCTGAGGATGATCAACATGCAAACGAGTATGATGATGATGAGGAGCGTATTGCGCTTGCTAACTTAATTTCTTCTTTACAAAAAGATGTCAAAGAAACTAGAAAGAGTCAAAAGCAATTGAAGAAGCCAAACGCTACGCTCACTCAAAATTTTGAAGAGAGCAAAGCTGCAGTTATAAAATCTAGTGAGCTTCTTGCAAGTTTTAGAGCTGAGCTTATTCAAAAAGACAAAGAGCTTGTAAGGTACAAAGGGGGTGTTGTTACTACTGTAAAGGATGTTTACGAAACTAAATACAACAAACTCTTAATCTTTTAGAACAAGAGAAAAGTAAGTATAACACTTCTTTAAGTACGAAACGAAACAAAACATAGCTTGCTACCACTATAGTGAATGAGTTAACTCAAAAGATTGGTTTTCTTCAAGAGGATAAGACTAAACTAGTCACTGTGAAGACGGAAGAGGTTGCTAACTTGCAAAAATCTTTCAAAATTAAACAAGCAAAAGACATCGACAAACTCGTAGAACTTGAAGTTCAAATTGATTTTTATAAGAAAATTGTTTATAAAACAAATCAGTCTATTCAAACCATGCGAATGTTGGCACCTCGTTCGATTTTCAAGGGTAAAGATAGTTTTACTGGTCCTAAGTACCTCGAGCAAGCTCAATCTGAGAACCCGCAACTCTATCTTGAGGAGTCCCAATGGACCGACCTTGATTGTCTTCTTGTTAGGCCCGTTAGTGGTGAGTCACTATGTTTTGAAGAGGAGAGTAGATCACCAGTGAATAAAGACTTTGTGAAACCATATAATTATGCTTATGAAAATAGTCTTTATGAAATTTTCAAACCACAAAAACAGAAGTCTCATGAGCAAATATTTTACGAATGTGCACAAATAAGAATTAACTGGAGACAAGTTTTTGCCACTAAGAAAACTAATGTTTCAAAATTCATTGGGTACTTGTCGCATCAAGCTTCTATAAGCAAGAGTAAGCAAGCACTTAGCATTCTTAAGAGTAACATTGAAAAATTCAAAAAGGTTGTTGATGATGACTGGAAAAAACGTGAACTTTTGAAAGGTGATAAAGAAATTCCTCACGATATAACTGTTCTTGTGAAAACTATTTTGATTCCTCTTGCGGAAAGAACAAAGAAACATGCTTTGGAATTTGAAAAGTTAATAGAGCAAGAAATGTTTGACGATTTGAAATATGTGGAATCTCTTGAAAAAGAAATTGACGATCATAAACCTGAAAGAGACGATTTTTCTATAGCATATGATCTACTCTTGCAAGAATGTCTCTCAAAAGATATTATGTGTGTCTATGTTACATCTTGTGTTGATATCTATGAATCAAAGAGTGTGAACATCTTGAAACTGAGCTTTCGAATAAAGTTGACCAAAAAGAGTTTTCGTTACTTCAACATAGATATGATTTCTTCAAAAACATTGTCATTCACTTGAACTTGCTTTATAAAACAAATTTGGCAGCTTCTCAAATGATACACCTTTGGAAGTAAAATTATCTGAGACATGTCGATTACTAAACGAAAAAAGTCTTGATATTGCGGATTTGAAAGCACAGTTACAAGAAAAAGACATAGCAATAGAAGAGTTGAAGAAACTCATTGTTAAGATGGGTGGTAAAGTTGTGGAACCTAACGTTAAGAAATTTGTTGTTAGACATCCCAATGCTCATAAAGTTATAGATCCTCCATCTTAGGAAAACCATTCGCTTTCTCAAATTCCTCGTTTACAAAACCTGTGTTTGCCCCTAAGATGGATGGAAAGTAAAGGTTTCCATCGAATGAGCCCATAAGGAGTACTCTAGCACCAAGCGTTAAGCATAATAATGTGATTAAACCAGGGATGTATAGAACGGGCCGCTAATCCCACAAACAAAGTTAGTCACTCGCCTCGGACTTCTAGAAACACTAATACTCGTGTGTCTTCTACTATAGGAGTAGTCTCCACTGCTAGTGTTAGCCGGCCTCAGCTTAAGAGCACTCAAGTGAATGATAAGGTTTGGAAACACAAGAGTAAAGGTAAGATGAAGGAAGTAGAAGCACACCCTAAGAATTTGAATGTTTCTAAGAATAAAATGTCTGTAATCGCATGTAATGACGATTTGAATGCTTTAAATGTTAAGTTTGTTTGTGTGAAATGTGGAAAATGTGATAATGTTGATCATTCTATGTGTGCTATGAATAATGTGAAAGGCGTAGATACAAGAACTAAGAAGCAAGTTGCGATGCCTATTAGTGCTAGTAAACCCAAACGCAAAATGAACCATTCTAGTGCTACCCCCACTAAAAGTATTGCATCAGACTCCACTACTAAGAATCCTAGAAGAAGAATTAGGGAATTATATGAGTCTGCTAGCAAGTCGTGGAAATGGTGGTTTGCAAATCAATGTCCTCCAGGATATAAATGGATGCCTAAAGTTAGGACATAAAATGTGACAGCGAGTGTTAGTATGCTTTAAATGATGCTAAGGAAACTAATGATTTTGAAATCACAACTAACGTGGTATCTAATTTAGCAAATGCTCCATCGTGCTCTAATTCTTCTGTAGGTGATACAAATAATTCTCTTCATACTGGACTCCAGATGCACGAAGCATATGACAGGGAACATCAAGCTTCTAATTAACTTCGTGGAGAAGTTCCTGGGTACGGTCCGATTCAGAAATGATCAATTTGCACCGATCCTAGCTTATGGAGATTTGGTTCAGGGGAATATCACGATAAAAAGGGTATACTACGTCGAAGGGCTCAATCACAATCTTTTCTCGGCTGGTCAATTCTGTGATGCAGATTTGGAGGTTGCTTTCCGAAAGAAGACATGTTTTGTTCGTGATTATGATGGCAATGACTTACTTACCGGTTCACGGGGTACTGATCTTTACACAATTTCACTTCAAGACACAACTTCCTCAACTCCAATTTGCTTCATGGCTAAAGCTTCAACGACTCAGGCATGGTTATGGCATCAACGTTTATCTCATCTCTGTTTTGATACCATCAACTTGCTTTCCAAGAAAGATATTATGAGAGGTCTTCCAAGCTTGAAATTCATCAAGGATCATCTTTGTTCCTCTTGTGAGCTTTGCAAAGCTAAACGGAGCAGTTTCAAGACAAAGACAACACTAAGCTCAAAAGGACGGTTAGATCTTCTTCATATCGATTTGTGTGGACCCATGCGTGTTCAAAGCATCAATGGGAAGAAATACGTTATGGTAATTGTCGATGACTACTCAAGGTATACGTGGACTCACTTCTTAAGGTCCAATGATGAAACACCTGAGGTTCTCATTAACTTCCTTAAGCTTATACAACGTAGTCTTCAAGCTCAAGTAAAAGTGGTACGTACTGACAGAGGCACAAAATTCTTGAATTCAACTCTAAAGAATTATTTTGAAGCCGAGGGGATTGAACATGAAACATCTATTGCTCGAACACCCAAACAAAAAGGCGTTGTTGAAAGACGAAACCGTACTTTAGTTGAGGCTGCTCAAACATTATTATCGGCTTCAAAACTTCCACTATTCCTTTGGGCCGAAGCCGTGTCAATCGCATGCTACACACAAAACCGATCCTTAATTATCCCAAGACACGAAAATACACCATATCACATAATTCATGATCAAAAACCTTCACTCAAACACCTTCACGTTTTTGGTTGTACCTGCTACATTATTCGAGATGATGAAAATCTAGACAAGATGAAAGAGAAAGGTGATGCATGCATTCTAGTGGGATATGTAACTCAGTCTAAGGGATATAGAGTGTACAACAAGAGAACAAAATTGATAGTTGAGACTATTCATATCAAATTTGATGAAGTACAAGAAATGGCACTTAAACAAACAAGTTTAAATCCCGATCCACAAAGACTAAAGACTTCCGTTCACAACCGCACGGAACTCGGAACACAAGACCACAACAGTGAACCGTCAAGTTCAAAGTTAGTTCAAGAAAATGTTCCAAGAGCGGATATGACAGTCAACATGACAATTAAAGAGTTGGAATTGTTATATGGAACAATGTATGATGAATATTTCACGGGGGAGTAACATGTTGTATCGAAGTCTTCTGTTGTCACTCATGATAAGAATGATGATACCAATCATCGTCAACAAAAGGATACAACTTTATCTACTTCAACACGGGTTGCTGCAGATTTACCTCCTCAGAATATCACATCAACAACCGCTCCTACAACATCCACAACCACTGTCATTTCTCCAGAGAACACAAATCAAGCAGACAATGCATTATCTGACGAAGACGAATTTATCAACCCATTCGGTACACCGGTACACGAAACTGGAGAGTCTTCTACTCGCCATGTTGATCCGTCAAATATGCATACGTTCTACCAACGACATCCTTCAACACATCATTGGACCCGAGATCATCCTTTGGTTCATGTAATTGGAAACCCTTCACAGCCAGTTTGTACAAGACAACAGCTTAAAACCGATGGCGATGTTTGTATGTTCGTACTCGCCGTGAGTACAGCTGAACCGAAAAACATCAAAGAAGCCATGGCTGATCATGCTTGGATTGAATCGATGCAAGATGAACTTCTTCAATTTGAAAGACTTAAAGTCTGGGAACTTGTTGACAGACCATACGATGTAATTCCATTAAATCTTCGATGCGTCTGGAAAAACAAGATGGATGAAGAAAACACAATCATTAAAAACAAAGCAAGGCTAGTGGCTAAAGGGTATGGTTAGAAAGACGGTATTAATTTTGAATAATCATTTGCACCAGTAGCTAGTTTGGAAGCGGTCAGGATTTTCCTTGCTTATGCTGCACATAAGGGATTCATTGTTTGTCAAATGGACGTAAATACGGCGTTTCTTAATGGTACTTTGAAGAAAGAAGTTTATGTTACACAGCCGGAAGGATTCGTCAATCCTCATTATCCTGACAAGGTGTATCGTCTACACAAAGCACTTTATGGACTCAAGCAAGCTCCAAGGGCGTGGTACGACGAGCTCTCGAAATTTCTGGTATCCAAAGGTTTCTCAAAAGGTTCCATTGATCTAACTTTGTTCACTTATAAATATGGGGATGGCATTTTGCTTGTGTAGATTAATGTTGATGACATTATTTTCGGGTCTACAAACTCAAAACTTTCAAAATGGTTTGAAAAAGTAATGCACAACATATTTGAAATGTTTATGATGGGCGAACTAAAATTCTTTCTAAGAATCAAGATCACCAATCCCCAAGTGGTATCTTTATCAACCAAGATAAGTATTGTCAAGAGATAATCAAAAAGCATGGTATGACCTCATGTGACCCCGTTGGGACACCATTATCAACTACATCCCTATATGCTGATTTGGAGGGAGACGCCATAGATCAAACAAAATATCGTTCCATGATCGGCTCCCTCATGTATTAAACAACAAGCCGACTAGATATATCACTTGCTACGTGTTATTGTGCACGATATCAAGCACGACCCAGTGAAAAGCACTTCAAGGAGGTTAAACGGATCTTTCGGTACCTCAAGAATACCATTCATTTGGGACTCTGGTATCCGAGGGAAACCTGTTTGTTTCTAACGGCCTATTCAGATTCTGATCAAGCAGGGTGTCTTGATACACGTAAAAGTACTTCTGGTGGTGCACAATTTCTAGGTCAAGATAAACTTATGGGATGGTCTTCCAAGAAGCAGGATTGCACATCACTTTCATCAGCCGAAGCGAAGTATGTGTCTCTATCTGCGTGTTGTGCTCAAGTTCTTTGGATGAGAACACAACTCACGGATTATGGCTTCCACTTTGATAAAAAGTACCCATGTACTGTGACTTAAAGTCCGCCATAGCCATCTCCTGTAATCCGGTACAGCATTCCCGCACCAAGCACATTGATGTTAGATATCACTTCATTAAGGAACAAGTTGAAAGGGGTATTGTTGAACTATACTTTGTTGGAAATGATTACCAATTAGCTGACTTGTTTACAAAATCTCTTTGGAAAGAGAAGTTTGCGTATCTAGTTAGGTAAATTGGTATGAGATGTTTTACTCCAACAGAACTGGAGATTCTGGCAAAGAAGCCTGCTTGATTCATCTATCAAACATCTACATGTATATATTATTAAAAAAAGCAAAACACAAAAAAAATCTTTCAAAATACAAAAAGATTCTTCTCGACATGTCTTTCAGTATTGATAATATGGACGTGCCTAGAAATGTCGCTTTTAGACAATATTTCCAACAACGGGTAGAGCAATCTATCTTGGGTTGAGCTTATCACAAAACATTCAACGTTTTGAGCTCAACACAATGTCTTGTAATCACTCTGAGATTGCAACCCGGATCTATATTCACGGGGGAGTGTACGCTTTAGTGGCCTTACCCCCAGCAAAAGAAGAGAAATCTTCTTACACTTGAGTGGATTTGTCAAGATATTCAAAGTCTATGAACTCAAGTTTATGCTTTAGAAAAACCTTTTCGCCAAAAAGAAATAGAGTTTTTTCAAAAAGCGTTGAACACAATTTTTTCAAGAGTTTTTCAATGATTATCCAAAATCTTTCAAAAATTGTGTGTTCAATAACTCCTATCCTCAAAAGTTTAATGTGGATCATATCCTCATAATGAAAATTCAATTGGATCAATTTTTGAGGGGGAGCGTTCCAAACAAATTCATGCTAAGTTTGACACATTTTTCTCCCCAAAGTTTTCAAGACTATTCTTCACAACATATTTTAATCAAATTTGGTATCTCTAATATCAAACGATTTTATATATTAGAGATAGGGGAGAAAATGTGATCTAAAGACTCAAGCACTCATGGTTACAATCAAATATCCACAACATCTTTAATTTACGACGCTATTGGTGTCAAAAGGGTGGTTAGGTTTAAGTCCTATGATCCAACCAAAACCGGAGGGATCTTCCCAGGGACAATCTAATAGATTATTAGAAGTCCTTAGGAAAGATGGAGTGAACCTGAACGTAGTTGAATGCAGACTAACTACTGAAGCTAGCACTAGAACAATCACAACAAGGTGTTAGTAATGATGTTTTGGTAAGCATTGAAGGGGTTAAAGAATGAAAAAGAAATGTAAGGATAAAGGGTGTAAAGAAATAAGCCCTCTATACAACTTAGGCAGAAACCGGCTCAACACATCATAAAGACAATGCATTATAGACCCAGTGATGTAATGCACAACCCCTCCCTAGCTGACTCAGGCTTCTCTCAAAAGAAGTTTGTTTTATTGTCACGGAGATCAACACGACTTCTATTGAATTTCTCACTCCAAGATAGTTGATATTGAATAGGTGGCATCTGCTCCAGCCTCCGACCACTAAAAGTGCACAAATCAAGTCTAGAGCCAAGAGATCAATCAAATCTCGTTAGGACACACGGAATAACGATAAAGAGAGTCCTACACTATATCCTTGCGATATTGCTAGAACACTCAGAGTGATACTACATAGTATTCACAATGATGAGTGGATATCCTTCCAGTGTTAACATCTAACAGCCCTGCGGTAGGTCATGTGTAAGATTCTTTTAGAATTGAACATGTGTAAACTGAAAAGCAACAGTAGTTTGATTCTGAATTGATTCAAACTCGTTTCAGGTTTCTACACTATATCTTTATGGTCTTCCCAGAACATTCAGAGTCATATTCATTAATACTCACAATGACGAATGGAAATCCTTCTAGCGTCAACATCTAACAGTGCTACGGTAGGTAACTTGCGAGATTCTTTATGAATCAAGCCTGTGTCAACTGGAAAGCAACAATGGTAAGATTCTTAATGAAATCAAACATGTTCCAGGAATTTGAATTGACGACTTTAATCAAGCAGATATCTATCCAATTGATTCACTCTTTATGTTCGCAGTCTTGCTTTGAGACGGTCGAGTAAAGAGAACGACTAGTACAGCCGCGAAACCCTGTCAAGGAGATTTCTAATTGAAACTACCTATCACAGGTACGATATTTAATATCGTCTAACGGTCTTCACCGACCAGAGGTAAAACGCTACTGATTTAGGACGAATGTCAAAGCCATTCAGTCCGTGTCTATGTTTTGTCTCGAGAAGGTGGCGTTATGGTGTACTCAGCAAAGTCAAAGATTCAAAACAACATTCTCATGCCCAAAGACATTCAACAATCAAGAAAGCTAAACACCTTCGCAACTCTGATGATCAAAATCTTCCTTATCAATTAATGTAGAGGAATGACCTCACTTCAAAGGAGATTGTTAGCAAGCTTTCAAGATTGTGCAAAGTATGAGCATGTGGATAAATACACAAGATCGCAAGATGGCAAAGACAATTCAAGAATGATTTGAAGATCTCGAGATTAAAGATAAAGTCGAAAGACAACGACAAAGGCTCAAAGATCACAACATGAAGGAACAAGACTACTCTTGCACGTTCAAGATTCCGTTATGACAGAATTCGTAATCTCCATTGAACTCCAAATATCAAAGAGGAATGACCTCACATTGGGGGAGATTGTTAGCCTCAAATTATTGAGTCAAACAAGAATGTTCGGTCATAGGTTTATATTGTAACATTTATTAGAACGTTGTAATAGTTAGTTAAAATAATCGCGACATTACGGGCTTGATGGCTAGCTTAAAAGGCCTCTTTCAAGGTACTAAGAATTTATTCAAGCCCGACCCAATCAAACATATAGCCCATTATGCCACATATAGGCTAGGCTATAAATACCATTCCTAGCATGTTAGGAAGGGTGTTGGTTGTTTATTTTCTTAATCTAATCCTCCATAAGTTTCACACACTTCTCTCTCTTTTCTCTCTCTACTTTATCTCTCTAGAATTCATCTACTTCATCTATTTTTTTTCTTTCTTTCTTGTTTAATCATCACAAATTAGGGGCAACATATATATATATATATATATATATATATATATATATATATATATATATATATATATATATATATATATATATATATATATATATATATATATATATATATATATATATATATATATATATATATATATATATATATATATATATATATATATATATATATATATATATATATATATATATATATATATATATATATATATATATATATATATATATATATATATATATATATATATATATATATATATATATATATATATATATATATATATATATATATATATATATATATATATATAAATATATACACTAGTGGCAAAACCCGTCCGATGGACGGGTATGACTTCTGATTGTCGTTTAAATTTTTTATTTGGCTAATATTTTTTAAAGCACTACGATAAAATTCTACCTATATTTAAAGCGGTCATAAAATTTCAACTTACTTTTATATCACTATGTGTTTGTAGAGTAGTAGGAGTGTTTTATAATTGATATAATAAATCGATATCCGATGCAAACTTTTTTTACCTGGGTTGATCGGTTGGGTTAACCCGGTCCTGGTTGAAAAAGCCCGAACGCTAATTATCGTTTATATTTTTTTGATAAAGCCCGACCGCTAAACGAGTATAACTTCTAACTTTTGTTTATTTTATTTTTCTTATATATATAATACTAATTATTGTGAAATTTATTTGAGTTATTTTAATTAATTTTTCGTAGTTGTTAATGATCTTATATATGTTTAAAGTTATGGTATTATATTCTTTGTTTAAATTTTTGGATGGACTTGTGTTTTAAATTTTAACCGGTTGAGTCACCGCTTATGGGATCGACTGATTCGAGCATGAGGTTAACCAAGTCGAGTCATCGTATTCTGATTTTACTATTGAGTTAATTCAGATATCGTTAATTATTTTTTTAATATAAGCTAATAAGCAATAATGTGTTGGATTATTATTCACCTTTAGGGGTGTATTCGGGTTGACCCGATCGGGTTTGAGTCAACTTAGGTTGGGTCAAGTCGGGTTGAGACTAAAAATATCATACACGAACCCGAGCCTAATTAGAACTCGGGTCATTCGGGATCCTGTCAATTTAGGTTGGGTTAATTCGGGTCGGTTCAATTCGAGGTCAGGTCGACCTGAATATAATTAATAAATTAAATAGTGGTTTATTTAGGTATATTTTTTATACAAAAAGTGTTAGTAGATTCGGGTTAAGTCAGGTTGGTTGAGTTCAGTTCAAGTTAGGTCAGATCAATTCAGGTCAACAATTAAAAATATAAACCCGAATCCGACTTATTTAAAACATGGGCCAATTCGAGTTAACCCGAATTGACCCGAATAGGTTTTTTTGACCCGAGTAACATGACCCGAATAAGCTTATTCGGATCAAATTCTGATCAGATCGACTTTTTCGACACCCCTACTCGACATAAAAAATAGTTTATATTATCATCTTATATTTATGTTTATGTTAGAACAATGTCACGTAACCAACATAAAAAAAAGTTAATATAAAAATAAATTGGTAGTCACGAATACCACCATTTCTTTACACACTTACATTACTATTTCATTCTTACATTGATATAATAATAATTTAAGGGTTACCATTTGACAGATTCACTATTTTACATTACCATTTTTTTACACGCACTACACATATCTCGAATACTCATTTCTTTACATACACCTACACCTCGAATACTCATTTCTTTACATATATACTTACACCTTTCTTGCGTTTTTTTATTTATTTAAATAAATAAATAATTACTTTTGTTGAATTTTTAATTTAACTAAATATTAATAATGAATTTAAAACGATCAAGATCTTACATATGATCTTTGCACGCGTAGGATCTAATAAGATCTCGATCCTGACCATAGGGTCTTAAGATCTATTACGATCTGATCTTACATATCTCGAACTAGAAACTAAAAAACTATAAATTTATTGGTCAAGTCTTGTAGAATTTGAAAAAACAACCTTTTAATCTACTAAACATTTCATACTTATAATTTAGGATAACATCTTTATGAAATATTCATATATTTTATGTTAGTAATATATAAAAATTTATAGATTTGCATAATATTACAAAAACTAATAAGAAAATGATATTATAATAGGATTTTAAGATCTCGATCTATTCTTACGATTCCGATCTTACAAACAAAACGATCATCCTGATGTTAACAACTTTGATACGTACCATTAGAAGCAAAATAATTATTTACTTTGGATAACTTTGATGTAAAACCTTGTTGCATTGACCAATCTTAATGTTGGTGTAAGTTACGAAATAGCTCCACCAAAAAACACATTGCTCTCCAAAAGCCAAAAAAACAGTTTTAAAAATCAAGGGTAGTCAAATGTTGATTACTCTATAGCTTCACATTATATCATCCTAGTTGATATTTTGAAGGTTTTTTTTCTATTAATTTTGACTTTAGTCTTTTTTATAACCTAAATATATAGATTAAAGTTGAAAACAAAAAAGTTTAAAAATAAAAACATGACACTTTTTTAAAAAGTAAAGCGAGACAATATTGATTTTTTAAAAACAAAGCTTAAGAATTAAAATGAAAGAGTATTTTTTCTGGGAATTTCTCGATTTGGTATCAGCCATCTCGGTACCGTACCGAACGGGATATGGGTACCATGAATCAGTACAGTTTCGGTATGGTTCCGGTTTAGTTTCGAGATTCAGGTCAAAATGCTCTATCCCTAAATAAATGTTTGATACCACGTACTTGCTATGAAATATATATCTTTGAACGTTTCGAATGGTGCGTTTTATACAAGCAAGGTAAAGATATAAAACTAAAATTAGAGTTAGGCATCTCCACTTTATTCAGTATTGTCTAGGTTTTAGGTACATGATATCGTCATATTAATCAGACATATTTTTTGGCACCATTCTTGCTATGAAGGTTGATAACCGAGCCATAAGACCTTCCATTATGTATGATGCTCTAATCTTCCTATCGGGTCACGACTTACCGACACCAACGGGCATAACATTTATATTATAGCCCTTAAGCAGCCCTTAAGCAGCCCTCCAGCAGTTGATGTTTGGTTTTCTATAACTGCTTTAGCACAAATAAGAAGACCAGTCTCATACTGAAACCATCTTTTCCATCACTTGGTATTCATCATAGCCTGTATCGCATTATCTGGGTCACACACACTCCAAGAACCAAAAACATTAAACGAATCTGCAAAATCATTATCACTTTTAAGTATAGTTTGTATTTCGCTAAGCTTGAGATGTAATTCATCAATATTGTCTTCCAATCCAGACTTGGTTATTTGAGAGGTATAAGTATAGTCAAGTGAATGATATAGTTCGGTTTGAAAGGAATGAGAATATTGAAGTGATTTGAGGCTGCAATCTGAGGAGAAGCTATCTGTAATAGAATTGTTACTGAGTTCAGGTGTTTGAACACAGAAAGAGAAGTATTAGTCACGGTGTTGAACACACGAGCTGGATTTTAGCACTACAGATTCACTTAAATTACAGGGCAACTCCTCAACTAAGTCCTTTTCTTAGAGTTCTTGACCATTGTCAAATTTAAGTCGTAATATTATGCCCATGATGACCTGTTTGAAGACACAATATTTGTTATATTAGTAGGTAGACAGACTAAATTTACAGCTTACAAAAATTGGCATAATTATATGAAATGAGTAAACTTCTATTAACTTGGGCAAAAAGATGAAGTATCTTCTGCTTCTAGGAATGCAATAAGAAATTATTTAGAACTTTTTTTAAGCTTACCTGACGAATGATCATTTGAATGCTTGCACCAGTGAGCAACACTCTTCCGCCCAATTTAAAATCTTATGCTATAGACACCAAAGCAGAAAACAATCATTGCTAGCAGGATGAGACGGACGACCCAAACATATTGGCGAATTCAAGGCCAAACAGCTGGTAACAAATAAAAAAATCTTGTTAGTAGGATATATAATTGGGTACTTTGTTACAACATAAATTACCACATAACAAAATTTGCACTATGTATTTCTAAAAATTAATCATTAATACCAGCTCCACTAAAGGTTGAAGCACTGATCATGGGAACAAAACTATAATTAAGAAGGCTAAAATTTACCACGCAGGTTATAGACTTCGTTAAAATTGCTACTATTTCAACTTTTCATAATCTTTTTCTGGTTCATTATTTGAAAATAATTAACACCCATCAATGTTCAAAACAGAACCCGGAAGTCATGTTCCACCTGGTTTGATTTATCATAGGTATCCAATAAACATTTTGGTTTGGTTTGAATCTGTATAGCAAGATTTTCCAATCTTTATTGCTGCCACGACTTGTAGGGGATTACATATTAAACTATTAAATTTGCGCTCCATGATTGTTAAAAATCATTACTGGTATGTTATCGATCAAGGAAATAGGACAAGAAGATATATTAGATCAACAATCATGTAGGCACAGTCAATGAAAAGACCATAATATGCCAACGAAAATCTATCATTAAGAACATGTCCAACGGGCGTGTATCAGGTAATAATTACAACGAAGATCCTGTAACACAAAGTTCTGTAAAGTATTCTATTAGGCCTGATAGAAACGTTTACAGATGTGATGTATAACGATCAAACAACATTACCTTTAATAGGAGCAATGGTGATTGTTGATGATTGACGTGTGATTGTTCGATTCTGCTCTGCACCCATCCTAGCATTCTGCATAGAAAAATAATGCCAGGTCTATAAACTAATAATACAAAAGTTATGGTTACAACACTTTGTATTAGGCAGACGAGAATGAAGAGCGAAACAAACATGTAAATGTTCACAGTACGATCATAGTCATGTTTTTCATATGTCCTTAATTGACCAAAGTTCTGTTTCACGTCAAATGTTTTATGAAAGAAGCGACTCGTTCCATTTTATCTCAAGGACCCCTGGTAGAGTTAAAGCCTCTAAATTACCTATGCTCCAAGTCAATTAAAGCGTTTAATTCATATTTATTACTGACGCCTCATACTAACCTTCTGGGAACTTCAAAGGATCGAGCATCTTGTAGTAGATGATTTTAAATGTGATTTTTTATAAGGTTCTAATAATCAGATGGCTAGTTTTGCAAGTGGATTAAGCAACTAACCCTTAGAAAAATCATACTTGGTATTGCCACATTTACATCTTAAATGCTAACATGGTAATCAAAATATATTCTTTTATACCCATATCCCAGAAATTCATATGCCACTTAAAAAGAAGATAATCAGATAATAACTCCTAAAACAGAATCCTAAACAACGTTAAAATAACGTATAGGTACATCTGAAACGTTTACCTTTAGCTCTTCACTTGGGTCAAGGTGTTTTATGTGGAGCTTCTTGCTTTGGTTTAACTTCTGCTACATCCAAAAAAGGGTCAAAAGTAGCTCCATTTCAGGTACATTTAATCATATTTTTTTAAAAATATCTTATGGTGAACAGCTAGCGCCACCACAAGCACAACGACAGTGAACGAAGTTTTTGATGCTATTAGAATTCAAGAACACTTGTGTGTAGTAAGAGAAAATGTGAGACGAAGAGATGCCAACATAGGTGAACCAAAAGAGAGAGCCATTAGGTGAATACCATGATTTGTTGAACCGACATATTAAACTTCTCAATTCCTTACATTAAAAAACATAAGCACTTTAGTTGTCATCCATTTTATAAATTCCTCAATATCTTCGTTTAACACTCTTTTTTTAGACAAAGAGATAATTTTATAGGAAGAGTTGGTTCAAATTAGGATAGATCCATGACAAAGGTTTAATCAGTTAAAAGAAAAACATAGATTAAGCTAAATCAGTTAAGAACTTATACAATTTTTTTACCACGTCTGCGCTATGTATATAATGATAAGACAACATGAATAAAGAAACTTACATGAAGTAACGCCCTCCTAAAAATTGCTTCCTATTTAGCTATAACCTGTGTAATGTGTGTCTCTTGTTGCATTAGCTCAAGAAAGATATGGCTCATAACATTCACCACAAGCAAAGGCCAGGACAACATAGAGAATCCCTAGTATAGAAATTCCTAAGATAACCCTGCATTATAAATAAGTCCAGCATAGCCGTGATCAAGTTTACCATATGTTTGTTTTTCCATAAGCGAAACATAGACACATAAAAGCATGAATAACAGGTTTAGTAAATTGCATATAGTAACTTGAATCAAATTAATTATCTAGTTTAGATGAACAATTATTTTGAGCCAAAATAGTCCATTTTTTTCTAAATTTTGAATTGGGTAGCTGATACAAGGCTTTTGCCCGTATAAAAATATTAAAAGTTCGTTGTCCTGGTCTAATCGAATTGATAATTGGTTAACTATGCGACTCAGCTGTCTTTGGTGGAAACAAATAGTTGTGTCGTTGTAGTGAAAATAAAGGTGCAAAAACTATTAAAGTAAAAACAGGTAATATAAATCTAAATCTTAGTGAAAATAAATGGCGGGAAATTAAAGCGTGACGAAAAGTAAAAAGCAATTAAAGTAAATAACGCAAACTTAAAACTATCTAAGGCAAACTTAAAACGCAACTAAAACTTAAACTAAGGCACGGCTTAAAATAAATCTAAGGCAAGTAAACTTAAAGTGCGACTAAGCAAAAAGGCGAGAAAAGTAAAGCTTAAAAATTAAAACTTAAAAAATGAAACTTAAAATAACCTGAAAACAGCTCATTCGGAATAATCCTTCGTTTGGAATTATCATTCATCTGGAATGTCACCTTCGTTCGGAATGATTCTTATTCACTCGGAATAATGCTTCTCCCGGAATAAAAGCTTGATGCGGAATAAATCCTTCACTCGGAATGTGTCACTGATCCGGAATAATTAATTATTCCGAATAAACAACCTTCACCCGGAATGTTCCGAATGAATACCCCTTGATCCGGAATGTAGAATATTCCGGATGAACAACCTTTGATTCGGAACAAACAGCTTGATTCGGAATATTCCGAATGAACTTCATTGATTCGAAATACAAGTTATTCCGAATGAACCTTTGATCCGGAATGTTCCGAATGAGCACCCTGATCCGGAATATTCAAAAGTAACCACCTTCGTTCGGAATGTCACTTGATCCGGAATATTTTGGACAAAGAGCTTGGTTCGGAATGTTTTCTTCACTCGGAATATGTTGCTGATCCGGAATATCAAACTGATCTGGAATATGCCACTTATTCGGAACAAGTCCTTTATTCGGAATACTCACAACAAAACCTTGATTCGGAACAAATGCTTTGATTCGGAATACCTGGGCAAACAACAGTAACGAAGAACACAGAAACAAAGATAACACGAATCTAGATAAAACTAATCAAAATCAACCAAAAGATTAAATCAAACTAACCAAATAACATCTACTAATCATAAATAAATAATCCAAATCAATCAAACTAACAATAATAATCAAAATAATCAAAACCCACTTAATCAGTTTAATAAAAACTCAATAACATAAACATAAACAATAAGCATAAAGATTAAAGATTAACAAGAAAGGAAGATAAGAGATGAACAATAAAAGTAAAGATTAACAATAATTAAAAGGAAACTTACTTGAAATTAAATGAATTTAAGGTGCAAGACAAGTATTTAAATTTGACAATTAAGTAAATGACATGTATTTAAATGTGCAAGGAAATGAAAATGGAAGAACTAGTGTCACTCTAGCCAACAAAAAGAAAATGAAATCCTAATGATCTATTTATAGGAGGATTAGGGAGGTGCTTAGAGGAAGCTTCCTCCCCTCTTTCTTCTTTCTTTAATTGCTTGATTAGTCCTTGATTTCTTAAATCTTCGACTTTTGTCTCGGGATTAATAAACTCGTCTTGTAATTTCTTCAATAAATTAGACTTGAGTTCTTCGGCTTTTAGTAAACTTCCGTCTTTTGACTTTTTCTTCGATAAATCTTCAGAATTGGTCTTGGACTTCCGTTCTTTTTGCACTCTTGATTTCTTGACTTCGTCTTTTGTCTTTTTCTTCGATAAAAGCCCGTGAATGCCCGTGTTTTCTCCCATTTTCACATTTTCGTCCTAAATCACAACAAAAACACAAACCACGCATAATTCCGACATTTACGACATAAAATACACGTTTTGGCTTGGTTATTATTGTAGTTAAGTGGTAAAAAGGATGGGTGTTTACACACCTATCAAATCCCCTAAACTTGACCATTGCAATGTCCTCATGCAATGCATTAGTTACAAAGCACGATTTACATTTTCCATCATAATCAATCCATATTGGCCTTTATTAAAGAGATAGAAAACTATAAACATTCAAAGGAAGAAAGTAAGTAAAGAAATCAAAAATATACCTTAGGGTTTTGGAAATGTCATGAATGATCATTATCCTCAAGTTTTCACGTTCTCCATACCAAGCTTAAAAACGAGATCATTGTTATTATAAGTTAGCAAACTAACACGAACTCATGTGGGCCAATTATTTACTTAGACTCCCTTATTCCTAGGTGTATCTCTTATATTTTATTGTTGTCTTGAATGATCACGAGGATGCATTGTTGACTTATTTCGATAGTTATGAAGTCTGAAAATAAATTGGGACGATTTAATCAATAGTTAGCTAAAGGACAAAATCTTTTAAAACTACTTCTCGGGACCTCATAAAGTTCATATCTTTGCATAACTCGCTTCGCGATTTGAGACCTTTCTCGGACCGATATTTGGCAGCAACTTCATACTTCAAATCTTGAGAGACGTTCATGAAATAATGGTCTTCTCTTCATAATAGGAATTTCTTCACTTGAAGTTTTGAGAGATTCATCATATTTGGACCACGACTTCTTCATTTTTCTCCAATCTTTATTTTGGACTTTGATATACAACGATCCGCCTACTTTTTGGACTTGGATCTATTTATCCTCATACCTTGTTAGGGCCTTTTTTGGATAGACTTCTCCATGATCTTTAGGGAGTATTTGCTTTTCGTCGTGTGTATCGATCCTTCATATTGATCTTTGATGAATGATTCTTCTCATCACTTTGGATCTTTTAGCAACAAAATGTAGCCCTCATGCCTTGTTAGGACCTTTTTGGACTCGCCAATCTTCGCATACCGCTTCAATAAGTTATGCCTTGGCTATGAACTCTAATCCATACCGAGCAACTTTTAAACGATCTTGGGCTAGAAGCTAAGTAACTTTTCAAATCGTACAACCTTATTTATTGCAGATAAATTTATTAGCAAGCGATGGGAGAATAGGCTTATAATTAACTCACATAAATTCACGAAAGAATACCAAACTTATAATTGACTCTATCATCTCTCGTTCTCCACAGTTTAAAATCTCAAGGAATGAGACTCGTAGATGCTTAGCCTATTAAATCAAAGTTTTGGGTTTTCGAGTCGCCTATAGGATCTTGCATCTTCTTAGACTCTTTCAAGTTTAGAAAACGCATTTTAAAGTTCCCTTGATAAACGACTCTCTAGGATCAATTATAGGAACTTGCGAAAAGTTCTTGTTCTTAAGCCGTGAGAGTTAAGACTTTCGCGTTTTATAGCTCCCTAAATAAAAGCCTAGCAAAACTTGACTTAAACACGTTAAGGATACTAGCTAGAGTAAACTTAGATAAGTAAACTCGGGTTGAGTCAAAAGATTCACAACGTTTGAAAATTAAAACCACTTTATTAAAATTTATTATAGCAAAGAAGGAAAAATAACTATACAAAGGTAAAAACTAATAGGCCAAAATAGATCAAAAATTTTGAAAAATGTCTAAAAATTGATTTTCCGGTTAAAATGAGGACAAATACAAGGAAAAGGCCACTTAACTTCGATAGAAGTCCCCCTACACTTGATATAAACATTGTCCTCAATGTTTAAGCATGTGGGAGTAAACTCCCCTACACTTAGGACGTTGTGCACTTTGTTTAAATCTCGCTAAGGAAAAGACAACTAACGAGATTCCTATTTTAATATTGGAAAATATAAAATAGTGAATCGAAAAGAGTTTAGGATAGAACCGGGAAGACGGAAACACGGAATCACGGGTCGTCAAAAATCATCAAGAGTGGATCATTGAGCGCTCGAATCCCTGAATATGAGAAGAGAGGAAATAGCAAACACCAACGGGTCTCCCCTACACTTAGGATAGAAATAGCTAAAAGATAGATACTTGGGTTGCCTCCCAAGAAGCGCTTGATTTTTGTTCACCGAGTCGTGAGCCTGACTCGACCTTGATTAGCATAGGAAGAAGCATGAAACATATCCACCGGGATCAAAGACATAGTTTTCGTCCATCAAATAGCACAAGCTTAAGGCGAACAAGGCAAGACAAAGAAGAGTAGGCAAGGTTCCCTTAAGCAAAGATGGAGCACAGTGGGAGCAAGGGTGAAGAGGTGCAAGCATATCATCAGAAGTTCCAAAGATTTTTCCTTTTATTTCATCAGATGGATACTGAGATGGCTGAATAATATCGATACCGGGGTCGAACACCTTTTCCTTTAGGGGAAAATAGCACTCAGGCTCAGCAGAATTTGAAGAAGATCCGCTAAGAAAATGCACAACCTCGTCCTCAGAAGGTGGACAAAGAGGTGTCAAAACATACGTGCTGCGGATGTTGGTGTCGTCCGGTTGCTTCTCCTTTGAAAGAATTTTCTTCAAATCTAAAGTAGGATCAAGACCATAATCATCAAAGTCCAAAGGAGGAGCATCACTCTCATGAGGGAAGTATGTATTGAGAAAAGTCGAGAAGTCTTCCTCAAATGAGTAGTCATCCAAAGTAGGATTAAGCATGGTTGGCGGAGGATCTTCATCATGAGAAGAATCACTCGAAAGAGTATCGGCCTCATCAAAATCATCATAAGTGGGCATGTCGGGATACTCGGAAGTAAAATCATCATAATCATCTCCATCGGAGCTAGAATCATCATCATAGGCATCAAAGATCGGTGGAGAATCATATATGGGTGAAGGTTCCAAAGTGGAGAGAGAATCATCCACATCATCTTGAAACAGTGGATTATCATTGCAAGAATCGAATAGAGGATTGTTGTAGACGACAAAATCATCAAGCACATTAATCATATTCGCGGATTCTCTTCCATAGGATTTGCTTGTAAGCTTCCCCATTTCAAAAACTTGTGCATCATCCCTGACTCTTAAGATGAGCTCACATTTATCCACATCTATTAAAGCTCTACCGGTTCTCAAAAATGGGCGTCCAAGTATTAACGGAATACGAGGGTCCATTTCATAATCAACAACGACAAAGTCGACCGGAAAAGTGAATGTGCCAACTTTAATGAACACATCTTCGACAATACCAACGGGGTAAGCGAGAGTGCGATTGGCAAGCTCAAGAGTCATCTTGGTGGGTGTAAGGTCGGGCAATGATAACTTTTTCCAAACACTTAAAGGCATCAAATTAATACTGGCCCCGAGATCGGCTAAGGCAGTAAACTTGTCGGTTTGGTTAAAATTACAAGGTAGCACAAAACGATCGGGATCTCCAAGTTTCTCTGGAAGTTCTTTAAGAAGGACGGCAGAACAATGTTCATTCAATCGAGTATTAACAAACTCGACCATCTTCTCCTTCTTGCTAAGCAATACCTTAAACATCTTGACGAATTGTGGCATTTGTGCAAGAGCTTCAACAAGGGTAAAGGTGATTTTCATGCCAGCAATCTTTTCCAAAAAGTTAGCGACTTGAAGGTCATTCTTAGTCAAAATTCTAGCCTTGTTGAGTCGAGAAGGGTAAGGAATGCTTGGGTTGGGTGGTGGAGGTGTAGAAGGTAAAGGTTGAGATGTTGAAGGGTTCTTCTTTGGTACTTCGTCATGACGAGGCAGAGACGGTAATGGTGTACTAATACTCGGTGTAGGAGTAGTAGGGATAAATAGTGGTGGAGGAGGTGTAGATGATGGGGGCGGGATAGGTGGTCCTACTAAAGTAACTCCACTACGGGTAGTAATAGCACTCACATTCGCTCTCGGGCTGGTGACGGTGTTTGAAGGTAGAGAACTCGAAGAAGAGGGTTGAGTGGTGGGTAAGAAACTAGCCAGCATATTCTTCAAATCATTCGTTTGATTGCTGAAGGAGGATTGTATATTATCTCGAAGCTCGGATCTAATATCATTCCCTTGCTTAGTGATATCCCCTTTCAAATTGATAATTTGGCTTTGTAGATTCTTGATTTGCTCTCCTTGGGTTCTCATCAAAGCTTCAACATCTTGATTGATGGGTGGGGCTTGTTTAGCGGGTGGGTGATAAGGATTAGAAGCTCGAGGTGGGATTTGGTTGCTTCTATTGTAATTGTTGTTGGGGTTTTGGTTTTGAGGAGAAAAACCGGGTGAAAGGTAGTTGTTTGACCGGTAACTCAGCAAATTTCGATCCCCTTGAGGTCGGGCTTGGTAATTTTCCGGTGAATAATTACCATAAGCCGCATACACGTTTTCCGGATTGCTTTGAGTAGAAGGACAATCAGTGTATGAGTGAGGACCGCCGCATGTCTCACAAGGAATGGCTACCGCTTGAACTTGTTGTTGTTGGTTTGAAGCGATGAGCAAGATATTTTTGTTCATTTCGGCTATCATGCGGGTGAATTCGGTCATATCGGGGTTTGCTGAAGTAGAAGAAACATTGACTCTCGGGTTGTTCCTTGAAGATGCGGAGGAATCCTAGTTCTTGTGATGAGTATTCATGTTCTCAATAAGCTCTCTACACTCCTCGGGTCACCTTTTCATAAATGTGCCACCGGCGGCTGCATTAATCGTATCACGATCTCGAAAAGTCAAACCGTTGTAGAAAGTATCAATTAAGGTCACGGGGAGCATGTTGTGGCTTGGACAACGATCAATCAAAACATTATATCTTTCCCAAGCATCAAAGAGAGATTCATCAGGTTCTTGCATGAAACCGTTGATTTGATTGCGAAGGCTCGTGACCATGGATGGTGGAAAGTAGCGAGACAAAAAGCGTTGAGTCATGTCATCCCAAGTATGAATGGAATTCTTCAGGAGACGATCAAACCATTTCTCGGCATGGTGTGATAAGGTATGTGGAAAGAGTTCAAGGTGAAGGACATCCATTGTAGCACCGGGCAACTTCATGCTTTGGGTGATAGTGATGAATTTGTCGAGGTGTTTGTTGGCATCATCATCAGGCATTCCGCGGAATGGATTAGTTTGCACTTGCTGGATCATGTGATGCTTCAACGAAAACTCCGGAGCCGTGATTTGCATCGGCGCAATCGGTCCTCCTCGTCCAACCATGGTGGGTTGACAAAGCTCCTCCATTGTCCGAAGATCGGGTTGTAGAAGAACATTGTTGTTGTTATTGTTGAGGTGCGGTGGATTATTGTTGTTATTTACACCTGCCATAGCTAAATCTTCTCGAGTCTCGGGCTCTGGATAAGTAGAAGATCTAGTACGCATACACCTACAAAAGCAAAAGAAAACAAGACCAAAGAAATAGACAATATATACACTATAAAAAATAAAATCTTTTTGGATTTTTGAAATTTTTTTATTTTTATGGATTTTTTAACAATTTTTAATTTTTATGGTTTTTCGGAAATTTTTAAACAAGAAAAATAACGCTCACAAGTGAACGGATCCCAAAAAGCAACGCGTCTCTCACAGAAAACCGTTAATCTTTACGAAAAGAGTCGGTAGCGGCGCCATTTGATAACTTGTTTTTACCTAGTATAAAAATTAAAGTTTGTTCTTTGTCGTATGTCTATTCGGAACAAGTCCTTTATTCGGAATACTCACAACAAAACCTTGATTCGGAACAAATGCTTTGATTCGGAATACCTGGGCAAACAACAGTAACGAAGAACACGGAAACAAAGATAACACGAATCTAGATAAAACTAATCAAAATCAACCAAAAGATTAAATCAAACTAACCAAATAACATCTACTAATAATAAACAAACAATCCAAATCAATCAAACTAACAATAATAATCAAAATAATCAAAACCCACTTAATCAATTTAATAAAAACTCAATAACATAAACATAAACAATAAGCATAAAGATTAAAGATTAACAAGAAAGGAAGATAAGAGATGAACAATAAAAGTAAAGATTAACAATAATTAAAAGGAAACTTACTTGAAATTAAATGAATTTAAGGTGAAAGACAAGTATTTAAATTTGACAATTAAGTAAACGACATGTATTTAAATGTGAAAGGAAATGAAAATGGAAGAACTAGTGTCACTCTAGCCAACAAAAAGAAAATGAAATCCTAATGATCTATTTATAGGAGGATTAGGGAGGTGCTTAGAGGAAGCTTCATCCCCTCTTTCTTCTTTCTTTAATTGCTTGATTAGTCCTTGATTTCTTAAATCTTCGACTTTTGTCTCGGGATTAATAAACTCGTCTTGTAATTTTTTCAATAAATTTGACTTGAGTTCTTTGGCTTTTAGTAAACTTCCGTCTTTTGACTTTTTCTTCGATAAATCTTAAGAATTGGTCTTGGACTTCCGTTATTTTTGCAGTCTTGATTTCTTGACTTCGTCTTTTGTCTTTTTCTTCGATAAAAGCCCGTGAATGCCCGTGTTTTCTCCCCTTTTCACATTTTCGTCCTAAATCACAACAAAAACACAAACCACGCATAATTCCGACATTTACGACATAAAATACACGTTTTGGCTTGGTTATTATTGTAGTTAAGTGGTAAAAAGGATGGGTGTTTACACACCTATCAGTAGCTAACCTCTAAACCATCAGAATAACAATCTAACATGGTATAAGTGATGACATAGCAGCTGACATGTCGCTAACTGTTGTCATATTGATGTTTTTTCTAATGTGGCAAGATGAAAACCATGTTTACTTTGAAGATCACATCTGAATATCATAAAGTTTGATGGTTTCAATGGGGACAAAAAAACCATGCTAGATAGAAATTTTGAGAATGAAAGAGCACGGTTTAGAAAAAGTACATGAGTGTGAAATAACTCAACCATGATGTATTCTCAAATCTGTGTGACTGCTTTTTGAAGCGTAACATATTGGTTTGCATATTCGCTGTTTATCCACAAACTAATCCAACCGATCACCCTCTCTCTAGAACTTTGTCGATATTTTGTATCATCACACTTCGTACCAACCTGCAAGGGTGCGCTGCACCTTGCACCGGAAGATTCATACGCTTGCAAAAAATTTAAACAAATTACCTACTTTACCTTACATCTGTCATTGTTTGAGTTTGAAAAAATCTTGAAGGTACAAGGGTTTGGCGCCTATAGTCTTCTACATGGTTAAATATTTATGGTATTTAACTTTTAAAATTCGCATATGATTGAATAACAGAAGAACCATCATGGATGATCCCTTCATACAATTCCAAACACTCTCTAACTCAATTGATAAATATCCCTCTTGTACGCTAACATTCTAGGATAACCACACATCAACCTTACAGGAACTCATGATAGCGAGATCGGATTCTCCTGATATAAGCCAGAAGCTAGAGTTCATATTTTCATAGATATGAACTCCAAAATTAAAATTCACATAATTATCTTAAGGATAACCCAACCAATATGACCCATACATTTTTCCATCTCAAGCCGCCCTTAATAAGTCATGCACTATGCAATTTCCCCACCTCCTGGAAAAGTTCACGTGGTGGTCCGGAGAGCTTCATACCATAAAACATCTATTTCTAACCATATAAGGAGTAATAATGAGGAATTTCTATATATCCCCCAAAGCAATCAAACTACAAAAATTGTATAATGTGAAGAATCAGAACCACGTCATTTCCACGCCAGCAACAACTCGAGAAGCACTAATAGGTGTGAATATACCCATCCTTTTACCACTTAACTATAATAATAACCAAGCCAAAACGTGTATTTTATGTCGTAAATGTCGGAATTATGCGTGGTTTGTGTTTTATTGTGTTTTAGGACCAAAAGATGAAAAAGGAGGAAAACACGAGCTTTCACGGGCTTTTATCGAAGATAACGAGAAAAGACGAAGTCAAAAGATCAAGAGTGCAAAAAGAACGGAAGTCCAAGGCCTATTCTTAAGATTTATCAAAGAAAAAGTGTAAAGACGGAAGTTTAATGAAGTCGAAGAACCAAGTCTAATTAAAGAAGAAAATTATAAGACGAGTTCAATTTATATCGAAAAATCCCGAGACGACGTCGAGAAAGACAAAGAAATTAAATCGAGTCGAGACAAGAAAAAAGAGAAAAGAAAGCATCATCACATGTACTCCTCCTATAAATACCCTCCTAATGTGTCATTAGGAGGGTGTTAGCTAGTAGTAGATTTTAGTTTTATTTTTGTAAGGTAAGTAGGAGTAGATTAATATACTTTCTCTCTCTAGTTTTTCTTAATGTTTTTCAAGATTTCTCTTTAATCTTGTGTCAAATCTTTGATCTTTAATCTTTTTAATTCAAGTTTTTAATCATTTTCATTCTACCTTTCTTTATTTTGTTTATCTTGATTCGTGATAATCGTTGATTTTGCTTCATCTTGGTGTTCATGTGATTAAAAAGTTTATCTTTTATTCATCTCTAAGTTTAGTACGAAATGAGCTTTGAGCTTGACATGCTTATTGGCTTATTTTGTATTTAGCTTATTTGTTTTAAAGTTTTCTTAAAGGTTTTGTCTTTTTAAATTTTGATTTAAAAAGTTGCTTATTTAGAGTTTTGTAAGTTTTATTCGTTCTTATTTATTTCGTTTCATTATAGATTTGATAAAGTTTTGGATAGTGCTTATTAAAACATTGCTTATTTGTTTAGCTTATTACGAATCGCATTCCATCGGAAAGGGGAAACCCTTTTCTGACCATACATTCCGACAGGGGTACTGTTGTGAGTATTCCGATTAGGGCCCTTTTTATTCCGATAGCATTCCGATATCGTATATCGGAAAAGGGTTTTGCATTCCGACGGAGATTCCGATCTGGATTCCGACGAGGGTGTTTATTGGATATTCCGATAGCTTTGAGTTTCAGCATTCCGATTGTTTTCCTTTTCTTATATTCCGACGGGATTATTCCGATTGCTTACTTGCCTTTATTCCGACGGAAGCATTCCGATAAGTATTCTGACGGGATTCCGACCAGTATTCTGATGGATTTGAGTTTTACTCCATATTTACTTTCTTTTGGTTTAATTTCCAATTTTATTTTTCCTGCCATTTTTACTTAGTGTTATTTTAATTGTCTTATCTTAGATTTAATTTGAAGTTTTCCTTTTTATTAAGTTTTCAAAAATTTACTTTTCAAAGTTTAATTTTTCGTCATTTATTTTTAAGTTTTAATTTTTAGTTTTAAATTTCAAGCTTCCACTTTTACTTAACGACAATTACATTATCATTTCACTTTTAGTTTGAAATAGATAACCGTTTTCTTTTATATTCCACCAAGAACGACCGAGTCGCACTTTCTACTAGTAATCAATTCGAAAAGACTGGTTCAACGAACTTTCATACGAGGTGAAAAATTAGTTATTAAATGGCGCCGCTGCCGGCTCTTTTCGTTAAGATTAACGGTTTTCTATGAGAGACGTGTTGGATTTTGGGATCCGTTCACTCTTGAACGTTATTTTTCTTGTCTAATTTTCAAAAAATTTCAAAAATCCAAAAAAAATATAGAATTTTCAAAAATCCAAAAAAATAGAAAAAACAAAAAAAAAACCAAACATATTTCTTGTCTATCTTTCTTTTCATTTTGTAGGTGTGTATGCGTACACGTGCTCGTAAGAAGAAAGCAACTCAAGCCGAAGTCGAAACTCAACCTATTGTCACCATGGACAATCGACCAATGATCGAGCTTTTGCAATCTCACGTAGAGGACAACACCGATGCTATTGTCATACCCGAGATTGGAGCCAACAACTTTGAGCTCAAATCCGGCTTCATTCAAATGGTCTCTGCTCAACCATTCTTGGGGCGTACACTTGATGATCCTCATGACCATATCAAAAGGTTTCTTCAACTCACTAATACGGTCAAGTTTAACGGGGTTTCCCAAGAGGTAATTCGCTTGCAACTTTTTCCTTTCTCCTTAGAGGGACAAGCCCGGCATTGGCTTGATAAGGAACCGCCACAAAGTATTCTTACGTGGTCAGATTTAGAGACTGATGACGTATAGTCCCCAGCCGGGTCATGAACCCGGCCCACGGGTACTACCCGCATTCGGCCTGTTCCTAATGGGTTGGATTAATATCATTTAAGCTTATGGGCTTTAATGAACAGTAACCGCATACATATGTGCGGCCCACGGCTCGGCATGGCCGGTACAAGGTTAGAGAGAATCATACTCTTATTATGATTAGGATTTACCCCAAAGTAGAGGATATAAACTCACCATAATTAGAAGATAACAATCAAGCTAATTATGGTACTTATCCTTTGCTTGGGGCTGAAGCATTGGTGACAGCCTATTAGATTTTTACTCCCTATATAAGGAACCCCCCAGGGTTCCACAGAGGTATTACATTCTACATACTCTTAACTCATCCGGTTCTTAAACCCTAACCGATTACTTACTCTCATGCTAGAGTATAATCGTGGGATACATTCCCACGGTAAGCCTAACGCGTGTTGTTTTAGTGTGTAGGATCCCAACCAAATATTTCACTTGGTGCAGGAGCCGGAGCCCAGGAACCCGAATTAAGCCTAATTCGGGTCTAGCAAGGATCATCCAACTTTTGTATCAACAAGTTGGCGCCATCCGTAGGAACAATACACTAAGCTAGAGTAAATCTCATCTCGATCTCTCTCAATAACGAAAGGACATCCGCAAGGAAACCCTAGGAACACCAATCCTACGAATCGGAAGTCCATAGGGGACGGGATACTCATTCCCACTCAGTCCCCCGGCAACCAAACAGGTGGACCGAATAACCGGAGCGTTTTTTAGTCCATGGGTGGAGTAGGCACGTCCGCTATCACCCTACCACCAACCTCGACCTTGGACAACCCTGATCCAGGGAGCGCGCCTAAGCCCCCTAACAAGGAGTCGCGCAGGCCATCGACCGAGGAAGAAGTGGAAGTCGAACCACTTACTGAGGAATATCTCGCTCGAGTTCTCACGCAGAACTTCGAGAGGATCGAACCAAGAATCGCGTCCAGGTTAATCCTAGGTAGGAACCTCCAATCGAGGCTCAACTTTGGCAGGGCCATATCCGACACCTCTCCTCAGACTCAAAGGAAGAAGAGGGCACGGCCCCAGGAACGAAACCTATTAGAGGAAACCCGTCAACCTCGGAATGTGTTCGAGCGCATAGGGGATCGTGTTTTGAAGGAACTACTACAATCTCGTGAAGAAGGAGATAGATCCGATGATTCAGCCAAACGGCCGGACCTGGAATTGACCAGGAACAATCGCCGCACAAGTGTGTGGGATAGGATGAATACCGGGAAAAAGGCTCCTAGCTCTTCTCATAGAGAGGATCCTTTACCAAAAGGTAGGGCACCGCCCCCTTCCCCCGGTCCATCAGGAGAGGATTCGGATGACCATCCACCCAGGCGTACTCCTCCACCACCGCCAGACGATGAAGAGTACTACGGTGGCCCCTATTATCGTGAGGCGGAAGCAGAACATCTCTCCCGCCCATGGTGTGATCCTAATCTCACCCGTCCATGGTGTGATCCCAGGGAAGATCCTTTTACCCTCCGCATACGGAATTACTCCGAGGATAAAAAGCGTCACATGCCGGCATGCGTCAAGACTTATGATGGGTCTGGTGATCCGGATGATCACCTAAAGATATTTGACACGCAGGGGAAAATTGAACGATGGCCCATGCCCATATGGTGCCAGATGTTCAATTCAACCTTGATCGGCAATGCTCGTGATTGGTTTAAGGGACTTCCTCCCCGAAGCATTGATAGCTTCAGTGAACTGCGTACTGCGTTCAAAAACAATTATACTTAGCGAAAGAAGTATAATAGGGACCCGGTCTCATTGGCAACCGTCAAGCAACGGCCTGGGGAATCTACGGAGGCCTTCACCGAACGCTTCAATGACGAGTGCACGCGCACAAAGACAATGCCAGAACTCCTAAAAATTTCCGATTATATGCATGCCATAACAGACAGGGAATTAATTAGATGTCTCAATGACAAGCGACCAGAGAAGTATGACGACCTTATGGAAAGGGTCAGGAACTTCATATAAGGAGAAACCACGGTAGCCGCGGCCTATCCTTCAAAAGGAAACAACTATCGATCGAACGACCAGTCTAGGAGACAGTCGGGTGGTCAAAGCAACCAGGGCAGTGGAAGGAGCTCGGACTACAAGAACCAAAACAAAGGAGGGCGGTCGGAGGACAAATTTACCCCTCTAAAGATGTCCTACTCGGAGATCTTGTTGACAGAAGGGGCCAACTTCCCGAGACCTCCCCCAATGACGACTCCGGTGGACCGTCGTCAAGGAAATCGCTTTTGCGAATTCCACAACGACAAGGGCTACGGCATGGAGGAATGTATCCAGCTCAATAAGCACATTAAGTCACTGATCAAGTCAGACAAACTCAAACATTTGGTCAAGGATTAGAAGGACGGAAAGGACAACAAGAAGCATGAAAAGAAGGATCCCCAAAAGGACAAACCTTCGACCATATACATGATCGAATCTTGGCAGCACCGCACAAAGCAGAAAATTAGTCAAAAATTTTCACGCGACAGAGAAATCTCATTCCCTCCCATTACGGCAAGCGACGTGGCCGATGCACCTCTCACGATTGAGGTAATCATTGGAACACACAATGTTCGTCGTATGTATGTGGATGGAGGGTCATCGGCGCAAGTATTGTACGAACACTGTTTCGTACAGATACGACCAGAAATAAGAAGCCAATTAGTACCGGCCATGTCGCCGCTCATCGGCTTTAGTGGAGACACCATATGGCCGATAGGACAGTTGCGTCTCCTAGTAACCATTAGGAATGAAGAGCATTCCACCACGGCGTGGATGAACTTTATGGTGATACGCTCACACTCTCTATACAATGGGGTCATAGGAAGACCAGGCATCCTAGCCATACGGGCAGTACCCTCCACGGCTCACGGAATGATTAAATTCCCTGTGGAAGGAGGAATTTTCACCATCTATAATTCAATCATGCCAGCATCCAAATGTCATGTCGTGGCAACACTAGTCCTACCGGTCCCCACCAAGGAAGGATCACCACCACCCAATTGGAGGGTGGCAATCTATCCTGAGTATCCAGAACAAGAGGTGTCCATTGGAGGAACGCTCTCGGATAGCGGTAAGAGGGCCATGTGCTCTCTTCTGAAAGCAAATTTGGATGTATTCGCATGGGAGCCCGAGCATATGACGGGTGTGTCGCGTGCGATAGCAGAACATAAACTCCAAATCCGCCAGGGATACCCCCCCCCTAAGCAAAAGAAGCGTGGTCAGGCACCAGAACGCAGCCAAGTAATATTGTATGAAGTACGGAAATTAGTGGATGCAGGAATTATGCGCGAGGTATACTACCACGAGTGGGTATCCAACCCGGTCATGGTCAAGAAGCATGACGGGAGCTGGCGCATGTGTGTGGTCTTCACAGACCTGAACAAAGCCTGTCCATAGGACTGCTATCCGTTACCAGAGATTGATTGGAAGGTGGAATACCTATGTGGATATCCCTTTAAGTGCTTCTTAGACGCATAAAAAGGATACCACCAGATCCAGATGGCGGAAGAGGACGCGGAGAAGACGGCGTTTCATACTAGTCAAGGCGTGTACTGTTATAAAAAAATGCCATTCGGACTAAAGAATGCCGGGGCAACATATCAGTTACTCGTTGATAAAGCCTTTGACTCACAGATAGGCCGCAACCTTGAGGTCTATGTTGACGACCTAGTCATCAAAAGTCATACGGAGGAGGCACTTCTCCGTGACGTCCAAGAGACGTTTGACACATTAAGGAAGATTAATATGAAACTGAATCCAAAAAAATGCACGTTTGGGGCAACTGAAGGGATGTTCCTTGGATATATGATTGATCCAAACGGCATCAAGCTTTGTCCGGAAAAGACGGACGCGATGATACAGTTACCGTCTCTCAGACGCGAAAAGAGGTACAATCTTTAAATGGAAAGCTGGCCGGGCTAAACAGGTTCTTGTCAAAAGCCATGGAGAAGTCACTCCCCTATTCAAAACACTCAAGAAGTGTATCACGAAGGGAGATTTCCGTTGGGCAAAGGACGCTGAGGAAGCTTTTGGTCAGCTTAAACAACACCTCGCAGCTCTTCCCATGCTAGTGGCACCCCGACCTAAGGAAGAGCTCATCATGTATCTGTCGGCTACACATGGAGCAATAAGTGTGGTACTTATGACAAATAGGGACACAGTCCAAGCTCCGGTCTACTTCATAAGTAGAACACTACAAGGGCCGGAGTTGAATTATTCCTCTATGGAGAAATTGGTTTTGGCATTAGTATTCGCCACACAACGGTTACGCTGGTACTATCAGGTGCACCCAATTGTGGTTATTACTGATCAACCAATAAATTAAATCATCTCAAAACCAGACGTGGCCCGCAGGCTGCAGAAGTGGAGCATTCTGCTAGGAGAGCATAACATCTCCTACAGACCAAGGACCGCGGTCAAAGGACAAATCTTGGCAGACTTCTTGGTCGAGAAGCCAGATGAGGACAGACCAGTAACACAACAAGAGGAAGCTCCAACAGAACCATGGGTATTTGTCACACCCCACCATGGCGGAATATGGGGCGCGACGTATGGATATCATCACAACAACAACGTGTCTATAGAGAGAACTAAATGAAACTGAAATATCATA
The DNA here is from genome assembly GCA_025667525.1 of Glebionis coronaria. Lineage (NCBI taxonomy): Eukaryota > Viridiplantae > Streptophyta > Magnoliopsida > Asterales > Asteraceae > Glebionis > Glebionis coronaria. Next base: position 329,657,859 of record CM046877.1, read on the forward strand.
GATGGCGACACAAATGTCGTGACAATATCTCAACAATGCAGGCGTCTAGGTAAGTAGGTAACAGGCCTACCTCTTACCAAAGACATACAAATAAACAAACATCAAACATATAGGTACCACAACGTTCACTTAATCAAAACACAAAATAAAATCTAAGAGGAAAGGGATTCCTCCGAATGCAATCCTAGCAGCCTCTATACTCTAGCCACTTCTAACATCATCTTGCACAACTACCTCACCTGAAAATGACACTAAAATCTGTCAACATAAAGTTGGTGAGAACATAGGTTTAAGTTATCTAGAACATCATAAGAAACCTTGACATCCGCTGTAAATAAGTTGAAGAAAAACAATTTATAGTAATGGACCATAATGTGATAATCATGCTACATGCATCCACAACAAAACTCAAGCCAAGTACCAATCACATCTACAATTCACAAAGCACATTATAACAATCAAGAAGTATCCCGTCACACGCACAAGAACACACACCACACTATCCGGATCTTTCCCACACCACCTGTGGAAGATGAACTATATCCCCGTCGAGATATCTTGCCTACGAAGAGACGATGCACAAGTACTCAGGACGGATCGTGCCCCACGCTCCACACACATCACCACTGGTCCCATAGACGCCCATACATCTATGTACCAAAGCCAATCACAATCCAAACAAGATTCACATAGCAGAACACGTACCAAAGCACATATGAGAACACATAAGCACGCAAGTCACACAATAACACATTTATGTCCACACATTTTAAAACATAGTACTAAATCATGTTAAAGAACATTTCAAGTGTCATCTCCATCCCATACTGGAAAAAAAAACATTTAAAAACGTAGTAAAATGGGACTATGAACTCACCTGATTGCTTCTCCAAAGTCCTTGCTCTAGCCCCAAGCTAATAATCCAAAAACACATAAATCAATACATGAACCAACCTCTAAAATGGTTCATCAACCTATGATGGACATCTAACCTCCTCTCATATAAATACCCCATTTATAACTCTAAACACCCCATTATCCTTCCCTAACAAGTCCTTAACTTGGTTAAGTTTAATAGCTATCCCGTTCACAATTTTACACAAAACAGTCCCAGTTTTAGGTCTCAAAACTTTAAGTCAAACGTCCACTTAAACATACCCATGGTTTCTGTAAAAGGAATATTCATACCCTTACATATGTTGGCTAATACCTCCCACTTGCCCTAACCTTAAAGCTACTGTTAAGGCCCTGATATATATATATATATATACTTTTGTCATTCCAGTTTTCCTGATTTTAAACGTATGAAAAGTTCATTACCATTAGAGGGTCTTACCCTAAACCACAATCTTAGCCCAAGTGCAGATCCTTATTAAAATATATAAACCATCTCTCATGTTCGTGAGAAGATCCCAATGCAACCCTAAGTACCCCAAACAACCCAAAACTTAAAAAGAAAACAGGCTGAATTTAAAATTGTTTTGACCTCTGACTGTTGTAACCTATTTTTGACCCCCTTCCCAACCTCCAATTTAGTTCTAGTTTCTTGCATTGGAAAGCCACTTCAAATACCTTTTCAGGGGTATGTGGATCGTAAGATAAGAGTTTGTAGAACTCCCAATATGATCAAAACAATTGACTCAAAAATCTGCCCAGTTTTTAAAAACGGGTTTAACAAAATCAACCACATTAATTAACCCTAATTCCTCTAATTACAAGGCCTAACCCATGTAATCATTATATTATGATTATTACAACATTAATTTACTGTTTATATATAAACCCTAACCCTTAATCCATCATAAGAATGATTAATTAAACATAAAAACAATTAATATGAAAAGGGTTATGAAGATTTTACCTTTTATTTAATGGAAGATGAAGAAAACCTAATTTTATGAAGAACCCTAATTTTCCTCTTCTTTTAGTCGACTATAACTCCAGGGAAAGAAAAAAAATGCGTTTGATTTAGTGTTGGGGGTTCCTTATATAGCCAAAACAATCCTTGTCCAACCCAATTACCACTAACCATAAATCTTTTCCTTTTTCCTTTTTTTCTCTTCTAAACCGACCCAAACACCCCTAATTTCGTTTTTTTCGTTATTTTTTTTCTTTTTATTGTTAATTAATATCTTATTAATATTACCTTAATTTACCTTAATTTATTTCAGCTCCTAAAACTTCCAAAACCTCAAAACCGTAAAACTAGTCAAATTTACGCGTTTTACCGTAAAAGACGTAAAATATACACTTTTACAAAAAATCTCAAATTCTTAAATAAACTTTATAACTAAGTCCTAAATGACTTAAAACCATCCCGAAAAATATTCTTTTGGATAATTACCTCACCCGAGACCTCTAAACGCTAAACCGTAAATCCAAAAAAAAATACTATTACTATAATACTTATACGTATACGTAAACACTACAATATCACCATTTTCATTTCATAGTCACCACTTGTGAGCTCATGAACATGAAATAACCGTTCCTCAATTTACTTATGAGTACTCTATACTCATAAACGATAACCACACCAACCTCGTTCACACAAAATAAACACGTAAACACACAATTCAAGTAAGCACACATAAAATAACCTAAAAGTAAGACCAAGTGACAAACCCAAAACCTAGGGTTGTCACATCACTCCCTCCTAATAGAAATCTCGTCCCGAGATTTACTCCCAAACTCAAACTTATTCTCAGCAAACAAACGAGGATACATATCCTTGATAAAACCTTCACGTTCAAACGTGAACTCAGTTAACACGAAAATAATCTCAACCAACAACACATGAGCCTTAACCGTCAGTGAGGAAACTTATCAAAACCATAAATCAAAACTCATCAAAATATAACCACGTATAATAAGGTCTAAAGAACTCTCAAATTCCTTCCCAACTCATTTCTATGTTAACCCTCCAAGTGTTCATTACCGAAATATACCCAAAACACGAGTTTAAACCATGTTGTCCGAAAATTAACCTTGAACTCAACACTTGTACAATTAATTCGACCAAGCTACTGACTTCCAATTACGAAACTTTCTGAATATTTGAAAAGTATGTTCCGAGTACATAATTTGAAAAGTATGTTCCGAGTACATAATTTTAGGCTTTTGAATCACCCAAAAACCTTTAAAAACGAATAAGTTATGACCAAAAAGATTTTTCTCAAAATCTGCCTAGGCATTAGCGACAGTTTCTGACAGTTAGCGACATATTTTGACAGTTTAGCGACAGTTTCTGCCTACTCCAATTTATACAAAAAAAAAACGATTTTTAAACCCTAAAAAAACCCGTTATTAATTACAAAATTCAAGGTCTAATTTATTTTAATTCTAGAAAATTTAAACTCTCACCCATCATATGATTAATACATGATTTAACATATTTAAGTTAATAAGAACAAGAATTCTAACTAAAGAACAATAACTTTAGGTGATCAAAACCAAAATATTTTAGAATAAAAAGGCCATGCTTATATGAAAAAAAAATTATATTCCACCTTATTTCAAACACGTTTTCGACACTTCCTTATTTCATCGACTGCCAACAACTATTTTTTTTTCAATTTGCAAGTTCTATATTTTTTTACCATGTATAACTCGAAACAAAAGACATCGTTACCCCAAAAAGAAATCTCCACCATCTCAAAATCCTTCACGCAAAAAGTACCGTACAAACAAACATGTGTAATGAGGACCCGAGAAATGCGCTACTACATAAGTTGAACATCTCAAAGAGAAACGAGCTAGCAACCATCCCAAGAATACAACCGGTAAGTAGAAAATAATTTTACATACATAGGCATAAGCGTACATACACTCAAATCCATCCAACATATACTATACAAACATGTATTAACTCTCTTTCATGCAATCATACTTGAAAGTCCAGTGGTGTTGTGGCACATATATAATTATGTAGGCCTCCATAATTATACATGTTCCCTTTCACTAATGTACTCCCTCCTATGTTGACACTTATAAGAAATTAATACTACACATAACACATAATCCAACAACTCACAAGCACATAACCACACAAGATAAGATCCAAAACCCTATGTATTAAAATAACATAGTCAATGCACGAAACAGATAAACTCGTAGTCCAGCTGAACCAGCGTAGACAAAATTCAAAATGTATAAAGAACATGAAAACATAATTAAACGAAATCCAACAATAACTAGCGTATACGACCATGGTTCCATCCGCACTAATCACAACTCGTAAAGAAAATAACATGTAGTTAAGTATGAACCATAGTAGTTCATAACCTAACAAATACTGCGAAAATAATATTCAAACACATCAACTACTATAAAATGCACACATACTCCTATGACGCCTATATGCAGGGACCCTTAAGCTATAGACTAGGCTACACGACTAGGCAACCTAATTCTCTATAACCATTGGCTCTGATACCATTCTGTCACACCCCACCATGGCGGAATATGGGGCGCGACGTATGGATATCATCACAACAACAGCGTGTCTATAGAGAGAACTAAATGAAACTGAAATATCATAGATGGCGACACAAATGTCGTGACAATATCTCAACAATGCAGGCGTCTAGGTAAGTAGGTAACAGGCCTACCTCTTACCAAAGACATACAAATAAACAAACATCAAACATATAGGTACCACAACGTTCACTTAATCAAAACACAAAATAAAATCTAAGAGGAAAGGGATTCCTCCGAATGCAATCCTAGCAGCCTCTATACTCTAGCCACTTCTAACATCATCTTGCACAACTACCTCACCTGAAAATGACACTAAAATCTGTCAACATAAAGTTGGTGAGAACATAGGTTTAAGTTATCTAGAACATCATAAGAAACCTTGACATCCGCTGTAAATAAGTTGAAGAAAAACAATTTATAGTAATGGACCATAATGTGATAATCATGCTACATGCATCCACAACAAAACTCAAGCCAAGTACCAATCACATCTACAATTCACAAAGCACATTATAACAATCAAGAAGTATCCCGTCACACGCACAAGAACACACACCACACTATCCGGATCTTTCCCACACCACCTGTGGAAGATGAACTATATCCCCGTCGAGATATCTTGCCTCCGAAGAGACGATGCACAAGTACTCAGGACGGATCGTGCCCCACGCTCCACACACATCACCACTGGTCCCATAGACGCCCATACATCTATGTACCAAAGCCAATCACAATCCAAACAAGATTCACATAGCAGAACACGTACCAAAGCACATATGAGAACACATAAGCACGCAAGTCACACAATAACACATTTATGTCCACACATTTTAAAACATAGTACTAAATCATGTTAAAGAACATTTCAAGTGTCATCTCCATCCCATACTGGAAAAAAAACATTTAAAAACGTAGTAAAATGGGACTATGAACTCACCTGATTGCTTCTCCAAAGTCCTTGCTCTAGCCCAAGCTAATAATCCAAAAACACATAAATCAATACATGAACCAACCTCTAAAATGGTTCATCAACCTATGATGGACATCTAACCTCCTCTCATATAAATACCCCATTTATAACTCTAAACACCCCATTATCCTTCCCTAACAAGTCCTAAACTTGGTTAAGTTTAATAGCTATCCCGTTCACAATTTTACACAAAACAGTCCCAGTTTTAGGTCTCACAACTTTAAGTCAAACGTCCACTTAAACATACCCATGGTTTCTGTAAAAGGAATATTCATACACTTACATATGTTGGCTAATACCTCCCACTTTCCCTAACCTTAAAGCTACTGTTAAGGCCCTGATATATATATATATACTTTTGTCATTCCAGTTTTCCTGATTTTAAACGTATGAAAAGTTCATTACCATTAGAGGGTCTTACCCTAAACCACAATCTTAGCCCAAGTGCAGATCCTTATTACAATATATAAACCATCTCTCATGTTCGTGAGAAGATCCCAATGCAACCCTAAGTATCCCAAACAACCCAAAACTTAAAAAGAAAACAGGCTGAATTTAAAATTGTTTTGACCTCCGACTGTTGTAACCTATTTTTGACCCCCTTCCCAACCTCCAATTTAGTTCTAGTTTCTTTCATTGGAAAGCCACTTCAAATACCTTTTCAGGGGTATGTGGATCGTAAGATAAGAGTTTGTAGAACTCCCAATATGATCAAAACAATTGACTCAAAAATCTGCCCAGTTTTTAAAAACGGGTTTAACAAAATCAACCACATTAATTAACCCTAATTCCTCTAATTACAAGCCCTAACCCATGTAATCATTATATTATGATTATTACAACATTAATTTACTGTTTATATATAAACCCTAACCCTTAATCCATCATAAGAATGATTAATTAAACATAAAAACAATTAATATGAAAAGGGTTATGAAGATTTTACCTTTTATTTAATGGAAGATGAAGAAAACCTAATTTTATGAAGAACCCTAATTTTCCTCTTCTTTTAGTCGACTATAACTCCAGGGAAAGAAAAAAAATGTGTTTGATTTAGTGTTGGGGGTTCCTTATATAGCCAAAACAATCCTTGTCCAACCCAATTACCACTTACCATAAATCTTTTCCTTTTTCCTTTTTTTCTCTTCTAAACCGACCCAAACACCCCTAATTTCGTTTTTTTCTTTATTTTTTTTATTTTTATTGTTAATTAATATCTTATTAATATTACCTTAATTTACCTTAATTTATTTCAGCTCCTAAAACTCCCAAAACCTCAAAACCGTAAAACTAGTCAAATTTACGCGTTTTACCGTAAAAGACGTAAAATATACACTTTTAAAAAAAATCTCAAATTCTTAAATAAACTTTATAACTAAGTCCTAAATGACTTAAAACCATCCCGAAAAATATTCTTTTGGATAATTACCTCACCCGAGACCTCTAATCGCTAAACCGTAAATCCAAAAAAAATACTATTACTATAATACTTATACGTATACGTAAACACTACAATATCACCATTTTCATTTCATAGTCACCACTTGTGAGCTCATGAACATGAAATAACCGTTCCTCAATTTACTTATGAGTACTCTATACTCATAAACGATAACCACACCAACCTCGTTCACACAAAATAAACACGTAAACACACAATTCAAGTAAGCACACATAAAATAACCTAAAAGTAAGACCAAGTGACAAACCCAAAACCTAGGGTTGTCACCGTATTATTCACTGACGGATCCTCGTGCACGGACGGATCAGGAGCTGGTCTCATCCTTACGAATCCGGAAGGAATGGTGTTTACATACACCCTGCGCTTTGAGTTTACAGCCACCAATAATGAGGCAGAATACGAAGCGTTGATTGTGGGTTTAAAAATCGCCGGTAGAATGGGAGTATTAAGTGTGTAAACACTTATCCTTTTGCCACTAAAATCAAAGAAAAACAAGACCTAATCATGTGTTTAGTATCATAAAAGTCGGAATTACGTGTGGTTTTGTGTTTTTGTGTGAAATAGGTACAAATGATCAAAAGGAAAGAAAACACGGGATTTCACGGTCAAATGTTGAAGAAAAGTCCAAGAAAAAGACAAAGACAAAGTCAAAAGACAAAAAGTGTGCCGAAGATCACGAAAACCGGCAAATTCGACAATAGTTCAAAGAAAAGAACAAGTAAGCCGAAATCAAGCTCGTTTTAGCAGATTTAATCTTAAATGAAGATTATCGGGCTTGTGGGTCCCACTTTTGATTAATGGGCCCAAAAGCTCATTTATGAGGATATATTATCATCTTATGGATCATTAGCCCAAAACACACATTTAAGGGACGGATTGAGAACAAATATTGGGCCCAAGCCCATTTGCCCATTTGCCAAATTAAGAGACGGTTAGGAGTATTCTTCATGGGCCAAGCCCAATTGTTTGCACAAACAATAGGACGGTTAAAACAAAGTATAAACTTTGTTTGGTCAAAATAACTGGTCAACTCACACAACAACTATTTACTCCACACACACGTTTTATAAAACTTACCCACCCCACACCATTTATTCACTTCGTTACAAACGATGCAAACCCTCACCCACTTCTTTCTCTCCCAAAAATAAACACAGCTTTTTACCCAATCTCAAAAACCCTAATTCACTAAATCATAAAATTTTACCAAGATAAATTGGGGATTTTGTCTAAAACGTGTGATTCACACGTATGGGATTAATTCCCCTAACATTTCGGACCTAGAAGATGGAAAATAAGGTGGTCCTCATCTCAGACGTGGCATCCTTCCCTTGATTTTATTGGCTGTGACAACCCATATTCACCAAATCCTCCAATCAAATGATCCCAAGTCATCCTTCAACAAAAACAACTAGCACATATGCATGCCACGAGGGCAATCCGAGTGAAAAGGGAATGGTTATCTACCGTTGATTGAAGAAAGAAGAAAGAGAAAAGAAAAAGAGCGGCTCAGATTAATTGCTTACTCTCTAAGCATCATCAAGAAGGTTTTAGGGTTCTCCTATAAAAACCCCCCTTCAATCTTTAATGGGGTGCACTTTTTATTTTAATTTTTATTTTATGCAAAAAATTAGATTTAGGGTTTATTGTAATTTTCCTTTTAAAAGTATTGTAATCTAGTTTTAAGGTATTAATAAAATTTTAATTTTAAGTTCATTCATGTCTTATTTATTTATTTTAATTGCAAGTTACTCTTTAATCTGTGTTTTTGGATTAATATTAATTAAGATAAAAGTTGAAATAATTTTCCCTACTGGAAGATTATAAAAAATTCTGGTTCGAATAAGTTTTGTGGTGATTCGATTGGTTTATGGTTCGTTGATTTGAAGGTGGTGTTTGGGTGTCGATTTGGTTCATAGACAACTCAACGCTAGTCTACTTCCCAACGGATTCATCACCAGGTTTGATCCCTATTTTATTTATAATTTTTCTTTATTTAATTGGTTTATGTTAGTTTGTTTAGTTTATTAAAGTTATGTTTGAATCGGCTTATAAACTGCTTATTTAGGTTTTGATTTTTTTTGGATTATTTAGCTTATTTGTTTTATTTAAGTTCAGATTTGTTTGCTTATATTTCTGTTTAGGACTTATATGCTTATTATGGTTTTGATTTGATTATGGTTTTGATTTGCTTATTTAGTATTTTATTTTAACTGCTTATGTAGGCTTGCTTATTTTTAGTTTTGATAGCTTAACTATTTTTTTCTTTTCTGCTTATTTGCTTATTCTGCTTCAGTTTTATGTGCTTATTCGGTTTTGATATTTTGCTGAATTTCTTCTGCTGTCATAAAACTCAGACCCAATTGGTCTGAGTGTTAAAAGTTCCAAAAAAATAATTAATAGCAAAAAAAAGGGTCACCCAAGGATTCGAACCTGCGACCTATAGCTTAGCTGTCCAACGTCATAACCATCTACTCTAGTCTTTCATTTGTGTTCTATTTTGTTTCATTAATTAATATAGGTTTTTGTAGGCTGTCAGATTTATTTCTTATTTTAAATACAATTTTTTTCTAGTCAAATTTAATTGCAAGTTTTTATAAGTTTCTTTTATTAAGTTTAAATAAAAAAATAAAAAGATAAAAAATATCTCATTTGTTTTTAAAATTAGATTAAATAGTTTTTAAATACCAAAAATACGTTTCACCAAGAACAATCAATCCACGTTAATTTGAGATCAATTCGAGTCGAGTCGAGGAAAACGAACATAAAAAAATTTGACAAAATTCCTAACATTAAATTGGCGCCGTTGCCGCTTCGCTCGTTACGATTGAAGATTTCGTGAGACGATTTGGATTTTGGGATCCGTTCATTATTTAACGTTAATTTACTTGCAACAAAATCAAAAACATAAAAAATCAAAAACTTAAAAATACAAAAATATTAAAAAATCACAAAAGCAAACTCTTTCCTAAGATTTGCAACAAAAAAATTAAAAAATTAAAAAGTGATACTTTTTCCTAAAAGTATTGCACCAAAATATTACGTATTAGTGTTATTTTTCTTAGTTCGATTTCTTTCGATTTTTATTGTGAATATATATTTTTCTAAAAAATACAAAAAGATTTTTCATTTACTATATTATATTACGTAGCACAATTAATTTACCTACTTTTCAAATAAGACATTAGTTGGGATTTCATCACCTAACTATTGTATTCGAATCCACAACAAGGAAAAAAGGGCAAAATAGATAAATACTAGTAAGACGTTTGAACTCGATATATACAAATTATAAGGTGGGTATAAGGCGACGCGCTATAAAAGGTCGTCTAAGGAAAAAGGTTTTTAAGTGCTTTGTGCCACCTCGTTTCCCCGCTTGCTTGTGCGTATATTGAGAGGGACGGCCGATTATTGGTTTGCCAACTCAAGTAGTATTAAGTATATATTTTTGTAGCTTTTTCATATTGCACCTCGAGAGGGATGATCCCTTTCCTCTCAAAGTTGACCGAGGTCACCTACCTCATTCCAAAGTTTTAAATGTATGCGCACTCGCGCGCGTACATACATACCGATTGGTGTACCAAATACTTCTAATTATTCCAAAAAGAAGAAGAAGAAAAACAAAAAGACCGTCATTAAAGCCGATCCCGAGAATCGAGCTTTGAACAACACGATGGCAACGGATAATCGACCAATGATTGAGATTCTACAATCTCACGTTGAAGAAAACGATGACGAGATTGTGGTGCCGGATATTGGAGCTAATCATTTTGAACTTAAAACGGGTTTTATTCAAATGGTTTCCGCTACACCATTTTTAGGCCGTACTAATGATGACCCACACGCTCATATCAAACGTTTCATACAATTGGCAAACACTGTCAAATACAATGGAGTGCCACAAGAGGCTATTCGTTTACAACTCTTTCCTTTTTCCCTCGAGGGACAAGCCCGGATTTGGCTTGATAAGGAACCACCCCAAAGTATTACAACATGGATTGATTTAAAGACCAAGTTCATTAACTACTTTTTTCCACCATCACGGACCACCTCTTTAAGGAATGACATCATTACCTTTGAACAAAAATAAGGGGAAACGTTTAGTGAGTCTTGGGATCGATTTAAGGAGCTTTTAAGAAAATGTACACAACACGGTTTCACTAAAGTGCATCAAATTAATACGTTTTACAATGGTTTAACTCTAAACGACCAAGACTCACTTAATAGTGTCGCGGGGGGCAATATTCTTGTAAAATCAATGAACGAGGCTTGGGCTATAATTGAAAACAAGGCTAAAGTACAAACCAAGAGTGTTAGGGCCACTATGGCAAGTGCTAGTTCTAGTGAGAACGACAAGAGAATCGATAAACTTACTTCGCTTGTTGAATCAATTGCTTTACAAACCAAAGAAATAAAGGGTCAAGTTAATGCCTTGAAAGAAACTAGTGAAACGTGTGAGACTTGTGGTGGACCACATTCATATTTTAATTGTGACAAGGTTTACAATCAACAACAACAAGTTTGTGCTTATAACACCAATACCAATGAGAGAGTTCAATTCAAACCAAATGTTGATGTTAACCATTTGTCTTATAAGAGTACTAATTATTTGGCTCCCCCGGGTTTTGTAGCTCCACAAAGACCACCCCCCATCCCCCCCCCAAAATACCCAATACCAACATAGGAACCAACGTCCTCAAATGGGTAATTTTCAAGGGAATACAAATCAAGGGAATTTTAATGGTCAAAATCAAGGGTTTCAAAATAATAACCAAGGTTGTCATAGTAACAACGGTTTCCAACCTCAATATCAAAACCAAGGTTTTCCTAATCAAGGTTTTCCTAATCAAGGGTATAATCAGATGAATATGCATAATCCTCAAATGGACTTGGTTCTACAAAAATTGACCGACCATGAGCGAATTATGAGAGAGATGCAAGAATCGACCGATAAGAAATTTTTGACAATGATTCAAGCCCTTAGACCCCAAGGAACCTTACCTTCTAATACCGAGATTAACCCTCCTACTAATGTGAGTGCTATCAATACTCGAAGTGGAGCCACTTTAGTGGGACCTTCCATCTCTTCGCCCATAAAGGAGAGACAAGGCCCGAAGGTCATAATAAGTAATCCTACTCCCCCTTCGGTGATCCCTCCCACTACCACTCCTAGTACTAGTTCTCCATTGCCCAAAGAGCCCAACCATAAGGTTGTTCAAGAAGCGAGTCCTTCTCCTTCTCAACCTTCAAAGTCTAAACCCACTATCCCTTATCCCTCTAGGTTAGACAAGGCTAAAGTCCTTCTCCTCTAGGTTCATGTCTCCAACTTTTTGAAAATGATTTCCAACGTCAATGTTAACATTAGCCTTATTGAAGCACTTGCTCAAATGCCAAAATTTGTGAAAATGTTCAAATATTTGCTTAATAAGAAAGAAAAAATGGTTGAGCTCGTGAACACCCGTTTAAATGAGAATTGTTCCGCGATTCTTCTCAAAGAGCTTCCCGAAAAGCTAGGAGATCCCGGACGATTCGTGTTACCTTACTCGTTTCCCCAAATTGATGATTGTATGGCTTTAGCGGATCTCGGCGCTAGCATCAATCTTATGCCACTCTCGGTATGGAAACAATTATCATTACCCGACCTTGTACCGACTCACATGACTCTCGAATTAGCTAATAGAACTCTCGTATACCCCGTTGGTATTGCCGAAGACGTTTTTGTTCGAGTTGGTACATTCACTTTTCCCGTGGACTTTGTCGTCGTCGACTATGAGATGGATCCTCGTACTCCGTTAATACTTGGTAGACCATTCTTACGATCCGGAAGAGCCTTAGTTGATGTGGCCGAAGGGGAGTTAATTCTTAGGGTTAGGGATGAACAACAAGTTTTTAAAATGGGAAAAATCACAACAAAATCAAATGGAAAAGAGTCGGTCAATATGATTGATGTTCTTAATTATGATAATGACGAGATTTTTATTAATCCTTTTGGAATTAAAACGTCTAATCAAAATGATTTTGTGATAACTTCATCCCTTCCCTTAGAGCCTCAAAATTTTGAAACTCCTATTTATGATACCTATAGTGATGACACTTCTTTAAGTGATCACACTATCTTCGGTTTAGACGACCTATCTTTTGACCCACCCACTTTTGACCCACCCATTTTTGATACCCCAATCTTTGATACTTACGATGATGACACTTCTTTAAGTGATCTCATTAACTTTGATGACCCACCTCATGATCTTAATGCACCTCATATCTCTATGAGTGATTCTTCCATGGAAACTCCTTTTGACTTTTATACCCCAATTTTAGAAGTCATGACTTTTGAGGAGGATCCTCCACTCTTAGAGATCATTCCTACTTTAGAGGTTTTTCCATTTGAGGAGGATTTAGATATCTTTCTAAATACCTATTTTCCTCATGAGGAAGAGTTTTCCTATGGTTCCGACAATACTTATGTTTTCACATCAGGTTTGGAAGAGGACGACTTTCCCACTATGGATTATGATGATATTTTGAGCTTAAATGTCAACACCTCTTGCTATTTTCCCGTTAAGGAATCGGTGTTTGATCCCGGAATAAGACTTTCATGCTATCATTGCCTTATCACCATAAAACCTTTCCTTGTAAGAGACTTTTGACTAAGGGTACCTCACTCTTCTTTGATTTATGTGATTTAGCCACCTCGGGGTTTATTTCCCTTTGTGATGGAAATTATGTGTTTGACCCGGGTGGATTTTTATATGACTTTGTTTCACCCCTTTATCATGGAGAGATTTTCCTCCCTTGGAAATCTCGATTTTTCCATGATTTTCCCATTTGAATGATGACATTCGGGAAATCTAGTCAAGCTAGAGACTCGTGTTCAATAAATCAAGCATCATTTAACTAGGTTAGATTTTTAGCTTTTCCATCCTTTCCACCCTTTTTCACCTTCACCCATTTCCACCAATAAGTGTAGGGGGGAGCCAAGTAGGTTGTTTATGTGTTGTGATGTGTGCAGGGACATGTGCTTTAATGATCCACTTTTGGTGTTTTTGACGCGACCCGTGATCCCGTGTTCCCGTGTACCCGGTTCCTTCGATAAGTTTTTGCTATTGTGATTCATACTTGTATATAAATAAAACGAAAAAATGTAATCACTTTAGTTTTCTCTTCCTTAGCTTGATTTTAAACAACGTACTCAATGTCCTAAGTGTAGGGGAGTTTATTCTCCCACATGCTTAAACATTGAGGACAATGCTTATATTAAGTGTCAGGGGGACTTCTATCGAATTTTAGTGGGCTTTTCCTTGAATTTGACCCAATTTAACCGGAAAATTTAAAAAAATTTTAACGTTTTTCAAATTTTTGATCTATTTTGGCCTAGTAGTATTTTCATTTATGTTCTTTCCTTTTATCATCGCATCTTATTTATATTTTCCATTTCAAGAATAAAGTCAATAATAAATAAATGAATAAATTGGTTTTAACAAGTTTTGATATCTTTGATATATTAGACCCGTCGTGAATATTTTGACTCAACCCGAGTTTACTTATCCGAGTTTACTCTAGCTAGTATCCTTAACCATATGGACCTTAATTGGTTTATTAGGCTAAGCATCCACGAGTCTCATTCCTTGAGATTTTAAATTGTGGAGAACGAGAGATGATAGAGTTGATAATAAGTTTAAGGGTTAATTCTTACTTATATGAGTTTTTGTGGCTTTTTCTTCCCGCTTGTATATTTAATTGTTTAATAAATGAGGATTTTTTGCGGTGTAGATTCGATATCTTAACTCTTAACCAAATCTTTTATCCCCTTGTAATTAAAGCATGAACACATTGAGGGTGCCAGCGTTGTGGACTTCCGACTAAGGTGGCTCATAACCACTAAGTAGGAGGTATTCAGACCATGGGACCGTGGAATTTGGTCTACTATATATATATCATAAATAAGAAAGAATAAGATTAAAACATGACCTCAAGGAGCCTTAAGGTGTGGGGCATATAGCACGAACCTTGTCATTACAGACTTAGGGTGTATGGCATGGTAAGTGTTGAATAAAAATTGATCAAACATCAATTCCCTCATTTATCGTTCAAGGAGCCTTAGGGTGTGGACAATAAATGAGGAGCATTTTTACATCTTAAAGAGCCTATGGGTATATGATGTAAATTTGCTAAACTCTACATAAAGTCTACATGACTTTGGAGGAATAATTAATAAGTAGTACTATTGGCCAAATTTTGGGTCCGGGAATTTATTCCCCAAATCGTGTTAAATCATCCTTGATGTGGGCTTACTTTAGTGACAACGTTTTTGAGGACGAGGTTAGGTTTTGAGTGTCGGGTTTGCACCGTTTTGCCTTCATTTTTGGACTAATAATTATCAAATAAGTCAAATGAGCCTACGGGTGAACGACAATCAATAAAATCTAGAGATACAACGTAAGAATTGGAGAAAGAGTATTACACAATTGTCTTATATAAGTGGTTTTAACTTGAGGACTTATGGTAAACAATGATCTCGTTTTTAAGCTTGGTATGGGGAACGTGAAACTTGAGGGTGATTGATATTCATGACACCAAAGCCCTAATTTAAGTCTTAGATTTCTTTACGAGTTTCTTCCATCAAATAAATTCCAAGTTAATAAATTGTTATAACTTTTTTTCCTTTAAAGTTTTTATCTTTTCATCGTAGTAGTAATAGTATATCTTAATAAAGGCCGAGATGGATTAATTATGAGAAAAATGTAACTTTATGCTTTAAAATAATGCATTGCATGGGGTCATTACAATGGTCAAGTGTAGGGGATTTAATAAGTGTGTAAACACTTATCCTTTTGCCACTAAAATCAAGGAAAAACAAGACCTAATCATGTGTTTAGTATCATAAAAGTCGGAATTACGCGTGGTTTTGTGTTTTTGTCTGAAATAGGTACAAATGATCAAAAGGAAAGAAAACACGGGATTCCACGGTCAAATGTTGAAGAAAAGTCCAAGAAAAAGACAAAGACAAAGTCAAAAGACCAAAAGTGTGCCGAAGATCACGAAAACCGGCAAATTCGACAATAGTTCAAAGAAAAGAACAAGTAAGCCGAAATCGAGCTCGTTTTAGCGGATTTAATCTTAAAGGAAGATTATCGGGCTTGTGGGTCCCACTTTTGATTAATGGGCCCAAAAGCCCATTTATAAGGATATATTATCATCTTATGGATCATTAGCCCAAAACACACATTTAAGGGACGGATTGAGAACAAATATTGGGCCCAAGCCCATTTGCCCATTTGCCAAATTAAGAGACGGTTAGGAGTATTCTTCATGGGCCAAGCCCAATTGTTTGCACAAACAATAGGACGGTTAAAACAAAGTATAAACTTTGTTTGGTCAAAATAACTGGTCAACTCACACAACAACTATTTACTCCACACACATGTTTTATAAAACTTACCCACCCCACACCATTTATTTACTTCGTTACAAACAATGCAAACCCTCACCCACTTCTTTCTCTCCCAAAAATAAACACAGCTTTTTACCCAATCTCAAAAACCCTAATTCACTAAATCACAAAAATTACCAAGATAAATTGGGGCTTTTGTCTAAAACGTGTGATTCACACGTATGGGATTAATTCCCCTAACATTTCGAACCTAGAAGATGGAAAATAAGGTGGTCCTCATCTCAGACGTGGCATCCTTCCCTTGATTTTATTGGCTGTGGCAACCCATATTCACCAAATCCTCCAATCAAATGATCCCAAGTCATCCTTCAACAAAAACAACTAGCACATATGCATGCCACGAGGGAAATCCGAGTGAAAAGGGAATGATTATCTACCGTTGATTGAAGAAAGAAGAAAGAGAAAAGAAAAAGAGCGGCTCAGATTGATTGCTTACTCTCTAAGAATCATCAAGAAGGTTTTAGGGTTCTCCTATAAAAACCCCCCTTTAATCTGTAATGGGGTGCACTTTAAATTTTAATTTTTATTTTATGCAAAAATTAGATTTAGGGTTTATTGTAATTTATTTTTTAAAAGTATTGTAATCCAGTTTTAAAGTATTAATAAAATTTTAATTTTAAATTCATTCGTGTCTTATTTAATTATTATAATTGCAAGTTACTCTTTAATCTGTGTTTTTGGATTAATATTAATTAAGATAAAAGTTGAAATAATTTTCCCTACTGGAAGATTATAAAAAATTCTGGTTCGAATAAGTTTTGTGGTGATTCGATTGGTTTATGGTTCGTTGATTCGAAGGTGGTGTTTGGGTGTCGATTTCGTTCATAGACAGCTCAGCGCTAGTCTACTTCCCAACGGATTCATCACCAGGTTTGATCCCTATTTTATTTATAAGTTTTTTTATTTAATTGGTTTATGTTTAGTTAAATCTGCTTAATTATTATTTAGTCTGAGTTATACGTCTGCTTGTTTAAGTTTACCTATTTGGTTGTAAATATGTTTGGAACTGCTTTATTCATTTTTAGGATTTATTGCTTTATTTAGTTTGTTTAGTTTATTAAAGTTATGTTTGAATCGGCTTATAAACTGCTTATTTAGGTTTTGATTTTTTTGGATTATTTAGCTTATTTGATTTTATTTAAGTTCAGATTTGTTTTCTTATATTTCTGTTTGGGACTTATATGCTTATTAGATTTCAGTTTAGTTTTGAAACTTTGCTGATAGTTAGATTTGATTGTGGTTTTGATTTGCTTATTTAGTATTTTATTTTAACTGCTTATGTAGGCTTGCTTATTTTTAGTTTTGATAGCTTAACTATTTTTGCTTTTCTGCTTATTTGCTTTTTCTGCTTCAGTTTTATGTGCTTATTCGGTTTTGATATTTTGCTGAATTTCTTCTACTGTCATAAAACTCAGACCCAATTGGTCTGAGTGTTAAAAGTTCCAAAAAAAAAATTAATAGCAAAAAAAAGGGTCACCCAAGGATTCGAACCTGCGACCTATAGCTTAGCTGTCCAACGTCATAACCATCTACTCTAGTCTTTCATTTGTGTTCTATTTTGTTTCATTTAATTAATATAGGTTTTTGTAGGCTGTTAGATTTATTTCTTATTTTAAATACAATTTTTTTTCTAGTCAAATTTAATTGCAAGTTTTTATAAGTTTCTTTTATTAAGTTTAAATAAAAAATAAATAGATAAAAAATATTTCATTTGTTTTTAAAATTAGATTTTTAAATTAGATTAAATAGTTTTTAAATACCAAAAATACGTTTCACCAAGAACAATCAATCCACGTTAATTTGAGATCAATTCGAGTCGAGTCGAGGAAAACGAACATAAAAAGAAATTGACAAAATTCCTAACATTAGGGAGTCCGCAACCTTGAGGCCTACGTGGACTCACGGCTTGTCGCGAACCACATTCTAGGGGGTTACGTAGCCAAGGAGGACAACATGGTTCGATACTTGGAGAAAGTCAAGTCGCTCATCGCTACTTTCAGCAAGTTTTCTATCAAACAGGTACCAAGAGGTGAAAACAAGAAGGCGGACGCTCTTAGCAAGATTGCGTCTACAAGTTTTGCCCACTTATCCAAACAAGTCTTGGTAGAAATACTAAAGGAACAGTCTATAACGGAAGGGGAAGTCGCAGCTATAGTTGAGGAAGATGGACCTACATGGATGACCCCGATCATCGGCTATTTAACTGACGAAACCCTTCCGGATGAGGATAAGGCGGCACGGCGTATCAGAAGGAAGTCACAGCACTTTGAGCTTCGAGAAGGTATTCTTTACAAGCGCTCTTTCTTACAGCCGTGGTTACGGTGTGTTGGGCCACGCCAGGCTACTTATGTGATCACTGAGATACATGAAGGGCTATGCAGTATGCACGCAGGCCCCCGATGTGTAGTGGCACGAGCTCTACGCACAGGATATTATTGGCCTACTATGCATAGGAATGCACGCGACATGATTCGTAAATGCAGTGATTGCCAAGTGCACAGACCAGTACCGCGACATCCGCAGCAGGAACTGACACCCATCACGTCCCCATGGCCATTCTATAAGTGGGGGATAGACATTACAGGACCTTTTCCAGTGGCTGCAGGGGGAGTTAAGTTCTTGATTGTCGCAATGGACTACTTCACAAGATGGATAGAAGCTAAAGCGGTCAAATCCATTACGGGAAAGCAGGTTAAAAAGTTTGTATAGGAAAACATCATATGCCGTTTTGGCTTGCCAGGAGAATTCATCTCGAACAACGGGAAGCAGTTTACGGATAACCCATTCAAGGACTGGTGCGCAACATTGAATATCACGCGGCGCTTCGCATCTGTTAAGCACCCGCAGACAAATGGTCTTGTGGAACGGGCAAATAGAAGCTTAGGTGAAGGCATCAAGGCACGCCTGGATGAACGAAGTGCCAAATGGGTAGATGAGCTGCCACATGTTCTATGGGCACATAGGACTATGATTAAAACAGCCAATGGGGACACTCCATTTGCGCTGGCCTACGGCACTGAAGCTGTTATACCAGCTGAAGTTGGAATGCCGACCATTCGTACAGCGGAGGTTAATGTTGTCACGAACGACAAGCAACTCCGTATTAATCTGGACTTGTTGGAGGAAAAAGGATAAATAGCGGCTATCAATGAGGCCAAGTCCAAGGCACGGATGAAGGCTTATTATGACGCCAAGGTTAAATGTGTTTCCTTTCGACCGGGAGATTTTGTTTATCGTGCCAACGAGGCAAGTCGAGCGGAGAATACAGGAAAGCTGGTCCCCAAGTGGGAAGGACCGTATGAGGTTACGGAAGCCTTAGGAAGGGGCGCGTACAAGTTGCGTGACATGGATGGCCGCGACCTGGAACGCACATGGAACATCTGCAATCTTAAAAGATGCTATCTTTGACAGGCTACGGCTTCCGCATGGACACTTCGCTATAGTTGGCTTCAATGACGATCCATCTATTCTTTTTTGTTTTGTTTTTCATGCTTTCTAGGTTCCCTTTGTTTTTAGGATTTCCCATTCTTGTCAAAACAAAAATCGTAAACGTTCTAATAAAATGTCGTGGTGCCTAGCTAGCTTCACGGTCTGTTCTTGTGCAAATTGTTGTCGTGTCTTTTTAGATTCTAAGTACAAATTATTGTTGTATAGATTTAATTGTTATTGCTATAATGTGCTATCTCTTATTCATATGCATTCATTCAAAACCGTACATGTACAATGCGCCTCCAGGCGGGGTAAGAGGATTAAGTGAACCTAATAATTAAACTTGTCGCATAAGAGGGATGCAACCCCGGTGACGCGGATCATGTATCCTTACTAGACACCTTACTCACAAGACGTTGTGATAAGTTTCTATATGTTGCACTCGAGTATTGCTTTGCATGGTAAAGACGCACGATGCACGTCTAGTAAATTATAGACTTGATTGTATTTTGGGTAATACGTGACATGTCATGCAACATAGGTACAAGATATCTAAAAATAAAAAAAAAATACACAAGTTTCAAATTCAAAACACAAAAGTAGCCGTGGTTATCACGGACTTACATAAACATAATGAGTTATAACAATGTTATCAGTTCTAGCCGTATACATATACGGATGAATAAAAGGCACAACTGTTTACAATGTAACTTACAAAGGAGGTAAGAACATTCCTATCTCTTTCTTCCCTTCAGCAATCAAGGCGCGGAGGACCTCACCACGAGCATCTTTTCCACCACGTGCCCTGTTCATGTTAGCATCCAACACCTCGGCTAACAGCTTCTCACCTTTCATCACCTTTGAAGCAGAGTCGTAGGTGGGCAGGGTCAGTTGGATGGGATCGGCGATGAGCATGGACATTATTACCTCATTGGAGCATCCTTCAGCGACTCTAGCTCGTCTAGGAATGGGTGCTGGATTTCCCCAAGGGCGGCCATTGATGCAGTCATCTTATCTTCGGCTAAAGGGTTGTGGTAGGCATGTTGGGTAACATCTTCCTTCTTGCTTATTAGCTCTGCAGCTTTAGTCAGCCCCTCGTGCCTACCACGGTCAATACCGTCCGATACAACGTCGGCAACAACCTATAACAGGTAAGGATCCTCCGTTACCTTGCTCACGGCAAGCCGCATTCCCTGGCCAACCATCCATCTACGTCCAGCTATGGCTGTGAGCAAGGGAGGACACAGCACTTCGGTGCAGTCCGTTGCCATTCTGCTCAGTTCACCCTCAACTACCGCAGCTTGCTCTTCCAAAGTAGTTCGCGCATGGGTAAGTTCATCCTTAATCGTTTCGCGTTCCTGAGCAATAGTGAAGGCTTGTACTGTTACGGCCTTAGTGGCGGCTTCGGCTGCGGATACCTATACATGATACTTGGGGTTACTACAAGACAATGTGGGTTTTTTACGTGAACAAACAAGTGTCAATATAAGCATATACCTTCTCATTGGATGCAACTAAGAGGGCCTCCAGCTCAGCAATACGTTCCTCACGTGCGTTGGCATGGTGGGCTTGTTCCTTGACAGTTGACTCCGCCACGACTAACGCTCCCTGTAGGGATGTGATAGTTTTCTCATGCTTGTCCACCAGTTCCTCGCAGCAAGCTATCTTCCTATCAGCACGGCTCACGTTGGCCAAAGCTTTTACCAGGCAGCGCCATAGGGACGCACCAACTGTCACCTGGTGCGCGGAGGATACATCAAACTGCTCCAACAGCGTCTCGTGCTCGAGTGCGTCCAAATCTTGTGCCAGCGCTGGAGGAGTGATGTGTTTTACAAATTTTGTGCACTCGGACTCCGCCTCTAATCTTGTTAAGCTGGACAAGTTCCAGCCTAGGCGAAGGCTGGTGTCGGGTCCCTCAGGACGTGGCTCCTCTACATGAGTTATAGGAGGGGATGGAGGTCTCATTGATATCACGGGTGAGGGTTCCCTTTCCACTTCCTTCTCCTGGGCGGCTATCGATGGGTCCGCCCTGTTATTAGAACACACTCGTTAGTTCTTATTTATAGATTAAAGTTTTCTGGAGTATTAATGGGTACTTACGTACTGCCAATCACGGGTTCCATGATAGTAGGAGCCACGGCATTCACAGGAGTGGCCATCTTGACTTGCTCATCCACACGCAGAGAAGGGTCGACTTGGGCCGTAGAGGCGCTGCTCCCTTCCTGGAACTGCGGATGGTCCTTCCTTAGCTTCTTTGGGGGAGCATTATGTACTCCCGCCCCAGCTTCCAGGTTTTTTGCTACCCTCCTGGTGGTCTTCCGCTTTCTAGACTTGGGGCCTGATGGCTGGGGGGATCCGAAACCCTGTATTGTTTCATCCTCTTCACCAGTGAGATTTTTAGCTGGATTGGTGAGTTCTTCTTCTTCATCTTGGTGCGGTTCGGCATCTTCCAGCATCATCTCCTCACCATCTTCATTCTGGAAGTCTAAGGGGGACTTCTGGATCACGGGTTCCTCCTCATCCGACCGCTGCTCAGTTGTTTCTTCCAGCGGGATGGTCATGTTGATGGTGGCCTCTAGCAAGGGGGTTAACCTTCTTTCAGTGGTCGTAACCCTTGAGGAACTTTGCTTGGATTGCCTTGGCGTAATAAGCCAAACAGCTTCATCTCTGCGAACATATGCATACACGCGGATTAGTAATTTCACAAATACTATAGGACATGTTTTGCATCTAAAGTACAGAAGACCTACCCTGCCTATGTTCGGTCAGAAAGCACGGATATCTATCCTCACTCCCATAGTAATAGCAGCTGATCCCTACTAGGCACAGAAAGTGCTCCGGCAGGCCCCTATGGAATTCTGTACGTGTGGGTGTCTAATATTTTCAAATCCTTACTACTATAGTCCTTGGATTTGGGGGGATAGTCTTTTGGTGCTCTGGTTTTAAGAACAAAAGGGGTGGGGAATACTTTCTCATCTACGAAAAAATAGTGGTCGTACCAATTCTTAAGGGAATCTAAGGGTTTCTTATAAGTCATGGGGGCGGATGCGGATCATTTCTTGAACGATAGCCACCCATTCACCAGTTGGGGGGAGTAAAAAACCCTAAATAGATTCACGGTCGGGGTTACATTACATGTATGGTAGGTAATCTCAAACTGGTTGATCTTACATGCCCCTATGCAGTGAAGTTGGGTTATATGGAAGTCGTAATATAGAAGCAGATCTACTAGGAACCTAGATAGGGGGATGTGGTAGTTAGCCGGGTCAAATAGACGCGTATACACGCCTATCTTTCCCTTCGGAGCATCCGTAATAGCTTCACCGTCACCTGGATAGGTCGGATGTACGCTTTTAGGAATATAATACTTAGACAAAAATTCTATGTATTTCTCCGCAGGCATCACGTTGAGGACATCCGTAATAAGAGGGTTGTCCTTCATCATGTTTTATACAAAGGATTAGAGAGGCGTGATGATCTAACCTGCGGTGGAGAAAATCCGTGGGATAAGAAGAGGAGGTATGAAGGAATGAGCTTGGAAATGACAATGGCGGAAAGAGATATAAACTGTGTGTGTAACAGTAGCACAGACCAACTCTTATATAGGGTTGCCTCGATTTCCAAGGTAACGTGGATGTTCGCCACGTGTAAGCCACTACGCCCATCTAACAGATGGGATTTCTGACACTTCTGAAACGTCAGAAGGGACCTACGGATCACTTCTTGACAGTTTTACGTGGCTCAAGGGTGGACCTCTCTGGTGCACGTTTGTAGGTGTGCGTCCGACTATTGACTACCATTAATGCATTCATTAAAGTTTTCCCGGTCGGCTTATTTTAGAGTGCGGCCGTAATTACAACAAAAAGGTCTACAGGACATTGGTTAGTCTAGAGGTTACGCCTACGGCTGTAACAACTAGACTGGGGGGACATGATGACGTATAGTCCCCAGCCGGGTCATGAACCCGGCCCACGGATACTCCCGCATTCGGCCCGTTCCTAATGGGTTGGATTAACATCATTTAAGCTTATGGGCTTTAATGAACAGTATCCGCATACATGTGTGCGACCCACGGCCCGGCATGGCCGGTACAGGGGTAGACAGAATCATACTCTTATTATGATTAGGATTTACCCCAAAGTAGAGGATATACACTTACCATAATTAGAAGATAACAATCAAGCTAACTATGGTACTTATCCTTTGCTTGGGGCCGAAGCATTGGTGACAGCCCATTAGGGTTTCACTGCCTATATAAGGAACCCCCTAGGGTTCCACAGAGGTATTACATTCTACATACTCTCAACTTATCCGATTCTTAAACCTTAACCGATTACTTACTCTCACGCTGGAGTCTAATCGTGGGATACATTCCCACGGTAAGCCTAACGCATGTTGTTTTAGTGTGCAGGATCCCAACCAAATATTTCACTTGGTGCAGGAGCCGGAGCCCAGCCAACCCGAATTAAGCCTAATTCGGGTCTAGCAAGGATCATCCAACTTTTGTATCAACGGAGACCAAATTCATCAACTACTTTTTTCCCACCCTCACGTACTACCGCTTTGCGGAATGAAATCATTAACTTTGAACAAAAGTACGGTGAGACATTTAGTGATTCTTGGGACCGTTTTAAGGAACTTTTAAGAAAGTGTCCACAACACGGTTTCACAAAAGTGCATCAACTTAATACTTTTTACAATGGTTTAAGCATGAATAACCAAGATCCACTAAATAGTGCCTCGGGGGGTAACATTTTGGTTAAGTCTTCTAATGCCGCATGGGATATTATTGAGAATAAATCTGAAGTGCAAACCAAAAGTGTTCGGGCTAATGTGGTTAGTGCTAGTACTAGTGACACCGAAAGGAGACTTGATAAGCTTACTACGGTTGTTGAAGCACTTGCTTTACAAGCTGTTAACAATGCCAAAAACAACAATGCTATTAATATAACTTGTGAAACTTGTGGTGGGCCACACTCTTATGCTAATTGTGATAAAGCTTATGATCAATCTCACGGGGAAGTGTATGCTTACAACAACACCGAGAGAATTCATTTCAAGCCTAATGTCGATGTTAATCACTTGTCTTACAACTCGACAAATTATTTGGCTCCACCCGGTTTTCAACAAAGACCGCCACAACCTAACCAAAACAACCAAGGGCCGCCAAGAGCTAATTTTCAAGGTAATGCCAATGTGAGGGGCTTAAATGCAAATCAGGGAAATTACCAGATGCAAAATCAAGGCTTTCCAAACCAAGGTTTCAATCCTCAAGGTTTTCCACCTTATAACCAATATCCAAACCAAGGTTTTCAACAACAAGGGTTCAATTTACCTCATCCGCCAATGGACTTTGTTTTGCAAAAATTAAGTAAATATGAGAAAATAATGCAAGCAATGCAAGAATCTATTAGACAAATTCAAGAGTCCACGGATAGGAAACTCGTTCAAATGTTACAAACCCTTCGCCCCCAAGGTGCTCTTCCTTCTATAACCGAAACAAACCCTAGAGCAAATGTGAGTGATATTACTACTCGAAGTGGAGCAACTTTAGTAGGACCTTCTATCCCTCCTCCCGTTACTCCATCTACACCTCCTCCACCCCCATTTATCCCTCCTACTACCATACCTAGTACTAGTTCTCCATTACCGTATCAACCTCTTATTGAAGAAGTACCCAAGCAAACCCCTCCACCAACCCCACCAACCACCTCTACACCTACACCATCTAAACCCAACATCCCTTATCCTTCTCGGTTAGACAAGTGCAAATTGCTTACTAAAGAGTATGCTCAAGTCACTTCTTTTATGAAGATGATCTCTTAAATGAATTTCAACATTAGCCTCGTTGAAGTACTTGTCAAAATGCCGAAATTTGTCAAAGCATTCAAGGAATTGCTTAACAAGAAGGAAAAGATGGCTGAGTTTGTCAACACACGCTTAAATGAAAACTGTTTTGCAGTCATTCTTAAAGAACTTCCAGAAAAACTTGGAGATCCCGGTCGTTTTGTGTTTCCTTGCATTTTTAACAAAGATGAAGAATTTACTGCCTTAGCCGATCTAGGGGCAAGTATTAATTTGATGCCCTTAAGTGTTGGGAAAAATCTATCATTACCCGACCTTAATCCAACGAAGATGACTCTTGAGCTAGCAAATCACACTCTCGCTTACCCCGTTGGTATTGTCGAAGATGTGTTTATTAAAGTTGGTACCTTCACTTTTCCGGTCGATTTGTTGTTGTTGATTATGAAATGGACCCTCGTATTCCGTTAATACTTGGATGGCCATTTTTGAGAACCGAAAAAGATCTAGTCGATGTTGTCGAAGGTGAATTAATCTTAAGGGTCGGGAATCATGCTCAATTTTTTAAGATGGGGAAGATTACAAGTAAGACAAATGGAAAAGAATCCGCGAAAATGATTAATGTGCTTCAAGAAAAGCTTACTTCTACTTTGGAAAGTTTTCAGCTTGATGACTTTGTTGTATATGACAATCCTCTTTTCGAGTCTTCCCATGATAATCCACTTTTCCAAGATGATGTGGATGATTTTGATGATCCTCTCCCCAATGTGGATCCCCCACCAATTTATGATCCTCCACCAATTTATGATGATTATGATGATGATTCTAGTTCCGATGGGGATGATTATGATAATTTTGTTTCAGAGTATCCAGACATGCCAAATTATGATGATTTTGATGATGTTGATACTCTCTCGAGTGATTCTTCTCATGATGACCTTACTCCTACTTTTGATGAAGATCCTCCACCAAACACTATTGATACTTTGGATAATTACTCATTTGAGGAAGACTTTGCTACTTTTCTCAATACCTACTTCCCAACTGAGAATGATTCTCCTCCTTTGGACTTTGATTATGGTCTTTATCCTCCTTCGGATATTAAGAAACCCGTTCCAAAGGAGAAGAAACCGGAAGACACCACCATACGTAGTACTTATGTTTTGACACCTCTCTATCCACCTTCTGAGGATGAGATTGTGCGATTTATGAGCGGATCTTCTTCAAGGTCTACTAAGCCTGAGTGTTATTTTCCCCTAAAGGAAAAGGTGTTCGATCCCGGTATTGCACTTTTTAAGCCATCTCAGTATCCATCTGATGAAATAAAAGGAAAGATTTTTGGAACTTTTGGAGATATGCTTGCACCTGATCACCCTTGCTACCACCGTGCTCAACAACTACTTAAGGGAACCTTGCCTACTCTTCTTTGGCTTGCCTTGTTCGCCTTAAGCTTGTGTTACTTGATGGATAAAAACCATGTATTTGATCCTGGTGGATATGTTTCAAGCTTCTTCCTATGCTAATCAAGGTCTAGTCAGGCTCACGACTCGGTTAACAAAAACAAGCGCTTCTCGGGAGGCAACCCGCAGTATCTATCCTTTTATTCCGTTTTTATAATAAGTGTAGGGGGAGACCCTAGTATGTGTTTGTTGTTTTCTTTCTTATCATGTGCAGGGATTCGAGCTTTCAAAGATCCATTCTTGATGACTTTTGACGACCCGTGACTCCGTGTACCATTCTTCCCGGTTCTATCCTAAACTCTTTTGGTTCACTATTTTATATTCTTCAATATTAGAATAGGAATCACTTTAGTTGTCCTTTCCTTAGAAAGATTTAAACAAAGTGCACAATGTCCTAAGTGTAGGGGAGTTTACTTCCACATGCTTAAACACTGAGGACAATGTTTATATTAAGTGTAGGGGGACTTCTATCAAAGTTAAGTGGTCTTTTCCATGAATTTGCCCTCATTTTAACCGGAAAATTTGATTTTTCGACATTTTTCAAAATTTTTAATCTATTTTGGCCTAGTAGTATAGTTGTATTGTAACACCCCACTTGGATAAGTGGACCGTTACGTGTATTTATGGCGTGTCATCAAAGCATAAGGTAAATGTCCTAAAACATTAACCGACCATAAAGGAAATACCGAAATCAAACATCGGCAATCCAAACATAAGTCCAAAACATGAAAAATAAAATACTGAAGGAAAGGACCAAACAATGTCCAAATAAGCAGAATAATGTAAGAATGCATAAAGTAAGAAGTCTGGATAGCTTCCATCCAAATGCACATGCTCTCAGAATCCTAAAAGCGTCCTGGTGTACCTGCCGTTAGAACATGAAAGGAACTACGGCTGAGCATAACGCTCAGTGAACGGATATAAAGCATGATAGGGAATTACTAAAATGAAACAGATGATAAAATACTGGAGCTGTAAGACTGACAAGTAAAGTTGCAGCGGAAATCTGTAAATAATCTGTAAAGTCTGATTTATCAATAATGAAGCTGAACTGTTATCTGTTAAATCTGTATAACATGCATTTACTGTATTTTAATTGCCAGAGCTTATATAGGTCATGTGCTGAATCAACGGTGCATGAATAACTGGAGGGGTGACCTCGTCATGCTGTAGAGGGGTGACCTCTAAATAACTGTGCTGGGTGGAGGGATCAGCTCCAATGTGAAGGATGTAGAGCACACACCACATTCACCTGCTAAACTGTAAACTGTAGCCTAGGATGCATGCATACGCCCCACTAATAATACTGATAAAATGGCCAAGTTGAGCTGAGTGGGACGATGTAGGATATCACTCTCCTGCATGTGAGTCACGACACCTGTGCCTCTAGTATCGTGGTTACGGTACCTCCGTAACTAGTACATAAACTAATCATGCTTGTATATAATGCTCAGGAAATTTATTTTATTATTAACATGATTACTGATAAGCTTAAACATATACTGGGGAAAGCATTTGGCTGTAAACGGGAAATCCTAATCATGTATAGGAAAGGAAGTCCTTACTGAAAGGACGGAAAATCCGTACCTCTAGTCCAGTAACTGGCTGAATGGAAGACTGAACGAATACTACTCGGCTTCACGCGTGCTACATGAATAAAGGACGCGAATAAGTAAACTGATATTCGCTTATTTAATTTCATGTTCTTATTGGTCTTTCATTTATTTATTTATTTTCTGAAATTCCGTACGTATATTAACTGATAAATCTGACCTTATAATAATTCATTTTAATGTACTATCTTACTACTATTAGTTACGGTACGACGTATTTCCGACGCTATAGTAGTACTATATTACGTATCCCGTTAGAATAGAAAGTTTCTATATAATATAGTTTCTAAAATAATTTTATTCATATAATAAAATTATACCCTTTAAAATATTATACACTATTTTAATTTAACGCATTTAAAATATATTTTAAACATTTATAAAACAATTAGATTAAAAAGGTATAATATACAAATCTTCATTTTATTTATTATAATTATGTCCCGAGCCTACCGAGATACCCCATCTCGGTCGCACTAACAAATCAACAAACTATAATTAAATCCGCCTATATGAATTTGCGACAGAATCTGAGTCACTAAAAGTGTCGCTAAAATTGATGTTTAAAAAAAACTGTCTGAAAAGCAATTCTGTGACAGAAAAAGTGTCACAGAAAACTGTCGCTAATGCTTAAAACAGAATCTCCATTTTTCTGTCTATTTTTCCCACTGCCTGTTAACATTTCCCACCGCCTGTGTAGTGGTTCCCACTGCTTATGCAGTGGTTCCCACTGCCTTCATTTTTGGCAGACCCAAATGCCCCCTTTTCTGAAACTTAGTCCCAAACACCCCTGTTTGGTTTTTCTGTCTGCTGTCTGAAACGCCAAACACCCCTGATTGGGTTAATTCTGATCGGGGCTGGCCAAAGAACAACGAGCTGCATAACCAAAACCTTACCGAGAGTCTAAGACTCTCGGTTTTCTTGAAACCCGAAACTACAACACCTTATATTAGGTTAAAGCTTGTTATATCACATTAGTTTTACATGTTCTTGATGTAAACGATCTTGCATTCGTGATTGACAGAAAAAGGGAGAACTAAAGGTACTCGTTACCTATTCCACGTGATTAAAGAAGACGACACGAACCCAGCAAAATTATAGAATCGAAATACTCTTCCTCCCTTCGTTTCTGTCTTCCCAGCCGGCGGCTCCACAGCTTCAACCCAAATCTTCCTCTTTTTTTTTTTTTTTTTTTTTTACGACTGATGAGAATAGGGTTTAAGTCCCGTTTTTTTTTTCTTTTGTGAAGCCAAAATGGGCTAAAGCCCATGATCCTTTTCTTTCTCTTTTTATAACCGGCCCTTATAGCTCCTTTACTTTTCTTATTTATTTTTTTTAAATGAATAAACACTTAATATGGAATAGCTAGTAAGTAACTTTATTCACTAATAATTATTACTTACATAATACTTGACTAATTACTATTAATTATTTTTTTCTGAAATAATTAATTGCGTAACGTTTTAAAAAAAACAGAGGTTGCGTAATTACTGTTAACATTTAATTATTCCTGTACAATAAATAAAACATACGTAATATTTTCTGAAACTTAATAATTATTTTCTGAATAACTATTTTGTTGTAGTATTTAAATAGACTGAGACTGTGTATTTTCTTTTTACGTTTCAACTCTGAAATGTATTATATTTATTTTCTGAATAAATATTCATGAATATTCTTTCTGACATTAATAAGTATTTACTGAATATCATATGAACAGTTTTTAATAAATAAAACTGCGTATTAAATATTCTAAATTTTTAAATACGAGTTTTACAATTCTTCCCCTCTAAAAAGAATAATTCATCCCCGAATTACGGATACAACTATACCGGGTTTTACAATTCTTCCCCTCTAAAAGAAGAAATTCGTCCTCGAATTAACGGTAATTAAGCTGGTGAAGCTTATAAAAAAAAAGACTGAAAGGAAATATAAGCTGAAAGGACATGAAAGCTGAAGAGGCATAAGAGCTGAAAGATCATTCCTCCCTGATTTAGGACCTAATGTTGCTGAAAGGGTAAAACATGGCATAACTGAATGGAATATGCAACGTAACATAACTGAAAGAACTTAATTGGATTCTTTTGAAGGAAAAGGATGAGAGGTCTGGATGGACTCCTCTGTTTCGAGTGGCCTCCCGCTCGAAACGATTCTTTCAAAGGTCCAAACATAATAAATAACAAAAAAAAATTTCTTGGTCCTGATGACCCTGTCCTGATGATGCTAAATATTTTCAGGTTCCCTACTTAGATGGATTTTCTGAACCTGAATGAATAAGCTATAGCATGTAGTATGCATGAAACGGTACGTACAATTATCCTGAAAGGATAACATTTATATCTCTGAGCAAGCTGCTGAGAATATATATATATATAGACGAACTACGTGAACAATTGTGAACATGGTTCATAATTATATGAGGAGCGCTGGCGTGGGATTAGAATATGATAAGTGAATCATACTGTGAACGTGATACTAGAACATATTATGAACGTATGCTGACTGAGGGATGAATGCCAAACGTTACGGCCTGAGGTGTGAAACGTCTGCCTGGTTATGGAATAGTTGTGCTAAACTTGAGTCTAATTTCTCAAGCTTTCTGTAACCGTATACAGTAATAAACTGAGAAACGGGTATCGTGAAATGGCACACGAACTTGAACGTGAGCAATGTTATGAATACAAACGTGAGCTTAAATCATGAGATAGCATAAAAGATGAACTGAAACTGCATCATACTGCGAATGAGACGTAAACGTGAAAGTGCAAATAAACATGAACTTAAAGTGGGCGTAAACATACACTTGATCGTGAACATGAATTCTGTCTGATATGATGGTCGCCGGAATACTTGACATCGTACGATTTACTGCTAAATTTCAAAATTTCTGCAGATCTGCTACTGCGTGATCCTTTCGGATGAAAGAAACGCGCAGGCTGATTACATGGTTAATGATAACTTAGATAGTATCACACTTTCTCAGAGTCTGTGGTAAAACTGATAACAATCTCCATGGAGTCTTGTCTCCTTTCGGTCCAGATTTTCTACTGGCAGTAATAACTCGATAGTATGACGACGTTCTATCTTAAACCTGTTGGAATGGAAGGTATTAGATATGAACATAGATGCCTCAACACGTTATACTGTTTCAATCAAAATTCTGCCTGGAATTTTGGTACTTTCTGGTGGAATTTCGTTCATAGGCGTCAGTTGGGACCATCAGGTGATGGCCTTCCCCTGCGCATGGTTGTCTGAAATTTCTTTCTGTTGAAATGTGGTGGCTCAGAAATGCCACTTTGTTCAAGTGAGATTTATATCTGGAAAGTTGTATATAAAAATAACTCCTATCGAAGATTCTATACAACTGTGAGAAGATGACTCTCGTATTCTTCTCTAGAATTTAGCAGACCAAAATGTGATCAATGAATACGCTGACGATTTTGTCTGAGAATCATAAAAAAAAAATTATTCATATATTCCATAATATAGCTGGAGTATTAGGGAGTTCAGAAGTATAAAATCAAAATCTTTAGAGAGACAATAATATATGCAACAGCAGTCTGGAAAACATCATGTTCTTTCTCTCACCATTGATGGTAGCATGATCGGAAATTGTTCTGGGAAATATTTAAGATGTCGTAGCAGGTCAGATAAACCTTCTATACGTGAGATGACATCGATTATGAATGGTGATCTTGTAAAGATTTTCAGTGGTCGCTACATGATCTCATAGACAGACGGTGCACTAAAGAGAATAAAGCCTCATTCCGGTAATTCTTGCAGCAAATACTGCAACTCTTTTAACTTAGTTGCATTCCTGCGATAAAGAGTTCTGAAATAGTTTCTGTCTTTGAGACAAGCTCGATGTTGAACTCCGTTTCGTGGTTAGGAAGGGATTTCTGTAAAGCCTTCTGGTATGACATCTGGAAGCTTTAGTATAATCTGCTGATCATGTATTCGAGGAATTTTAGAAGTGAATTCATAACTGGTAGCTAAAAGTCTTCGTTGCTATAGACTGATAAGTCACGCGCTTGTAAGGCAGAAATAATTTGTACTGATTTTTCTGATAGAAGGTATAATAAATATATCTGGGATTTAGTAAGACGGATCTCGTCGTTAACACCAAATAAGACTTTAATAAACATGGTGATATTGTTGAGTCCTTTTTGGCTGAGAGGCAGGTAACTACCTGATTTGATATAAAGCTGACATAAGAACACATGAAGTAAACATGGTGACTTTTCACTGAATGTGTTCGTCTGTAACCTCGCATAATGAATACTGTGTGTTTAACTTGAATAATACTCTAGTGGTGGTGACTGAATTTTTAATGATCTGATTCATGCGTGGCGTAATAGAACGGGTATACCCTTTTCTGAAAGATACCCTGAATTACTGAGGGTCTTGCTTGGAACATACTGGAGTTAGGAGCTCGGACTCGTACTCTGAGAAGATATTCGTAAGACGTGTATCATGACTGGTGCCATGATATGTGTCTTTCGAAATGATACCTGAGAACTATGCCTTGACTGATGTCTTGGCACGTGTTTTAATAGATGAATATGAACAAGGCTGAAAAAATTTGGTAACTGCTAGGATTGGCGGACCGGTTAGACTGCTGACCTCTGTATTTCTGGTCATGTCCGTGCCGGAGTTCCGATGGTTACTGACTGATTAATTATAAGTACGATGGTTGTCACTACTGCTTTGTCTGTCAATTCATGTCGATCATTATCATGACCCTGATTCCTGTAACTATTCTGCTGAGTGGCGACTGGGTTCCGGTTCCCACTCTTCTGAATGAACGGTTAGCTGAGTGAAGTGTGACATCTAGCTGAGAAGGTAAAAGTATGGAATGGAATGGTAGTGTCTGATGGTTGAAATTTATTCTTGTCGGAAATTTCAAATTTATATTTTTTTTGTCCTTGTTCTGCAGAGTCTTCATAGTATGAACGGCATCAGCATCTTGAGAGATTTCCAAGGTATCAGCAACATCAGCATTTGTGTGGTCTTCAGATTGTTAGCAGCATCAGCATCTGGTAAAATCTTCAACTCACGAGCAGAATCAGCACCTGGTAGAATATCGACAAGTGGAAACGCCTGAGATGATTAAGGATCGATTAGCAATATCCGTGGAGTAGGGTACCTGGAGTACACCTGGACTACTGTACATGAAGTACAAAATGAATACTGCACATGGAGCATATCTGAGACACTGTACGTAGAGTACACGTGAAATACTGTACATGGAGTATAACTGAGACACTGTACATGGGGTACATATGGAATACTGTACATGGAGCTGGTGGAAAATTTTATGGGATGATCGATACTGGTGTCGCCTGTCTGACATGATCAAAGAAATAAATTGATTTAAAACGGTAGTAAACTGATTTGAAATAAATAACATAATAGACTGACAATTCCTGCGTCGACTTACTGCTGGTTGTTTCGAGGCTGAAAAGTATGATATAATCGGAGTCCCAACAGTGGTCAGCATGAAGCATGATTAATGAAGGTCAGTCATGATTTATCATGAAAACGGGTTTTACTGAAGTTCTTGTGTATCTTAACATGAAAACATCATTACTTTGCTGAAAACATAATCCTCGTAAGGAGACATGAAACTAAACCATCATGTAGATGACATCAACGTGAGGGTATGAAAATTTGACTGTTACAAGGAACATAAAAGTCAAATCAACTGAGGAGTAATATCAACTGATGTGGACGGCTATGGTTCAATCCACAGAATTCAAAGAAGAAAACATGAGACTAAGTATGGGTCATCCTGGTTCGATCCATACTGGCAAAAATTTCTGAGAACTGTCATGTATAGGAATTTTTATAATCTCGGACTAAATATGGACGGCTGTAGTCCAATCCCTACTTGTCAAAATTTATGAAATGTCCTGATATGACAAAGGTGAACAACTGTGGATCGGTCCACAAAACATCATTGGACTGGAAAGCATGAAATTTGACTTGAGAAATGGTGAACGTTTATGGCTGGTTCACCAAGTGATATTTGACTGAAAACATGAATCTGTCATGAGTAAGGGTAAATGCCTATGGTCGGTTTACCAATACAAAATCTGAACGGCAAGGGTGAACGCCTATGGGTCGGTTCACAAAAACAAAAATTCGCAGAAAAGCACATGCGACTAAATATGGCCAGTCCTGTACCAACCTTTTACTTAGTCAAAAACTTTAAGAAAACCGACTGATAACTGAAGAAAAATGACTCATAAATGCATGAGAAACATGAAAGATAACAACGCCAAAATCTGGAAAGTTCCTGGTGACTACCCACTAGTCACAGGTCAAGTTTTAGAGCCTACAGGTCGAACCTTGCGCTCTGATACCATAATTGTAACACCCCACTTGGATAAGTGGACCGTTACGTGTATTTATGGTGTGTCATCAAAGCATAAGGTAAATGTCCTAAAACATTAACCGACCATAAAGGAAATACCGGAATCAAACATCGGCAATCCAAACATAAGTCCAAAACATGAAAAATAAAATACTGAAGGAAAGGACCAAACAATGTCCAAATAAGCAGAATAATGTAAGAATGCATAAAGTAAGAAGTCTGGATAGCTTCCATCCAAATGCACATGCTCTTAGAATCCTAAAAGCGTCCTGGTGTACCTGCCGTTAGAACATGAAAGGAACTACGGCTGAGCATAATGCTCAGTGAACGGATATAAAGCATGATAGGGAATTACTAAAATGAAACAGATGATAAAATACTGGAGCTGTAAGACTGACAAGTAAAGTTGCAGCGAAAATCTGTAAATAATCTGTAAAGTCTGATTTATCAATAATGAAGCTGAACTGTTATCTGTTAAATCTGTATAACATGCATTTACTGTATTTTAATTGCCAGAGCTTATATAGGTCATGTGCTGAATCAACGGTGCATGAATAACTGGAGGGGTGACCTCGTCATGCTGTATAGGGGTGACCTCTAAATAACTGTGCTGGGTGGAGGGATCAGCTCCAATGTGAAGGATGTAGAGCACACACCACATTCACCTGCTAAACTGTAAACTGTAGCCTAGGATGCATCCATACGCCCCACTAATAATACTGATAAAATGGCCAAGCTGAGCTGAGTGGGACGATGCAGGATATCACTCTCCTGCATGTGAGTCACGACACCGGTGCCTCTAGTGTCGTGGTTACGGTACCTCCGTAACTAGTACATAAACTAATCATGCTTGTATATAATGCTCAGGCAATTTATTTTATTATTAACATGATTACTGATAAGCTTAAACATATACTGGGGAAAGCATTTGGCTGCAAACGGGAAATCCTAATCATGTATAGGAAAGGAAGTCCTTACTGAAAGGACGGAAAATTCGTACCTCTAGTCCAGTAACTGGCTGAATGGAAGACTGAACGAATACTACTCGGCTTCACGCGTGCTACATGAATAAAGGACGCGAATAAGTAAACTGATATTCGCTTATTTAATTTCATGTTCTTATTGGTCTTTCATTTATTTATTTATTTTCTGAAATTCTGTACGTATATTAACTGATAAATCTGACCTTATAATAATTCATATTAATGTACTATCTTACTACTATTAGTTACGGTACGACGTATTTCCGACGCTATAGTAGTACTATATTACGTATCCCGTTAGAATAGAAAGTTTCTATATAATATAGTTTCTAAAATAATTTTATTCATATAATAAAATTATACCCTTTAAAATATTATACACTATTTTAATTTAACGCATTTAAAATATATTTTAAACATTTATAAAATAATTAGATTAAAAAGGTATAATATACAAATCTTCATTTTATTTATTATAATTATGTCCCGAGCCTACCGAGATACCCCATCTCGGTCGCACTAACAAATCAACAAACTATAATTAAATCCGCCTATATGAATTTGCGACAGAATCTGAGTCACTAAAAGTGTCGCTAAAATTGCTGTTTAAAAAAACTGTCTGAAAAGCAATTCTGTGACAGAAAAAGTGTCACAGAAAACTGTCGCTAATGCTTAAAACAGAATCTCCATTTTTCTGTCTATTTTTCCCACTGCCTGTTAACATTTCCCACCGCCTGTGCAGTGGTTCCCACTGCTTATGCAGTGGTTCCCACTGCCTTCATTTTTGGCAGACCCAAATGCCCCCTTTTTTGAAACTTAGTCCCAAACACCCCTGTTTGGTTTTTCTGTCTGCTGTCTGAAACGCCAAACACCCCTGATTGGGTTAATTCTGATCGGGGCTGGCCAAAGAACAACGAGCTGCATAACCAAAACCTTAGCGAGAGTCTAAGACTCTCGGTTTTCTTGAAACCCGAAACTACAACACCTTATATTAGGTTAAAGCTTGTTATATCACATTAGTTTTACATGTTCTTGATGTAAACGATCTTGCATTCGTGATTGACAGAAAAAGGGAGAACCAAAGGTACTCGTTACCTATTCCACGTGATTAAAGAAGACGACACGAACCCAGCAAAATTATAGAATCGAAATACTCTTCCTCCCTTCGTTTCTGTCTTCCCAGCCGGCGGCTCCACAGCTTCAACCCTAATCTTCCTCTTTTTTTTTTACGACTGATGAGAATGGGGTTTAAGTCCCGTTTTTTTTTCTTTTGTGAAGCCAAAATGGGCTAAAGCCCATGATCCTTTTCTTTCTCTTTTTATAACCGGCCCTTATAGCTCCTTTACTTTTCTTATTTTTTTTTAAAATGAATAAACACTTAATATGGAATAGCTAGTAAGTAACTTTATTCACTAATAATTATTACTTACATAATACTTGACTAATTACTATTAATTATTTTTTTCTGAAATAATTAATTGCGTAACATTTTAAATAAAAAAACAGAGGTTGCGTAATTACTGTTAACATTTAATTATTCCTGTACAATAAATAAAACATACGTAATATTTTCTGAAACTTAATAATTATTTTCTGAATAATTATTTTGTTGTAGTATTTAAATAGACTGAGACTGTGTATTTTCTTTTTACGTTTCAACTCTGAAATGTATTATATTTATTTTCTGAATAAATATTCATGAATATTCTTTCTGACATTAATAAGTATTTACTGAATATCATATGAACAGTTTTTAATAAATAAAACTGCGTATTAAATATTCTAAATTTTTAAATACGGGTTTTATAATTCTTCCCCTCTAAAAAGAATAATTCGTCCTCGAATTACGGATACAACTATACCGGGTTTTACATGTATTTACCTTTGTTATTGTTATTTTCTTTCTTTGCTAGAATAAAGTTTAATAAAGTGGTTTTAATTTTCAAACGTTGTGAATCTTTTGACTCAACCCGAGTTTAATTATCTAAGTTTACTCTAGCTAGTATCCTTAACGTGTTTAAGTCAAGTTT
Organism: Glebionis coronaria; assembly: GCA_025667525.1. Lineage (NCBI taxonomy): Eukaryota > Viridiplantae > Streptophyta > Magnoliopsida > Asterales > Asteraceae > Glebionis > Glebionis coronaria. The sequence goes on from CM046877.1 coordinate 329,695,917, forward strand.
TGCTAGGCTTTTATTTAGGGAACTTTAAAATGCGAAAGTCTTAACTTTTGCGGGTTAAGAACAAGAACTTTTCGCAAGTTCCTATAATTGATCCTAGAAAGTCATTTATCAAGGGAACTTTAAAATGCGAATTCTAAACTTGAAAGAGTCTAAGAAGTTGCAAGATCCTATAGATGACTTGAAAACCCAAAACTTTGATTTAATAGGCTAAGCATCCACGAGTCTCATTCCTTGAGATTTTAAATTGTGGAGAACGAGAGATGATAGAGTCAATTATAAGTTTGGTATTCTTTCATGAATTTATGTGAGTTGATTATAAGCTTTTTCTCCCATCGCTTGTTAATAAAGTTAATTGCAATAAGTAAGGCTGTACGATTTGAAAATTTACTTAGCTTCTAGCCCAAGATCGTTTAAAAGTTGCTCGGTATTAATTAGAGTTCATAGCCAAGGCATAACTTATTGAAGCGGGATGTGAAGATTGGCGAGTCCAAAAAGCCCCTAACAAGGCATGAGGGCTACATTTTGTTGCTAAAGATCCCAAGTGATGTGAAGAATCATTTATCAAAAATCAATATGAAGGATCGAGACACACGACGAAAAGCAAATACTCCCCTAAAGATCATGGAGAAGTCTATCCAAAAAGGCCGTAATAAGGTATGAGGATAAATAGATCCAAGTCCTAAAAGGAGGCGGATCGGTGTATATCAAAATCCAAAATAAAGATTGGAGAAATATAAAGAAGTCGTGGTCCAAGTGAAGAATCTCTCAAAAAGTTCAAGTGAAGAAATTCCTATTATGAAAAGAAGACCATTATTTCATGAACGTCTCTCAAAGATTTGAAGTACGAAGTCAATGCCAAATATTGGTCCGAGAAAGGTCTCAAATCGTGAAGCAAGTTATGCCAAGATATGAACTTTAAGAGGTCCCGAGAAGCAGTTTTAAAAGATTTTGTCCTTTAGCTAACTATTGACTAAATCGTCCTACTTTATTTTCGGCCTAATAAACTATCGAAATAAGTCAACAATGCATCCTCGTGATCATTCAAGACAATCATAAAATATAAGAGATACACCTAGGAATAAGGGAGTCTAATCGAATAATTGGGCCACATGAGTTTGTGTTAGTTTGCTAACTTATGATAACAATGAACTCGTTTTTAAGCTTGGTATGGGGAACGTGAAACTTGAGGGTGATAAACATTCATGACATTCCAAAACCCTAAGGTAAGTCTTTGATCTTTTTACTTGTTTTCTTCCTTTGAATATTTTATAATCTCTTTAATAAAGGCCAAGGTAGGTTAATTATGATGGAAAATGTAAAACTTGCTTTGTAACTAATGCATTGCATGAGGGCATTGCAATGGTCAAGTGTAGGGGATTTGATAGGTGTGAATACACCCATCCTTTTACCACTTAACTATAATAATAACCAAGCCAAAACGTGTATTTTATGTCGTAAATGTCAGAATTATGCGTGGTTTATGTTTTTATTGTGTTTTAGGACCAAAAGATGAAAAAGGAGGAAAACACGGGCTTTCACGGGCTTTTATCGAAGATAACAAGAAAAGACGGCGTCAAAGGATCAAGAGTGCAAAAAGAACGGAAGTCCAAGGCCTATTCTGAAGATTTATCAAAGAAAAAATCTAAAGACGGAAGTTTAATGAAGTCGAAGAACCAAGTCTAATTAAAGAAGAAAATTATAAGACGAGTTCAATTTATATCGACAAATCCCGAGACGACGTCGAGAGAGACAAAGAAATTAAATCGAGTCGAGACAAGAAGAAAGAGAGAAGAAAGCATCATCACATGTACTCCTCCTATAAATACCCTCCTAATGTGTCATTAGGAGGGTGTTAGCTAGTAGTAGATTTTAGTTTTATTTTTGTAAGGTTAGTAGGAGTAGATTAATATACTTTCTCTCTCTAGTTTTTCTTAATGTTTTTCAAGCTTTCTCTTTAATCTTGTGTCAAATCTTTGATCTTTAATCTTTTTAATTCAAGTTTTTAATCATTCTCATTCTACCTTTCTTTATTTTGTTTATCTTTGATTCGTGATAATCGTTGATTTTGCTTCATCTTGGTGTTCATGTGATTAAAATTTTTATCTTTTTATTCATCTCTAAGTTTAGTACGAATTGAGCTTTGAGCTTGACATGCTTATTGGCTTATTTTGTATTTAGCTTATTTGTTTTAAAGTTTTCTTAAAGGTTTTGTCTTTTTAAAGTTTGATTTAAAAATTTGCTTATTTAGAGTTTTTGATATTTGATATTTCACTGGGGTTCTCTATTAAATTCTCTCGGTATCCTCTCGAATTGATCTTGGTTCTAAGTGGAATGATTTGTTTTTGGTGACAAATAGGGGGTTTGGATTTTTAATCTACTAAAAGTTTAAATGCACGAAAATGTAAACTTAAATTTAAAAGCAATTAAATTAATAACAATTAATAAAAACTTGAATTAAATTATAAAGTAAAAATGAAGAAACCGTAAGGAACAGTAACACTTAAAAATACTCAAAGAAAATTGATTCGGAAGTCACCTTGATTCGGAAGTTGTTGATCCGGAACTTCGTTCGGAGCCTTCACTCGGAACTTCACTCGGAAGTTGACTCGAAAGATTGATCCGGAACTTCGTTCGGAACTTCACCCGGAACTTTCACCCAGAACTTTACTCGGAAGATTGATCCGGAACTTTCTTCGGAAGTTTACCCGGAACTTTGAGTCGGAACTTGATTCGGAACTTCACCCGGAAGTTTGGTGATCCGGAAGTTCGTCCGGAACTTTTGGTCCGGAAGTTCACTCGGAACTTTTGACCCGGAAGTTTATCCGGAAGATTTAAAAAGAGCATTCACTCGGAACTTCTAAAAATTGATTCGGAACTTTTTGAAAGGAAATTTATTCGGAACTTTTAAAACTCATCCGGAACTTTTGAAAACACTTTCATTCAGAACTTCTAAGACTCATTCGGAAGTTTGTGTTCATCCGGAACCTGGGAATACTCAAGAACAGTAACTTACCGAAAAACAGGGGAATCGATTTTAAGCCAAAAATTCACCAAGTTTTCAACCAAAACTTAAATAAAACTAAACACAAATGATATACTAACCAATAACAACAAATCCCATCAATAAAAACTTAAATCCCAATAACTTTTAAAGATCAAATCAATCAAATAAGAACTTAAACTTTTAACCAAATAGATGAAGATGAACAAGATGAAATGGAAAGATTGATATATTGAATGATTAAGGTTTTAACAATCACAAAACAAGGATGAAATTACAAGATTGAAAAACAAAGATCAAAATCACCAAACACCCTAGTGGTGTTGGTGAAACCTACGAACAGAAAGGGAGAAAAAAGAGGGGAGAAGAAAAACTAAAAACTAGATGAAAAGTGTGAGGGGAACCCTTTATATAGGTGTTCCCTTTGGTTGGTGAGTGGGCTTTCTCCCGTTCTTCTTGTCTTCTCGTCTTTTCAGAAAAGTTGACGTTTTCGATTCTGATTCGGGATTTGTCGTCGATTAAATTCAACTCGTCTTTTAATTTCTTCGTTTAATAGACTTAAGTTTCATCGACTTATATAAATCTTCCATCTTTGGTCCTTTTCTTCGATAAATCTTCGAATAGGCCCAGTGACTTCAAATCTTTTGCATCTCTTGGACAATAGACTTCATCTTGAGTCTTTTTCTTTGGCAAAACCCGTGTAATCCCATGTTTTCTTCAATAATCATCCGGTTGGCTCTGAAAACACAATAAACACAAAAACCACGCATAATTCCAAACAAATGATATTAAATACGCGTTTTGGTCTCGTTTTAGCCAGAATTAAGTGGTAAAAGGATGGGTGTTTACACACCTATCAAATCCCCTACACTTAACCATTGCCATGCCCTCATGCAATGCTTAGTGATAAAGCAATTTTACACTTTTCTCATAATTAATCAACCTTGGCCTTATTCAAATACTACTAAACAAAAATTAAAGTACTAAAAGAAAGGAAATAAAAGGATAGAAAACCATTTTCACTTGAAAATAGCTACATGGAAATAACTTGCAAAGAGATCAAGGACTTACATTAGGGCTTTGGTGCTGCGAAGATTTATCACCCTCAACTTTCACGTTCCCCAAACTAAGCTTAAAAACGAGATCATTGTTATTATAAGTTAGCAAATCAAACACTTACACACATGGCTTAATTAAATTCTTAAACTCCCTTATTCCTAGATGTATCTCTTATATTTTATTTTTGTCTTAGAATGATCATGAAGATGCATTTTTGGACTTATTTCGATAGTTTATTTAGGCTGAAAGCAAAGTAGGACGATTTGATCAATAGTTAGCTAAAGGACAAAATCTCTTAAAACTGCTTCTCGGGATATCAAAAAGTTCATATCTTGGCATAACTCGGTTCACGATTTGAGACCTTTCTCGGGCCGATATTTGGCATGTACTTCACACTTCATATCTTGAGAGACGTGCTTGAGATAATGGTCTTCTCATCGTTAATAGAGTTTCTTCACTTGGAGACTTTTGAGGGGTACTCCAACTTTGTTGACCACGACTTCATGATTATTTCTTCAATCTCTAATTGGGATTTTAAGATACAACGGTCCGCCTCCTTTTCGGACTTGGATCTATTTATCCTCATACCTTGTTAGGGTCTTTTCGGATAGACTTCTCCATCATCTTTATGGGAGTTGATTGCTTTTCGTCGTGAGTCTTGATCCTTCATATTGACTTTGGGAATAATGCTTTTCACATCACTTTGGATCTTTAGCAATAAAATGGAATCCTCATGCCTTGTTAGGGCCTTTTCGGACTCGCCAATCTTCGCGCCCCGCTTCATAAGTTATGCCTTGGCTATGAACTCTTATCATTACCGAGCAACTTTTAAACGATCTTGGGCTAGAAGCTAAGTAACTTTTCAAATCGTACGACCTTACTTATTGCAGATAAATTATTAGCAAGTGATGGGAGAATAGGCACATAATTACACCAAGTGAGCTTGTGCAAGAATACCGACTTATAATTGACTCTATCATCTCTCGTCCTCTACAATTTAAAATCTCAAATAATGAGACTCGTGGATACTTAGCCTAATAAACCAATTAAGGTCTACATGGTTAAGGATACTAGCTAGAATAACTTGGATAAGTCTATTCGGGTTGAGTCAAAATAAACGCAACGGGCCTAATATGTCAAAGACTTCTAAACTAGCTACACCACTTTATTAATATTTTTGACTTTATTGCGGGATATATACATATGAAAGCAACGATAAAAATTTTAAAAATACGACTAAATGGCCAAAGTTAATAAAAAATTTGAAAAATGTTGAAAAATATGATTTTCTGGTTAAATGAAGGCATTTTCATGGAAAAGTCCACTTAAAACTTCGATAGAAGTCCCCCCTACACTTAAGATAAACATTGTCCTCAATGTTTAAGCATGTGGGAAAAATCTCCCCTACACTTATGACATTGTGCACGTTGGTTAACTCAAATTTAGGAAGAGACGACTAACGTGATCAATTTCAAATGGAGTATGAGGGAAACTGAATCACGATAGTTGAGAGATTGAACCGGATTTCGGATAACACGGGAGCACGGTTCTTCAGAGATTCCAAGAGTGCACTTATCCCTGTAATCACATCACCACACAAAAACAAACACCTATAGAGGTCCCCCTACACTTAGGAGGTTAAACGGAAAAAAGATAGATACTCGGGCTGCCTCCCGAGGGGCGCTTGTTTTTGATAACCGAGTCACGAGCCTGACTCGACCCAAAATTAGTTCATGGGAAACGTGGTGAGGGATTGAATCATCTCCTGAGAGGTGTCCTCACCAAAGTACAACTTCACTCGTTGGCCATTCACCTTAAAATTAGATCCATTAGGTTGAGCGAACTCGAGAGTACCATATGGAAAAATTTGGGCAATGGTGAATGGGTCGGACCAACGAGATTTCAGCTTACCCGAAAAGATTTTCAACCGAGAGTTAAAGAGCAAAACTTTGTCTCCAACTTGGAACTCTCGGTTTTTGATCTTGGAGTCGTGAATGAGCTTAGTTCTTTCCTTGTAGATCAAAGAATTTTCATAAGCCTCATTACGGAGTTCATTGAGCTCATTGAGTTGGATCTTGCGTAGGTCACCGGCTTTGTTGATATCAAAATTAGCCCACTTCAAGGCCCAGTAAGCCTTGTGCTCCAACTCAATGGGGAGGTGGCACGCTTTCCCGTACACGAGACGATATGGTGTACAACCAATCGGAGTCTTGTGTGCGGTACGAAAAGCCCACAAAGCATCATCAAGTTTATCAGCCCATGAGGCACGATGCTCTCCCACGGTCCTTTCAAGAATTCGCTTTAGTCCTCGGTTGGATATTTCAGCCTGGCCATTAGTTTGTGGGTGGTAGGCTGTGGAAAGACGATGATTTACACCGTACTTAGCCATGACTCTTGCGAATTGGTCATTGCAAAAATGAGTCCCACGATCACTAATAATGGCACGAGGCACACCGAATCTAGCGAATAGAGATTTCAAAAAGTTACAAACTACCCTTGCGTCATTAGTGGGTAAAGCTTTGGCTTCAACCCACTTTGAAACGTAGTCAACGGCTACAAGGATGTATTTGTTTCCTTTAGAAGAAGGGAATGGCCCCATAAAGTCGATACCCCAAACATCAAAAATTTCACATTCTTGAATGAAATTCTGAGGCATCTCGTCTTTATGTGTGATCTTGCCTTGTTTTTGGCAAGCATCACATCGTTTAATCATATTGTGAGCGTCACGATATATGGAGGGCCAATAAAATCCTGAGTCAAACACTTTTTTGGCAGTGTAGTTGGGACCAAAGTGACCACCAGTGGGTCCTTTGTGGCAAGCATCAAGGATTTCTAAAGCTGCCGGTCCATCAACACATCGACGAATAATCAAGTCGGCACATTGTTTGAATAGATACGGGTCATCCCAAAAGTAAGTCTTAATGTCTTTGAAGAACTTTTTCTTTTGCTGGGATGTTAACCCGTCAACGAGAATTCCACCCGCCAAGTAGTTTGCAAAGTCCGCAAACCACGGGGTTTCATCAGAATTCGAGTTGATAGACATTAAGGTCTCCAAGGGAAAAGAATCATTGATTTCTTTGTTCGGATGATCCCCTTGGTAAGGATCCTCAAGTCTACTGAGATGATCCGCGGCTAGGTTTTCAGCTCCTTTTTTTATCGCGAATTTCGATTTTAAATTCTTGGAGAAGCAAAACCCAGCGAAGAAGTCTTGGTTTGGAATCTTTGTTTGTCAACAAGTACTTCAACGCGGAATGATCGGTGTAAACGATTGTGGTGGAAAGGACAAGATAGAGGAGAATTTTTTAAAAGGCATAGACAACAGCTAAAAGCTCTTTTTCGGTTGTCGTATAATGCAATTGTGCCCCTGTCATTGTCTTGCTAGCGTATTGGATTGGTTGGAAGTGTTTATTCACTCTTTGTCCCAGAACCGCTCCAATAGCAAAATCACTAGCATCACACATCAACTCAAAAGGAAGCTCCTAATTAGGGGTAACCAAGACGGGTGCCTTAGTTAGCTTATCCTTAAGCGAGTTAAAGGCTTCAAGACACTCTTTGTAAAAGATAAAAGGAGTATGTTTTTCCAAGAGGTGGGTCATCGGGCGAGCGATTTGAGAAAAATCTTTGATGAATCGACGGTAGAAGCCCGCATGACCCAGAAAACTTCTCACACCCTTCACGGTTGAAGGTGGAGGCAACTTAGCGATAACATCGACTTTAGCACGGTCTACTTCAAGACCGGCTTTGGAGATCTTGTGTCCTAGCACGATGCCTTCTTTTACCATAAAATGGCATTTTTCCCAATTCAGAACAAGGCGAGTGTCTTCGCACCACATAAGCATACGTTCCAAATTGGCAAGGCAAGAAGAGAAGGAATCCCCGAAGACCGAGAAATCATCCATGAAGACTTCCATGGTTTGTTCAACCATGTCATGGAAGATAGCTAACATGCACCTTTGGAAAGTCCCGGGGGCATTGCATAAGCCAAAAGGCATTCTTTTGTAAGCAAATGTGCCATAGGGACAAGTGAATGTTGTCTTCTCTTGATCTTGGGGATCGATGGGTATTTGGAAATAACCCGAGAAACCATCAAGAAAGCAGTAATATTCATTACCCGCTAAACGTTCAAGCATTTGGTCCATAAAAGGTAGAGGGAAATGATCCTTTGTCGTGGCATCATTGAGTTTGCGGTAGTCTATACAAACTCTCCACCCAGTAACGAGACGAGTGGAAATCAACTCGTTGTGTTCATTGGGAACAACGGTTATTCCGCCCTTCTTGGGCACACAATGGACTGGACTAACCCATGGTGAATCCGAAATAGGGTAAATCATACCCGCATCAAGAAGTTTGATAACCTCTGTTTTGATGACTTCATGGATTTTTGGATTCACCCTTCGTTGGCTTTGAATTGTGGGCTTAAAGTCGTCCTCCATGAGAATTTTGTGTGTGCAGAAGTGAGGATTAATTCCGCGAATATCAGAAATTTTCCAAGCAATCACCTTTTTGTGATCTTTAAGCACGGCGATGAGGCGAGATTTTTCTTCTTCCTTCAAGTCCTTCGCAATGATGACTGGCGACTTCTTCTCTTCTTCAAGGAACACATACTCGAGATGGGGCGGCAACTCCTTAAGTTCTAAATCCGGAGGATTTTCGACGGGAGGCGTATTCAAGGTCGGAGTATCGATAACAATAACCGTGGGAGATGGAGGAGAAGGATTGTCTTCGTTGAGAAGGTTTTCAAAGAAATGCATGTCTTCATCCCCATCGGTGGGAGAATCGTCACTTGCTAAGTTCACATCTCCCATGGTGGCTTCAAGATTGTTCCAAAACAAATCACTTTCTCCAAATAGAGACGGTGATGAATCAATAGAGGAAACGGTTTCAACATTGGGAAGAGAGGTAGGAATATTTTTACAAGCATCATTAAAGTGTTCTTCACAAGCCTCATCCAGAACGTCAGTACAATTAACACTCTCGTATGAATAAGGTTGTTTAGACAACGTTCCCATGTTGAAGACGATTTTATCGTCACCCACTCTCATGATAAGCTCACCGGCTTCAACATCGATAAGAGTGCGACCGGTCCTCAGGAATGGACGACCCACGATCAAGGGAACACGAGGGTCCATCTCGTAGTCGACGACGACGAAATCGGTAGGAAAAGTGAATTTGTCGACTCCTACAAAGACGTCTTCGGCTATCCCCACTGGATAAGCAACCGTACGGTTAGCTAATTCCAAAGTCATTTTGGTGGGGACTAGCTCAGGGAGAGATAATTGCTTCCAAACGCTTAGAGGCATTAGATTAATACTGGCACCTAGATCGGCTAGGGCCATGCAATTCTCTACTCCCGGGAAATTGCAAGGGATTAAGAAACGACCCGGATCACCAAGCTTGGTTGGCAATTTCCTTAAGAGCACTATAGAGCAATTCTCATTAAGTTGGGTGTTGGCAATATCGAGAAGCTTTTCCTTGTCACTCAAAAGATCTTTAAACATTTTCGCGTACTTAGGCATGTGAGCGAGAGCCTCAGCAAAGGAGATATTGAAATTCAGTTGTTTAAACATTTTAAGAAAGTTCGAAACCTGAATATCGTCCTTGCTTTTGAGCTTCTCTTTCCTCAGCCTAGATGGATAAGGTATATTGGAAGAAGAGGAAGGCTTTGGGATAATAGGATCACTCACATCCTTGGGTGGAGGAGGGGTAGAAGTAAGAGGTGGAGAAAGTGGGGAAGGAGAAGGATGAGGAATAGGAGCAGGTGACTCGTTCTCCTTAGTCACAATCACCGATGGAGGTATAGGAAGCTCGGGTTCCTTGGTACCTTTGCCACTGCGAGTGGTGATTGCTTTCATATCCCCTCTTGGATTCGCAACGGTGTTACTCGGAAGAGTACCCGAAGAATAGGGTTGATTACCTTGGAAGAAACTAGCCATCATGTTCTTCAAGTCATTCGTTTGACTATCCAACGTGTTTCTCATATCAGCTCTCAGATCGTTCCCTTGTTTGACCAGGTCTGCTTTCAGGTTGAGCACTTCCCGCTGGAGATTTCCCACGATCACATCGTTAGTCCTCATGTAGGTTTCCACTTCTTGGTGTAAAGCGGTGGGTTGGTTGGGAGGAGCATTGTATGCGGGTGGTTGATAAGCAGGTTGCTGGTAAAATTGGTTGTTTCTTTGAGGTGGTTGTGGTTGTTTGTGAGGTGGTATGTATGGTGTACGAGTTTGTTGTTGTTGTTGAGGAGGGCGATTGAGGTTTTGTTGTTGGTTTGGGTTGTTTGGAGGAAAACCGGGTGGTGAGAGGTAGTTGTTAGAGCGGTAGCTAAGCAAATTACGGTCACCTTGAGGTCTAGCTTGATAAGCAGGTTGAGGATAGGTGCCATAAGCTGCATTCACATTTTCAGAAGGGTAGTCTTGAGTGGCAGTACAAGTGGTGTAAGAGTGAGGACCCCCGCATATCTCGCATGGTTGGCTAACAGCATTAACTTGAGCGTCTTTGGCGTTTCTAGCGTTGATGTTGTTGGTGTTGCTGGCGGTTTGGGTAGCAAGCGATTCAAGAAGCGTAGTGATTTTGTCAAGTCGCTTATCGCTGTCACTAGTACTAGCACTAGCGACATTGGTCCGAACACTCTTGGTTTGCACACGAGACTTATTCTCAATGATATCCCAAGCAACATTGGAAGTCTTAGCCAAAAGATTACCACCCGAGGCACTGTTTAGTGAATCTTGGTCACTCATGCTTAAACCATTATAAAAAGTGTTAATTTGGTGCACTTTGGTAAAACCATGTTGTGGGCATTTTCTTAAAAGATCTTTAAAACGATCCCAAGATTCACTAAACGACTCATCGTACTTTTGTTCAAAATTTATGATTTCATTCCGCAAAGCGGTAGTACGAGAGGGTGGGAAAAAGTAATTGATAAACTTGGTTTCCAAATCCGTCCACGAAAGAATACTCTGTGGCGGTTCCTTAGCAAGCCAATGCCGGGCTTGTCCCTCTAAAGAAAAGGGAAAAAGTTGTAACCGGATCACCTCTTGTGGAACACCATTGAATTTGACCATGTTGGTGAGTTGATGTGGTCATGTGGATCATCAATGGTACGCCCCAAGAATGGTTGAGCAGAGACCATCTGGATAAAGCCGGATTTGAGCTCAAAATTGTTAGCTGCAATCGCTGGTATAACAATTGGATCAGTGTTGCCATCTACATGAGCTTGCAGAAGTTCAATCATCGGGTGATTATCCGGTAGAGGCTCATTGTTGTTGTTATTATTCATGTTTTTGAAAGGTGGGTTGTTGTTGTTATTATTGTTATTATTGTTTTGAGGTGGTATGTTGTTGTTGTTTTGTACACCGGTCATGTCTAAGTTATCGAGAGGCTCGGGCTCTTGATAAGACGTTGATCGAGTGCGCATACACCTGCAAAAGAACTAACAAGGGAAAAACAAAGCAAAAATATTTTTGGTTTTTATGTTTTTTTAATTTTTAGGATTTTTGAAAATTTTATATATTTTTTTTTTGAAAGTTTTTATGAAAAATTAACGTTCACGGTGAACGGATCCCAAAATCCAAGTTCTCACAAAAAACTGTTGATCTCAACGAGAGGAGCCGGCAGCGGCGCCATTTGATATTTGATATTTCACTGGGGTTCTCTATTAAATTCTCTCGGTATCCTCTCGAATTGATCTTGGTTCTAAGTGGAATGATTTGTTTTTGGTGACAAATAGGGGGTTTGGATTTTTAATCTACAAAAAGTTTAAATGCACGAAAATGTAAACTTAAATTTAAAAGCAATTAAATTAATAACAATTAATAAAAACTTGAATTAAATTATAAAGTAAAATGAAGAAACAGTAAGGAACAGTAACACTTAAAAATACTCAAAGAAAATTGATTCGGAAGTCACCTTGATTCGGAAGTTGTTGATCCGGAACTTCGTTCGGAGCCTTCACTCGGAACTTCACTCGGAAGTTGACTCGGAAGATTGATCCGGAACTTCGTTCGGAACTTCACCCGGAACTTTCACCCGGAACTTTACTCGGAAGATTGATCCGGAACTTTCTTCGGAAGTTTACCCGGAACTTTGAGTCGGAACTTGATTCGGAACTTCACCCGGAAGTTTGGTGATCCGGAAGTTCGTCCGGAACTTTTGGTCCGGAAGTTTATCCGGAAGTTCACTCGGAACTTTTGACCCGGAAGTTTATCCGGAAGATTTAAAAAGAGCATTCATTCGGAACTTCTAAAAATTTATTCGGAACTTTTTGAAAGGAAATTTATTCGGAACTTTTAAAACTCATCCGGAACTTTTGAAAACACTTTCATTCGGAACTTCTAAGACTCATTCGGAAGTTTGTGTTCATCCGGAACTTTTGTTCATCCGGAACCTGGGAATACTCAAGAACAGTAACTTACCGAAAAACAGGGGAATCGATTTTAAGCCAAACATTCACCAAGTTTTCAACCAAAACTTAAATAAAACTAAACACAAATGATATACTAACCAATAACAACAAATCCCATCAATAAAAACTTAAATCCCAATAACTTTTAAAGATCAAATCAATCAAATAAGAACTTAAACTTTTAACCAAATAGATGAAGATGAACAAGATGAAATGGAAAGATTGATATATTGAATGATTAAGGTTTTAACAATCACAAAACAACGATGAAATTACAAGATTGAAAAACAAAGATCAAAATCACCAAACACCCTAGTGGTGTTGGTGAAACCTACGAACAGAAAGGGAGAAAAAAGAGGGGAGAAGAAAAACTAAAAACTGGATGAAAAGTGTGAGGGTAACCCTTTATATAGGTGTTCCCTTTGGTTGGTGAGTGGGCTTTCTCCCGTTCTTCTTGTCTTCTCGTGTTTTCAGAAAAGTTGACGTTTTCGATTTTGATTCAGGATTTGTCGTCGATTAAATTCAACTCGTCTTTTAATTTCTTCGTTTAATAGACTTGAGTTTCATCGACTTATATAAATCTTCCATCTTTGTTCCTTTTCTTCGATAAATCTTCGAATAGGCCCGGTGACTTCAAATCTTTTGCATCTCTTGGACAATAGACTTCATCTTGAGTCTTTTTCTTCGGTAAAACCCGTGTAATCCCATGTTTTCTTCAATAATCATCCGGTTGGCTCTGAAAACACAATAAACACAAAAACCACGCATAATTCCAAACAAATGATATTAAATACGCGTTTTGGTCTCGTTTTAGCCAGAATTAAGTGGTAAAAGGATGGGTGTTTACGCACCTAGCAGTTTTGTAAGTTTTATTCGTTCTTATTTAGTTCGTTTCATTATAGATTTGATAAATTTTTGGATAGTGCTTATTAAAACATTGCTTATTTGTTTAGCTTATTACGAATCGCATTCCATCGGAAAGGAGAAACCCTTTTCCGACCATACATTCCGACAGGGGTACTGTTGTGAGTATTCCGATTTGGGCCCTTTTTATTCCGATAGCATTCCAATATTGTATATCGGAAAAGGGTTTTGCATTCTGACGGGGATTCCGATCTGGATTCCGACGAGGGTGTATATATTGGATATTCCGATAGCTTTGAGTTTCAGCATTCCGATTGTTTTCTTTTTCTTATATTTCGACGGGATTATTCCGATTGCTTACTTGCCTTTATTCCGACGGAAGCATTCCGATAAGTATTCCGACGCTTATTCTGACGGGATTCCGACCAGTATTCCGATGGATTTGAGTTTTACTCCATATTTACTTTCTTTTGGTTTAATTTCCAATTTTATTTTTCCTGCCATTTTTACTTAGTGTTATTTTAATTGTCTTATCTTAGATTTAATTTGTAGTTTTCCTTTTTATTAAGTTTTCAAAATTTACTTTTCAAAGTTTAATTTTTCGTCATTTATTTGTATGTTTTAATTTTTAGTTTTAAATTTCAAGATTTCACTTTTACTTAATGACAATTACATTTTCATTTCACTTTTAGTTTGAAATAGATAACCTTTTTCCTTTATATTCCACCAAGAACGACTTAGTCGCACTTTCTACTAGTAATTAATTCGAAAAGACTGGTTCAACGAACTTTCATACGAGGTGAAAAATTAGTTATTAAGCACTATGAGATGTGGTAGTTTGATAAATACTGACCTGTTTGTATTGACATGGTCATGATAACTACCGTGATCCAATTCCTAATCTACAAAAACATATAGAAGGTAATAGAACTTGAAGAAAGAGAACTATGCAATTTTAGAATAAGCATATATACAGAGACTTTTTAGTTTCAGAATATGAAAGAAGATCTGCTCATTCATAAGTGGTATTTGGGAGATCACGGTACTTATACTTAAAATAATACTTAGTGAAGGTATAGAACATTACACATTTCTAGAGGGACATAGTTCATACTGCAGCTGAAGTAGCAACAAAACCTTTAACATTAACACTCACATTAGTAACGGTGCAAACAACATCACCCACAATAACAAACAAAATGCTGAACTCAGTGACTCTTAAATATCGAATCTTATCAAACGCAACTTCAAACATTCACGAGAGAATAAAAGGTATCAAAAGGACTTGCGCATATAAATAAGGAAGTTACTAAATCATTATTTACAAAACCTTATAAAAGATGATTACGATTCCTAATCAATTCCTAATCAATTCCATTACACATTAGTGAAGGTATAGAACATTACACATTGCTGGAGGGACATAGTTCATATGCTTCCTATAGTCCACATATATTCTGTTCCAAAACAATCAAAATAATTTTAAAATATTGTGCAAATCATAACATCAAACAATGGTTGAATTGAAACATACAAACTGGAACTTCTAGAAAAACGTATATCATTGCTAACATCACACACTTGGATTCTATATCTGTTCATGTACCATAAAAAGCTAAAGGGGTCTGTTATCTGTTGGAAACTAAGAGATAACCTAAACAACTTTGTAAATCAAGGTTAAATCTTGTTGGAAATACGTTTTTTACGTATTTAGGAAGATTCGGTCACTCCGACAATATATTAAGTAGTAGCTCGTAGTTCTTGTTATTAAGTTAAACAATGTTAGCTAAGCCTAGTCCACAAAGACTAAGGCCACGACCCAATGTAAACCCAAGCCTATCACATGGGCTTGGGTATATAAACCCTCTCCTTAGATGGAGAGGGTGTGGATTCATCATAATTTTACACATAGTTCTTTCATTTCTCTCTAGAAGTGTGTTTGATTCTACCAAGTTTCTATCTCTTTCTCTCTCTAAAACATAAGTAAGATTTACATATCATACAAATGGTATCAAGAGCCATGGGATGATTGTTTGGTTTTTGTGTTTGTGTTCTTGATTCTATCGCCCTTTTTGATCCAAAATCACACGAACCAAAAAAAAATTTGTTTTTTTATGAGTTAATCTTGATATACTTCATCTAGTTACTTGTTATAGTGATTTGGTATTGTTATTTGGGTTAAAACACAAAATTTTTTGGTGTTTGATTCATTTTTAGGCTTAGAATCTCGAAATGATTGTGTTATTGTACTGTCCGAGAAAAGTGGTAAGTTGGTATCCATAGTACGATCTGATTGTTGCGATTGCATAAACCCTGGGGGTTTCTACTTGCGATCCAAGGTCACGATCACTAGTCACGAGTACGATCACTCGCTGCGATCACGAGTACCATCACTCGTTGCGATCCCGAGTACGATCACTCACTGCGATAAGGGAGTACGATCACTCACTGCTATCACTTGTTGCGATAAGGGAGTGCGATCACCATTGCGATCACGTGTTGCGATAAGGGAGTACGATCACCACTGCGATCACTTGTTACGATAAGGGAGTACGATCACCACTGCGATCGTTGGGTGCGATCAAGAAGTACGATCGTTGGGTGCGATCAAGGAGTACGATCTGAGTACGATTATAGTGAGTACGATCCCCACTGCGATCGAACATTTTTTCAAAAACGTGTTTTTGAAATTTTTTAACAATCGTGTGTAATTTTGACTTGGATTTTTTGGTTTATCGAGGACATAATTTAGGGGATTTCATCATTATTTCTTGGCTTTAATACACTACAACAAATATACTTACTTTCTTTCATTGACCGATCAACTTTGTAAATCTTAACTTATAGAAATGGAGTACACATCTCTCACGGATAAGTCAATCCTCTCGGGTACGGATAATCGTCCACCAATGTTGGAAAAATCTATGTACGAGGATTGGACTTCCCGAATGGAACTTTACATGTTGAACACAGAGAATGGACATCTCATTTGGGCATCGGTGCTAAATGGACCATTAGATTATGGTACAGTGACGGAAGGTACAACTACTCGTCCTCGCACAACGGGTGAATTGACTGGAGATATGAAGATTCAAGACAAATGTGATAAGTATGCTACAAACATCATTCTCCAAGCCCTTCCTCCAGATGTC
The DNA here is from genome assembly GCA_025667525.1 of Glebionis coronaria. NCBI lineage: Eukaryota > Viridiplantae > Streptophyta > Magnoliopsida > Asterales > Asteraceae > Glebionis > Glebionis coronaria. The sequence continues at coordinate 329,712,391 of CM046877.1, forward strand.
TACAAACTCGTCAGCAAACATAAAGTTGCTAAAGAGTTATGGGATAGAATTCGTGTTCTAATGCAAGGCACCTCATTAACTAAACAAGAACGAGAGTGTAAGCTTTATGATACTTTTGATAAGTTTGCCTATGTTCCCGAGGAAACTCTCAATGACTACTATTTGAGATTTACCCTTTTGTTGAATGAACTGAATATCTATGGCATGGCAATTCCTACGTTTCAATTGAACACCAAGTATTTGAACACTCTTCCTTCAGAATGGAAAAAGTACGTGACGGATGTTAAATTGGCTAAGGACTTGCATAACACCAATGTGGATCAACTTCAAGCTTTTCTTCAACAACACGAATGTCACGTGATCGAGGCTCGGTTGTCTAAACCCCAGGTTCATGATCCACTTGCCATGTATGCTTCTCAACAAAACATGGCTTATACTTATCAACATCCATCATACTTGCAACCACCATATCAGACATCACCATCTTATCAACCACCAATGATGCCACAGCAAGCATTTCAACAAAGTTTTCATCAACAATCTTTTCTACAACAACCACCATATCAGACATCACCATCACAAGCCAACACTTCTCCAATAGATTATACTCCTCAGCAAGGATACTTTCCAATTGAAGCACAACCAGCACAAGCCTTCTACTCTAATGAACTTCCACCAATCCAAGCACCGATCTTTACTCCAAATGATACGCCAGCTGATGTTCTAAACCATCTCACTGCCTACTTGTCAAAACTTGTTGCAACTAGAGGATTTCCACCAACAAACAATCAGCTCCGCACCTCTTAAAATCCTCGACAACAAGCTACTGTTCAAGATGGTCAAGTAACAGTGCAACCTATTCAGGGGAGGCAAAATTCATATGGACCTCCTACAAGGACTGTGAATGCTCAAGTTGTGAATTCTCAAGCTGTGAATTCTCAAGCTAATGGAAATGGAAGCCCCATTGGTCCTTAAAAGGTTATGACTTGCTACAATTGCCGAGGAAAAGGTCATATGGCTAGGCAATGCACTCAGCCGAAAAGGAGAAGGGATGAAGCGTGGTTTCGTGAGAAAATGTATTTGGTTGATGCTCAGTCTAAGGGAAAGATTTTGGATTCAGAGGAGTTAGCATTTCTTGCAGACCCAGGGGCAGCAGATACTGAAGGCATTGCAGTCGTTTCCACTTCTAATGCAGCTTATCAAGCAGATGATCTTGACGCATATGATTCGGATTGTGATGACATTCACTCTGGCCAAGCTGCTCTCGTTGCTAATCTCTCTCATTACGGTTCTGATGTCGTCAGTGAGGTACCCACCACAACCAATCTTGGTAATGATGACAACCCACATCAAGTTGGGCATGAAAATGACAACCTCGAACAGCATTCGGGAACTAGTAACTCAAATGATGTGGTACCCAATCCTACACATTTGAGTGAACCTCAACCAAATGCTACGACGGGTATGGAATCTTATGCTCAACATGATTTGGTCATGGTAACTAAACATATTATTGATCAAATGCATATGGCCCTCAGACAATCCGTAGATACCAATTCCACCCTAACTGCTGAGCTTGCGTTGCATAAAGAAAAGGTCAAAACTTGTGAAATGGTCCCTCAAGCAGAGAAAGTAACATGTTCTGAATTTGACCAATTTCGTTTTGAAAAGATTGAACACTTAAAAGAAATAGAATCATTAAAAGCTAATCTTTCCAATGAATTAAAAGCTAAAGAGTCGGTTTTCAATGATTTTCAGAAACTTAAAATGGATTTCGAAACTCTCGAGTCTAAAAAGTTTGAATCAGAAATTAATGCTACCAAACTTCTTAAATTCAAAGAACAACAGCTTTTAAAACAATACGCTTCCACAGAAAAGGTTCATCTTTTAACTAAATCGTTTAAAGAACTCGAACTTAAGCGTCTTCAAGATTTACCACCTAATCCCGGTTATGCAAAACAAGCTCCGGAATATATTATGTGTCTTTATGATATGACCCTAATTGGAAAATCGAAAGAAGCACCTTTTGTTCGTAGTACTGAGGAGACACAGTCACTTGCGGAAGAAACTTATTCTAAAATGCTTTCAAAATTCCATACGATTGATTAAGATCAGTATAACAAAGATCAATTGTCTAAAAAGACCCGCATTCGCTTACAAAAGGAATTAGATGAATTGACAGTTCTTGTGCCCCAAAGTTTGTCAAATGAAAACCCTCCTAGTACGTCTCCTACACTTGTCAAAACGGATTTAACGAAGTTAATTCCACCGGCAAGTAAGGCGTCCGTTAACATAAATGCTGTACACCAACACTTAGCTGATTTTGACAAGGTCATTTTGGAACGTACGACGGCTTCGGCCATAACGGAAGGTGAATGGAATTTTGAGCACACTAGAGCTGCGTTTCGAGACGAAATTGTTCCGTTTGTAAATAATGTTAAATCTTGTCTTAGTAATCTTGATCATGATTTGCTTTTGGAAATAGAAGAAGTTAGACGTGTTTTCAATGAAATGGATGATGCTTATGAAAACTGTTTACTTGAAATAGAACGAGTTTCACGCCAAAATGATCAGCTTCTGAAGCAAGTGATGTCTCATGATATAGTTTCCGTCCGTGTGAATAAAAGTATTGATAATGATTCTATTGTGCATAATGTTGAATCTGTGGATACTATGGTAGATAGTACTTGTCACGAATCTGACGCTGAATTTTTAAAGCTTTAAGATACATATTCTTCGCTCTCAAAACGTTTTGATGAGATTCAAACACATTGTATTTCGCTTGAATGCAAGCAACAATTTATTCAAGAAATCTTTGAAACGTCATTCGAAGGTGTTAATATCGATGATGCAAACTTTGAAAAGAATTTTCGATTGAATTTACAATCAAAACAGCGTCAGCCAAGTGACAAAGTTGCTAAATCTTTGCCGATAGACATAGAGAAATCTAAGGAGCTTAACTGTGTGAACGTACTTGAGGCCGCTGAGAATTTTAAACTTGATCTAGATAATCGAGTTTCCAAGATTTTGTCCAAAATTAATAACTTAAAACAGAAAGATACACGACGCTTCGATTCAATAAAGCCCGCATGTGTTAATACCACTACACAGAATCAATCATTGATTGAACAACTGAATCGGAAGTCGATGGAAATATCTGATTTGAGGGAACAAATTTGTGATAAAAATCTGGCTTTGGCTGAGTTAAAGGAAACACTTCGTACTCTAAAAGGTAAGAATGTTGTGGATAAAGCAGCCATTGTCTCAACATCGTCCTCTAGTGCAATCAAAAGGAACCTTATAGCCGTCACACCGTTTAATAAGGGCCCTAGGACTAAACCATCTCAAACTTTGGTCACTAAAGATAAGGCGGAATCAAAACCAGCTTCTATATTCCCGTGTTGCCTTCTACAGGAGTAATCACCACTACTAAGGCTCAAAGATCTAAGCTTAAAAGAAACAAGAAGAATGATAGGATCTTGCCCCCATATAGTAGTCAAGAGAAGAAAAGCAGAAGCCCATCCTAGGAATGTTATTTCTGTTTTGAATAAAAAGAATCATGTAGCTAAACCTAAAGGCTCTGCGGTTGTGCAGCGTTCTAAGCCTACTGTGAATTCTAATATGAAATGTTGGAATTGCAATGAATGTATGTTTTCTAGTCGTCATGATTCTTGCCTTATTGACCATGTGAATGAGATGAATGCCCAGAAAAATGGATTAGAATGGAAACCGACTGGGAAAGTGTTAACCCAAGTCGGTTGGATGTGGCGCCCCACTGGTAGAACCTTCACTATAGCAGGAAATATGTGCCCTTTGACTAGGATCACTCCCACTAGAGTGAAGAAAGCGTGCCCTTTAACTAGGAGTACCAAGGCTACCAAAACACAAGCGTGTCCTTTAACTAGGAACACTGACACTACTGTAGGAACCAAGTGCCCTTTAAATAGGTCTACTCCCACTGTAGTGCCCGTAAATAATCCAAAACCTAAGAAAGTTGGAACAGTAAAACCTGTTAGTGCTAAAACTCACATTAGAAAACGTAGGAAATCTAAGGGTCACAAAATGTTAGCAATTCTGATAATCTCATACCTGCATCTGCTAACACTCCGGAACCAATAGTTTCCAATGCATTGTCTACTGTTGTCATTGAAAACAGGTGGTCCAAATTGTTCTCTGGTATTTGGACTCTGGTTGGTCCAAGCATATGACCGGAGATCGCTCTCAGCTCAGAAATTTCGTCAGCAAGTTTCTTGGTACGGTTCGATTTGGAAATGATCATATTGCAAAGATAATGGGTTATGGTGAATATCACATTGGGAATGTTATAATTTCAAGAGTGTATTATGTGGAAGGTCTCGGTCACAACTTATTTTCTGTGGGACAATTTTGTGATGCAAACCTAGAAGTTGCTTTTCGAGAGCATACCTGCTTCATTCGTAATTTGGAAGGGGTTGATTTATTGAAAGGTACTCGAGGGAACAATTTGTATACTTTGTCTCTACAAGACATGATGGCCGCTTCTCCCATATGTCTTCTCTCCAAAGCATCAAAGACTAAGTCATGGTTATGGCATCGACGGTTATCTCATCTTAACTTTGCCGCTATTAATCATTGGCGAAAAGCGAACTTGTTCGTGGTCTTCCTAAACTTTCATTTCACAAGGATCATTTGTGTTCCGCGTGTACAATAGGGAAAAGCACTAAGAAATCATACAAACCCAAGACTGAAGACACCAACCAAGAGAAACTTTATCTGTTGCATATGGATCTTTGTGGACCAATGCGTGTTGACAGTCTTAGTGGAAAAAAGTACATCCTCGTCATTGTCAATGATTACTCTCGGTTTACATGGGTGAAATTTCTTACAACAAAGAATGAGGCACCTAAATTCATCATCGGATTTCTCAAGATGATTCAAGTACGTCTCAACACTACTGTCTGACGCATTCGTACAGATAATGGAACCAAATTTGTGAATCAAATCTTGCGTGATTATTATGAAGAAGTTGACATATCTCATGAAACATCCGTTGCACGCACTTCAAAACAAAATGGTGTCGTTGAAAGGCGAAATCGCACACTTATGGAAGTTGCTCGAACGATGCTAATTTACGCAAAGGCTCCATTGTTTTTATGGGCAGAAGCAGTATCTACAGCAGTGTACACCCAAAACCGGTCACTAATTCGTACACGCCATGGTAAAACACCTTATGAGCTTCTCTATGGTAAAGTACCATATTTATCATATCTTCATGTATTTGGTTCTCTTTGCTATCCAAATAATGATGGTGACAATTTTGGAAAACTTCAACCAAAGGCTGATATTGGTATTTTCATTGGTTACGCACCCGCAAAGAAGGCATACCGAATCTACAATCGTAAGTCTCGTAAGATCCTCGAAACTATGAATGTTGATTTTGATGAGCTGACAGCGATGGCTTCTGAGCAAAGCAGCTTTGAACCCGCACTTCATGAAATGGGACCCAGTAACATTAGTTGTGGTCTTGTCCCAAACAACCCTACTTCATCATCATTTACTCCTCCAAGTATTGTTGTTCCAGAACCTGAGGTAATAGCTCCGGTAACCGAAGTTGTCGCTCCAGCAACCGAAGCACAATCTGATACGTGTGTACCTACAATTGGTCAAGATATACCATCAACTAGTAATTCTCAACCAACACCTAAATCAACTACCCATGTCATGCCTATTGATGATGAAGAGGATGATGATGATCACGATTTAGGATTTGCTCAAATGCGTGAACTTCCATTCTTTGGTGTACCAATTCCCGACCATAATCAAGTCGGGTCGTCCACCTCAAAGGAAGCTCCTACTACAGTCTACTCCAATCCACAGATTCGTGAACATGACAGCAAGTGGACAAAGGATCATCCTATAAATTTTATTATTGGTGACCCTAATCGTCCAGTATCCACACGAAGTCAGCTACAAGAAAATGCAATGTTTTGTCATTTTGATGCTTTTCTCACTGAAGTTGAACCTAAGACATGGCAAGAAGCTTTTACTCAATCCTGTTGGATAGAAGCTATGCAAGAAGAACTTAATGAATTTATACGTCTTGAAGTATGGGAACTTGTCCCATGCCCGGATCAGGTGCAGTTACTCACTTTGAAATGGTTTTACAAGGTGAAACTCGATGAGTTAGGCGGAATATTGAAGAACAAAGCTCGACTAGTAGCTCGTGGATACAAGCAATTATTGGGCATCGACTTTATGGAATCCTTTGCACCTGTTGCCCGTTTGGAAGCTATTAGACTATTCCTCGCTTATCCAGCCCATATGAATATGATCGTCTATCAGATGGATGTGAAGACGGCATTTCTTAATGGTGAAATCAAGGAAGAGACCTATGTTCAACAGCCGGATGGTTTTGTGAATCCTAAATATCCTAATCATGTGTACAAGCTTAAAAAGGCTCTCTATGGGTTTAAGCAAGCTCCACGCGCATGGTATGATCTATTATCACAATTCCTCATTACGCAAGGCTTCGCTAAAGGCAAGGTGGATCCCACGCTGTTCATTCAGAAACGAGGTAAAGATATGATTATGGTACAAATATATGTTGATGATATAATATTTGCAGCCTCGACCCAAACCTTATCCGACGAATTTGGGGAACTCATGTCTTCCAAGTTTAAGATGCCAATGATGGGCAAGGTATCATTCTTCTTAGGTCTTCAGATATCTCAGAGTCCTAGAGGCATCTTTATCAATCAATCCAAGTATGCCCTTGAATCACTTAATAAATATAAGATGGAATCTTGCGACCCCGTGGATACTCCAATGGTGGAACGAACTAAGCTTGATTCAGATCCACATGGAGTTGTCGTTGATCCGACACTTTATCGTGGAATGATCGGTACTCTTCTGTATCACAGCTAGTCGACCTGATCTTCAGTTTGCTATATGTATGTGTGCTCGGTATCAAACTCGACCTACTGAGTTACACTTGGCCACTTTGAAATGGATCTTTCGATATCTTAAAGGAACAATTAATCGGGGACTTTGGTATTCGAAGGACTCTTCGATTGCACTTATGGCATATGCAGATGCGGATCACGCGGGTTGTCAAGATACAAGGCGTAGCACGAGTGGAACTTTGCAACTACTAGGAGATCCACTAATCAGTTGGGCATCGAAAAGGCAGAAAAGCGCTGCAATTTCAAGTACGGAAGCAGAATACATAGCGATGTCCGGTTGTTGTGCTCAAATTCTTTGGATGAGATCGCAATTAACCAGCTATGGTCTAGGTTTCAACAAAATTCCGATGTACTGCGACAACAAGAGTGCAATTGCCTTATGCTGCAACAATGTTCAATTCTCCCGGTCGAAGCATATTGACATTCGCTACCATTTCATCAAGGAGCAAGTGGAAAATGGAGTAATCGAGCTTTACTTTGTCCGATTTGAGTATCAATTGGCGGATATTTTCACGAAGGCTTTAGATCGCGCTCGAATTGAATTTTTGGCCGACAAGCTAGGAATGAGAACCTTCTCGTCTGAGACTCTAAATGAACTGGCAGATGAAGCAAAAGAATAGTGGTGGTAAACTATTCTCTGTATCCTTGGTGATCATCTGTATATATTGTTTATATTTTTATCCACAAAAGCAAAATACAAAAATATAAAACCATATAAAAACCATAAAAATTGAAAAATTCATAAAAATCCAAAAATATTTTTACTTTATTTTTCAAAGGCATGTCTTTTGGTACGATAATATTTACGGCTTTAGAAATGTTGATTAATATTGACACGGCGCCATAAATAGAGTTCGTACAAAAGTTGTAAATATTTCATAAAACATGCCTAAATGGCTTGTAGTTATTTCTGACTGCAACCCGGTTTTCATATTAAAGTCAAGTATTTCTTATGAAAGCTTTGGCTCACAACGGGAATTAATTTTCTCGGGAAAGGTTTACTTTAAAACCTTGTAAGGGATCAAGTTTACTTTATAACTTGGTCTAACACAAATCTATGTACGTTTCAATGCATTTATTTGTTAAAATAAGAGAAGTCTTGTTTTTATGAAGCTATCATCTCTACAACCATAGCAATCTAAAATTGGTATCTACATACTCGATGTAACACCCCCAAATTTATACAACTCAATACAGCGGAAGACTCGTTGGTGTTACGGGATAGCACATTACTCACATCATAGACAACGCTTAAAACTCGCGTCGTTTAATAATAAAGCTTTTCCATTCATAAATATCAATTTTACATAGGTTCCAAGTCATTGTATTTCATACAGGTTTTTACAAAGCATTTGAATAGAAATTGTTATTTAAGTGCGGGCCATGAATTCTTGTCGTCTTCCTGAGAATTACCTTCAAGTACCTGAGATAAAACATGTTAAAAGAAAAGGTCAGCGATAACGCCGAGTGAATTCATAGAGTTTAATTAAATCCATCAATATAACATCGGTATAAAATTATTACCGAAAATCATTTTGTACAAATCATTGTAATAGGCCATAAAATAGTCAAAGTCATTTTATACAAATCCTTATCAAAATCATAATATAGGCTTTCGCCTTCAAAGTCATTATACGAACCATTGTCGTTAAAAACATCATACAATACGTTTTATAACGTTGTATAGATTAAATAAAAACCGTTATATGAATATGGTTATGAAAAACCAAAACACGAACATAATATCAATAGTAAGACCCCGTATTGCTAGTTAGACAATATATCGTAATTCAATGCATAAAGCAGTATTTCATTATTTTTGGATTATTATAAGCCGCATGACATTGTTACCTTACTATAACAAACAACGGGTAGCTAACCCGAAACTCATTTGCCCATCTAAATTAGCGTGTCGTCACAATAATCATGCTTGTTTAAATCTTCTCATACATAAATTCGCTTACTAATCAATGTGGCATGACGGGGATCAACCGTCAAGGCGCGAACTGGGGTGATTGTCCCCAAATAGTACTATTATATGCATAAGCGTCTACCAAATCCCGGTAGTTCACAATTTATGCTAATGGGACTTTTAGTGACATAACCTTACTTTAATAATTCATTTCATTTCATCTATCGGGTCATTTAGTCATTCATCGGGTCATACAATCATTCGGGTCCAAATCAATTAACAAACAATCGGGACAACTAGTGTCCTATTTTATAAAAACTAACATGTTATCTCCCTCGCGGGTTTATAAAACACTTCATAAAAACATTTAAAAGAGTGCGAGGCTATGAACTCACGTTGATGTGGGAAGGCGGGTTATCGGCAATTCGGATGTACGGTACGTGCTTCAATCACGGAAACCTAGACAAATAATACTCGTCTTAGACTTTTGTCCAATGACTTTATCAAAATAACAGTTATGTATACAAATGATGATTTTATAAATATGATGATGATCAAGTGGGTTTATACATCTTTACTCATTCACTATAGTGTTTATGTGTTGGTAACATTTTTATACTAGTTTACTAGTTTTACCTATTTACATGTTTTAGGTCCAATAAGCCTATTATAAGTACATTACCTTAAATTAGACCATTTTATACTTTGATTATCAGTATTATACTTTACAGGTTGGGCCCAAGTGGGTTAAGCCCAATAAGTAAATTTATAAGTGTTTAGCCCATTTAGTTGGATTAATAGTCCAATAATGCTAACTTAGCCCGTTAATGTCCATATGTTATTTAGTTCGGGTTTTATCGGTTTTTTTTACTTGTATTAAGTACTTATATATCAGTATATGACTTTTAAAAAGTTTACATTAGACGGATCCGACCGTCTAATTTTTAATTGGCGAAAAACGTTAAGTTTACGGTACTAGCCGAAAAGACGTAAAAATCATGTTTATAGTTTTATAACTTATAAAACTTACCAAACTACCATTTTTATATAATGTCCATTTATTTAACCTTATACATATTTATATAAATGAAAATTATAAGTTAGCGGGTTTTAATTCACATTTTATACTAGGGTAAAAGTCATATAATACCATCGTACTTATTAAAATGTACCGACTTTAAACACTTGCAATTTAATCGCTAAACATTACCAACGAACTTGTTTGTTTTGTAACAATGTTACCAATATTACCGATATTTCCACGTCATTAATTTATTTAATACAACAATACCATCACTAATAAAATTCACCATGGCCCAACACATGTAATTCTCAATCATAAAATCCACCATAGTCGACAATTTCTTAATCATAAAATCCACCATGGTCTTGTTTGTACATGTTAAAAAGTTTCTCACTTTGTATGCGTGTGTTACACAACTTCTAAAATTTGAGCCCATCATCTTCATTATTATCACAAGAGTGAGGATTTTGGTTAATTAATTGAACCGATAATCATCATCATCTTCATAATGGATGAGGTTAAAACCAGGTACTTAATAATCTTCACTAGTACCAATCTTTTCTTTTCTATGATGAGTTTAATTAGTTTGAATTGATTGGATTTATTATTAATACTATATTTTCAAAACTCCTTTGTGGCTGATTGAACCCCCACCGACCACACCTATACAAACCTCCTTTTTTCGACTCGTTTGCGCTGGGAATATGCGCCCCCCAAAGCTCATACCGTTGGGGATTGAACTTGGGAACTCTACCGATGAATCTCACCCCCCGCCGCTAGCCAACAACCATGAGCATGTTGGGGAAGATCGTGTACGAATGAGAGACGAGACACGATTTGTTTTAGTTACCTCGTGCACATGGAGTACTTCTTAAGCAAGATGGTTCAATACAAACAAGCCTGGTTTACACATGATTTAATTAAAAACTGGAAAATGATTTACAGTTTGGAACTTTAAGGAAGATTAGAGATGTGGGTTTTGATATTTTTGATGTTGATGAAGATTAGGCATTTTTGTTCTAATTTTTTGATAGGTTTTATATTTTGATGTTGGATGAAGATAGAAAATCTGGGTTTTGATATTTGGTTAATGAAGATGGTGATCATATGTTGTTGAAGATGATAAATAAAAATGATATGTTTAGTCAATTATATAAAGTCAACTGTCTATTTGTTTGTATAATGGAAATCATACGTGGATTTATTTAAAAGAAAATTAAATAAATATGTGGATATTACCGTGCCAGCATGTCGGTAACAAGTTACCATATTGGTGACTTTAGAACAAATCTGAAAGTTCATTGGTATTGTCTAGCGATTAAATTGTAAGTGTTTAAAGCCGGTACCTTTTGATAAGTGCGATGGTATTATATGACTTTTACCCTAGTATAAAATGTGAATTAAAACCCACTAACTTATAATTTTCATTTATATAAAGATGTATAAGGTTAAATAAATGGACATTATATAAAAATGGTAGTTTGGTAAGTTTTATAAGTTATAAAACTATAAACATGATTTTTACGTCTTTTCGGCTAGTATATAATACTATTAAACATTAATTCTTCAAAATCTGATTTTTAGTTTCATCTTCACCATTTTTATCATATCTTGAGTTCTATAAGGAGATAGAAGCTCATTTTTGGATGGAATAAACTTCATATTATGTTCTACAAATAAGTTAGTTGTAGCTACTGCTCATTCCATGTCTAACTATCTTTAACAGTCCCTACAAAACAGACTATTCAGATTGGCACACTAATCTTGTTTTGATCATATCTCACTCATTTTGATTATTCCATTGCATGGCCAACTCTCACATGTGTATAACACCTAATACTTACTGTATATTGATTCCACTTTACCATTTTATCAGTTTAACATTTGGTTACTTACTGTTTTTATACAGCCATCACATTAAGCAATATTTTAACCATTTTACCTATGGTTTTCCATCTTTTTAACCATGTTTATCAAACTATCAACACCAAATCCCCACATAATATTTTTAATCATCATTAATCATCATATACATATACATAAATAAAGAAAATACAAGATTACATAATCAAAATAACAAGAGGATAGGAAGAACAATCTCTATACCACCATTAATGATGAAAAGATGAGTCTTTGATGAACAAGGCTTGGATTTTGATGGCAAAACTTGTGATAAACCAATATCATCTTCAGGTCTACCAACCTTTATAAACTTCTCATGGAAAATCAGCCCTATGACACCAACAAATCTTCTCCTTGGATGTTAGAATCACCTCCAATCTTCAAAGCTTCAAAGTAGCATCATCATGTGTATGAGTAACACATGATTTGATGGTTAACATAGATCAAATGAGGGTTGTTTTTTATGATTGTTGGACGAGTTTTAGAGAGATGAGAGAGTTTGGTGAGTGGTTCGCATGAGTTGCTAAGTGTAAATGGTATGAATGAAGTGGTTTTGGTGGTTTTGTGCTAAGTTAGCTTACATGTTAAGCTTATGCTAACATGTGTTAGCTTTCTAGCTAAAAGGGTGCCACATCTTATGATGTGGTGTCCTCTTTTGGCCATATCTTTTGAGTGGGGTGGGATAAACTTGTTTTGTCCCATCCCACTAATTTACGGGTATTCTTCGATTCTAGTTTCCTCGATTTGGGTGTCCTCGGGTCGTTTTACGAAAAACATTTTTATAAATTATGAATCAACGGCACAAAACGAATCTAATAAAAACTGTCTCATCAAAAACGGAGTTCAAAAACGTAAATACGTAATCCTAAGGTTTCCGGTTTAGTCGTAAAGGACGTTAAATTATGAACGTAAGTCCTAATCTCTTCTCGTAAATTTGTGAGTTTATGAAACAACTCAAAATTAAAATCCCAAAATATTATTCACGGATAAGTTTATTTCCTGAAATGTCGGATTGTCACCAAAAACGGTGTATGTAAACGTAAGCACGTAACGTAGAGTCCTTCGGTTTAAACGTAGTCGATGCTACTTCAAGACGTAAATCCAAATTTCTTCCCAAAAATAAGTGAGGTCATAATATAACATTAAAATAATGTTTTTAAGTAATATTTGAGAATAAAATATAAATCATAAATTGACGGATTGTCACAGCATTTACCACTAAACAGGATCTTTGTCCTCAAAGATCATCTTATCTTACTACTCGCTTCTTATAGAGTTAAAGCCATGTGGGTATTTCCTCCATATTCGGTCTTTTCTCACAAGTGTAATTCATTACAATATGCGAGTTTCATCAAACATAACTATGGGAATAAGATCAGGCTTAATGTTGACTTACTTTCTCTATCCATGATGTTCACGGGTTTTTGATGAATGCAACTTTTCGTCGATCTAAACTTTATTAAGAAGAATTCAGATTTTCACTTGATAGATATTTTATCAAGTTAGATATACGAATCATAATTCACGCAGCCCTTGAAGTCCTAGGGTAGATCCAGCTTATATGCCTTTCAAACAAATTTTTACATCATCTCAATGGTCCCATTCAACGGGGACTTATTTCCCATGATCTTTCAGATCATCTATTCATTTTTCCAAGGTGGAAATTTTTGGCATCACTTCGCTACCCATCCGGCACTTTAATATCTACACTTCATATTCACATAACCTCCTTCCTACTATCGGTAGTCAATAATCAGATCCTAATTTCAACAACCATTTCAGGTCTTGCGGGTCGAGTATTTTGTAAGGTTAGGTTCGCCATCATAGGAAACCTTAAACCTAAAAGACATGTCCAACTCATAATGGGTGTATGTCGGGTGTCTTCATCCCAACTCCTGCTTACAGATGCTCTAATATATATCCTCACAAGATTCGATCTTGATCCTAATACGATAATTATCAATGATAATTTCACTAAAGGAAAATGATTTTACAGTTTATTACCAAAGGTCAATCATTCAAACATAAAGCAGCACTAATAGTATTTTGTATCGTTACTTTACCTCGTCCCTTCGATTGGGGTGGTACACAGTACTCTCATCAAGATTCGTTCTCAATGACTTCTGAGCAAATCTCTAGAAATTCGATGTGAAGCGAGGATCTTGATAGAGATGATCGATACAGGCACACTATGTTTACACAACTCCTTTAAATACAAAAGAGTCAATTTCTTCATCAAGAATCTATCATTAACAGGAATGATATTAGCAGATTTGGTCAGTCTGTCGACGATGACCCAAATCGAATCAAATTCAGATGATGACCTTTCCAATAGTTAGACGTCTACTAATGTATGAGGCGATGTATGCCTTCATAATTTGCCATCAGTACAACTTCTTCAGATAAAGATACATTTAGTCAGAAATGACAGGAATAGAATACTTATACTTACAAGATTCCAACATAACTATATCTCACAATCCTCCATATTTAGGCAACCATAAACAGCCTTTTAAATCATTTAACGCTATTGGCTTCGCAATTCTAATGGTTCACATTAGCCGCGAACCCCCTTTTATTATTTATATTATCCTTCTTATAAGCATCGGCTATATTTTAAATTACTCGGTAATTTATTTGCACAGTCATTACTAAGAAATACATCCTAATTGATTCTTTATCCTTTCTATATAATGTGTCGGCATCTATATTCACCTTTCCTGGTGAAATAATTATCGTAACCAAAATTCATTCAGAATTTCTTTCTTCATATTTTCTAAGTTTTAGTCTCCTCTCAACTATTATTTTTTATCAGTTTTGCTCAATCCGACGTTTAAAGCGTCAATAAATATTTCGAGTAATTAAATAATAAATATTCAATTTTAATGAAACGTAAACATAAAAAGTTTCAAATTTTTTTCAGTTCGACCAATTTTATAAAAATGTTCAAAATAAATTTGAATTTAATTAACAAGATTTTTGTTGATTTATCAAAATAGATAAAATAATTAATAAGATCCGTAAATGTTCGAAAAATCTTTGTTTATACTTTGGTCAAAAATTTTCTTAGTTGAAAAGCAAAAATTATCGTTTCAAATTTCAAGTCATGGTTTAAATGGTTTCCTCAATCCTACTTAGGTTGTCTTGGTGTATACACAAACATTTACCCCTAAACAAGAGTTTAGTTAAATGATTTGGGTATAAGGGAATAATCCCTTAAAAATCCTTTGTTAAAACATTTGTCAAAACATATTTGAACTTTTCTTTTTGGTATATCCCAAAGCCTTAATGGCTCTAATCTTTGAAGAGTCAATATATTCTATTATCTATTAATCACACGGTCAATTAATATAAAGGATTAAGTCTTAAATCACATGTTAATTATTCAAGGTACATGTTTTCATTGTTCGGCCAATTCAGGGCAATCTATAAATAATTATTAACTCCTTCTTATACTTATAAACAAACAAACGGTCCTTAGTGGTCACAAGCATGAATTTATCAAATTACAGTCTACACACATGATTCACCAAATTTTTGGATGTTACATGTGTATTAGTCAATCCAAACGACATCACGTGAAACTCATAATGTTCATTACAAGTACCGGATGTAGTGATTGGAATAGATAATATTTTTCGCGGATGCGAAATTGATGATAACCATGCCGTGAATCAAATCTTTAAAACATAGGCTAGAACCTTGTAAATGATCGAACAAATCTATTATCTTAGGTAGTGGATATCGATTTCGATCGTCAATTTACTTAGTTCACGGTAATCAATAAATATAAGGAATGATAACACCATAGCTCTTCATAATGACGAGCTTGGTAGAATAAAAGCTTTCTCCGACAACTCTCTCAGTTGTACGGTAATTCTTTTAATTTAGATGGTGCTGACGTACAGTGCACAAGCCACAGGTGCAGCACCGGGAATATAATCAATACCAATTTCAACTTGCCTTAATGGCGAAAGTCTAGGTAATTTACCAACAAATACGACAAGTTTTTATTAAACTTTCTTTTTAAGAAAATGTTTTATTAAATTAATTATTTGAAATTTGAAAATGGCATATTCTTATTTGATTAAGAATATCCTTTTAGGATATTTTTTATATCCAGATAAGGCCTCCACCACTAAAGGACAAAAAGGAGCGGAGTCTAGTCCGGCGGTACCTTAGCACCTAGGCGGTACCTTATCGATAAGTTACCGCGGGCTAAGATAAGGTACCGCGGGCAGAACTAGCCGTTGGCTCCTTTGTCCTATAAATAGTGGACCATTCTCAGCTTTTCATCTTACCTCTTTTGCACATTTATTTCCAGATTCAAACCCTTTCTTTAATCACTCAAATCTTTGATCATTTGTTTGATTATTACTTGTTTAAGAAGTGAATCTTGTTCTTCCATCCCTTCCTCTCCATGTGCAAAGAGAAGAACACTATCCTTGTGAAGTGTTGAGTCCACCACCAAAGATCCATTGAAGATCTAATTTTATACATTTGTAGTTGTGTCCTAGTTGTGAAGATCCAAGTAGTTGTGTCTATTTGGAAGTTGTGTATGTACTAAGTATAGTTGTGTAGATTGGTCCTAGCTACGATTAGGGCTCGACTTTTAGCTTAGAGTCGGAAATTGGTTAAGCGACGTGTACGGTTTTCTCCACCATAAGGAGCTTGTTGTGTAGTGAACTCTCGAGTAAGGAGTACTCGAGGAGTGGAGTAGGAACGAGGAGTGAGCTTCGTTGCCGAACCACTATAAATCCTTGGTGTTCGGTTTGATCTTTCTTTACCTTTAACTCTTTACATTCTTTATTCTTTATGCATATACATTTGTTAGTATTAGCTTAGTTACACTATCATTCTTTATTCTTTGTGGATATATTTTTGTTAGTATTAGTTTAGTTACACTATTGTTCATATTGTGCATAAGAAGATTTCACATATTTACTCAAGCCTAAGTTTTTGAAAAAGGATTTTTGGAAACCACATTTTAACAAGTAAATATAAGAAACTATTCAACCCCCCCCCCCCCCCCCCCCCTTCTAGTTTCTACAACATCAATAACAGAAGGTTTCACTTGTCTTAATTTACATCCTGCTACCAATAAACTTGCATCACTATTTTAATTCCTTTTTTAATTTATGATTTGTAGGTTTTCATTGTTTTAATTTGTAATTTGTAGGTATATAATTAATTGGTACCACTGTTATTTGCAATAGATGTGGGATTTAGTTGTGATCATTTGTGTTATTGCGCAAAAGTATGTGATTGTCTCTGTATTTTATTATTTCATAAAAATAAATTACAAGGTAAATGATGATTACATTTTGATACAAGTTTATAAGGCATGACATCAAGCCTAACCATATATTTCAATATGAAAATAAGGTAACATGGTTGATGTCAACAACCGAACACTAGGAATTATAAGCCAATACAGCTAGGTAGGAAACCATTTGATTAAAACAAAGAAATGAAATATAACAGATATGAAATACAAGATAATGTTCTAGCTTTCGTCTTTCATCATGTCTTAAGCAATTCGATGAGCTCTGCTTTATTGAGTCTTGAGTTGCCTTTGACTCCTAGATTTTGATAATCCTTTTAGTTAAGCAAGTTTCATCATCACCAAATCCTCTCCATCCGCAGCATTCATCACGTCATCCTCTACCTTTCCAAGGTACATAGATGGGACCGGTGAACTCTTTACAAAAAATGAGGGTGGTCGACTTACATTCCTTTCGTTTGATATAGAATGTGACTTCTCCATTTTTTCTGTTTGTTTTCACTTTCACTCACTCCGGTGCTTCCTTCTATGTATGAGGACTTGCCTGTGCTTCCTTCTTTGTATGAGGACATACATGTTAGACAAAATTTATTTTTTGAATCACCAAAATCAGATATAAGCTTACAATATGGGCGGGAGACGTTCGTGTAACCAAGAAATCGGTAAAAACGGACCGTTTTAAAGAAAAATAGTGGATCAGGTCATTTGGTCCTAATTTATTTTTTCCACTCAAATTAATAAAAAATTGAGTAAATTAATTATCCTACTAAATACACCACAAATGTCCAAGACGGGATACATGAAACATGCAGAGCATTCCGACACCACCAGGATACTACTAGGCTACAAACTTAATAAACCCCAAACTTAATACACATGTAAGAACATAACAAGATAGCGACAAAAAGCTCAAGCCTATGAAGTCCTTAAGTACTTCCATTTATGGCAATCCAAACATGTTGTTATATGTATATCTTACACTTTTGTCATATATGGCCATTTTGTGGCAAACGAATAACAAAAGTGTAAAAATGATTTAAAATGTATACTTTACACTCAAAATAATATTATAATTATATTTTAGAAAATAAAGTTATTAAAAAAATTATCCAATTTAAAATTTAATAATAGCATTGATTTTATATTTTTGTACGCTCAATAATTAATATGGGACCGAAAATGTTCATTCAGTGTTAAACGCCTAACACTAACCAAAGTTAAGATCATTTTTATAAAACCAATTTTATAACAACAAATATATGTCTAAATATTAACAAATATAATTTTTTTAAATATATACAAACAAACACACACCCATTTATTTGTGTACGTTAAAAAATTAACATGAGACATAATTTGTTCACTGGGTGGCCCAAGCCCAAACGTAATCAAAAGTTAATTTTTTTAACAAAAATACTTAGACTCTATATGTCCAACCGCCAACTAATATAACAGATCGAGCAACGTTCTTTCAAAAAAAAATTACAAAACAAAATATAATATATTCTCAAACATTTTTTAAATATATACAAACAAACACACACTTGTTAATTTGTCTAAGTAAAAATATTAACATCGGATATAAGCCATTCGTTGAGTGGACCAAGCCCAAACATAATCCAAGGTTAGATTCTTTTTAACGAAATAGTTAACCCTATATGTTCAGCAGCCAACCAATATAACAGACGGAGACTTTTTTAAAGTCTTACAATTTAACCTTTTATTGGTTTGATGCGTATCTGAAACGATATGTCGTTCATAGTGATTACTTCGAAAATGCAGGTGTAAAGATTAGGAGGCCTACTGAGGAGGCTGAGATCGCTAAAGAAATGAAGTAACTCATACCTAAATGAGATTCTATTAGAACCCTTTTTTTATAAAATCATATTTTTCTTTAAATTATATTATTCGAACTTCTAAAAAATTTAGATTTTTTGAAACTTCTTTTTAAATTTGGATTGAATTTTAAACTTTTAAATATATATATATATATATATATATATATATATATATATATATATATATATATATATATATATATATATATATATATATATATAATTAAATTAAATTTAAAATCATATTATAACCAGTGTTGCAAAACAAGGTCTAGAAGGCCGATTAATCGTCGCTTAATTGCTACAAGGCCATCAACTTTGCTTATTAATGTAAAGGCGATTAATGACGGTCAACTGGGGTCAAGGGAGGTTAAACTTGCCGGAAACCGGCAAATCTTGCCGGAAACCGGCAAATCTTGCCGAAAATACCGAAAACTCACTATAAACTTGTGTTTATCACTTATAATAACTATTTATAGGTATGATAAGTTGCATTTTAGGAATAGAAATGCCGAAAACACCTAAAACTCGTTAGAAGTACCCAAAATTTTCCAGAAATACCTAACATTTGCTAAAAATTCCGATCCGATTAATCGCTGAGTAATCCCGCCTATAAGGATTACAAGCTACAAGGTGCTCGACCGGCCAGCTAGCGATTCGCGATTTTTGCAACATTGATTATAACAATATATCTGGTTACGGTTTGCTCACCGGGTAGCGGGATCGATCGTCGCGTCAACCCGATCGAATTACCGAGTCACGGGTTCATCGTTAACGGTCCGTTACATAAACATAAACTATAACTAAATATACTAAAGGTTAAATTAAAAATTCAAAAAACTAAAAACGCATGAACCATAAACCTCCGGAACAAGAAATAAAAACGCTCCCACCCGTTAGGTGGGTTACGACGCTAGTATATATATATATATATATATATATATATAGAGGAGGGTTAATGTGAGAGATTTTTTAAAATTATTAAAATGAGAACCAATCTACACCATTGGATCTATTATGTTGTACTAAATAAGAATGATAATTAATGAGTGAAATTATGATTATTAAATGTGGATTAAGATATATTTTACTTACATTCTTTTTTTCACCATCTATTAGTTCAACATCTTGAAAATAATTGATACGTCGTGGTACAGTATCTCGAAAATAACTAATGCGTCGTGATACAATCACAAAAATAACTGATGCACGTGGTATAATATCTCGAAAATACCTGATTCGTCGTGATACAATATATCAAAAATAACTCATGGGACGTGGTACAATATCTCGAAAATAACTAATGCGTCGTGGTACAAATATTTCGAAAATAACCGATGCGTCATAATACAATATTCTAAAAATTAAAGAGCATTTATGTTTGGTCAAAATAAAAAATGAAAAATACCTATAATACATTTATGGTTATATTTTAATTTTCATTTCTTGTATTAATTAACATGCATTTAATTACAATTTCCTTTAATTCTATTAATTATTCAATGGTTCTTATTTTTATAACTTTAATTAGTTCTCATTTGATCCTAATTCTATATATATATATATATATATATATATATATATATATATATATATATATATATATATATATATATATATATATATATATATATATATATATATATATATATATATATATATATATATATATATATATATATATATATATATATATATATATATATATATATATATATATATATATATATATATATATATATATATATATATATATATATATATATATATATATATATATATATATATATATATATATATATATATATATATATATATATATATATATATATATATATATATATATATATATATATAGAATTAGGATCAAATGAGAACTAATTAAAGTTATAAAAATAAGAACCATTGAATAATTAATAGAATTAAAGGAAATGTGAATTAAATCCATGGTAATTAATACAAGAAATGAAAATTAAAAATATAACCTTCACTTTTTCTTTTGAACTAACATAAATGCTCTTTATTCTTTAAAATATTGTACTATGACGCATCGGTTATTTTCGAGATATTGTACCACGACGCATTAGTTATTTTCGAGATATTGTACCACGCACCATGAGTTATTTTTGATATATTGTACCATGACGAATCAAGTATTTTTGAGATATTGTACCACGTGCATCAGTTATTTTTTAGATTGTATCACGACGCATCAGTTATTTTTTAGATATTATACCACGACGTATCAATTATTTTCGAGTTACTGAACTAATAGTTGGTAAAAAAAGAATGTAAGTAAAATATATTTTAATATACATTTAATGATCATAATTTCACTCATTAATTATCATTCTTATTTAATACAACTTAATAGATCCAACGGTGTATATTGGTTCTCATTTTAATAATTTTAAAAAATCTCTCACATTAACCCTCCTTTATCTATATATATATATATATATATATATATATATATATATATATATATATATATATATATATATATATATATATATATATATATATATATATATATATATATATATATATATATATATATATATATATATATGTATATATATATATATATATATATATACATATATATATATATATATATATATATATATATATATATATATATGTATATATATATATATATATATATATATGTATATATATATATATATATATATATATATATATATATATATATATATATATATATATATATATATATATATATATATATATAGTATATATATATATACATATATATATATATATATATATATATATATATATATATATAGAGTAAGGTTATTCTACAAGAAATCTTATAATACAATAAATAAGGTGAATTGTGGAGGTAACATGTGTCATCTTTTCAAATAATTATTTCACATCATATTGCCATATCATGTCATTTACTTCAAAAGAAATTGAATTCTCTTGAAAATAAATTTCGAAAAAAAAATTTCGTTAAATTTCTTTCCAAAATTTAAAAAAAAAAATTTCGAAAAAAAAATTTTCGAAATTTTTTTTTCGATTTTTTTTTTCAAAATTTTTTTTTCAGAAATATTTTTTCGGATATTTTTTTCAAATTTTTTTACTTAATCACAGTTACATGTTTTACTGCATCAATGTTAAATTTTGAAAAAAAAAATTTCGTAATTTTTTTTTTCAAAATACTTTTTTCGAATATTTTTTTTGGAAAAACAAAAATTTCGGAAATGTTTTTTTCTTAATTTTTTACTGCATTACAGTTACATGTTTAGTGCATCATGATTATAAATTAATGCATCACAATTTTAATTAATACATTATAGTGTATTCACCAATGTTTTATCTATGATGCACAAAAATTATAATCTACAATACGGTAAACTATTACATTAATGCACTAATAATACAAGTGATGACTAGTGATAGAATTTTTATTCTCTAACGGAAAAATATAATGCAGTTACTTATAATGTATCAATGTCATAATTATGATGCATTAAAGTTATAAATTGCTACATCACTCGTGATGCACAAAACTTATAATTACAATGCGATACACAATTATTATATTGCACCAAAAATAAAAGTGATACTAATGATATATTTGTATTCTCTAACGGATAACTATAATGCATTTACTTATAATGTACAATTGTTATAATTATGATGCATTAATGTTATAAATTACTCCATCATTCGTGATGCACAAAACTTAAAAATATAATGATTTTTACTTACTGCATCATAGTAAGACCGTTTAGGTGTATGTAGCATCTAGTTAGTAAGTCATCTTTTGATAAGCTCATATAGGTTTTGTCTACTATACTTAACTTCATGAACTTTGTAAACATTCTACAGGGGATTATGCTACGATGGTTGCTGGTATTTGTATGGTCAGTTTGAAGCCATGGTTACAATTATTGATCTTTGCTATGTACATTTAAACTGGTCAACCACTATACATGATCTTGTAAAACGTTGACCCTAACGTCATTAGCTACGCTAACAAATTAAACTGAGATATGGTCCAACATACAACAAATTAAAGCATAGAACCAAGTGTATCAGATTCATAACCCATCGTTATCGATAATCATATAAAACTATGCATCATTGGATCCCTTAGAGACTTATACATGTAAATGGGGTGTTTGTCATTATGTTTATGTATTTTTCAAGTGGTATATGCCTAGATAGTTAGTATCAGATGTAAATTTTGATTATTATGGGTTTAAACTAATGTTGTAATAAGAATGTCATTGGACCAAAAATTTTTTTTGGGGAAAAAGGACATTAGCCCCGATAAATTTTTCTCCAGATTGTTGTGACAGGGTGCTCATAAGATCGATGCGGTTATAATTTTTATTTGTGGTAAGTGACTAGATACACATGGCTTCTTTGTCTGTCTGGTGGTAAAATACCAGTCAAACAACCTGGCCTCTTGATTTTACCTAGTTAGCTAGATTACCATAATCCTACTTATTTGTAATTGCCTTTCAAGAAGTTGTTTGTATGTCAACATAGGTTTCAGGTGCTTGTTTATTGCATCTATTTGTATCTTTGGTGTATCTGTTTTTATAGTTTAGTGCATTCGTTTGTATATTATTGTGCATCTGTTTGAGGTACGTGGTTATTTATTCTAAACTTTCTAACTCGACATACTTTTATGGACAGGCTACAAGAGATAAGATAATTCAACGGATGAAAGTTCTTCAAGAAGTTAATATAGAAGTTGATAAACTTTCTAACTTGACATACTCAAATTCGGTTTTTGGTTCGGTTTGGTTTAAATCTAGTTCGGTTCGTTTTTCGGGTTGACCCAAAATATTTTTACCCAAATAACCGAACAACCTGAGAATCGAACCGATGGATACCGTTGGCAAAAAACTCGATAAAAGCCGACTTTATTTATTTTAATAATCATAAGTTTTATGTGTTTAACATTCAGTATTTGGCATTAATTACTTAGATGAGTAGCAGAAGGTGGTGGTGCATTTGAAGATGGGAATGACGCAAAAGTTCATTTTCCAAAGGGGCGAATTTTATGACACTTCTAACCATACTGATGACTTATTCGAGGTACTTACATTCATTTTAAAATCCATAATAGTTAAGTATTATTGTGTGTTTTTTGTTGAGAATAATGTGAGTGTATACCGACATGAGTGTATAACCGACAATCGCCTTCGGCTCTCTACTAGTTGGATGTATAGTCACATTTACTAAGATAACAGGATCTACTAATGCTGCAGGTGGCGTAAGTTGCAGCTGTTGTGACCGCTGCTGCCGGTGCCTCAATGTCGGGATCTTAAAGGGTCGCATCAGATGGGAGTTAAAAAAATTGCAATTTGGCTACTCAAAGGTACATAAGTGTAATAAATTGTTAGGGTATTACATAATTGTGTAATAAACTGTTAGGGGTGTTTAGGTATGTGCCTTGTAGTTCAGGTTAAAACTATAAGTACACACGCCCCTGAATATACTAATTGTCGAGCTTTGGGATTTACAAACACCAGTATTTTTCATATATGAGTTAGGTGTAATGAAAAAATAACATTATTTAAAAGTGGGACGCCCCGAATAGGTCTTTGTTAGATGATGAGGGTGACCATGTAAAGCTTATTCTGATAATGAAGCTTATGTAAAGGTTAAACTTTATTATGGTTTTATACTCGTGACACATTTTGTACTTATGACGTCCGTTGCTGCCAAAGAAAGTTATAAGATTGGATTAGGGAGCGGACTTATTCTAAGGTAGGACTTATTTATCATTTTTTAAATTGTTCAAGGACTTAGACCAACATCTGCTGTTGGAGACTAACTGAAAAAGTTTATCTTGCTGTTATTTCAAAGTAGGCACTTTCAAAACCATTTACTTAATTGCATTCGTTTAAGGTACTTTAGTACATCGGTTTTATATATTTTCGTGCATCCGTTTATAAATTTTCGTGCATCCGTTTGTATGGTAGAGGAAACAGTTGAGACGTATGTTGGTGATAGGAAAGATAAAATGAAATTGATTGC
The DNA here is from genome assembly GCA_025667525.1 of Glebionis coronaria. Lineage (NCBI taxonomy): Eukaryota > Viridiplantae > Streptophyta > Magnoliopsida > Asterales > Asteraceae > Glebionis > Glebionis coronaria. The sequence continues at coordinate 329,737,322 of CM046877.1, forward strand.
AAGGGATGCAAAAATGAGGGTGCATTTTATCACATTAGAACAAGCCGACCGGAGATTATTCATTGCCTCCTTATCTAGTTTGTTTGCGGTTCTATTTCAACCTTCAACTTTGGTTGGCGGTGGGTCAAATATGTAATGTGGCCTCTGTATTAGAGTCTACGTTAGGGTCTATCCTTGCTGTTTGCTTTCATGTCTATCAGCAGGTAAACTTACGTCTTGAATACCAAATTTTTATTATCTCTTATAAAATAAAATAAGTAGCATAATAATATCTTAATTACTGTGTGTGTTGCTATTACGTAAGTATGTTTCAACGAATTTTGTCCCACGTCGATTTGGAAGGTGATATACTAAATATGATATTAATTTCGATGAATCTAGTTTATGGGCTTAATTTCCAAAGTGGATACTTTAAAAGTCCATGAATTGTTTGATAATGCGTGGCTAACTTAGTCTATTGGTTGTATACTTAGTTGCATGTCAAGCTAGGCATCTATTTGTACTTGTTTAAGTTAGGGCATATATTTGTTTAAGTTAGGGAATCAGTTTGATTAAGTTACGACATCTGTTTGATTAAGTTGGCGCATCAGTTTGCTTAAGTTATGCATCTTTATTTTTTGATACAACCCGCTGCATTTTCTTTGTTAATTGTGCCCATCTATCTCGTTGAGTCATGTGACCCGTTTCTAATCTGTTTCGTGCAAGAGTCTAACTACATATGTAGAAGGATATGAAAAGCAAGGTTCCATCATGTTTCATTTTTATGTGCTACCATGCTTAATTCGTTTGCCATTTGTAATGTATCTATATGTATAATTGATTGACTACGTTAGTTATGGCGGCCTTCCAGAATACAGTGATTTGATTGCTTGTTTTTCTTTTACATTTAATGGTTGTTTGAACTTGCATTTAGAATAGACTTTCACAATAAAATCTTTAGTCGTACAAACAGCCTTGGATAAAAGCAGCTTAACTTAACTTGTTTTTCACTATTACTATTTAATTATATGTTTTTTTCAATTATTTATGAAGGGTGCCAAGGGGGTTTGGATTTATTAATTATGTAATGCTACAGAAGCAAAAATACCAGGACCGAGAGATGGCTATTGTTTTAATAGAGGACAATCGAAATAAAATATACGATATGAAAATAGTAAAGAGGAGGTAAGACTCAAAAGTTGATATTCAGGTTCTCTTTGGGATCTTATTATATGTCTATTTTGATGTTAAATGTTGTTTTTATATGGCTTATGTAAATAGGCAGTAACAGGAGCACGTCGTCTTGATCTCCAACTCCTTGCTGTTATAGATCACGACCCACAGTCATGATTACTCTCCTCTTCTTTCCAAGAGAAGGCATCACTCTAGGTATGCGTCTGATTCAAGTATATGTATGTGATTCTTTAACATATGTGCGCATTCTTTTGGTTGTATCAAGAGTAGGTCTCCAACTTCACCTCAAGGGATACCTTTATACTACAGATTCTTACGGATAAGAAAAGAGTGTCAAGGCAATCAGGGACGTCACTTATGATAGTAAGGGTGCTCAAATGGATCTTTCAGGTTTGATGTTTTAGGGGCTGGATGATAATAAGTTGTGCATGTGGGATATGCGTGATCGTCATGGCAGAGTTCAACATTCAAATGTGCGACTCAATGGCATCAGTTGGGCTGATTTTCAATGTTTTACGATTACTGGTGATAGGTTCATTGTTGTCGGTTATGTTGATAGGAAGATTAGGTTGCATTCAGTTAGCTATTGCTTTTCCGAGTCATGGGTCGCATATTACTCACGTGGACGTAACTTATGGCAGGAAGTAAATGACAAGAGTAGGAAATCAAAGATGGGGGTTGCTGGAAGAATAGAGAATAGCATTGCGGCCCCGAGGGTTGTTAAGTTGAATCCACTCGATATCAAGATAAAAAAATATGTTTGTGTGCTTTTTTGTATTAATTTCAACTATGTACTTAACTTGTACTGTGATAAGTGTGATAAATGATAAAAAAAAGCAGATTGGATTAGAAAAAAAAATCAAAACGTAATTGAGTAAGAGTCGGATAATGTTAGTTAAGAGTGGCGGTCTTGAAAAGCATGAAATACGCAAAAAAGTCCTGACCGTATAAACTGAGAATGAAATACACATAAAATGTTAGTTAGATCGGACGTCTTGAAAAGAACGAAATACGAAAAAGTTGATCCCAACCGTGTAAACTGAGAAAAAAATGTACTTAAAGTCAAAAGAAATAAATGCCAAGTATAATTAGGAAGAATAAAGTAAAAATTTACAAAAATGACCCCTAAGAAAGAAGATATGACAACTGCCACAAATATTTAGGAGAAAAAAAAGGAGGGGAAGGAGCTTTGATCCAAAGCTTGAAAATTGGTTTTCTAAGTTTTCTATAGAGATGAAGTTTTCTATCGATCCCATCTCTATATATATATATGTATATATGTATATATGTATATATATTCAATAAATCTTTGTAAAAATCGAGTTATGAAATAATTCAATAAATTTGTACAGTAAATTCAATATTTTACAAATATCGCAAAATCGAGAGTTTTTTTAATGTTGATTCAAATTTTTTTGACTCATTTTGTATTATTATCATATTAAAATGAATCAACACTTGAAAAACTTGAATCAAAGTTAACAAGCTATGGTTTTTAAAAAACCTTCTCAATTGAGAAGGTTTTTTTCCTTCTCAATTGATCCAGATTCTATATGTATATATGTATATATGTATATATATATGTATATAAATATAAATATATATATATATATATATATATATATATATATATATATATATATATATATATATATATATATATATATATATATATATATATATATATATATTTCAATTATCAAAAAGCCCTAAAAATCAAATAAATTATCAAAAAGCCCAAATAAAGATTTTTCAATTGGTAAACCTCTAAAATGACCTAAAAAGATTAAAAACTATTTTTAGAAATTTGTAAACTAATAAAGACTATTTAAAATGATTTAAAAACTATTAAAACTTAAAATAATTATAAGAATTAATCTAGAAGTGATAAAATTATTCTAAAAGTTGCTAAATTCCTATCTTAATGTATTTAAGCTAAGAAAAATGTAAAAAGTTGGAAAATGTGAAATTTGAAAAATAATAATAAAATAATATTAAAATATTATTAAAAATCTAAAAATTATAAAAAATTCTAAAAACTTGCAAACTAGTTTATTTTAACCTAAATAATCAGAAAATGAAAGTGAAATGACCAGAATACCCCTATTGGGCCCTCAAATGGGTCAAATCCAAAATCAGTCAACCTAAATGGGTTTTTTAGCCCAAAAAGTCAAACCTGGCCCAATTGACTTGGAAAAGCCCAATCTTACTCAAAATTTAATTCTAAACACAAAACTCTAAAGGCCCAAAAGTTGAAAGTGAGCTTATCACAGCTTAATAAGCAAACAGCTTATCCTTATTGGGCTTTTTAGCCCATTAAGCAATAAGCTAATGCCATAAACTCTAATTTGACACACAACCTTCTTTTGGGATGCTTATGAGATCTGTAAAAAGAAATTTTGAAAAAGCACACTCAATAAGCCAGAAATAAGCAAAGTACAAATCCACAAAACGACAAAATAGTCGGGTTTGAGATTTAGGGCACCTCAGAAGCTCTAGTTTGTTGCAAAAGCTCACAAATAGCTTAACTAAGAATAATCAATAAAGAAAATCACAAAAAGCCAAGTAGAATAAGCTGTGAGAACCAATAAGCACTCTGAAAAAGCCAAATAAGCTAGTTTCCTAGCAAAAGCTTAACCAAAAGACTTGTAACCTTCCAGACTTGATATTAAGCTGAAAAAATGAGTTATATTACAAAAACTAAGTTGTTGCATGTACCAATAAGCAAAACAGATTCAATAAGCCTTGAAACCAAGTTTGACCAAAAGTCAAACGCTGATAAGTGAAAATCAAACGCTGACAGGAACAAAGTGGACGTTGACAGACTTAATGAAGTGTATAGACTTGTTTTTCACCCTGCTGGTCAAGGTTTGAGTGCAAACCTTGTGAATCAAAGCCTACCAGTTGGGTAAACTTGATGTGTTTTGGCACAAATAAGCCAATAAGCCAGTGGGCTTATAAGCTATCAACAGATAATTCCAAATAGCCAAATAACCTCACAAGCAGCAAACAAATAAGATCCAAGCAGCCAAACAACAATCCTAATGCTAGAAATCACAATTCAACACCAAATGAGGTGGTCACTTTGCTGATGCAAATGACCACTTCAGCCAACTTTGATAAGCTATAACAATCACAATAAGCCACCAAATTCAACAACCAGATAACCAATAGATAGCTTATCACCCAAACTATTCCCAAACCTGATTTCAAACCTTAGATCCAAGTAACAAAGAAGTTATTGGATCTGATGTGGTTGACCAAACTCAAAAGCAATTTTATCAGATTTTAGCAAAACTTCCAATCCTTTTTCCAAACTTTCAAAAACTTAACCAATGACTAAATGTTAGGACCATTGTAATAGTTAAATGTAATAGGTAGACTAGGAGGTATGTAGTTCCTCCTGGTCCTAGTAGTAGTAGGAGCAAGTCCTGCTCCTGGTCCTAATCGAAGTCAAACTTTATTATTTACTTAATATTCTGTTAGGATATGCATGAGATATGTTAGGAAAGGATATGCATATCAGTTTTACACGTTTTCTTTAATGCTGTATTAGGGTTTCCTTGTAGTATAAAAGGAACCTTAGGCAGAAGGGTTATACACACCTTCACCAAACGTAGTTCTAGTGATTATTAATATTAGAAATCCTTAGAAAGGATCAAGTCTTAATAGTTATTCTTTTCTTCTTGATTATATTTGTATTCTACATTCATATTGTGTATAGACTCTCTTTGTGATTTGACTTGTGATTACAGAAGTCATTCGCCGGTCCTAACAGGCTGCAAGATCTACATCTAGTAGACCCAACAAGTGGTATCAGAGCCTGGAAGGGTCTCTATACAAGAAGAATCAAGTTTTCTTATTACTAACATTTTGTTTATCATGTCTGCCTCAACTTCTACTCAAACAGGAGAAGACAGCACTCCTAAAATTGTGCAACCTCAGCAGATCCTTGCTACAGTCTCAAACACGAATGGTAAATTCCCTCTTCTGAAAAAGGGTGAATATGAAAACTGGGCAATGAAGATGGAATGGTGGATCACCAATACTGATCAAGATCTTTGGAAAATCATTCTGAATGGGAACAGCAGGAAGCTTACTGGAAGAGACAAGAATGGTAATATTACTCTTCTTGACCCTAAGTCTCATGAAGAAATCATAGCTATTCAGAAGGAGGTCAAAGCAAAGACGATTTTGCTTCAATCCCTTCCTGAAGATCACATGGGTGACTTCTACCATTTGGATGATGCCAGAGAGATCTGGAATGGCATAAAAGCACGGTTTGGTGGGAATGAGGAGTAAAAGAAAATGCGAAGATCCATGCTGAGAGATGAATTCACAGAATTTAAAATCTCAGAAACTGAAGGTCTACATCAAGGGTATGATAGGTTCCAGAAGATATTGAGCCAGTTGAATCAACTTCGGTCAAAGCCTGATGATGGTGATATTAATGCAAGGTTTCTTAAAGCCTTACCCTACTCATGGAATCAGGTGGTGATCTCTCTCAAAGCCAAAGGTGGGCTTGACTATCTCAACTTTGATGATCTGTTTCATAGGCTCAGAACTTTCGAACCTCATGTGAGAGGATTTTCGAGTGACTCTTTTCCCACTCCTGCTAATTCTGCCTTTGTGATTTCTATGGCATCTAGTCCCATGTCATATGCAAGTAGCCCAAGCAATACTGTCTCCTCTCAGCATACTGTTCAGCATACTTCTACTCCTGATCCTACTGCCAAGTCTGGTAGTATGGTAGAAGGTGTTCTTCATTCTTTTGTGGCTGATGTTAATGCTGAACAACAACTTGCTTTTGATGACTTCAAACAGGTTGATAAACTTGACCTTGATGAGATGGATCTTAAATGGCAGATGGCCATGCTTACTCTTAGGGTTCACAAGTTTGAGAAGAAAGCTAGACGAAATTTTAATTACAACCCTCGGGAGCCAGCAAGATTCGACAGAAGCAAGATTCGATGCTATAATTGCCAGCAACAAGGTCACTTTGCAAGGGAGTGCCCTAGCAAGAATGATCAGGAGAAGAGCAGGTACTCCGCTTTCAAGGTTCAGGAGATAAAAGATGACAAGAAGGCATTGGTATCTGTTGACTCTATGGTCAACTGGAATGATCATCAGGCTTCTACTCTGGAATCAGCTGAGTCCTCGACTGACGTGTTTGCAATGATTGCTGGGAATCTCTCTGATGCAGAAGAAGCAGACGAGTTTGCTCTTATGGGCATCTCACCTCAGGTACAACATTGTCCTCTTGGTTGTCATGATAAATACTCAGAATTGTTGTCCCAATTTAATGAAGTAAATGATCAAAATGATAAGTATTTTTTAGAGGTTCAAGCCTATAAGGCTTCATTAAACACATTGGAACAACAAAAGAGGTGGTTACAAGATACACAACGTGCGTATGAGGATAAAATCAGGATACTAAGCATTGATTTAGAAAACACGACAAATATGCTTAAATATACAGAAAAAGTAAGAGATGCTAGTATCAAAGAAAAAGAGGAGATGCAAGGAAACTTAGATGCTACAATGCTAAGATTTGAAAAATGGCAAAAGGCACCTAAAAATCTTTCAAAACTAATTGATAGTAGCATGTCTGGCAGAACTAAAAGAGGCTTAGGATTTGAAAAATATATTGATTCAGAAGATGTGTTTGATTTATCTTTTTCAAGTGTCTTTGATGCCGACAAAGAGGATGAGGGAAAACCTAATTACAATAGGTTTAAACCAGCAGCAGAAATGCATGCTGTCCCTCCTCCTCTTACTGGAACTTTTATGCCCACTTCATGGCATAATGACTTGGATGGATCACAGATGCTTGAGTCCCCAACAAGTTCTACTAATACTAATGACTTTGTCTCATGTACTTTCAGTGACAAAGCCGGTGACTCTGCATCTAGTGGTTCAAGTGAAGAGTGAAGACCTATAAGTTCCAAGTTGAATGAACATGCTGCTACTGGTGCTAGGAAGTGTGAAGAAAGAGTTGTTGTTATGTCAAGTGTGTCTGGTCCTAGTTTATTGAGTCCTAGGAAGAATGTTTCTCCTAGAATTGTGTGTAATAAAGTAGGCAGTATGAAACAATCTCATTCTAATAAAAGGTCTTTCAAAACATGTTTTGTTTGTGGCAGTGCCTTTCATTTAATTAAAGATTGTGATTATTATGAAACACGTGCTTCTGTTAATCATGCTTTTCCTGCTCCTGGTCCACCAGGAGCTGCCCCATATGCTACTAGAAGACTTAATCCTAGTGCTCAATCGTTTACTTCTTCTAGAGTGTCCTCTCTTTTAGCTTCTGATTATTGGAGAAATATTGGATTCCAAACCACCAGTAATTATTTTCAAGATTTTAATCCCATCTATCCACATAATTTGGACCACACGTATTTTGGCTTGGGAAATTTGGGAACTGTTGTTAAGCCCTCAGCAGGTTGTTCTTGGTCAAATAATAATACCCATATGATGCATAGGCAACCAAGGAACAACGGTGGATCTCATCAATCTTCTTGGCACTCTTTTAAAGATCCACAAGGCAGGCTCAAACCTGAAAAGGTTTGGGTCCCCTTAAGACACTAACTTTTGCATTGTTATTATCTTGTTGTTGTAGGTTACTCCATACCAGGATCCTAGTCTAGGCATTGTTGATAGTGGTTGCTCCAGGAGCATGACTGGCAATAAAAGTCTTCTCTCTAACTTTGTACCATTTCATGGAGGCAAGGTCTATTTTGGTGGGGGTGAAGGCAGAATCACTGGCAAAGGAATGATAAAGACTCCTAATCTAAATTTTGAGCAGGTCTACTATGTGGAAGCACTTCAGCACTTCAACTTGATATCTGTCTCTCAGATGTGTGACAAGAATCAGTTTGTTCTCTTCACCGATACTGATGCACTTGTGCTTTCCAAAGACTTTCAGCTTCCGGATGACTCACAAGTTCTACTCAGAATCCCTAGAAGACACAATCTCTATAGCATCAAGTTGAATGAAGTCAACCCTACTGGTCAACTAGCATGTCTAGTTGCTAAAGCCTCAGAAGATGAAGCCACTAAATGGCACCGAAGGATGGGGCATGTGAACTTCAAGACCATTAACAAACTTGCAAATCAGAATTTGGTCTCTGGATTACCTCCCAATATGTTTAGAAATGATATAAATTGTATTGCCTACAGCAAAGGCAAATAGCACAAAGCATCCTTCAAGGCCATTACTGCTCTTAGTCATATAACTGAACCATTGCAGCTACTACACATGGATTTATTTGGTCCTACTTCCATTAGAAGCATTGAACACAAGCAATTCTGTCTGGTGGTAACTGATGGATATAGCAGGTTTACGTGGGTGTTCTTCATGGCTGCCAAGAGTGAGACCTACTCAATTCTTAGAGATTTTCTTACCTTGATAGAGAACCAGTTGTCCAAGAAAGTTAAAGGTATTCGTTGCGATAATGGAACCGAGTTTAAAAATAAAGACCTCATCGCACTTTGTAATGGTAAGGGCATCAAAAGAGATTATAGTGCAGCGAGGACTCCTCAACAGAATGGCGTGGCAAAACGAAAGAATAGGACACTAATAGAAGCCGCAAGAACTATGCTTGCCGATTCCAAGCTTCCAACCATGTTCTGGACAGAAGCTGTTAATACTGCAAGTTATGTTTTGAATAGGGTTTCTATTACCAATCCTCACAAGAAGACTCCTTATGAGCTGCTCACGGGCAAGGTTCCTTATATTGCTCATTTGAAGCCGTTTGGGTGTCCAGTCACCATTCTGAATACTAGTGATAATTTGGGGAAGTTTGATGGCAAGGCAGATGAAGGATACATTGTGGGATATTCAGCTCACTCTCGGGCTTATCGTGCCTATAATCTCCAAGCCAAGCGGATCATTGAAACTATAAATCTCAGGTATTTTGAAGAGAAGTCAAACATCCAAGGCAAGGTCCTGAATGGTATTTTGATCTTGACTATCTTAGTGATTCGTTAGGATATTTTCATTTCAAAACTAACCATGATGCAGGACCGCAAGTGTTTGCAACTTCTAGTACTGGTGTTCCTTCTAATTTTTCTGATTCAGATGATGAGGATGACATTTTTGTGGTTCCATCCTACTCCACCACTGTCTCTCCTACTCCTCCTAGTGATGCAACTCCATTGGATGTACAGGATTCCCAAGTAGCTCTTGACACTCTACTCAAACAACAACAAGAAGCTACTACAGCAGCTGATCAAGGCGGTTTTGAGTTTCCCTTGAATGCTCCTCCTGACAAAGCTGCTCCTGGTACCCCAGCTTCTGCTCCTAGTGCTATCTTTACACCTACTGGTACTCCGGCTAGTGAGTCTGCTTCCAATACTCGTTTCTCCAGTCCTTCTGATTTGGGGAACCATCAAAAGAAGTCTTCTACCAAGCTGGATGATATTCATAAACAACCAGTAGATGGGATTTTCCACAATGCTTCATATGATGCTGACTTTGTTGGTGATCTCAATAACTTGGCACCAGAAGTGGAGGTTTCTTCCAATCCAGTCTTGCAATCACACAAAGATCATCCTACCACTCAAATAATTGGAGATCCTGGTTCTACTGTCAAGACACGCAGAATGCAGCAGAAGGCCTCGTCTGATCATCATGCTCTTGTGAGCTATATAGAAGATCAAAAGCATAATAATCATACGGACTTTCAACACTGTTTGTTTGCTTGTTTTCTTTCACAGGTGGAACCTAGGTCTGTTTCTCATGCTCTTGAGGATCAAAGTTGGGTGGAGGCTATGCAGGAGGAAATGCAGCAATTCTTGTTTCAGAATGTTTGGGTTCTGGTTGACTTACCAGATGGAAAGACAGCTATCAATACCAAATGGATTCTCAAGAACAAGAAGGATGCACGGGGAATTGTCGTAAGGAATAAAGCTAGGCTTGTCGCACAAGGACACACTCAAATTGAGGGCATTGACTATACTGAAGTTTTTGCTCCGGTTGCAAGGATAGAGGCCATTCGTCTGTTTTTGGCTTTTGCTTTGTATGTGGGCTTTACGGTGTTTCAGATGGATGTCAAGAGTGCATTTCTCTATGGCAAAATTGACGAGGAGGTGTATGTTACTCAACCTAAGGGCTTTGTAGATCCACTTCATCCCAAGAAAGTTTACAAGGTGGTCAAGGCTCTTTATGGGTTACATCAGGCTCCTAGAGCTTGGTATGAGCGTCTTTCAACTTTCTTGTTAAAGAATGGCTATAGAAGGGGTACTATTGACAAAACACTATTTCTTCGGAGGAATACCAAGGACATTATCCTTGTTCAGGTTTATGTGGATGACATTATCTTTGGTTCTACTAGGAAGGAGTGGTGTGATGAGTTTGAACACTTGATGAAAGGCGAATTTCAGATAAGTGCGATGGGAGAACTGTCGTTCTTCCTTGGTCTTCAGGTCAAGCAACAATCGGATGGGATTTTCATCAGTCAAGATAAATATGTCCATGAGATTCTTTAGAAGTTTGACATGGATCCTCTTAGACCAGCAGCAACTCCTTATGAAGTTGCTAAAATCAAATTTAAGAATGAGCCACACCCCCCGGTCAATGTTCACATGTACAGGTCTATGATTGGCTCCCTCATGTATTTGACTGCATCACGTCCGGATATCATGTTTGCAGTAAGTGCTTGTTCTAGACACCAAGTGACTCCAACAGTTTCGAACTTAAATGCAATGAAGAAGATTTTCAAGTATATCAAGGCTCAACCTAAACTGGGCTTATGGTATCCTAGAGAATCACCTTTTGTTCTAGAAGCCTATAGTGATAGTGACGATGCTGGTGCTAATAATGACAGAAAGTCTACTACTGGTGGTTGTCAATTCTTGGGTCGTCGGCTTATTTCTTGGCAATGTAAGAAACAGACAATAGTAGCTACTTCTTCAACAGAAGCTGAATACGTTGCTGCTGCTAGTTGTTGTGGCTAAGTTTTGTGGATCCAAAATCAGATGTTGGATTATGGTTTCAATTTTATGAACACCAAAATTTTTATTGACAATCAAAACACTATTTGCATAGTGAAGAAACCTGTTTTTCATCAGCGAACAAAGCATATTGAAATTCGGCATCATTTTATACGAGATGCCAATGAGAAGAAGCTGATTCAGGTTCTTAAAGTTCATACGGATGATAATGTTGCTGATTTGCTGACTAAAGCATTTGATGGTCCTCGGTTTAACCACTTGGTGGTTCATATTGGGATGGTCAATCCTTGAGGTCTAGGATTGAGGGGAGGCAAAGCCTAAGAGGAGGCTTTGTGTACATATTCTTAGGACAGACTAAGGTATTGATAGATTTTAACAACATATTTTATTGGTTCTGGTAGTGTGTGGTACTTCTGGTGGAGGATTTTGTTCACTTCTGGTGGATATGGTCTTACATGACTGGCTTCTGGTCCTCATTGGTCAGCTTCTAGTTATAATTGGTTGGCTTTTGGTGGTTCAAATTCCTTCTTTGTCAAGTGGTGATTGGCTCCTGGTACTGGTCTGGCACACTGTTCATTCCTTTTGTCCTTTGTTAATCACGTTTTGCTCCTGGTCGGACCATTGTGTGCTTTGACTTTTGGTCAACGCTCCCAATCCTGGTATTTACATTGTTAATTAAGCATGGTTAATTGGGAGTTGGTAATTATGTTAAAAAGGGCAAGTGGTTACTATTCAATTATGGTTAAATTTGAAAGGGCAACTCCCCATTAATAGGGGTCAATGAATAGTTACCATTTTCTTTATTTATGGTCAAAATACACCCTTGACTCACTCATTACAATAAACACACACACAAAACCGCTCCTACTATCTCCACCCTAATCACAATCCTTCTTCCATCAATTCCTCAAGATCCATGGCTGCTCTTGCTTACCAACCTGCTCACAACCGAGTTGCTTATCTGGGTGATGGTCCACATCGTGAACATTTTGCTGACATACTGGATTTCATTGAAGCTTCCAACCTAAGGTTTGCATTTACTGTATGTCCCACCATATATGATAGTGTTATTCCTCAATTTTGGGCATCTGCTCGACTTGTGGATGTGGTTGGTCGTCCACGTGCACTCCATGCTACCATAGATGGACGTGCATATGTGGTGACTGAGGCTTCTATTCGCTCTTCTCTTCATCTTCAGGATGAGGGTGGTATTGAATCCATCCCCAATTCGGAGGTATTGGAGGGGATGGCTGCTTTAGAATATGAACATGGGGGGAAGTTTAACTTCCAGAAAAATAGGTTTTCCCCCCAATGGAAGCTTCTGGTGCACTTTCTAATCCATTGTATGAGTCCCAAGTCTGGGAGTTGGGATGCTTTCCCTACTCCCTTGGCTACTGGTCTTATTTGCTTAGCCCAGGGTAGAGTTTTTAACTTTTCTCATTATCTATTTGAGGGAATGGTTAGTGATCTGTCTAATGCTGGTTCGAGAAAGAAGTTTCTTATGTACCCTAGGTTTATTCAGCAAATACTGGTTTGCATTCCTCGTGATAGGACTGAGCATGTGCCGTCTAAGCTTACAGCAAAAGTGTATTACAATATGGTCAATGGGTTTACTAGGGAATGGAGGCCCCTGACTGAGGCCATGTTGGGATTGGCTCAGGGTCCTATGGGTGAGGAGGAGGAGGCTCCTGAGTTTGTTATGATTGATGATGACCCCATGGAGGAGGAGGCTCCTACTGCTGGTGCCACTCATGTGGTTCAGGAGGAGCTGGTTGAGGAGGTGGTGGTTGAAAACCCATCCCCTTCCAAGGCTGGTCCTTCTTCAGTCCCACACAAGTCTCCATTTGTGGAGACTCCACCTCCTAGTCCTGCCCCACACTCGACTGATAAACCGTTTGGTGCTAGTACTCCATAGGTTGACCCATCTGTTGCATCGGGCTCCAATGACGCTTTCCCTAACCCAAGTTCTCTTGGTGGGCAGGCGGAGGAGCCTACTACACTAATGTCTTTGCTTGATCTTATGCGCAGGTACCATGAGCGGATGGTTTCATTGGAAGCAGATTTGAACCAACACAGGAAACTTACTAGGGAATTTGTTCTTCCTCTGGCTGATCGCATCAAAGCTTTGGAAACTCAGCAACGGCGCCGCAAGAAGCATGTGATCCTTTCAGATTCTGATGAGGAGGGTACGGAGCATGTTGAGGATGGTTTGACATTATTGGCAAAGGCTGCCTTTGCTGATAAAGTTTATGATGATTTGGCGGTTCCTCCGACATCCTCCAGTGTTCCTTCTCCTGGTGCTATTCCCACTCCTATGGATGGTGATTCTGATCCTGCTGTTGGTTCCAATGCTGGTCCCTCTCATGATTCGAAGGGCAAGGCCCCCATGACTGATGCTCCATCCCCATCTCGCAAGCGTACCCGTCGCCAGCTTGAGGAGGAAAGGCTAGGTGAGGAGGCTGCTCGTCGGATTCAAGCCGAGATTGACGAAGCTGATAGGGCTGCTGAAGAAGAGCTTCGAAAGCGGAGGCGTGACCATGCATTGGAGTGATAGTGAATGGATGCAAGTTTTGACTGTTCTCACCCGGGATTATGCTCAGTTTACAGATCTTTTGGGTGACGATGTTGATGAGCACAATTGTATTCCGAGAGCTATGGTATTGATGCGTAAGCACCAGTTGGCCCTTGCTGCACAACTTAGGGAAAAGAGAAAGAACAGACCTTTATCTCGGACTGAGGAGCGCAAGCAGATGCAACGTTATGTGAAATATTAGTCTGCTGCTCATTTTAATTCTCCTTGGAAGTGGGACTGGGTGCGGGCTTTGACTTTTGATGAGCTCAAGGCACTTTATGAAAATATGGTTAAGCGTCAGAGTCAACCAATTCCGGAAAGATTTATTTACCATCCTCGTGGTGTGACCTCTTCTTCGCCTGCTGCTTCTACTGGTCCTTCATCTGCTCCCACTCCTGGTTCTGCTGCTAGTCCATCTGGTTTTGTTGCTACTTCCGTTGGTACTTCTACTTCTCCTTTGGTTGCTCCTTTGGGTTCTACTACTGGTCATGCTACCACCACCTTTGATGCTACCACCACCACTCATGCTTCTACCACCACACCTGTTACCACCACCACCACACATGTTCCAACCACCACCTTTGCTACCACCACAACTACTGCTACTACACCTGATTTGCCATCTCCATCACCACCGGTTACTGGAACTCAACCAATTCCTACTTCTGCTGCAGCTCCTATTGATCCATTGGGTGGGCAAACTCATGAGTCTACTTCTCCTGCTCCCACTGCTGCTGCTGAGGTTACGGTAAAGGTTGAATCCACACCTAGTGATCCCACACCTAGACGTTCGCTTCGTCAGAAACAAGCTCGACGTGTTCGCCGTGGTAAGACAGTCCCTTATGAGAAGCGTGATCCTGAGAATTTGATTGATGCAGCTTCGGACAGTGATTCAGATTTGCCGTTGGGCAATGGGAACATTACTGGTTACATGGTTGAGCGTTCCACAACTCTTCCTGGTGTGGTATCCCATCAAATTACTTTGAATGGGTCTGTGCGTTTGGCTTCGGGTTTGCAGGGTGTGTTATCGTGGGCTGACCGTATGGATCTTATAGCGTTATATGGACTTGTGGATTCTAGCATGCCTTTTGACCCCATGGCTGTGTCTTCATGGCCTGGTCTGTGTATCTGGGCTGATCTTAAGCTGATGTTGGATGCTCCTCCTAATTCTCCTGTTTCGGGCATATGGAAGGATCAAATGCAATGGGTGATTCAGCGCTGGAAGCTATATGCAGGATGTGGTGTTCATATGTTGGAATTAGAATCTGGTCATATGGTTTTTATGCTGACTGATGTGGATTATCCTTTGACAATTTCTTCGATGGAGGCAATGTTGGCTACTCATTTGCAAATTTCTAATGCTCCATCAGGAAATGAGTCCTCTATGGCCACGGCATTGGTGGAAGGTATTCAGGCGCGTTTGCTAGCAGATAAGAAGGCTGCTTCTGGTATGTGATGTGATTGGGTTGTAAGTGTTTATATTTTGTGTTTTTGTTACTTTGTTCTTATTTTCATTCTTTTCACCAATATGTACAGTTATTGGTGGATTTCATTCTTTATAGTTAAAAAAAAAACAAAGATAATAAACATTAAATATTAGACTAACTTCAACAATTTATAAAAAAAAAGAAAAAGAAAAAAGAAAAATATACTTTTTATATAATATCTGCTTATACTTTTAACACATCTTGGATTTTATACTTGTGAATAATATCCCTTGGTTGTTACCGTGGGTTCTGGTTACTGATTTGTGCTTGTACTGGTACTTGGTTTCACTTGGTGTTGGACGTGGTCCACACAACAAATGGTTCTCAACTTACCATGTCTAATCGAAAAGAAAAAGTTGATTCACCTTGAGGGTACGGCTCCTGGTGCGATTCTCAAATCCGTTGATGGTTGCCAGGTTACCCAAAACTGGATGGTTTTCACTTGCCATAGTCTTGGACTGAAAAGTGGCTAATCCAAGGGGGTACGGCTCTTGGTAAAGATCTTATCAAATCCGTTGATAGCTGTAATAGCTTGCTTAAAGCTATAGGGTGTTCAACTCACCGATGCTTCATTGCTAAGAGTTGGCGAGTCCAGAGGGGTACGGCTTCTGGTAAAGACGCATCAAATCCGTTGACGGCTGTGATGGTTTGCCTAAAATCATCAGGGTACTCCCACTCACCATTGATTCACGTTCTAAGAGTTGGGCTGGGTTCTAGTCTCCCAGGGTGATGCTTATTCCACCAGAAAGACTGGCTAGCCCAAGAGCGAGCAGCTACTTGGTAAAGGCTCATCAAATCTGCTCATGTTGCTGAAAAGATTCAACACGATGCTGATTTGTTTCAGGCTTTGGAGAAGCTTCTAGTGTTTCATGTTGCGGCGGTTACTCTGATTCTTATCTTTTTGATGCTGCTGTTTGTTTTGCTGATACAATCCTCGGGCTTTATTTGCACGTTTTCCAGGAAACTTGAACTCAACAGGTCAAATTCAAGTTTAGGGGAGGATTGTTAGGACCATTGTAATAGTTAAATGTAATAGGTAGACTAGGAGGTATGTAGTTCCTCCTGGTCCTAGTAGTAGTAGGAGCAAGTCCTGCTCCTGGTCCTAGTCGAAGTCAAACTTTATTATTTACTTAATATTCTGTTAGGATATGCATGAGATATGTTAGGAAAAGATATGCATATCAGTTTTACACGTTTTCTTTAATGCTGTATTAGGGTTTCCTTGTAGTATAAAAGGAACCTTAGGCAGAAGGGTTATACACATCTTCACCAAACGTAGTTCTAGTGATTATTAATATTAGAAATCCTTAGAAAGGATCAAGTCTTAATAGTTATTCTGTTCTTCTTGATTATATTTGTATTCTACATTCATATTGTGTATAGACTCTCTTTGTGATTTGACTTGTGATTACAGAAGTCATTCGCCGGTCCTGACAGGCTGCAAGATCTACATCTAGTAGACCCAACACTAAAACTTGTTCAAAATGACTTGTTTAGACCTCCCAAACCTTAAGAACCAAGGGCTCAAGGCCACAAGGCCTTATGAACCAGTAATCCCAAACAGTCCTTAATCAACCACTTTTCAAAGCAACTTGTGATTTTTACTAATAACCTACTGATTTTATGAATCAAAAACACTTCCTAGGTGACAACAACCAGATTCAAACACAAAAATCACAACCTTAAACACAGAATAACAAAATCAAAGCACCAAGTTCAAAATAGGCAGAAACCTGAAATATTTAGAGGAATCTTAAACAAGTGATTATACCTGCCCTCCACAACATCCTAGGAGGGCCAGCTATGCTCCTTGGACCTTGTTCAACAACTAGAACAAGACCAAGGTACTTCAACAAGAAGATCAAAGCCTGCTGATGTTCAATGTAGAACAAGGCTTTGATTATGATATATCTTCAACACAAATGAGCAAACAGCCCAACCAAAGGCCCTAATCCCTTTACAAGCTTGGTGTCAACAAGCTTGAAAGAGCTTATAGCTTATGGTTAAGGATTAGTACACAATAATAAGCAAATTCAGAAACTACTTTTCAAGCTTTTTCAAACTTGAAAAACCTTACCAAACATAAACGTCCTTGAACCAAATGATTCAAGCGCACTTATAACAACAAATGGAACTCAGAATCACCTTTAAACAACACCAACTTTCAAAAACATAAAAAGGAATTACAATTTTCTCAAAATACCAACTTTTATAAATTTCAAAAAGGAATTACAAGTTTAAAAGGTAAACCTGGAACAAAGGGACTCTCACATGTTGAGGTCTCCTTTTATAGGCAAATGCCAAGCTAACACTATTCACAAACCCTAGAACTGAATTCCCTAAAATGTCCTTGTGTCTTCTAGACGTTTTGATGGAATGTGCTGTCCAAATTGATCCAAACCATTTAAAATAGCTTTGATATGAAGCAAGGATCCTTAGCTGTTGATTTGGACACGTCAGATAACTTGGAGGTGAAGTTGTCATGTGATTGGTTAAACGGGAATTGGGGGTGGGGTCCATAGTGAGTGGGATTAAGGGTTTTAAGGTTGGGATGTGTTTCTGCACATGTGAATCACACAAGTGCCAGGGTAATTGAAATTAACCCTTGTTTTAAGTAGGGTAAAATCTGGGTGGTGAAAAGTGAATAGTTGTCCTTTTGATCCGTTTTTGGTAGAGTGGAAATGTGTTTGACGCATTTTCATGTTTAAATGTTTCAAGTTAACACCTTTGGCCCTTGTGTTTTCAGAAAACTTGTAAAACGTGTTATTCAGCCAACAAAATCCATTTCCTTTGTTAATATCTTTCCCAACTTGACAATTTTGGCACCAAACTTTGGAAAAAGGTTTCAAAGGGTTGTTTTTGCCATTTTTTGATATTTCAAGGGCTGATCTTGGACATTTTTTATCTTCAAATGTCTTCAATGCAACTTTAACTCCATGAGGGACCATATTTGGCAATTTGGAATTGTTGAGGGACTAAACTTGCCATTTCTTCAAAGTTGAAAGACCATTTGTGTAATTTTGACAAACTTAAGGGACCAAACTTGTAATTATTAATATACAAGGGTTTTAAGTGTCATTTATTCATTCAATGAGGAGCAATCTTGCATGTTTTCAAGTCTTCAAGGGTATTTGTTGGATAAAACATGATCTAGGGCCCGGTTCTTTGTACGGCTTCGTTTCTCGTGTCCGTTTTTCCTTGTTTCTTGTGATCTTTTGTCTTTTTTACGATATCCATACCTAAAATACACAAGTAAACAAACACAAGCATATATATGGTATTTTTATGACATTTTTATGCATTTAAAGCCCGAAAAGAACGATGAGATCATGTATAAATGCCATCTCATCACTCCCCCATACTAAGCCATTGTCGTGCCCTCACGCAATGGTAGAATAAAGCATCTAAGCATCACCAAAGTTCAATTTTATTAACCTTTATTGAAGAGTAAAAGACTTGCAACATACTACGAAGATGTGTAAAGACATAATGTATGATTTTCATCACAAAAGTGACTTTTAGGGTCAAAGAATACAAACAAGCAAATGTCCTTTAGAGTAAACTTCGTCATCCTTGATTGTCATACATTCCATGCTAAGTGCAAAAACGATATCATTGTTGGTACAAGTCACAATGCTAACACTACTCATACGTCCAAATTGTGTAATACTTTTTCTCCCCGCAATCCTAGTTATTATAAAAGGAAAATGGGTTACTAGCATTTTTTTAACTATTTGTCATGGATCACAAGTGATTCATATTGACTTATTTGAGTAGTTATTAGTCCGAAAGCAAAGTAGCACGATTTAATTGATAGTTAGCCGAAGGACAAAATCTTTTAAAATGGCTTCTCGTGTATCTCCTTAAGTTCATATCTTGGCATAACTCGTTTCACGATTTGAGACCTTTCTCGGACCGATATTTGGCATGTACTTCATACTTCAAATCTTGGGAAGACGTTCTTGAAATTATCGTCTTCTCTTCATATATTTGGAATTTCTTCACTTGACGTTATTGAGAGATTCTTCATATTTGGACCACGACTTCATCATTTTTCTTCAATCTTTACTTTGGATTTTGATATACAACGATCCGCCTCCTTTTCGGACTTGGATATATTTATCCTCATACCTTGTAAGGGTCTTTTCGGATAGACTTTCTCCATGATCTTTAGGGGAGTAATTGCTTTTCGTCGTGTGTCTCGATCCTTCATATTGATTTAGGAATAATGATACTTCACATCATCTTTAGATCTTTAGCAACAAAATAGGGCTCCTCATGCCTTGTTAGGGCCTTTTTGGATGATCGCCAATCTTCGCGTCCCGCTTCAATAAGTTATGCCTTGGCTATGAACTCTATTCAACCCCGAGCAACTTTTAAACGATCTTGCGCTAGAGGCTAAGTAACCTTTCAAATCGTACGACCTTACTTATTGCAATTATGATTTATTCGTAATGCATTGATCTTATGGGAAGAAAAAGCCACAATTAAAAACATATGAGTTTTTGAAAGAACACTTTCATGTTCTACGTTTAGCATGATCACTTGTCTAACTCTATCATCTCTCGTTCTTCACTATATAAAGACCTCTAATTAAAGAGACTCGTGAATACTTAGCCATGCAAGTCAAAATTAAGCCAAATTTGGATTAGCTTTCATTAAGACTATATCAAATCAAAGTTTTGGGTTTTCAAGCCACCTATAGGATCTTGCACTTTCTTGGACTTTTTCAAGTTTAGAGAATGCATTTTATAGTTCTCTTGATAAGTGACTTTCTAGGATCAATTATAGGAACTTGCGAAAAGTTCTTGTTCTTAACCCGAATGAGCTAAGACTTTCGCGTTTTAAAGCTCCCTATATAAAAGTCTAGCAAAACTTGAATTGAGCGGGTTAAGGAATGTAAATGGATCCAAATGCCCATCAAGTCGAAAATTAGCTCTTATTCTACCCAACGGAAAATATACATTCGTGTCTCAAAAACACTTATGAAAACTAAGAAAAATTTTAAAATTTGGCCATTTTTAGCCTTATTAGCAACAAAAACATTGAAAATTGGAGAGCGTGAGGGCGTAGCAAAGCAAGTACCTATTCACCCCCCATACTAAAAGTAAACATTGTCCTCAATGTTTCGAGTCTAAGGGTGGAGCACCGCCATACTAGAGACGAAGAATCGAATGCTTAGGATCTAGCATGGAAAGGGTGATCAACAATATATCTAAAGTCGTTTATTAAATATTGATAGGTGTGAAAACACCCATCTTTTCTACCACTTAATTACAATAATAACCGGACCAAAACGTGTATTTTATGTCTTTTATGTCGGAATTATGCGTGGTTTGTGTTTTTGTTGTGATTTAGGACGAAAAGGTGAAAAGTGGAGAAAACACGGGCATTCACGGGCATTTACGGACTTTTATTGAAGAAAAAGATGAAAAGACGAAGTCAAGAAGTCAAGAGTGCAAAAAGAACGGAAGTCCCAGACCAATTCTGAAGATTTGTCGAAGAAAAAAAGTCAAAAGACGGAAGTTTATCAAAAGCCGAGGAACTCAAGTCTATTTTGTTGAAAAATTAAAAGACGAGTTCAAGAGAAATCCCGAGCCACAAGTCATCAAAGTCCAAGATTAACAAAAAGATTAAGAAGGAAGGACTTAAGGAAAAAGGAAGGAGAGGAGGAAGCTTCCTCTAACCACTTCCCTAATCACCTATAAATACACCCCATTTTCATTCATTTGTTGTTGTTGGCTAACTTGACAAATTAGCTCTTCCACTTTTAATTTATGCACTTTTAATTACTTGCACCTTTAATACTTGTCTTGCACCTTTACTTATCTTTAATTTCAAGTAAGTGTTTCTTTTAATTCTCGCACCTTTACTTTATCTTGTGGATCTCATTCTAGCTTTCTTTAATCTTTGATTTATATGCTTTTTATCTTGTTTACTTGTTTAAAGATTACATTTTTATGCTTTTGATTGTTTTTAAATCATCTATTTTCATAGCTTATATGGTTTATTTTCAAGTTTATATAGTTTTTATAAAAGTTATTTTTATATAAAAGTTGTTTTTCGTAAAGCTTATCCTTTTCGTGTCTTTAAAGTTGTTAAATTTCAATCTAGTAGCTTATTTTCATACGGTTTGCCTTAGTGTTTTAGTCTTGTGCTTATTAGAATCATAGCTTATTTTTCTAGCTTATTTAGTGTACTTTCCTTCGTATTCCGATTTGGTCAAATCGGAAAAGGGTTTTACTTTCCGACCTTAGCTATATTGCTTGGTCGGAAAAGGGTTATAACATTCCGATCGGTGGAGTTTGTGGTATTCCGATCGTGGGTAAGGACAGTTATTCCGATCTGGACCTTACTTAACATTCCGACGAGAAGCTTTGGTATTCCGATCAGAGTGATCATTGGGTATTCCGATCAGGTAAGTGGTGACAGCATTCCGATTGGTGGTCCAGTCAACATTCCGATCGAGGTGCGTTAGGCATTCCGACCAGGGTTCCTCGTTTATTCCGATCAGGTTGTTAAGCAACATTCCGATCAGAGTGATCATTGGGTATTCCGATCATCATTCCGATCGGGGGTAAGTGCTTTATTCCGACAAGTGTTCCAATCGGAATATATTCCGATTGGACTTGTTTGTTTGAGTATATTGTCTTGTTTAATTTTATGTTATCGTTTTAATACTTGTCTAATTTAAATTCTCGTCACGCTTTTTTTCTTAGTCATCTAATTATTTTACTTTTCAAAGTTTTTAAATATTGCACCTTTCGTTTAATTAGACATAGATTTAATTTCAAGCCACTTTACTTTAACGACATTTACTTTTAAGTCTTTGCACATTTAAATTTAAAACCAACCAAAAATATTTGTTCCACCAAAAGACAACCGAGTCACACATAGAACCTAGATCAATTCGATTAGACATACTTAAACGAATCTTTTTTTTACCTGGCCAAAATCAAGTATCAAATGGCGCCGCTGCCGGCTCTTTTCGTAAAGATTAACGGTTTTCTGTGAGAGACGCGTTGCTTTTTGGGATCCGTTCACTTGTGAACGTTATTTTTCTTGCCTAAAAAATTCAAAAAATCATAAAAATTAAAAATTGATAAAAATCCATAAAAATTAAAAATTTCAAAAATCCAAAAAGATTTTATCTTTATTGTGTATATATATTGTCTTTGCGTTTGGTTTCTTTTTCTTTTGCATTTTCAGGTGTATGCGTACTAGATCTTCTAATTATCAAGAGCCCGAGACTCAAGAAGATTTAGCTATGTCAGGTGTTAACAATAATAATCCACCGCACCTCAACAATAACAACAATGTTCTTCCACAGCCCGATCTTCAGACAATGGAGGAACTTTGTCAACCAACCATGTTTGGACGAGGAGGACCGATTGCGCCGATGCAAATCAACGCTCCTGAGTTTTCGTTGAAGCACCACATGATTCAGCAAGTGCAAACTAATCCATTTAGAGGAATGCCTGATGATGATGCCAACAAACACCTCGACAAGTTCATTACAATCACCCAAAGCATGAAGTTGGCTGGTGCCACAATGGATGAACCTCGCCTACAACTCTTTCCACATACTTTATTACATCATGCCGAGAAATGGTTTGATCGTCTCCCGAAGAATTCTATTCACACTTGGGATGACATGACTCAACGCTTTTTGTCGTACTACTTTCCACCATCCATGGTCACGAGCCTTCGCAATCAAATCAGCGGTTTCATTCAAGATCCCGATGAATCTCTTTTTGATGCTTGGGAGAGATATAATGTCTTGATCGATAGATGTCCAAACCACAACATGCTCCCTGTAACCTTAATTGATACTTTCTACAACGGTTTGACTTTTCGAGATCGTGATACGATTAATGCAGCCGCCGGTGGCACATTCATGAAAAGGAGACCCGAGGAGTGTAGAGAGCTTATTGAGAACATGACTACTCACCACAAAAACTGGGATTCCTCTGCTTCTTCAAGGAACAACCCGAGAGTCAATGTTTCTTCCACCTCAGCAAACCCTGATATGACCGAACTCACCCGTGTGCTAACTGAAATGAGCAAAAGTATGCAACTCTTGGCTTCAAACCAACAACAACAACAACAAGTTAAAGCTGTTGCTACTCCTTGTGAAACATGCGGCGGTCCTCACTCATACACCGATTGTCCTTCTACTCAAGGAAATCCGGAAAATGTGTATGAAGCTTATGGTAATTATTCACCGGAAAATTACCAAGCTCGACAAGGGGATAGAAATCTGCTGAGTTACCGATCAAACAACTACCTTTCACCCGGTTTTTCTCCTCAAAACCAAAACTCCGCCAACAACTACACTAGAAGCAACCAAATCCCAGCAAGAGCTTCTAATCCTTATCACCCACCCGCTCAACAATTCCCACCCATTAACCCCGATGTTGACACCATCATGAGAACCCACGGTGAGCAAATCAAGAACCTGTAGAGCCAAATTATCAATATGAAAGGAGACATTACCAAGCAAGGAAATGAGATTAGATCCGAACTTCGAGATAATCTTCAATCCTCCATCAGCACTCAAACGAGTGATATAAGGAATATGCTGGCTAGTTTCTTGCCCCCTGCTCAACCTTCTACTTCAAGTTCTCTACCTTCAAACACCGTCACTAATCCGCGAGCCAATGTGAGTGCTATTACTACTCGTAGTGGAATTACCATTGTCGATCCACCAATCCCACCCCCATCATCTACACCTCCTCCACCACCATTTATCCCTACTCCTCCTACACCTAGTATTAGTACACCATTACCGTCTCCGCCTCGTCATGACGATGTTTCCAGGAAGGACCCCTCAACGTCTCAACCTTTACCTGATACACCTGCACCTACACCACCCAAACCCAATATCCCTTATCCTTCTCGTTTAGGCAAGTCCCAAATGCTAACCAAGGAGGACTCCGAAGTGACACGCTATGTGAAGATGATCTCTCAGATGAACTTCAACATTAGCTTTCTTGAAGCACTTGTCCACATGCCCAAATTTGTTAAAGCATTTAAGGAATTGCTTAACAAAAAGGAGAAGCTGATTGAACTCGCCAACACACGCTTAAACGAAAACTGCTCTGCAGTTATTCTCAAAGAACTTCCGGAAAAGCTTGGAGATCCCGGTCGTTTTGTGTTGCCTTGCGTGTTCAACAAAACTAAAGAATTTACTGCCCTTGCTGATCTCTGGGCCAGTATTAATTTGATGCCATTAAGTGTTTGGAAAACACTATCATTACCCGACCTCACTCCAACAAAGATGACTCTGGAACTTGCAAATCGCACTCTCGCTTACCCCGTTGGTATAGCCGAAGACGTGTTCATAAAAGTTGGCACATTTACTTTCCCGGTCGATTTTGTCGTTGTTGATTATGAAATGGACCCTCGTATTCCTTTAATACTTGGTCGGCCATTCTTGAGAACCGGACGAGCTTTAGTGGATGTGGCCGAAGGTGAGTTAATCTTAAGAGTCGGGGATGATTCACAAATTTTTAAAATGGGGAAGCTTACACGCAAATCCTTTGGAGGACGAGAATCAGTGAATATGATTAATGTGCTCGATGACTTTGTCGTTTACAACAATCCTCTATTCGAGTCTTGTGATGATAATCCACTGTTTCAAGATGATGTGGATGATTCTCTCCCTAATTTGGAAGCTTCTCCCATTTATGATTCTCCACCGGTCTTTGATGCTTATGATGATGATGATGATTCTAGCTCAGATTCGGATGATTTTGATGACCTTACTTCTGAGTATCCCGAGCTGCCCACATATGATGATTTTGATGAGGCTGATACTCTTTCGAGCGATTCTTCACATGATGAAGATCCTCCGCCATCACTCAATCCTACTTTGGACGATTACTCATTTGAGGAAGACTTCTCTACATTTCTTAACACTTACTTCCCTCATGAGAGTGATGCTCCTCCTTATGATTTTGAAGATTATCGTCTTGATCCTACTTTGGATTTGAAGAACATTCTTTCAAAGGAGAAGAAACAGGTCGACACCAATATCCGCAGCACGTATGAGTTAACACCTCTTTGTCCCCCTTCTGAGGACGAGGTTGTGCTTCTTCGTGGATCTTTTTTACACTCTAATGAGCCTGAGTGCTATTGTCCCTTAAAGGAAAAGGTGTTCGACCCCGGTATTGCAATCTTTAAGCCATCTCAGTATCCACCTGATGAAATAAAAGGAAAATCTTTGGAAATTTTGAAGACATGCTTGCACTTCACCCTTGCTTCCACCGTGCTCCATCGCTGCTTAAGGGTACCTTGCCTACTCTTCTTTTGCTTGCCTTGTTCGCCTTAAGCCTCTGCTATTTGATGGACGAAAACTATGTCTTTGATCCTGGTGGATATGTTTCATGCTTCTTCTGTTGATAATCAAGGTCGAGTCAGGCTCACGACTCGGTGATCAAAAACCAAGCGCTTCTTGGGAGGCAACCCATGCATCTATCTTTTAGCTTTCTTTATCATAAGTGGAGGGGAGACCCGTTGGTTTGCTTTCCTCTCCTCTCTTAATCAGGGATTCGAGCTTCAATGATCCACTCTTGATGATTCTTGACGACCCGTGATTCCGTGTCCACTTCTTCCCGGTTCTATCCTAAACTCTTTTCGATTCAATATTTTATATTTTCTCAATATTAAAATAGGCTCAATATTAAAATAGGAATCTCTTTAGTTGTCTTTTCCTTAGCGAGATTTAAACAACGTGCACAATGTCCTAAGTGTAGGGGAGTTTACTCCCACATGCTTAAACATTGAGGACAATGTTTATCTTAAGTGTAGGGGGGGACTTCTATCGAAGTTAAGTGGCATTTTCCTTGTATTTGTCCTCATTTTAACCGGAAAATCAATTTTTCGACATTTTTCAAAAATTTTGATCTATTTTGGCCTATTAGTTTGCCCCTTTGCATAGTTATTTTCTTTCCTTGCTAGAATAAATGTCTAATAAAGTGGTTTTAATTTTCAAACGTTGTGAATCTTTTGACTAAACCCGAGTTTACTTTGCTAAGTTACTCTAGCTAGTATCCTTAACGTGTTTAAGTCAAGTTTTGCTAGGCTTTTATATAGGGAGCTATAAAACGCGAAAGTCTTAACTCTCGCGGGTTAAGAGCAAGAACTTTTCGCAAGTTCCTATAATTGATCCTAGAGAGTCATTTATCAAGGGAACTTTAAAATGCGATTTCTAAACTTGAAAAAGTCTAAGAATTTGCAAGATCCTATAAGCGACTCGAAAACCCAAAACTTTGATTTAATAGGCTAAGCATCCACGAGTCTCATTACTTGAGACTTAAACTGTGGAGAACAAGAGATGATAGAGCCAATTATAAGTTCGGTATTCTTTCGTGAATTTATGTGAGTTAATTATAAGCCTATTCTCCCATCGCTTGCTAATAAATTTATCTGCTAATAAATAAGGTTGTACGATTTGAAAAGTTACTTAGCTTCTAGCCCAAGATCGTTTAAAAGTTGCTCGGTATGGATTAGAGTTCATAGCCAAGGCATAACTTATTGAAGCGGGACGCGAAGATTGGCGAGTCCGAAAAGGCCCTAACAAGGCATGAGGGCTATATTTTGTTGCTAAAGATCCAAAGTGATGTGAAGAATCATTTATCGAAAATCAATATGAAGGATCGAGACACACGACGAAAAGCAAAAACTCCCCAAAAGTCATGGAGAAGTGTATCCAAAAAGACCCTAACAAGGTATGAGGATAAATAGATCCAAGTCATAAAAGGAGGCAGATCGTTGTATATCAAAGTCCAAAATAAAGATTGGAGAAAAATGAAGAAGTCGTGGTCCAAGTATGAATCTCTCAAAACCTCAAGTGAAGAAATTCCATTATGAAGAGAAGACCATAATTTCATGAACGTCTCTCAAAGGTTTGAAGTATGAAGTCGCTGCCAAATATCGGTCCGAGAAAGGTCTCAAATCGCGAAGCGAGTTATGCCAAGATATGAACTTTATGAGGTCCCGAGAAGCAGTTTTAAAAGATTTTGTCCTTTAGCTAACTATTGATTAAATCGTTCACTTTATTTTCGGACTAAATAACTATCGAAATAAGTCAACAATGCATCCTCGTGATAATTCAAGACAAAAATAAAATATAAGAGATACACCTAGGAATAAGGGAGTCTAAGTGAATAATTACCCCACATGAGTTCATGTTAGTTTACTAACTTATAATAACAATGATCTCGTTTTTAAGCTTAGTTTGGAGAAAGTGAAAACTTGAGGATGATGATCATTCATGACATTTCCAAAACCCAAGGTATGTTTTTGATTTGAATGTTTATAGTTTCTATCTCTTTAATAAAGGCCAACATAGATTAATTTTGATGAAAAATGTAAACGTGCTTTGTAACTAATGCATTGCATGAGGACATTGCAATGGTCAAGTGTAGGGGATTTGATAGGTGTGAAAACACCCATCTTTTCTACCACTTAATTACAATAATAACCGGACCAAAACGTGTATTTTATGTCTTTTATGTCGGAATTATGCGTGGTTTGTGTTTTTGTTGTGATTTAGGACGAAAAGGTGAAAAGTGGAGAAAACACGGGCATTCACGGGCATTTACGGACTTTTATTGAAGAAAAAGATGAAAAGACGAAGTCAAGAAGTCAAAAGTGCAAAAAGAACGGAAGTCCCGAACCAATTCTGAAGATTTGTCGAAGAAAAAAAGTCAAAAGACGGAAGTTTATCAAAAGCCGAGGAACTCAAGTCTATTTTGTTGAAAAATTAAAAGACGAGTTCAAGAGAAATCCCGAGCCACAAGTCATCAAAGTCCAAGATTAACAAAAAGATTAAGAAGGAAGGACTTAATGGCGCAATTAAGGAAAAAGGAAGGAGAGGAGGAAGCTTCCTCTAACCACTTCCCTAATCACCTATAAATACACCCCATTTTCATTCATTTTTTGTTGTTGGCTAACTTGACAAATTAGCTCTTCCACTTTTAATTTATGCACTTTTAATTACTTGCACCTTTAATACTTGTCTTGCACCTTTACTTATCTTTAATTTCAAGTAAGTGTTTCTTTTAACTCTCGCACCTTTACTTTATCTTGTTGATCTCATTCTAGCTTTCTTTAATCTTTGATTTATATGCTTTTTATCTTGTTTACTTGTTTAAAGATTACATTTTTATGCTTTTGATTGTTTTTAAATCATCTATTTTCATAGCTTATTTGGTTTATTTTCAAGTTTATATAGTTTTTATAAAAGTTATTTTTATATAAAAGTTGTTTTTCGTAAAGCTTATCCTTTTCGTGTCTTTAAAGTTGTTAAATTTCAATCTAGTAGCTTATTTTCATACGGTTTGCCTTAGTGTTTTAGTCTTGTGCTTATTAGAATCATAGCTTATTTTTCTAGCTTATTTAGTGTACTTTCCTTCGTATTCCGATTTGGTCAAATCAGAAAAGGGTTTTACTTTCCGACCTTAGCTATATTGCTTGGTCGGAAAAGGGTTATAACATTCCGATCGGTGGAGTTTGTGGTATTCCGATCGTGGGTAAGGACAGTTATTCCGATCTGGACCTTACTTAACATTCCGACGAGAAGCTTTGGTATTCCGATCAGAGTGATCATTGGGTATTCCGATCAGGTAAGTGGTGACAGCATTCCGATTGGTGGTCCTGTCAACATTCCGATCGAGGTGCGTTAGGCATTCCGACCAGGGTTCCTCGTTTATTCCGATCAGGTTGTTAAGCAACATTCCGATCAGAGTGAACATTGGGTATTCCGATCATCATTCCGATCGGGGGTAAGTGCTTTATTCCGACAAGTGTTCCAATCGGAATATATTCCGATTGGACTTGTTTGTTTGAGTATATTGTCTTGTTTAATTTTATGTTATCGTTTTAATACTTGTCTAATTTAAATTCTCGTCACGCTTTTATTCTTAGTCATCTAATTATTTTACTTTTCAAAGTTTTTAAATATTGCACCTTTCGTTTAATTAGACATAGATTTAATTTCAAGCCACTTTACTTTAACGACATTTACTTTTAAGTCTTTGTACATTTAAATTTAAAACCAACCAAGAATATTTGTTCCACCAAAAGACAACCGAGTCACACATAGAACCTAGATCAATTCGATTAGACATACTTAAACGAATCTTTTTTTTACCTGGCCAAAATCAAGTATCAAATATGCTAAAAGATAATTGTTAGAACAATAAAGGATATGTCATGGATTCGTGAAAAACTTCTTCAAGCAAACGATGGAGGCTCACGTAAACGAACACGAGAGTCTTCAATCGTAGATGATGATGATGATCTAGATAACACAATCACAAACAACCACGAGACAACGAGTTGGAAGGGTACAAGTCCCCTTATTAGTGAATAGTAAGCATAAAAGGATAAGCATGGGATCTCCCCCACGAGGCACCTAGTTTTTGATTACCGAGTCACGAGCTCGACTCGATCCCCTCAATGCTAATTATCATTGGGGAAGGTGACTTGGTCGAGGGCAACCATTGAAGGAATTTCCCCACCAAAGTAGTGCTTAAGCCTATGTCCATTCACCTTGAAGTTAGGACCATCATCTTGAGCTAGCTCGATGGTCCCATAAGGAAACACTTGTGTAATGGTGAACGGACTCGACCAACGAGATTTTAGTTTCGCGGAAAATATCTTAAGTCGAGAGTTAAAAAGTAACACTTGATCACCAACGTTAAAAACCCGGTTTTTAATCTTTGAATCATGAAACTTTTTAGTATTTTCTTTAAAAATTAATGAATTTTCATAACCATTATCTCTTAATTCAACCAATTCATTCAATTGTATTTTCCGGTGATCTCCTGTGGTCTTCAAATCAAAGTTTGCATGCTTAAGGGCCCAATATGCCTTGTGCTCCAACTCAATGGGTAAATGACAATTCTTCCCATAGACTAACTTATAAGGAGTGCAACCAATAGGTGTCTTATAAGCGGTCCTAAAGGCCCATAAAGCGTCATCGAGTTTGTCGGACCATGAAGCACGGTTTTCTCCAATTGACCTCTCTAAAATCCTCTTTAAAGCTCGGTTCGAAACCTCGACTTGCCACTCGTTTGCGGGTGATAAGCCGTAGAAAGACGATGAGTAACTCCATATTTCTTTAGAACCTTTTCGAATTGGTCATTACAAAAATGGGTTCCACGATTGCTTATAATAGCACGAGGGGTTCCGAACCGAGAGAATAGTTGCTTCAAAAACTTCACTACCACACGAGCATCATTAGTAGGCAAAGCCTTAGCTTCCACCCACTTAGAAAGGTAGTCCACCGCGATGAGGATATATTTGTTGCCATGAGACGATGGGAACGGCCCCATAAAGTCTATTCCCCATATGTCGAAAATCTCACACACTTGAATTATGTTTTGCGGCATTTCATCACGTTGAGACGATTTTCCTTGACGTTGGCACTTACCACACGACTTTACAAGTGCGTGTGCATCACGATAGATAGAAGGCCAAAAGAAGCCGGCATCGAACACTTTCTTAGCCGTGAGATTAGCACCGTGGTGACCACCCGTGGGTCCCTCGTGACAAGATCTAAGGATATTAGAAGCTTCGGCACCAAAAATACAACGTCGAACGAGTTGATCCGCACAAACCCGAAAGAGATAAGGGTCGTCCCAAAAATAGAACTTGATGTCATGAAATAATTTTAGTTTTTGTTGTGTCGTCATACCCTTGATTATGAAATTGCCCGCATGGTAATTTGCAATGTCGGCAAACCATGGGGTGGTGTCTTTAGAATCACTACACCGAGAGTCTCGAGAGGAAAGGTTTCGGTGATTTCCTTGTTCTCGAAAACATCTTTGTGAGGATCTTCTAGACGAGAGAGATGATCGGCCGCTATATTCTCGGCTCCTTTTTTGTCAAGCACGGTGACATCAAATTCATGGAGGAGGAGCATCCAACGAAGCAATCTCGGCTTAGCATCTTGCTTAGCTAAGAGATACTTGATAGCCGAATGGTCGGTATACACGATGCTTTTAGTTAAGACGAGATAAGGTCGGAATTTCTCAAAAGCATAGACCAAGGAAAGGAATTCCTTTTCCGATTGTGGTGTACTTTAATTGAGCCTCGGTCATCGTCATACTAGCATAGTGGATAGGACGGAAATGCTTGTCATAACGTTGCCCTAAGACGGCCCCTATAGCATAATCACTTGCATCGCACATGATTTTAAAAGGTAATTCCCAATTAGGAGCAACAAGAATGGGAGCTTCGGTAAGTTTCATTTTGAGAGTTTCGAAAGCTCTAACACAATCCTCATTGAAGTTAAAAGGAGCATCCTTCTCGAGAAGGTGTGTCATAGGTCGAGAGATTTTCGAAAAGTCCTTGATGAAACGAGGATAAAAGCCCGCGTGGCCTAGAAAACTCCTAACTCCCTTAACGGTTTTGGGATGAGGTAACTTGGCGATGACGTCTACCTTAGCTTTATCGACCTCAATCCCTGCTTTCGACACCTTATGTCCTAAGACGATTCCTTGTTTACACATAAAATGACATTTTTCCCAATTAAGCACAAGATTGGTTTCTTCACAACGTTTTAACATTTGCTCGAGATTAGATAAACACGACGTGAACGAATTGCCAAACACCGAGAAGTCATCCATAAACACTTCCATCGACTTCTCGATCATATCGTGAAAAATCGCCATCATACACCGTTGAAACGTACCCGGTGCATTACAAAGTCCGAAAGGCATCCTATGATAAGCGAACGTTCCATAAGGACACGTAAAAGTGGTCTTCTCTTGATCACGAGGGTCGATAGGGATTTGAAAGTAACCGGAAAAACCATCTAAAAAGCAATAGAATTCATTTCCCGCGAGTCGCTCCAACATTTGATCCATGAAGGGCAAAGGAAAGTGGTATTTACGAGTGGCGTCATTCAACTTTCGGTAGTCAATACACACCCTCCAACCGGTCACAACACGAGTGGGAATTAACTCGTTGTTTTCATTAGGCACTACGGTCATTCCTCCCTTTTTAGGGACACAATGGATTGGGCTCACCCATGGGCTATCGGATATAGGATAAATCATTCCCGCGTCAAGAAGTTTCAACACTTCCTTTTTAATGACATCGTGAATTTTGGGATTCACCCTTCTTTGACTTTGAAATACGGGTTTGTAGTCCTCCTCCATTAAAATCTTGTGAGTACAAAATTTTGGGTCAATACCCTTAATGTCGGAAATTTTCCACGAAATTGCCCCTTTATGAGCCTTAAGAACTTTCAAGAGCTCGGTTTTTTCATCATTAGCAAGACCTCTTGCAATAATAACCGGCAACTTGTCATCACCTTCCAAGAATGCGTATTCAAGGTGAGAAGGAAGATCTTTCAATTCAAGGATAGGTGGTTCCTCGATTGAATATTTTGGTTGAACACTCATAACTTCCATCGGCGGAAGAAATGGTGGAATAGAAGTATCATCACTAATCAACACCTCATCTTCATTGTCGATTTCATTTGAAGTGAGATCGCCTCCTTGGAATGGAGTGAGATTTGGTGTAGAATTAGCAAGAATCGGATCCAAAATAGTGGGATTGCCACTTGACGAGCTATCGAAAAAACCTAACACTTCTTGTGAAAACTCATCGCAAACCACATCAACGATGTCAATGTGATTGATGGTAGCGATTGCATAAACATGAGAAGGTTTCGAGTTTTGAGTAGCGTTTATAACAAGTTCCTCTTCGTTGAATCTCAAAGTGATAGTTCTTGCATGAACGTCGATAAGCGATCTCGAGGTGTCTAAAAATGATCGACCTAAAATTAGAGGAACTTGAGGATCCGCGGGGATGTCAACTACTAAAAAATCAACGGGATAGTAGAACTTCCCCACTTTCACGAAAACATCTTCGGCTACTCCACATGCTAAAATCGTAGAATGTTCGGCCATCTCGATAGACATGTTCGAAGGAATAAGAGCCGGAAGACAAAGCGATTTCCAAATGGAAAATGGCATCAAATTAATGCTCGCACCAAGATCGGCCAAGGCGAGGCATTCTTTCATATCTTGTATGTCACAAGGAATGAGGAACTTTCCGGGGTCACCAACTTTTTCCGGTATGCGGTTAAGATAAACCGAAGAACAATTAGCAAGCTTTGAAAGTTTTTCCTTATCGCTCATCATACTTTTAAAAGTGGAAGCGAAACGAGGCATATACAACAACGCGTCGGCTAAACTCACATCAAAATGCACTTGTTGAAACATTTTTATAAAAAGCTCAATTTGTTGTTTGTTACGTTCTTGCAATTTCTCTTTGTTTCGTCTCGAAGGGTAAGGTAAAGGTGGTGTGGGTTGGACATTAGGCAACGGCCTTGGAAACTTAGGTTCCACAATTGGTATTGGTTCAACCGTAGGTGTGGTATGAGCGGTACTTCGTGGGATTGTAATGTGCTCCTTTTCGACCATCACCTCGGGCTCTTTCTCGATTTCCTTCTCCGTAGAAGTACTTGGACGAGAGATTGGTTCCTTGAAAGTTTTACCACTTCGTGTAGTAATAGCCTTCATTTCTCCCTTCGGGTTTTCAATGGTATCACTAGGAAGACCACCCGAGGAAGAGGGTTTACACATGATTGCTTCAAACATCTTAGCCATTCGGTCCTCAAATTTTGATTGCCTAGCATCCGCTTTTAACAACTCTTGCTTAATCTCATGTTGTCCTAATTCCATCTTTTGTTGATTTTGTTGAAGACATTGGACATTTCCTTCCATTTTATTTGCATGAGTTTTAAGTTCATTAGCAAGTTCATTTTTAAGCTCGTTTTTCAACTCGGATCTTAAGCTAATCATCTCACGTTGCATGTTATCAAATTTAGCATCATTTACTTTAGTATAGTCCAAAAATTCTCCTTGAAGATTTTTAGTGTGAGCATTTTGAAAACCTTGTGTAGTGTTTTGAAAATCACGGTTTTGGTTTTGATTAGTGACTTGTCCATTCCCACTTTGATAATTCCCTTTGTTGTAATTACGTGAATTGCCTTGGTAATTACCACCTTGGTTGTTGTTTCGATAGTTATTAGCATTTTGATTTGGTGGAGCTTGATTTGGGCGGGAACCTTGACCGTTTTGGTTATAAGTTCCCGTTGCTACATAAGCACTCGAAGTGTTACCATCCGCGGTAATGCACTCGGAAAGATCATGAGCTCCACCACAAGACAAACAACTCTTAGCAACCGCTTTAACCGAAGCGGAATTCGAAGCTTCTTGAGCTTTCCAATGGGACATAAGATTAGCAAATCTATCAAAAAACCAATTTTCCTCATTAGCTTCATCATGTAAGGCATTAATGCTACGAGACGATGATGACGATGACGAACCCAAATTGGCAACACTCGGTGTGTTACGAGGGCTATAAACCTTAGATCTATTCTCGATGATTTGTAAATCCTCATTGGTCGTTTTGCACAAAAAATTACCACCCGCGGCGGCATTCAAGTAATCTCGTTCATGATCATTAAGCCCATTATAAAATGTATCAATTTGATGCAATTCCGAAAAATCATGGTGTGGACATTCATGTAACATTTCTTTAAAGCGTTCCCATGCCATTGAAAAACTTTCATTATTTCTTTGAACAAATCGTGAAATCTCATTTTTCAGATGTGTTGTTTTAGATGGTGGAAAAAACTTGTTCACAAACTTAGAAACGAGATCACCCCATGTCAAAATCGAATTTTTCGGTTCTTTCTCAAGCCAAATTTTTGCGGGTCCATCTAACGAGTATGGAAACAACATCATCTTAATGGCGTCATGTGGAACATCCTTAAACTTGCTAGTAGCGGTGAGACGGTTAAAATTCCTAATGTGATAGTGCGGGTTGTCTTTCTCATGACCTCTAAACTTATTTGCTTGCAACATCGACATTAAACCCGTCTTAATCTCGAAATTCTCCGCAAGGATAGCGGGAATCACAATGGCTTCTCCAAAACCCTCGGTGGGTGCTTGTAGCAACTCCATCATAGTACGATTAGCCATGACGACTTCTTGTTCTACAATAGGTTCAACAACTGGAGGTTGTTCTTCAATCAACGTCTCTTGATTGGCTTGCTTTTGAAGACGTTTACGAGCTCGTTTTGCTTGATTACGAGTGATCATAAACTTCACGAAGAATGGGAGGTGAGCAAAGAAGATTCTTTTTGGGTGTTTTGTGATTTTCAATTTTTTTGTGTTTTTTATTGTATTTAATTTTTTTTTGGATTTTGGTGTATCTTCGTAGACAACAATCTACAAAATCTCTCCTCGAATCAAACTCTTGATTAAAGAAGCCTCAAAGGAATGAAAACGATCACGTGGAGTGAACGCCTTCGAATGACTTTAGAACTTTGGTGAAAACCAAATTGTTCAAGAGGTTTTAATCACAAAGAAACCAAGCAAATATATTATACGTAATAATACTTTGGGCGGCAAAACCCTCGATTAGCCTTCAATCTCAAAATACTCACAAGCAAGCGGGGAAACGAGGCGGCGTGAAGCACTTAAGAGCCTTTTTCCTTAGGGTATATTTTATAATACCCGCCTTATCTATTTTTGCCTTTTCTTTTTGTTTGAGATTCGAATACAATAATTAGGAGATCAAATCCCAATTAAGGTTGTGTTTTCACACTTTTGGAGATATTGTTTATTTGTTGTGATACTTAATACAATATAGTAATAATAATTTCACAAGAAAAACCAAGAAAACCGATAATACGTATTAGTATATTTCTACTTATACAAATACTATTTATAGTTAATATTAAAAACAACAATGCAAATTAATCACGACACACCTCCCCGGCAGCGGCGCCAAAATGATTGTAGTAAAATACGACCTTTAGGAAAAGGAGCGTAAAAGCGGTAAGTATTAAGCGATGATTTAGGAAAATCAAGCACTAATGACCCAATGAAGTTCGTTTCCCAAGGAGGTATATGTGTGTGAAAAACTTGTTAAATGTTTGTGATTAATGATTGGTTTAGAAGGGGATGAGAAAAGAAGATGATGAAGACGTGAAATTAATACTACGACGACAAAACGTAAAACCGTAAAAACTACAAAAATAAAAATTAATTCTAAAAATTACCAAAAATTCACCAAAAATCAAAATTAATAAACTAAGATTTACCAATGATCAAAACTTTTTCAAACCTTTTAAATAATTAAATATTCAATTTTTAAATGCTAATTAAAGCCCTAAAAATCAAATAAATTATCAAAAAGCCCAAATAAAGATTTTTCAATTGGTAAACCTCTAAAATGACCTAAAAAGATTAAAAACTATTTTTAGAAATTTTTAAACTAATAGAGACTATTTAAAACTTAAAATAATTATAAGAATTAATCTAGAAGTGATAAAATTATTCTAAAAGTTGCTAAATTCCTATCTTAATGTATTTAAGCTAAGAAAAATGTAAAAAGTTGGAAAATGTGAAATTTGAAAAATAATAATAAAATAATATTAAAATATTATTAAAAATCTAAAAATTATAAAAAATTCTAAAAACTTGCAAACTAGTTTATTTTAACCTAAATAATCAGAAAATGAAAGTGAAATGACCAGAATACCCCTATTAGGCCCTCAAATGGGTCAAATCCAAAATCAGTCAACCTAAATGGGTTTTTTAGCCCAAAAAGTCAAATCTGGCCCAATTGACTTGGAAAATCCCAATCTGACTCAAAATTTAATTCTAAACACAAATCTATAAAGGCCCAAAAGCTGAAAATGAGCTTATCATAGCTTAATAAGCAAACAGCTTATCCTTATTGGGCTTTTTAGCCCATTAAGCAATAAGCTAATGCCATAAGCTCTAATTTGAGACACAACCTTCTTTTGGGATGCTTATGAGATCTGTAAAAAGAAATTTTGAAAAAGCACACTCAATAAGCCAGAAATAAGCAAAGTACAAATCCACAAAACGACAAAATAGTCGGGTTTGAGATTTAGGGCACCTCAGAAGCTCTAGTTTGTTGCAAAAGCTCACAAATAGCTTAACTAAGAATAATCAATAAAGAAAATCACAAAAGCCAAGTAGAATAAGCTGTGAGAACCAATAAGCACTCTGAAAAAGTCAAATAAGCTAGTTTCCTAGCAAAAGCTTAACCAAAAGACTTGTAACCTTCCAGACTTGATATTAAGCTGAGAAAAATGAGTTCTATTACAAAAACTAAGTTGTTGCATGTACCAATAAGCAAAACAGATTCAATAAGCCTTGAAACCAAGTTTGACCAAAAGTCAAACGCTGATAAGTGAAAATCAAACGCTGACAGGAACAAAGTGGACGTTGACAGACTTAATGAAGTGTATAGACTTGTTTTTCACCCTGCTGGTCAAGGTTTGAGTGCAAACCTTATGAATCAAAGCCTACCAGTTGGGTAAAATTGATGTGTTTTGGCACAAATAAGCCAATAAGCCAGTGGGCTTATAAGCTATCAACAGATAATTCCAAATACCAAATAACCTCACAAGCAGCAAACAAATAAGATCCAAGCAGCCAAACAACAATCCTAATGCTAGAAATCACAATTCAACACCAAATGAGGTGGTCACTTT
Organism: Glebionis coronaria; assembly: GCA_025667525.1. Lineage (NCBI taxonomy): Eukaryota > Viridiplantae > Streptophyta > Magnoliopsida > Asterales > Asteraceae > Glebionis > Glebionis coronaria. The sequence continues at coordinate 329,775,069 of CM046877.1, forward strand.
GCTGATGCAAATGACCACTTCAGCCAACTTTGATAAGCTATAACAATCACAATAAGCCACCAATTTCAACAACCAGATAACCAATATATAGCTTATCACCCAAACTATTCCCAAACCTGATTTCAGACCTTAGATCCAAGTAACAAAGAAGTTATTGGATCTGATGTGTTTGACCAAACTCAAAAGCAATTTTATCAGATTTTAGCAAAACATCCAATCCTTTTTCCAAACTTTCAAAAACTTAACCAATGACTAAAACTTGTTCAAAATGACTTGTTTAGACCTCCCAAACCCTAAGAACCAAGGGCTCAAGGCCACAAGGCCTTATGAACCAGTAATCCCAAACAGTCCTTAATCAACCACTTTTCAAAGCAACTTGTGATTTTTACTAATAACCTACTGATTTTATGAATCAAAAACACTTCCTAGGTGACAACAACCAGATTCAAACACAAAATCACAACCTTAAACACAGAATAACAAAATCAAAGCACCTAGTTCAAAATAGGCAGAAACATGAAATATTTAGAGGAATCTTAAACAAGTGATTATACCTGCCCTCCACAACATCCTAGGAGGGCCAGCTATGCTCCTTGGACCTTGTTCAACTACTAGAACAAGACCAAGGTACTTCAACAAGAAGATCAAAGCCTGCTGATGTTCAAAGTAGAACAAGGCTTTGATTATGATATATCTTCAACACAAATGAGCAAACAGCCCAACCAAAGGCCCTAATCCCTTTACAAGCTTGGTGTCAACAAGCTTGCAAGAGCTTATAGCTTATGGTTAAGGATTAGTACACAATAATAAGCAAATTCAGAAACCACTTTTCAAGCTTTTTCAAACTTGAAAAACCTTACCAAACATAAACGTCCTTGAACCAAATGATTCAAGCACACTTATAACAACAAATGGAACTCAGAATTACCTTTAAACAACACCAACTTTCAAAAACATAAAAAGGAATTACAATTTTCTCAAAATACCAACTTTTATAAATTTCAAAAAGGAATTACAAGTTTAAAAGGTAAACCTGGAACAAAGGGACTCTCACATGTTGAGGTCTCCTTTTATAGGCAAATGCCAAGCTAACACTATTCACAAACCCTAGAACTGAATTCCCTAAAATGTCCTTGAGTCTTCTAGACGTTTTGATGGAATGTGCTGTCCAAATTGATCCAAACCGTTTAAAATAGCTTTGATATGAAGCAAGGATCCTTAGTTGTTGATTTGGACACGTTAGATAACTTGGAGGTGAAGTTGTCATGTGATTGGTTAAACGGGAATTGGGGGTGGGGTCCATAGTGAGTGGGATTAAGGGTTTTAAGGTTGGGATGTGTTTCTGCACATGTGAATCACACAAGTGCCAGGGTATTGAAATTAACCCTTTGTTTTAAGTAGGGTAAAATCTGGGTGGTGAAATGTGAATAGTTGTCCTTTTGATCCGTTTTTGGTGGAGTGGAAATGTGTTTGACGCATTTTCATGTTTAAATGTTTCAAGTTAACACCTTTGGCCCTTGTGTTTTCAGAAAACTTGTAAAACGTGTTATTCAGCCAACAAAATCCATTTCCTTTGTTAATATCTTTCCCAACTTGACAATTTTGGCACCAAACTTTGGAAAAAGGTTTCAAAGGGTTGTTTTTGCCATTTTTTGATATTTCAAGGGCTGATCTTGGACATTGTTGATCTTCAAAGGTCTTCAATGCAACTTTAACTCCATGAGGGACCATATTTGGCAATTTGGAATTGTTGAGGGACTAAACTTGCCATTTCTTCAAAGTTGAAGGACCATTTGTGTAATTTTGACAAACTTAAGGGACCAAACTTGTAATTATTAATATACAAGGGTTTTAGGTGTCATTTCTTCATTCAATGAGGATCAATCTTGCATGTTTCAAGTCTTTAAGGGTATTTGTTGGATAAAACATGATCTAGGGCCCGGTTCTTTGTAGGGCTTCGTTTCTCGTGTCCGTTTTTCCTTGTTTCTTGTGATCTTTTGTCTTTTTCACGATATCCATACCTAAAATACACAAGTAAACAAACACAAGCATATATATGGTATTTTATGACATTTTTATGCATTTAAAGCCCGAAAAGAACGATGAGATCATGTATAAATGCCATCTCATCAATGGCACCATTGATGAAAAGTCTATGTTATGCAACCTCCAGGGTTTGAAGACCCAGAACACCCAGACAGAGTGTACAAGGTGAAGAAGTCTGTGTATGGACTTCACCAAGATCCCAAGGCCTGGTATGGAACTATTTCTAAATATCTGTTGGATAATGGCTTCAACAGGGGGAAAATTGACCAGACCCTGTTTATCAAGAAACAGAACGGTGACTTTCATTTGGTACAAGTTTAGGTTGATGACATCATCTTTGGATCCACAAACTTTATGCTTAGCAAAGAGTTTGCCAAGTTGATGCAGGACAAATTTCAAATGAGTGCCATGGGTGAACTCAACTTCTTTTTGGGGTTACAAGTTCAGCAGAGGAAATATGGGATATTCATCTCACAAGAAAAATATTTGGCTGGAATTGTGAAGAAGTTTGGCATGTGTGAAGGAAAGAAAGTTTCCACTCCAATGGATAAGGATCATCCTTGGGGCAAAGATGGTCCTGGAAAGCTTATTGATGTCAGGAATGATAGGTCTATGATTAGATCTCTCATGTACCTTACATCTTCAAGACCTGACATTATGTTTGCAGTCTGTTTATGTGCAGAATACCAAGTGGCACCCACAGAGTGTCATCTATTTGCTGTGAAGAGAATTTTTAGGTATCTAAAGTGTCATCCAACGTTAGGACTTTGGTATCCCAAGGAGTCACCATTTGAGCTGATATCCTACTTAGATAGTGATTATGCTGGTGACAACAATGATAGGAAGTCTACAACAAGTGGATGCCAATTTTTGGCGAGTAGACTCATATCTTGGCAGTGTAAGAAGCAGACCATTCTGGCCACATCCACAACTGAAGCTGAGTATGTAGCAGCTGCTGCATGCTTTCGTCAAGTTCTTTGGGTTCAGAACTAGTTGCTTGATTATGGGTACAATTTTCTTAAAACCAAGATATTTATTGACAATAACAGCACCATTTGCATTATTAAGAATCCTGTTTTTCATAGCAAGACTAAACATTTTGAAATAAGACATCATTTTATTAGAGATTGTTTTGAAAAAGGGTTGATTGTCCGAGAGACAGTTGATACAGAACTTAATGTTGCTGATCTTTTGACAAAAGCCTTTGAAGTGGGGAGGTTTCAGTACTTGGTTGCAAGTATTGGAATGGTTTCTCCCTAAAAATTGATGTCTACTTTCTCTTGTATACCCAAGATTGCTTTATTGCTGTTGTTTTATATATGTTAGTCACTTTTTCCATCATTTTTCATTCCACTACTTTTGAACAAAGATTCCCCTGCTGGGGTTAATTCCCCTGCTAAGAGTTCTTCTCTTAAGTTGGGTTTGTTCTTTTTAAAAGTGGTCATATGTTGTTTTAGACTAACAATGCAGAGATTCAAATGGTGCATGCTCACTCATGGGAGAATCAGGTATATGCACTATGTTTTAGGGGAGGTTACGTCACACCTTTAGGATTTAGGGTATCCTTAGGATACTCATATATGATTCTAGATCATATCCACTGGTGAGTAAGGGTTCAAAATGATGAAAACTTGCTGCAAAGCTTGTCAGAATTCTGAAGCCTTGATGCACTGTAATGTGTACTTACACTTCTTTATTCAACAACTTGCTGTCTAGATTCAGATGTTTAGTACACATTGCCAAGACTAACTGACCATAGGTAAGGGAAAGGTAGGGATGGTGATTAGGGTATGCTTATTTTCTTGGGTTAACCAGGTGAAGGGTTACTTATGTGTTAACTCTTTGTGTTTAGAACTTTGCTGAATGGAGGACTCTTGAGTTTTTATGTATCTATCTTGGGTTTACAAGGGTGTGCATTAGAGCAGAGCTATTTAGCATTGGTCTCTTCATGATTATTCTAATACCCCTAGGAGACTTTCCCCTACTTTCAACTTTTGATTCCCCTGCTTGATCAACATCCCCCTGTTTGACCGTTGACTGACAATGTCGTTACCCTGCTTATAACCGTTGGGCCTGCGTGCTAAAATTTTGGTTAGGGAATATTTTATTCTTTTCAAAAGATATTTAAGGCGCCTTCTTCGCTGATTGGTAATCTTTTCTTTATTATTTCAAACAAATTACTTTTATATCAAGATTTATCTTTGATATTTTTGCAATTTGAAAATTTGGTCCAATCACAACTCTTCAATTTTCCTACAAAAACTTAATTCCCTTAACCAGCAGGTCCATCTCTCTCCCTCGACTAAATCCCACCTAACTTTCACCATTATAAACCTTTAAACGTTTTCAACATTTATCATGTCTCTCAAAATTGCTGCTAATCACAATCAGATTGCTCTTTTAGATGATGAACCAGCAGAATTCATTGATGTTGTGGCTTTTCTATAATCTTGGTATTTTAGAGTGGCTCTTCTCATCAATCCTAGGATTTACACCTCACACATCCAGGAGTTTTGGTCTAAATCAATGACCAAAACAGTAGATGGAGAGGTAATAATTCAAAGCACAGTAGATGGTCATCCCAAGGTGATTACACTTGCCTCAATCAGAGACAAGCTTGTTTTGGATGATGAGGATGGGATAACCAACCTACCTGATGCTGAAATCTTTGAGGGTCTTGTTAAATTGGGGTACACTCTTTCTGATGATCGCTAAAGGTAAGTTTCCCCACATTGGAAATATTTGATTAATACAATCTTACAATGTTTGTCACCTAAAACCACTGCTTTTAATGAATTTGGAAGTGAAGTTGCTTCTGCCCTAATATGCGTAGCAACAGGGAGAAAGTACTGTTTTTCTAATAAATTTTATATGTACCCAAGGTTTACACAACTTTTGCTGAATATGAGTGAACATGGTCCTATCAAACACAAAAGCTATTTTTCAGCCACCAAACACTCTACCAAACTGTTTACCACACTTCTTGCACCATCTCCACAATTTTCTAGCAGGGTTTTTCCACTCACTTTCATCATGATGAAACAAATCAGACAAGAAGCAGCTAAAACAAAAGTAGCCACACACAAACCATCTGATTCCCCTGCCAAGACTCTACCCCCTGCCAGTACTCTACCCCCTACTGATCTAAAACATGAAAGAAGAACCAAATCCATGTTTTCCAGGTCTCCCTTGCCTGGTGGATCTTCACAAGTAGCAGAGAGGAGAGCCTCCAAAAGGTTGGAGCACACTGAGGGTTAGGCTGCCACTATTGTCTCATCCTCAAGGGATGAGCAGGATAGTGACACCATCAGTAAGTCCTCTCCCTCACTCAGTGATACCCAAAGAGGGGAGCAATCCCCTTCTAGGGTTGAGAGCAGAATGCAACATTTTTCCATCTTGGAATTGACGAATATGTGCATTAGCTTGAAAGAGCAAAATGCACAACTTGTACAAACTGTCAAAATGCACAACTTGTACAAACTGTCAAAAAGCAAGGTCTGGTTATCAATAATTTGGAAACCAGACTTGCTACACTGGAGGGGAGGAGAAAGCCCAAGCTTATCATATCTATAGATGAGGATGCTTCCAAAGGGGAGGAAGTTCCTAACACAGATGAATCTACTCAGTGGTATGCATATCCTGGTGAACAGGATCTTAAACAAGGAAAGGTAGCAAGTGCTGAGAAATGGAATGATAAAGGAAGTGCTGAGAAAGGAAGTGATCAGGGGAGTGCCACAAAAGAGATTGCCCAAACATTGTTGACTATGGGCAAGAAAGAAGAAGCCCCTGCTTCAAAATTTCCCCCTGCTATAACTGATCCCCCTGCTGTAAGTGTTTCTCCTGCTAAACCTATCAATCAAACATTTTTTAGGAAGAATAGAAGGCAACCAGCTCAGAAGGGAATTAGAATTGGAGAACCTGCACCTAAAGCCAAACCAGCACCAGCAGTGGATCCAAAATACAAGGGAAAGTGGATCATGGTTGAACAGCCCAAGAGAAAATACAAGCACAGAACTCCTGAACAACAAAGGGCTCAAGAAGAATATGATGAACAGGTAGCTCTCGGACTTCAACAAGAAGAGCTATATATGTAGGATCAGAGAATTCAAAAGATGAGGCCCAAAGAGATGCTTAAGCAGATTGAAATCATGCATAGAGAGTTGGATGACAGGGTGCTTCATGTTCAAGAATTTCTAGATCAATGGGAAAAGGAGTTGGTAAATGCTCCTTTGGAAGACAGGTATGAATTGATTTGTTTAGTTTACAAGTATCAAAATGAATATCAAATCAGATTCAGAAGGAAAAATATTTGAGGTCTGAGAAGGGGAGGCTGGCACACTACAAAGTTTTGCTCAAAAGACACAAGAAGTGGACAGATGGTCATTTCAGAGACATGACTTTTGAGGAGATAGAGAAGGCAATCAGACCAGTTCTAAGAGAGACAAATGTGGAAGACTTCATAGCTATAAATACTCCTAAGGAAGCTGAGTATCTCAGGAGGCAAAATTAAGGGTTATCGAGAGCTAGGGAATCCAGAAAGGGAAAGGCTGAAGGAATAACAGTGGAAACAACACAAGCAGGTGCATCATCACAAGCAGGTGCATCATCTCAAGCAGGTGCAAGTTTTCCAGCAATTGAGAGATCTGTACTCAATGCACAAAGAGCAGCCAAAAGACTCAAGAGGATGGAAAAAGTTGGTATAGTTACTAAGGAGACTCAACGTCCCTTAAATGAAGAAATAGATAAGCATCTAATTGTGCAAGAAAATGATGAGAAAAATCTTACCTAGTGAGTTTGGGAAGAAATTATGTTAGGAATAAATCTATGTATATTTGTTACCCCTGCTAGTTGGTCATTCGTCCCCCTGCTACAGTAAGTTCCCCCTGCCAAATAACAAAGGCAGGGGGATTGGTTCCCCTGCTGAAGTCAAAGGCCCTGCCGCTAGAGATAAACTTGGAATAGATTTTTACGCGTTTCTGTTACTACTCCTTAATACTTTCCAAGTTTGTTAGTAGTGATCTTGTACGTGAGTCCTTATGCCTATAAAAGGACTCACTAGGTTATCATTCATAGTTTGTCTTTCTCATTTGTCTTTCATTTCATACTTTAAGGTTTTTGTAACCCTAATACCATTATTGGGTATTCTTATATCTTTGATATATTAAAGTTCAACTTTGCTTTAATCATTTTGTTCTTGTGCTAAACATTATATTCCGCATCTTGTTTAGTTACTTTGCCTTGCAAAGTTTCTCTAGTGTTAGATTGAATTCATTCTTTCTATCACAACCCTTAAACAAGCTATTAAGGTTTAAGATCTGAGTTTGGGATCAACAAGTGGTATCAGAGCTTGTTGAGAAACTTGTCTAAACCAAGAACAAAACCCTCATTTCAACAATGTCTTCAGACTCTTCCTCAAACAACAACAACCATAATAATCTCAAATTACCCATGTTGGATCCTGAAAACTTTGAATTATGGGAATTCAAAATCCAACAATACCTCAAAATGGAACACTATGTTCTCTGGGAGATCATAGAGTTTGGTGATCAATTTACCAAAATGATAGCAGTTGAAGATGGCAAGGGAGAAAAGAAAGGTGAAAGTTCCAAAGGTGATAAGGACAAGAAGAAATCTACTGCTCTTTGTGATACGGAAATACTGGCCAGAAGGCATGATGTCAAAGCTCACAGCTCATTGCTGTTGGCTCTACCTGATAGACATCAACTAAGATTCAGAAAGTACAAAACAGCTAAGGAACTATGGGAAGACATAGGCACAACTTTTGGAAGAAATGAAGCCACAAAGAAGAAGAAGAAGAATCAAATGCTTGATGACTTTGCTTCTTTCAAAGCAATTGGTGATGAATCAATTGGCGCTATTTACAATAGGCTTCAAGATATTGTGGCTCAGTTGGAGTTCTTTGATATTGAAGTGACAAGAGAGCAGGTGAATACCAGGTTCCTTAATAGCCTTCAGAAGGAATGGTTTGTCTACAAAGCTATTTGGCAGAATAAGGATGACTTAGATAACAAGAACATTGATGACATATACAATAACTTAAAAGTTTTTGAACCTGTTGTCAATGAGATGAAGTCAAAAGGAACAATTCCCACCAACTCAAGTGGATCCACTTATTCCCCTGCTAACATGGCATTCATATCTCAAAGCAGTGGAATCTCCAAAGGCAATGGAATCAAAGTAAGCCCTGCTACTTATTCCCCTGCTACCAGGTCTGGATCATCTTATGATGAAGAAAGGCCTGCAACATTTAGTCTTGACACTGCTTGTGCTTTTATAGCATCCCAAGGGCCACAAGGATCTACTGTGTTACACGAAGATCTGAGTCAAATCAGTAAGCAAGGACTGGAGGAGATGGATATCAAGTGGAACATGGCTCTGCTTAGTATGAGAGCTAACAGGTTTTACAAGAAGTATAGGAAGAAGATCTCAATCAATCCCTCTGATGTGGTTGGGTTTGAAAAAACAAAGGTTGAATGCTACAACTGTGGCAAGAAGGGTCACTTTGCTAGGGAATGCAGAGGACCTAAGACTGGGAACAGCTATAGGAAGGAAACCAGAGATGATGATTCTGGTGCTAAGGCTATGGTAGCCATGCAGGGGATAGATGGAGCAGGTGGATGGGATTGGAGTGCCATGACAGAGAATGTGGAAAGAAATCAAGCATTGATTGCTGAGGAAAAAGAAGAAGATTTTGCTCTTATGGCCATGTCAAGCTCCAGCTCAGACAATGAGGTATATGATGATTCCTATTGCACTAAAGCTTGTAGGAAAAATACTGAGTCATTGAATGATAAAATAAGAAAGATAAAAGTTGATTATATCAATTGTGACAATGACCTTGATAATTACAGACGTGCTTTAGAACAGTTAGAGTCCACCATAAGCGAGTTTAAACAAAGAGAAAGTGATTATAGAGATCACATTGTGATTCTAGAGAGAGATGCTAAGGAAATAATAATTCCATTAAGGAGTTAACTGCTGAACTTGATGTTTTTAAATCTAATAAAAAGATAGATGATGAAACTGTTGAAAAATTTGGAAAAGCTTCCAAATACTTAACTAGAGCAGTTGAAATTGGTCAATCTCCTAGGGACAAAACAGGTTTTGGGATTAAAAATGAGCATGCTACCATACCACCACCTCCTGCCAATATTCATGCACCTTTTCCTAGAAAAGACTTGTCTTGGACTGGTCTCTCTTGTTTCCAAAAACATGAAGACATTGAATTTGACTTGAGTGCTTACATACCTAATAGTCTTGAAACAAAAGAGCCACTAGTGAAAACTAGTATTGTTAGGGACTTTGAAAAGGAACAGATTGCTTTAAAATAATGGAAAATTGATAACCCTGTTCTCTTTTCAAGAGAAGGACTCTTTGGTAGTGATTCTAGTTCTAAGAGTAGTTCACCCAAATCTAAAACTAGATCAAAGTCCTCTAAGTCCACCATTAAATATGCTGGTATGTATAGGTCTGTCAGAGGTAATCAAAGAAATTGGAATGACCAAAAGTCTCACCAATTAGGAGAAGACTTTGTGATAAATACAAAGCCCTGCTTCACATGTGGCAGTTTTGATCACACTTATCAAGAATGTCAGGCACCAATAGAAGTTGTGGCTGTAAATCCTTTAAAGGATATGCAACCTAAAGCCATTCTTCTAAATACAGGGGTAAAATCCTTTTCCCCTGCCAAGTATGTTGCCCTTGCCTTGAGAAACAGGGTTAATGACAAATATGTTGTTCCTGCTCTAAGAAAGGTGAATGATGTTCACCCCAAGACCAGCACTTCCATGACCAACCCAACACCTCATAATACATATAGATCTGGCCCTATACCTTACCAACACATAAATAGAGGCCAAAACAAAAGATGGGTTCCCTCTGCTAAGCATAGGGATTCCCCTGCTAAACCTGGGGTATCCCTTACTAGCAAAGTTTTGCCTTCTAGGAACATGGGCAGATGAGGAAAAGCTGTGAAAGCCTCAGCTCGTTGGGTTTGGGTACCCAAAAGGGGTGCTCATTCTAATGGTGTATCTCTAGTTTTTGATAAGCTATCCTACATTGATACACGAGGTAGATCCAAGTCTGTAATGGCTTGGGTCCCCAAGAAAAACTAATTTGTTTTTCTTTTTGCAGGTTACAAAGAAGACAAGGGATGATAGAGCATATTGGGATAGTGGATGCTCAAGAAGCATGACTGGAAAAAAATCTTATATGTCTAACTTTGTGCCCCTACATGACAATGATGGTGTTTCTTTTAGAGATGGGCATGGAACAATAACAGGAAAATGAACTATTGTCACCAATGGGATGACATTTGATAATGTCTACTTGGTGAAAGAACTCAAGTACAATCTATTCAGTGTGTCACAGATGACTGATAAAAAGAATTTTGTCTTGTTTACTGACACTGAATGCCTAGTGTTAGGAAAGGAGTTTGTCTTACCACCAGACACTCCTATTGTACTCAGAACACCAAGACAAAAGAACATGTACACAATTGATCTCAAAGACATCTCTCTTTAAGACAATGAAACCTGTTTCATTGCCAAAGCCTCATTGGATGAGTGTAAGAAATGGCATAGAAGACTTGGTCATCTTAATTTCAAGAACATGAACAAACTGGTGAAATATAATCTGGTTCATGGTCTTCCTTCCAAGTCCTTTGTCAATGATCATACTTGTGCTGCTTGTCTGAAAGGGAAGCAACATAGAGCATCTTACAAATCAAAAACAAGTATGTCCACTACCAAGCCATTGGAACTACTGCATATGGATCTTTTTGGTCCTACTTCTGTGGCAAGCATAAAAAAGAAATGGTACTGCCTAGTGATTACTGATGATTTTTCAAGGTTCACATGGACATTCTTTCTGTTTGAAAAGAGTGACACAGCTGATGTACTCATTGGGTTCATCAATCAGATTAAACTATCAAAAAGCATGAAGGTAGTGACCATGAGACCAGATAATGGTGGTGAATTCAGAAATCAGAAACTGGACACTTTCTGCATAAGCAAAGGAATCAAGAGGGAATTCAGCATTGCAAGAACACCTCAACAAAATGGAGTTGTAGAAAGAAGGAATAGGACACTCATTGAAGCAGCAAGAACTATGTTGTTTGATTCCAAACTTCCAGTTATCTTTTGGGCTGAGGCTGTATCCACTACTTGTTATGTCCAAAACAGGGCCATGGTGGTTAAGGCACACAACAAGACCCCTTATCAGCTGTTCAATGGATGACCTCCTTTAATTGACTTCTTTAGACCATTTGGATGTCATGTGATCATTTTGAACACAATTGACAATCTAGGCAAGTTCAGTGAAAAGGGGGATGATATTTTGTTGGTTATTCATTAAACAGCAAGGGATATAGGGTCTTCAACAAGAAGACAAGCAAAATAACAGAAAATCTTCATGTAGATTTTCTTGAAGATAAGCCTGAAGATGTTCAAACAGGTCCTGATTGGTTCTTTGATATAGAGGTTCTTTCAAAATCTATGAATTATGTACCTATTGCATTGCAGAATACTAACATTTCAGGTACACAAGAACCAACTGGTGTTGAGAATCCACCATTGAGGTACATGAATGTACCCTCACTATTTCCCATTTAAGCTGCTTCAAACACAGGTGAAGAAGATGATATCTCTCAAGGGAAAGAACATACAATCTCTTCCCCTGCTAAGTCACTTTCTGAAAGCAGTGGAATGACTCAAAACAGTGGAATCCAGGATTCCCCTACTAGATCAATTGCTTCCCCTGCTACAAAGGATCCAGCTGTTAATGACATCAATGATGAAGAAAGAGAATCCCCACTCATTTCCTCATCTACACCCATATCTGATGGTCCTCTTATATCCAGCAGTGGAAGCAGAATAATTAAGAGTGGAAGTCCCAGTTATTCAGAGCTGCATTCAGCTCATCAGCACCCATCTCTAGGTTATGTTGTATCTTTTGGAAGCTCTTTTGAGGAGTTCTTTCCCAATCAAGATAGCCCCATCAGTTCTAATTTGGAAGAGGATGAGACAGAAGTAATCTTGCAGCCTACCTACAGAATCAATAAGGATCACCCTATCTCTCAAATCATTAGTGATCCTGAAGCCCCTAGACATACAAGGTATACAGCAAAGGAGCACAGCTTCATTGCTAACATCACCATGAAGTTTAACCATGACAACATGCAGTGTTGTCTGTTTACTGCATTTTTTTCACAAGAAGAGCCAAAGAAGATTTTTCAGGCTTTAAATGATCCAAGTTGGGTTGAAGCCATGCAAGAGGAGCTCTTAATGTTTGATATTCAAGAGGTTTGGATTCTAGTAGATTGTCCAAAATGGGAAAGGCCCATTGGGACAAAGTGGGTGCTCAGGAACAAAAAGGATGAGAGGGGTATAGTTGTCAGGAACAAAGCAAGACTGGTGGCACAAGGATATACACAGGAAGAAGGCATTGACTATGAGGAAGTCTTTGCTCTAGTTGCCGGGATTGAAGCCATTAGATTATTCCTTGCTTATGCTTCATTCATGGACTTCACTGTTTTCCAAATGGATGTAAAAAGTGCCTTCTTGTATGGCACCATTGATGAAGAGGTCTATGTTATGCAACCTCTAGGGTTTGAAGACCCAGAGCATCCAGACAAGGTATACAAGGTGAAAAAGGCTATGTATGGACTTCACCAAGCTCCCAGGGCCTGGTATGGAACTCTTTCTAAATATCTCTTGGATAATGGCTTCAGCAGGGGGAAGATTGATCAGACCCTGTTCATTAAGAAACAAAAGGGTGACCTTCTGCTAGTACAAGTCTCCGTTGATGATATCATCTTTGGGTCCACAAACTCTATGCTTAGAAAAGAGTTTGCAAAGTTGATGTAGGACAAATTCCAAATGAGTGCCATGGGAGAGCTAAAATTCTTTTTAGGGTTACAAGTTCAGCAGAGGAAAGATGGGATATTTATCTCACAAGATAAATATGTGGCTGAAATTGTGAAGAAGTTTGGCATGTCTGAGGGAAAGAAGGTGTCCACACCAATGGAGAAGGATCATCCATAGGGAAAAGATGGTCCTGCAAAGCCCATAGATGTCAGGAATTACAGATCTATGATTGGGTCTCTCATGTATCTCACAGCCTCAAGACCTGACATCATGTTTGCAGTCTGCTTATGTGCAAGATACTAGGTGGCACCAACAGAGTGTCATCTTTTTGCTGTAAAGAGAATTTTTATGTATCTAAAGTGCCATCCAACCTTAGGACTTTGGTATCCCAAAGAGTCACCATTTGAGCTGATATCCTACTCAGATAGTGACTATGCTGGTGACAACAATGATATGAAGTCTACAACAGGTGGATGCCAATTTTTGGGAAGTAGACTTATATCTTGGCAATGTAAGAAGCAGACTATTATGGCCACATCAACAACTGAGGCTGAGTATGTAGCAGCTGCTGCATGCTGTGGTCAAGTACTTCGGGTTCAGAATCAACTGCTTGATTATGGGTATAACTTTCTTAAAACCAAGATATTTATTGATAACAACAACACCATTTGCATTATTAAGAACCCTGTTTTTCATAGCAAGACTAAACATATTGAAATAAGACATCATTTTATCAGAGATGTTTTGAAAAATGACTAATTGTCCCTGGGAAAACTGATACAGAACCTAATGTTTCTGATCTTTTAAGAAAAGCTTTTGAAGTGGGGAGGTTTCAGTACCTTGTCGCAGGTATTGGAATGGTTTCTCCCTAAAAAATGATGTCTTGTATATTCAGGGTTGCTTTATTGCTGTTGTTGTATTATGTTAGTCAATTTTTCCATCATTTTTCATTCCACTGCTTTTGAACAAAGATCCCCCTGCTGGGGGTTCATTCCCCTGCTAAGAGAGTTTTTCTCTTTAAACCAGGTTTGTTCTTTTTAAAAGTGGTTATGTGTGGTTTTAGACTAACAATGCAGGGATCCAAATGGTGCATACTACATTCATGGGTGAATCAGGTATATGCTCTATGTTTAAGGGGAGGTTAGGTCACACCTTTAGGACTGAGGGTATCCTTAGGATGCTCATATATGATTTTAGATCATATCCATTGGTGAGTAAGGGTTCAGGGTGATGAAGACTTGCTGCAAAGCTTGTCAGAATTCTGAAACCTTGAGGCACTATAATGTGTATTTATATTTCTATATCAAAATAGCTTGATGTTTAGGTGCAGATGTATGGTACACATTGCCAAGACTAAACTCACAATAGGTAAGGGAAAAGGTAGGGATGGTGACTAGGGTATGTTTATTTTCTTGGGTTGACCAGGTGCAGGGTGGCTTATGTGTTAACTTTTTGTGGTTAGACCATTGCTGAATAGAGGACTCTTGAGTTTCTATGTATCTACCTTGTGTATACAAGGGTGTGCATTAGAGCAGAGCTAGTTAGCATTGGTTTCTCCATGATTAGTCTAATGCCCCTAGGAAATTTTCCCGTGCTTGCACCTTTTGATTCCCCTGCTTTATCAACATTCCCCTGTTTGACCGTTGACCGACAATACCGTTACCCTGCTTATAGCCGTTGGGCCTGCTTGCTAAAATTTTGGTTAGGGAATATTTTATTCTTTTTAAAAGATATTTAAGGCGCTTTCTTCGCTGATTAGTAATCTTTTCTTTATTATTTCAAATAAATTACTTTTTTATCAAGATTTATCTTTGATATTTTTGCAATTTGAAAAATTGGTCCAATCACAGCTCTTCAATACGCCTATAAAAACTCAATTCCCTTTATCAGTAGGTCCATCTCTCTTCCTCGACTAAATCTCACCTTTATAAACCTTCGAACGTTTTCAACCTTTATCATGCCTCTCAAAATTGTTGCTAATCATAATCAAATTTCTTTATTACATGATGAACCAACAGAGTTTGTTGATGTTGTGGCTTTTCTAAAATCCTCGTATTTTAGAGTGGCCATCCTCATCAATCCTAGGATTTACACCTCACACATTCAGCAGTGTTGGTCTAAATCCATGACCAAAGCAGTGAATGGAGAGGTCACAGTTCAAATCACAGTAGATGGTCATCCCAAGGTGATTTCACTTGCCTCCATCCGAGACAAACTCCTTCTTGATGATGAGGATGGGATAACCAACCTACCTGAGGCTGACATCTTTGAGGGTCTTGTTAAATTGGGGTATACTCTTTCTGCTGACCAAAAATGTAAGTTTGCTAAAGGTCAGTTTGCCCCACATTGGAAATATTTGATTCATACAATTTTACAATGTTTGTCACCTAAAACCACTGCTTTCAATGAATTTGGTAGTGAGATAGCTTATGCCCTGATTTGCTTAGCAACAGGGAGGAAGTATTATTTTTCTCAAATGATTTTCAAAGGAATGGTTGAAAATGTTTCAAGCAATTCAAAATTTTGTATGTACCCAATGTTTATAGAACTTTTGCTGAATATGAGTGAACATGGTCCAATCACACACAAAAACTACTTTTCAGCAACCAAGCATACTACCAAACTATTCACCACACTTCTTGCACCATCCCCACAATTTTTTGGCAGGTCCATTCCACTCACTTCAATTATGATGAAACAAATCAGACATGAAGAAGCCAAGACAAAAACAGCCATACACAAACCTTCTGATTCACCTGCTAAGAAACTACCTCCTGCCAGTACTCTACCCCCTGTTGATCCTCAACATGAAAGGAGATCTAAATCCAGGTTTGCCAGGTCTCCCTTGCTTGGTGAATCTTCACACGTAGCAGAGAGGAGAGCCTCCAAGAGGTTGGAGCACACTGAGGGTTTGGCTGCCACTACTATCTCATCCTCAAGGGATGAGCAGGATAGTGACACCATCAGTAAGTCCTCTCCCTCACTCAATGATATCCAAAAAGGGGAGAAATCCCCTTCTAGGGTTGAGAGCAGCATGAAACCTATGACCATTTTGGAATTGACGAAAATGTGCATGAGCTTGAAAAAGTAGAATGCACAACTTGTACAAAATGTCAAAAAGCAAGGTCTGGTTATCAATAACTTGGAAACCAGACTTGCCACACTTGAGGGGAGGAGAAAACCCAGACTTATAATATCCACAGATGAGGATGCTTCCAAAGGGGAGGAAGTTCCTAATACATAAGAGTCTACTCAGTATTATTCATATCCTGGTGGTGTACAAGGAAAGATAGCAAGTGATGAGAAAGGGATTGAGAAAGGAAGTGCTGATAAAGGAAGTGATAAGGGGAGTGCAACTAAAGAGATTGCTCAAACATTGCTAACTATGGGCAATCAAGAAGAAGCCCCTGCTTCAAAAGTTTCCCCTGCCATTGCTGATCCCACTGTTGTAAGTCATTCCCCTGCTAAACCTATTACTCAGACTTTTGTTAGAAAGAATAGAAGGCAACCAGCTCAGAAGGGAATTACAATTAAAGAACCTGCACCTAAAGCCAAACCAGCACCAGCTGTGGATCCAAAAGACAAGGGAAAAGGGATCATGGTTGAACAGCCCAAGAGGAAATACAAGCATAGAACTCCTGAACAGCAAAGGGCTCAAGAAGCACATGATGCATAGGTGGCTCTCAAGCTACAACAAGAGGAGATTGATATGCAGGATCAAAGAATGCAAAAAATGAGGCCCAGAGAAATGCTTAAGCAGGTTGAAATTATGCATAGGGAGTTGGATGAAAGAGTGCCTCATGTTCAAGAGTTTCTAGATCAATGGGAAAATGAATTAATAAATGCTCCTTTGGAAGACAGGTATGAGTTGATTTGCCTTGTTTACAAATATCAAACTGAATATCTGGAAAGGAGGGAAAATCAAATTCAAACAGAGAAATATTTGAGGTCTGAAAAGGGGAGACTTGAACACTACAAAGTTTTGCTCGAGACATAAGAAGTGGAAAGATGGTGATTTCACAAGCATGAGTTTTGAGGCTATAGAAAGGGCAGTCATACCAGTGTTAAGAGAATGTGATGTGGAAGACTTCATAACTATGATCTCTCTTGAGGAAGCTGAGTATCTTAGGAGGCAAAGTGAAGTGTTATAGAAAGCAATGGAATCCAGAAAAAGAAAGGCTGATGGAATAACTTTGGAAACTACACAAGCAGGTGCATCATCCCAAGCAGGGTATCACATCAAGCATGTGAAAGTTTTCCAGCAATTGAGAGATCTGTACTCAATGCACAAAGGGCAGCCAAAAGACTCAAGAGAATGGAGAAAGTTGGCATAGTTACTAAGGAGTCTCAACGTTCTTCAAATGAAGAAATTGATAAACATCTAATTGTGCAGGAAAATGATGATATCTCACCTACTGAACTTGGGAAGAAGTTTGCTATCATAGAATATGTTGTTTATGAACACAAAGGGAGGACTTGGTGGAAGCTTACAAGAGCTGACAATACAGCACATACATTTCTAAGTCTAGATGTCATGTTTCAAACCTTGGATAGTGAGGACTTAGTAGATCTGTGGAAGATTTTGAAGAAAACCTTTGTTGCAAAGCCTCCTACCATAGATGGTGTAGAGAAGGATTGGGTGATCTGGGAGTGCATGCATATAATGTATGAGCATGAATTATCTGATCCCATATTTGATGCAGTGAATGGAGGAAATTTGTTGTATTGGAAGCTGTTTGCCAATTCTGGGGTCTATGAGATAGTTATGGAAGGGGTAAGTGTTTATTTGATCAATCATCATTATTATCCCTTCAGTCATGAGACCTTGAAGAAATTAGCATAGGCTAACTTGATTGTAGATGCTAAAACACCTGTTGCTTATGATCTGGTAAGGATGATGTATAGTCAGATTTGGCCAGAAAGTTTGTAAGCATCCTCATCAACTAGTATTTATTCAGAAACTTGTCTTTAGGAGAAAGCACAAGTTTAGGGGAGGATTGTTGGGAATAAATCTATGTATATTTGTTACCCCTGCTAGTTGGTCATTCGTCCCCCTGCTAGAGTAAGTTCCCCCTGCCAAATAACAAAGGCAGGGGGATTGGTTCCCCTGCTGAAGTCAAAGGCCCTGTCGCTAGAGATAAACTTGGAATAGATTTTTACGCGTTTATGTTACTACTCCTTAATACTGTCCAAGTTTGTTAGTAGTGATCTTGTACGTGAGTCCTTATGCCTATAAAAGGACTCACTAGGTTATCATGCATAATGTGTCTTTCTTGTTTGTCTTTCATTTCATACTTTAAGGTTTTTGTAACCCTAATACCATTATTGGGTATCCGTATATCGTTGATATATTAAAGTTCAACGTTTGCTTTAATCATTTTGTTCTTGTGCTAAACATTATATTCTGCATCTTGTTTAGTTACTTTGCCTTGCAAAGTTTCTCTAGTGTTAGATTGAATTCATTCTTTCTATCACAACCCTTAAACAAGCTATTAAGGTTTAAGATCTGAGTTTGGGATCAACAAATTAGCCATAGTGGAATATGATGTTTATGAACACAAGGGGATGACTTAGTGGAAGCTTACAAGAGCTGACAATACAACACAGATATTTCTAAGCCTAGATATCATGTTTCAAACTTTGGATAGTGAGGACTTAGATGATCTGTGGAAGATTTTGAAGAAGACCTTTGCTACAAAACCTCCCACTATGGATGGTGTAGAGAAGGATTGGGTGATCTGGGAATGCATGCATAGGATGTATGAGCATGAACTGTTTGATCCCATATTTGATGCAGTAAATGGGGGAAATTTGTTGTATTGGAAGCTATTTACCAATTCTGGGGTTTATGAGATAGTCATGGAAGGGGTAAGTGTTTACTTGGTTAATCATCGTTATTATCCTTTCAATCAAGAGACCTTGAAGAAATTGGCACAGGCTGACTAGATTGTAGATGCTAAAGCACCTGTTGCTTATGATCTGGTAAGGATGATGTACAGTCAGCTTTGGCCAGGAACTTTGTAAGCACCCTCATCAACTAGTATTTATTCAGAAACTTGTCTTTAGGTGAAAGCACAAGTTTATGGGAGGATTGTTGGAAATAAATATAAGTGTATTAGTTACCCCTGCTAGTTGGTCAAAGTTTCCCCTGCCAGAGTAAGTTCCCCTGCTAAATAACAAAGGCAGGGGGATTGGTTCCCCTGCTGAAATGAAAGACCTTGCTGCTAGAGATAAACTTGGAATAGATTATAACGCGTTTCAGTTACTACTCCGAGATACTTTCCAAGTTTGTTAGTAGTAATCATGTACGTGAGTCCTTCTACTATAAAAGGACCCACTAGGTTATCATGCAATGTGTGTCTTTCTCTGTTATCTTTCATTTCATACTTTAAGGTTTTTGTAACCCTAATACCACTATTGGGTATTCGTATATCTATGATATATTAAAGTTTAACGTTTGCTTTAACCATTTGTTCTTGTGCTAAACACTACATTTCGCATCTTGTTTAGTTACTTTGTATTGCAAAGTTTCTCTAGTGTTAGATTGAATCTATTCTCTCTATCACAACCCTTAAACAAGCTAAGGTTTAAGATCTGAGTTTGGGATCAACAAAACATAGATCGTACCATATCCAATAATGTACGATTTCTCCTTTCAGATATACCATTTTGTTGTGGAGTATAGGGAGAAGTAAGATGCTGAATAATTCCATTCTCACTTAGATAATCTATAAACTCTTGACTTAAATATTCACCACCTCTATCAGAAGGAAGAGCTTTAATCTTCTTCCCTAATTGCAGTTCTACTTCTGCTTTAAACACTTTGAATGTTTCAAATACCTCATGTTTATGCTTAAGTAAATAAACATAACCATAACGGCTATAATCATCTGTAAATGTTAAGAAGTAGCTAGCACCTTTCTTTGATGTATGTCTAAGTGGTCCACACACATCAATATGTATAAGTCCAAGTAGATCAGTAGCCCTTTTAATATTGCTATTAAAGGGTTTCTTGGTCATCTTTCCAGAGATACAAGACTCACATTTATCAAATGATTCATCATTGATATTTTCCAAAAGACCTTCACGTAGAAGCTTTTGTATACGAGTCTTCCCAATATGGGTAAGTCTACAATGCCAAAGATAAGAAGAGTTCTTGTCAAACTTTCTCTTCTTACTTATGCTAAATACAGATTTATCCTTCTTGGATTCATTATCATGCATGTCTATTTCAAATACACCATTCACAGAAATTTCATTAAAATAAAAAATACCATTTTTCTAAACAGAAATTCTATTATTATCAATCGTGTGAACGAATCCATTATTTAACAAACGAGAAAAGGAAATAACACACCTAACAATTGTAGGTGCATAATGACAATCATTTAATCTCAGTACTAAACCCGAAGGTAAAATTAGATCAAAAGTTCCTATAGCTTCAACTGCTGCTTGTGCGCCATTGCCCACTTGCAGATATTGTTCCCCAGAGGAAAGCTTCCTTTCCAGATTAAATCCCTGCAGCATATTACAAATGTTAATACCGTATGTTAAATTGAACAATTCAATCATAAATAAAGTACCTGAAGCTGCAGCGCTCTACTCGGACTTCTTCTTTATTTCTCGTAATTCTTCGAGGTAAAGAGGGTAATTCCTCTTCCAGTGACCACTTACCTTGCAATGGTGACAAGTCTCATCCTTTTGAGATTGACTCCTCTTGACAAAGTTCTGCTTGGGTTTCGAATAAGTCGCAACTTGTTTGCCCTTATTACCCTTGCCTTTTCCTTTCTTCTTGTTCGCTTGCGGTTTAGGCTTACTCACTCTACCCTTTTGTATGGTTAGTACAAAAGGCGTAGCGATAGATTCCTTGTCTTTTAACCCCTTTTCATAGTCAATGAGCATTTCATGCAAATCATTAACTATCTTCCCCGTCCAATGCATATTATAGTTTCTAACGAAATTATTGAAGTTCTTGTTAAGGGACCTATTGATCAATTTTATAGCCATATTATGATCATAGGGTTAGCCTAGTGCAATGAGCTGTTCCATATAACCCCTTATCTCTAAATAATGGGCACTTACAGACTTTCTTGGAGCTTACTTGCAGCTATGCAAAGCATCTACCAAGTCGTAGATCTCCACAACTTGTGGCTTTTCGAACATAGCCTTGAGCTCATCAAGCATTTGCTTTGGAGAAAATAGCTCATACTTCTGTTGAAGTGTAGGAGCCATTTTTCCTAGCATTAAGCAAGCCACCTCAGAGTGCTTCTTAACATTAGCAGCATGTTCAAGCCTTTGCGCATCAGATGCTCCTTCAGCAAGATCCTCCGGATATGGAGTAGTCAAGATATCGATAGTACCCGCTACTCTCAAGACAATTCTTAGCGAGCGATACCAATCGTTGAAGTTTGGGCCAATAAGTTCAGGTCGTTCAAAGAAAGATTTAAACGCATAACTTATCGGGTTATTGGTGGGTTGAGCCATTTCTACATAAATAAGTTCAAATATTAGTATGTTCAATAACAAAATACTTTCAAGAAAATAAAATTACCCCGGTATAAAACCATATTATTGTCCTTGAATTCTAGAACTATATTGACATAGATCCATTCAGTTGATCTGCTAGTAATGAATGTACTCAACATAGCGACTTGTCGAACAGTTCAATTGACAAACAATTTTCAATTTCTAGATATTTAAAGGATTTAAATTGCCAAATACGTTTTGCATTATAAACATGTTTCATCCCTTCTGAATGCATTAAGTTTCCAGATCTCACTGAGTAACTTAATTAAGTCGTCTAATCTGAGTAACGTAAAACCATCATACGAATTCTCATTCTACAAATGGTTTTCTCTCCATCACAACATCATCCAAAAATCTCATTTGATAACAAAGTAATTTCAAGTGTTCGTCATTTAGGAGCATTCGACTTAAATTTTAAGGGTATAAATTTTGATGTCAAAATCAACGTATGGAGAAGCATGCATACAATCGCCATAGCATAAGTTTAATAAAACATTCAGTAAACTTTTTCAAGAGATTAAATTTCTTCATAATTTATGTTGCGGTATTGGTTAAACCAATTAAAGAATTTACCCATGATGAGACTGCTTTTATACATGGTCTCATCGTCCAAAACGAGCTTAAAATGCATAAAATATCATTAAAACTGCCAAATGTATGCTCGTGTTTGCTGCTTGTGTATTTTAGGTACGGATATTGAGGAAATGAAAAAAAAGATCACAAGAATCAATCAAAAACGAACATGGGAAACGAAGCCGCACAATGAACTGGGCCCAAGAATGGAATTTACAAAAATGCCCTTGAAGTTTTGAAGATTGTCAACACTGGTCCCTCATTTTTGAAGATTTGGCAAGAAAGGCCCTTGGAGAAATCATTTATACAAGATACATCCTTGGATTTTGAAGACATATCAAGAAACGTCCTTGAAGATTGCATTTATTGCACTTTTAGTCCTTATTCAAAGTTTATAAAACCCTTGTGCCAAAAATGACAAACTGCCAAAAGATGTTTACAAAGGGATTTGGGAATTTAAGCTGCATTCTTTATTTGAAGAGAGTATAGGAGTTGAGGGACTGTTTTTGGCCAGACAAGAAACATATAACCACCAATCACCCACTGCCACATCACCCCACTCAACTCCATCCACCAATCACAACCCTCACACCATCCACGTCTGCATTCCACCCATTTTTTTTATATAACTGATTTAATCAGTTATATCTTCCCTCCAAACACCTTATTTAAATTAAATCACCCCCAAAACGGATTAAATACACTCTAATCACCCCTTAAGGAAGTCATTTGTGAAAAGGTTTAAAAAGTTTCAAAAATCAGAAAATTGGATATTGTGTTTGTTCATTGTTCTTAGCAGGAAGCTTATTAGGAGCTTGTTTGTCCAAGGATCAGCACAAGCCCGGGCTTGTTTGGAGGTGACTTTTCTGTCACTGTGGGACCTGGATGTGGGTCCCATAATGTAACTTCCTAGTTCCTTGTTTGTAGTTTCAAAGTGTATGATTTTTGAGATTATGTGATTTTGCATGAAAATTGTTCAAGTGTGTTGTATGGTTTGATTATGCTCATTTAGGTCTTGTAAGCATGTTATAAGCTATTTCAGTTGGATTTGTGTAGATTTGGATAGGGTTGTTTTGATAAAAATCATTTTCAGAATTTTAAGGAGTGTTTGGATTAGGGTTTAAACTAGGGTGAATGGAATTAATCTTGGCTTAAAACCTGTTTAAAACATTCATTTGGTTATTAGTAAGTGATATTAGTACTTAGTTTTCAGTTTGGTGTAGTTTTGAACAAGTTTGCATGTTAAAAAGGGTATTCACTAGCAAAATTCAGTAATCCATTTCTATGCCGGTTTTTGTGTGAATTTGTCAATTAGATCTTGGTAGCTGTTAGAGAATAGGTTCATTGAGGATTGTGAATAGTTTTTATGTGAATTGGTCAACTTATGTGCAAGATTTGAGCAAGTGAAAGTCACTTTTGTGCCAAATAGATCAGGTTACCCTTCATCAGTAACCTTAAGCTTCACCAGTAAGCTTTTTGTTGATTTTGTGAGTGCTTTTGTGAAGTAACTTTGTGATTTTCTTGTTTAATTGACTTCCCACAACCCAACTGGTTGTGGGAGTGCCCTTATTGCCTAAGAAAAGCTTTCAAATAAGCTTTCCTAAGCTTATTGGTCAACTGACCATTATTTTACACTAGCAGTGGGAAGCAAGTTTCCCCTGCTAACACACAAGTTCCCACTGCCAAGCTAGCAGACAAAAGCTTTTGACATGTCACTTTCAGAAACCTATAAATTTTGTCTTTTGTGGTCTAAAATTGGAATTAGGACCTGATTTTTGTTTCAATATTTTTCTAATTTAATTTTGGATTTTTCTGTTTAATTAGAATTTTTATTACTGTTCATTTTCTATTTTTTAGGTTTTATAGCTATTTTAAATACTTTTAATATTTCTATTTTTGGCATTTAGTGCCAAAAATCTTTATTTTTCAGTTTAAACATTTTCCATAGATTAAGAAAAACATTTTAAGGTTTTTAGCTCAAAAATTTTTTACTGTTCACTTTTTATTTATTTTTTAGAATTAATTTAGTTTAATTAGGGTTTAATTCAAATTGTTTTTGTCTTTTAGTGAAAAAATTTATATTTTTCAAACTTTTTCATTTTTCTACTGTTCATTAGAGTAATTTAGGTTTTTTAAAATTGTCAAATCATTTTTGGCATTATTTTATTATTTTTTATGATTATTTCAATTTAAAAATAGTTTTTAGTGATTTAAAAATAGAAAAATAGTTTTTAAAATTTAGGAAAAATACTTTTTAGTCTTTAGATAATATAAGTAAGTTATTTGTTCAATAGAATAATTATTTGGACATTTTGATTAATTATATTTAATTTTAGGGCTTTAATTAGCATTTAAAATTGAATATTTAATTAATAAAAGGTTTTAAAATAGTTTTATTGGATTTTTATTCTTATTTATATTATTTTAGACTTAGTTTTAACTTTTAATTAATTTTAGGTTCAAAAGTTTTAATTTTGTAGTTTTTACGGTTTTACGTGAACGACCTTTTCGTCTTAGCTCGATCCGTCTCCGTAACCGTCATTCTCTTCTTACCCCATTTCTATTTTTCTTTTTCTCAATATAATCACAAATTAAAATCAATTCATTACACAACGCACTTGCCTCCTTGGGAAACGAACTTGAACTTATTTGGTCATTAGTGCTCGGTTTTCCTAAACCGACACTTAACGCTTACCACTATTTTGCCTATTCCTTTTCCTCAAGGGTAGCAAAAACTCTACATCAATTTTTGGATTGTACAAGAATGGTCCCTCATCTTTTGAAGACTTGGCATTTTGTACCCTTGCAAAACTCATAAAATGCATTGTGGTCCCTTAAATATCAAGAAATTACACTATGAGCCCTTGAAGAATGCCCAAATGACATTTGTGGTCCTTGTTTAAAAGTTTGAGAATGGGCTGTGCCAAAATTGACAAGTTATGCAAAGTTGATTACAAAGGAAAAAGAAGTTTTCGCTGATTATTACTAAATGAAAGAAACAAGAAACCTTGGGGGCCACTTCTGCCCAGACAACAAACTATCTCCCCCCACTCCTGGCACGCCACCTCACCCTCACCTTCCACCTCATCCTCCACGTCTAAACCACAAAATGATAATTATAAAATCACACTTGTTTAGGAAAACAAGGCAATTAGGGTAAGTATTAACGAGTAGTTTAGGAAAACCACAAGTTACGACCCAATGAAGTGAGTTCGTTCTCGAGGAGGCTAGTGCGTTGTGTAATGAATTAATTTTGATTTGTGATTATATTGAGAAAAAGAAAAATAGAAATGGGGTAAGAAGAGAATGACGGTTACGAAGACGGATCGAGCTAAGACGAAAAGGTCGTTCACGTAAAACCGTAAAAACTACAAAATTAAAACTTTTGAACCTAAAATTAATTAAAAGTTAAAACTAAGTCTAAAATAATATAAATAAGAATAAAAATCCAATAAAACTATTTTAAAACCTTTTATTAATTAAATATTCAATTTTAAATGCTAATTAAAGCCCTAAAATTAAATATAATTAATCAAAATGTCCAAAATATTATTTTATTGAAAAAATAACTTACTTATATTATCTAAAGACTAAAAAGTATTTTTCCTAAATTTTAAAAACTATTTTTCTATTTTTAAATCACTAAAAACTATTTTTAAATTGAAATAATCATAAAAAATAATAAAACAATGCCAAAAATGATTTGACAATTTTGAAAATCCTAAATTACTCTAATTGACAGTAGAAAAATGAAAAAGTTTGAAAAATATAAAAATTTTCACTAAAAGACAAAAACAGTTTGAATTAAACCCTAATTAAACTAAATTAATTCTAAAAAATAAATAAAAAGTGAACAGTAAAAACTTTTTGAACTAAAAACCTTAAAATGTTTTTCTTAATCTATGAAAAATGTTTAAACTGAAAAATAAAGATTTTTGGCACTAAATGCCAAAAACAGAAATATTAAAAGTATTTAAAATAGCTATAAAACCTAAAAAGTAGAAAATGAATAGTAATAAAAATTCTAATTAAACATAAAAATTCAAAATTAAATTAGAAAAATATTGAAACAAAAATCAGGTCCTAATTCCAATTTTAGACCACAAAAGACAAAATTTATAGGTTTCTGAAAGTGACATGTCAAAAGCTTTTGTCTGCTAGCTTGGCAGTGGGAACTTGTGTGTTTGCAGGGGAAACTTTCTTCCCACTGCTAGTGCAAAATAATGGTCAGTTGACCAATAAGCTTAGGAAAGCTTATTTGAAAGCTTTTCTAGGGCAATAAGGGCACTCCCACAACCAGTTGGGTTGTGGGAAGTCAATTAAACAAGAAAATCACAAAGTTACTTCACAAAATCACTCACAAAATCAACAAAAAGCTTACTGATGAAGCTTAAGGTTACTGATGAAGGGTAACCTGATCTATTTGGCACAAAAGTGACTTTCACTTGCTCAAATCTTACACATAAGTTGACCAATTCACATAAAAACTACTCACAATCCTCAATGAACCTATTCTCTAACAGCTACCAAGATCTAATTGACAAATTCACACAAAAACAGGCATAGAAATGGATTACTGAATTTTGCTAGTGAATACCCTTTTTAACATGCAAACTTGTTCAAAACTACACCAAACTGAAAACTAAGTACTAATATCACTTACTAATAACCAAATGAATGTTTTAAACAGGTTTTAAGCCAAGATTAATTCCATTCACCCTAGTTTAAACCCTAATCCAAACACTCCTTAAAATTCTGAAAATGATTTTTATCAAAACAACCCTATCCAAATCTACACAAATCCAACTGAAATAGCTTATAACATGCTTACAAGACCTAAATGAGCATAATCAAACCATACAACACACTTGAACAATTTTCATGCAAAATCACATAATCTCAAAAATCATACACTTTGAAACTACAAACAAGGAACTAGGAAGTTACCTTGTGGGACCCACATCCAGGTCCCACAGTGACTGAAAAGTCACCTCCAAACAAGCCCGGGATTGTGCTGATCCTTGGACAAAAAAGCTCCTAATAAGCTTCCTGCTAAGAACAATGAACAAACACAATATCCAATTTTCTGATTTTTGAATCTTTTTAAACCTTTTCACAAATGACTTCCATAAACTCTTTCCTTTAAAAAACACTTACACAAACCAACTAAGAACTTGGAAAACCAAAATTCAGAACAAGATTTAGTCAAATCTTGAACTTTTTCAGAAACTTGAAGTTGCCTTTTGAAAACTCAAAATTACTTCAACAAATTAAGTTTGGAACTCAGATTAATACTCATCAAACACCAACTTTTAACCAAGAAAAGGAATTACAATTTTTATAAAAAATACCAACTTTCATATATTAAAAAGGAATTACAATTTTTGAGTAAAAATCTGGAACAAGTTATAATGGACACATACGTCTCATTATATAGCACTACTCAGAACTGTCTAGAATGCTATTAAAATAATACAAGAAAAATCAAGGCCCTAAACCCTAATACATAAAAATCCGAAAATGCCCTTGAGTCTTGACTGAATTCTTGGTCAAAAAGGCTCCATGTGATGTTGCCAGCTGTTGAGAGTTGATCTTAGACGTTTGTTTGAGCTTAGGGACCAAGGAATATCATCTAGCCGTTTATCTTGTCTGGTATTGGGGTTTGGGGAAAGTGACGGGTGCAGGGGACCCTGGGGAATCACATGGGGTGTTGTGGGATTAATTTTGTGGGTGGGTTTAGGATTAGAAAGAGTTTAATTAAGGATCGGGAAATTATTGGACAAAAACCCTTTGTTTTGATCTTTGTTCATCCTGGGAAATTTTTGGGTTTAAGGGGTGATTAGAGTGTATTTAATCCGTTTTGGGGGTGATTTAATTTAAATAAGGTGTTTGGAGGGAAGATATAACTGATTAAATCAGTTATATAAAAAAATGGGTGGAATGCAGACGTGGATGGTGTGAGGGTTGTGATTGGTGGATGGAGTTGAGTGGGGTGATGTGGCAGTGGGTGATTGGTGGTTATATGTTTCTTGTCTGGCCAAAAACAGTCCCTCAACTCCTATACTCTCTTCAAATAAAGAATTCAGCTTAAATTCCCAAATCCCTTTGTAAACATCTTTTGGCAGTTTGTCATTTTTGGCACAAGGGTTTTATAAACTTTGAATAAGGACTAAAAGTGCAATAAATGCAATCTTCAAGGACTTTTCTTGATATGTCTTCAAAATCCAAGGATGTATCTTGTATAAATGATTTCTCCAAGGGCCTTTCTTGCCAAATCTTCAAAAATGAGGGACCAATGTTGACAATCTTCAAAACTTCAAGGGCATTTTTGTAAATTCCATTCTTGGGCCCGGTTCATTGTGCGGCTTCGTTTCCCTTGTTCGTTTTTGATTGATTCTTGTGATCTTTTTTTGTCATTTCCTCAATGTCCGTACCTAAAATACACAAGCAACAAACACGAGCATACATTTGGCAGTTTTAATGATATTTTATGCATTTTAAGCTCGTTTTGGACGATGAGACCATGTATAAAAGCAGTCTCATCACTCCCCCATACTAAACCATTTTCGTGCCCTCACGCAATGCTAGAATAAAGTATCGTAGCATCTCCAAAATCAATTTTTATTCACTTTATTGAATGATAAACTAGTTACACTACTACTATTACTACTACTTGCGTTTTAGACATAATGTATGATTTTCATCGCAAAATGGGACGTTTAGGTTCATAGAATAAGAACACGTGAATGCTTCGTTAGAAATAATTTCGTCGTCCTCGATTTTCACCTTAATTCCATGCCAAGCGTGCAACGAGATCATTGTCATTATAAGTTAGTAATGCTAACACTACTCATATGCCCTAATCACGTACTTATCCTTCCATTATTCCTAAGTTGTATCTCTTATATTTTATTTTGTCTTGAATATTTCACGAGGATACATTGTTTGACTTATGCGATAATAGAGATTTAGGTCTAAAAATAGAGTCCTAACGGTGTAACCAAGACCATCAGATCAATAACCCCTCCTAATAGACAACGATGTTAAAAAATTAAGTCAACAAGAAGGATCGATAAACACAGTTTTATAACGGTTTTGAACATGAGACTTATTACCAAGACTTTTATACGCCCCCTAACGGAAGGGCCTTATTATCTTTGGTTTACCTCCATCTTTTATTCAACTTCGCCATGAAGCTTTTATTATGACTTCGGTCTTGCCTTGCCTTTTATTATCCGCCTCATCGGTGGTTTTATTAGCCAAAGACGTATATCCTCACGCAAAAGCGAATTTTGGATCTTTAAAGCTTCGAAGATTAAGGCTTGATTCACTTTCAATTTTGCATAGATTTTTCGGCCTTGTGGGGCTTCAAATTGTTTGCTTGATTTAGGTGAGCACTTGAAATCTTATTATTGGGTGAAGCTTTCGATTATTCGGGTTTCCAATACTTCAAAATCGTGACGCTGGCGATACCTTAATGTCTTCCCAATTTAATTACACGGAAGCTACTAGAAAAGACTAGAAACCCAACAATCCTAACTAAACCGCTAAGTCAATATTTATTAAGCAAAAAATATTTACATGCGAAGGGAGAATAAGCAAACAACGAGAACACATGAGTTTTTGAAAGAATACGAGTACTCTACGTTTAGCATAGTAACTTATAATTAACTTTATCATTTCTCGTCCTCATTTAAGAGAATTAGCCTAATGTGTAGTTAAGGAATCAAAGCTAAGTGCTCAACACGCACGGTCGAGTAAAAAAATTACTCTTATTCTCGCCATCGGAAAATCTACATTCGTGTCTTCAAACACTTATAAAACATGAGAAAATTTTTAAAATTTGGCCATTTTTAGCCTTATTTTGTAACAAAACGATAAACAAAAAGATAAACTTTGGAAAGCGTGAAGGTTTAGCAAGGCAAGTATCTATTCACCCCCCCCCATACTAAAGTTAAACATTGTCCTCAATGTTTCGAGTCTAGGGGTGCAAACACCCTCATACTAGACACGAAGTCGAATGCCTAATCTAGCATGGAAAGGGTGTAACCAATAAATTAATAGCCGTTTATGAAGTGTGCTAATAACCTAAGGTTAGAACATCAAAGGATATATCATTGATATTGAGAAAGTCTTCAAAGCAAACGATCGAGTGCTCCCATAAACGAACACGAGAGGCTCCAATCGTGAAGATAATGATCATCTAAAAACCACAATGCACAAACAACCGTGGAACAAAGGTTGGAAGGGCACAAATCCCCTCACATTAATCTAATTAGAAAGCAATAATATGTACATAGGATAAGCATGGGACTCCCCTACGAGGCACCTTGTTTTTGATAACCGAGTCAAACGCTCGACTCGAATCCCCATAAATGTGATCATTTAGGGATAATCATGGTGTGGTCAATTTTTGGTGGGGCTTACATGATAAACAAGGCCCAATAAAAACAACCGGTATTAAGGACTAAGTCCTTTGATGGTGCAAAATACCGGGATCGAAGATGGCGTTCTCGTTTTCATTGGAAAAACAAATCAACGCCACTCCATCATGTGTCAACAAAAACCCAAAGGGTTTCAAGAAAATAGATGATAAGAAATAGAAGGGTGGGACAATGGGTAAGGCATAAAAACATTGAGCTACTCGAGGTAGACTCGCACCAATCAAATAGAAAGATTTTCCATTTATTGCATCGGTGGAAGACCGAGATTTCCCTTTATAAGCAATTCCGGGATCAAATATCTCGTCCTCGGTGGAGAAAGGGGAGGGAACATAAGGGGATTCCCCCACACTAAGTCCACACAAAGCATCGTCAAAAGGAGAAGACGAGCTTGTAGCACTCAATACACGTGGTGATGACGGAGTTAGAGTTGTATAAAAATCTTTTAAATCCAATTTAAAATGTTTCCCTTTTTCATCTTTTAAACTCTCCTTGTGAAAACCCGACTTAATTACGTCAAAAATATTTGGTGTTTCTAAAGCAATATTAGTCACACTAAAAATTCTCACATTTGAAAACCGTTTTGGTATAGGTGGTGGTAAGTTCTCAAAACGTTTGTTAGCAAAGAAAACTCCCCCATCGGGATCAACATATTCATCATCTGAAGAATCATTCACAACTGGAAGCGTAGGCTTAACACTCTTAACCTCCACCGGAGGAGGGGACGGAACTTCATTTTTATCATCAACTCCTAAAACTCTTTTTGAAATCTTTTTACAAATGTTTTTGATGGGACTAACATTGTTCAAAGACGTGATAGAATACACATGAGAAAGTGTGGAGTTTTGAGTTGCATTAATGACGAGTTCTTCCTCATTGAAACGAAGAGTGATTTTCCTAGCATGCACATCAATAAGTGCTCTCGAGGTATCCAAAAATGATCGACCTAAAATTAGAGGAACTTTAGGATCGATGGGAATGTCAACAACAATAAAGTCTACGGGATAGTAGAACTTTCCAACTTTCACAAAGACGTCCTCGGCTACTCCACAAGCTAGAATCGTAGAATGATCGGCCATCTCGATTGACATTCTTGAAGGAGTGAGATTGGGAAGATTGAGCGATTTAAAAATCTCAAGAGGCATCAAATTAATACTAGCACCAAGATCGGCCGAGGCGTAGCATTCTTCCATGTCTTGTATAGCACATGGGATTAAAAACTTGCCGGGATCACCGACTTTTTTAAGGTATGCGGCTAAGAAAAACCGAAGAACAACTAGACGATTTTTGCAATTTCTCTTTGTTATTCAACATACTTTTGAAGTTTGCGGCAAATCGAGGCATCATGACTAAGGCGTCGGCAAAACTTATATTAAAATGCAAGTCACGAAACATTTTCATAAAAATTTCAAATTGATAATTATTTCGTTCTTGTGCCTTTTCCTTGTTTCGTCTTGAAGGGTAAGGTAAGGGTGGTGTGGGTTGGGGCATAGGCATAGGCATCAGCCTTGGAATCTCGGGTTCCAATGATGGTAATGGGTCAACCGTAGGTGTGGCATGAGCGGTACTTCGTGGGATTGAGATATGCTCCTTTTCGACCACCACCTCGGGTTCTTTCTCTTTTTCCTTCTCCGTAGAATTACATGGACGAGAAATGGGTTCTTTGAAAGTTTTACCACTACGAGTAGTAATAACCTTCAATTCTCCTTTCGGGTTCACGATGGTATCACTAGGAAGACCACCCGAAAAAGAAGGTTTACACATGATAACTTCAAACATTTTTCCCATTCGGTCTTCAAACTTAGATTGCCTAGCATCCGCTTTTAACAATTCTTGCTTAATCTCATGTTGACCTTGCTCCATTTTTTGTTGATTTTGTTGGAGTCGTTGAACATTTCCTTCCATTTTATTAGCATGAGTCTTAAGTTCATTAGCAAGTTCGTTTTTAAGCTCGTTTTTCAACTCGGATCTTAAGCTAACCATTTCACGTTGCATATTGTCAAACTTAGCATCGTTTGCTTTAGCATAATTCAAAAATTCTCCTTGAATATTTTTGGTGTGATCATTTTGAAAACCTTGTGTGGTAGTTTGAAAATCACGGTTTTGGTTTTGGTTTGAAATTTGCCCATTTCCACTTTGATAATTACCCTTGTTGTAATTACGTTGATTGCCTTGATAATTACCACCTTGATTGTTGTTTCGATAGTTATTAGCATTTTGATTTGATGGAGCTTGATTTTGGCGGGAACCTTGACCGTTTTGGTTATAAGTTCCCGTGGCTACATAAGCACTCGAAGTGTTACCATCCGCGGTAATGCACTCGGAAAGATCATGAGCTCCACCACACGACAAACAACTCTTAGCAACCGCTTTAACCGAAGCGGAATTCGAAGCTTCTTGAGCTTTCCAATGGGACATAAGAGTTGAAAACCTATCGAAAAACCGATTCTCCTCATTTGCCTCATCTTGTAGGGCATTAATGCTACGAGACGATGATGACGAACCCAATTTGGTAACACTCGGTGTGTTACGAGGGCTATAAACCTTAGACCTATTCTCAATTATCACCAAAGCTTCCTCAACCGTTTTACACAAAAAATTACCACCCGCGGCGGCATTTAAATAATCTCTTTCATGATCATTAAGTCCATTGTAAAACGTGTCAATTTGATACAAGTCGGAAAAACCGTGATGAGGACATTCATGTAACATCTCCTTAAACCTATTCCAAGCCGTTGAAAAACTTTCATTTGATTCTTGTGAAAACTTTGAAATCTCGTTTTTCAAATGCGTAGTCTTAGAGGGCGGAAAAAATTGGTTCACAAACTTAGACACGAGATCCTTCCACGTCAATATAGAATTGGGTGCCTCTTTCTCTAACCAAATTTTAGCGGGCCCCGCTAAGGAATACGGAAAAAGCATCATCTTAATCGAGTCATTCGAGACATCCTTAAATTTGCAAGTAGCGGTAAGACGATTGAATTGGCGGATATGGTTGTGTGGATTGTCCTTCTCATCACCACGGAATTTGTTGTTTTGAATCATCGACAACAAACCCGTTTTCACCTCAAAATTCTCCGCAAGGATAGCGGGAATCACAATAGCCTCTCCATGACCCTCGGTGGGTGCTTGAAGTAACTCCATCATAGTTCGATTCGCCATGGTTGGTGCTTCTCTTACAATGGGTTCGTCAATAGGAGACTCCTCACTAGAAAGATTGGGAGTGGGAGTTTTGTTCTTTCGTTTACGTGCACGTCTTTCTTGATTACGAGTTAGCATAAACGTCACGTACAACGAGGGGATGAGCAAAGAAGATTCTTTTTGGTGTTTTGTATTTTTCAATTTTTTTTTGTGGTTTTTGATTGTATTAACCTTTTTGGAATTTGGTGAATGTATTAGGTAGACACAAATCTACAAATCTCCTCCTTAATCAAATCTCTCGATTAAAGAAGCCTCAAGGAATGAAAACGATCACGTGAAGTGAACGCCTTCGATGACTTTAGAACGTTGGTGGAACACCAAAACGTTCAAGAGGGTTTAATCAATGAAACCAAGAAAATATATATGATATGTAATAATACTTTGGGCGGCAAAACCCTCGATTAGCTCTCAAAATCAAATACTCACAAGCAAGCGGAGGAAACGAGGCGACGCGAAGCACTTAAGAGCCTTTTTCCTTTAGGTCGTGAAATACAACGCCTTATACCCACCTTATAGTTTGTATTATCAAAATTAAGCTTCTCGAAAGTATTTATCTATTTTTGCCTTTTTCTTTGGTTTGAGATTCGAATACAATGATTGGGTAATGACCTCCCAAGTCAAGGTTGTGATTTCTCACGTATTTGGAGTACTTGTGAATTTATTGTTCTACGTATACAATATAGTAATAGTATTCACACAAAAACCAAAAACCGATAATACGTATTAGTAGAGTGCTACTAGTACAAATACTAATTATGGTTAGTATATAAAAACAACAATTGCAATCAAAATACAACACGCCTCCCCGGCAGCGGCGCCAAAATGATAGTTGTAAAATCACCACTTGTTTAGGAAAACAAGGCAATTAGGGTAAGTATTAACGAGTAGTTTAGGAAAACCACAAGTTACGACCCAATGAAGTGAGTTCGTTCTCGAGGAGGCTAGTGCGTTGTGTAATGAATTGATTTTGATTTGTGATTATATTGAGAAAAAGAAAAATAGAAATGGGGTAAGAAGAGAATGACGGTTACGAAGACGGATCGAGCTAAGACGAAAAGGTCGTTCACGTAAAACCGTAAAAACTACAAAATTAAAATTTTAACCTAAAAATTAATTAAAAGTTAAAACTAAGTCTAAAATAATATAAATAAGAATAAAAATCCAATAAAACTTAAAACCTTTTATTAATTAAATATTCAATTTTAAATGCTAATTAAAGCCCTAAAATTAAATATAATTAATCAAAATGTCCAAAATATTATTTTATTGAACAAATAACTTACTTATATTATCTAAAGACTAAAAAGTATTTTTCCTAAATTTTAAAAACTATTTTTCTATTTTTAAATCACTAAAAACTATTTTTAAATTGAAATAATAATAAAAAATAATAAAATAATGCCAAAAATGATTTGACAATTTTGAAAATCCTAAATTACTCTAATGAACAGTAGAAAAATGAAAAAGTTTGAAAAATATAAAATTTTTCATTAAAAGACAAAAATAGTTTGAATTAAATCCTAATTAAACTAAATTAATTCTAAAAAATAAATAAAAAGTGAACAGTAAAAACGTTTTGAACTAAAAACCTTAAAATGTTTTTCTTAATCTATGAAAAATGTTTAAACTGAAAAATAAAGATTTTTGGCACTAAATGCCAAAAACAGAAATATTAAAAGTATTTAAAATAGCTATAAAACCTAAAAGATAGAAAATGAACAGTAATAAAAATTCTAATTAAACAGAAAAATCCAAAATTAAATTAGAAAAATATTGAAACAAAAACAGGTCCTAATTCCAATTTTAGACCACAAAAGACAAAATTTATAGGTTTCTGAAAGTGACATGTCAAAAGCTTTTGTCTGCTAGCTTGGCAGTGGGAACTTGTGTGTTAGCAGGGGAAACTTTCTTCCTACTGCTAGTGCAAAATAATGGTCAATTGACCAATAAGCTTAGGAAAGCTTATTTGAAAGCTTTTCTTGGGCAATAAGGGCACTCCCACAACCAGTTGGGTTGTGGGAAGTCAATTAAACAAGAAAATCACAAAGTTACTTCATAAAATCACTCACAAAATCAACAAAAAGCTTACTGATGAAGCTTAAGGTTACTGATGAAGGGTAACCTGATCTATTTGGCACAAAAGTGACTTTCACTTGCTCAAATCTTGCACATAAGTTGACCAATTCACATAAAAACTACTCACAATCCTCAATGAACCTATTCTCTAACAGCTACCAAGATCTAATTGACAAATTCACACAAAAACAGGCATAGAAATGGATTACTGAATTTTGCTAGTGAATAACCTTTTTTAACATGCAAACTTGTTCAAAACTACACCAAAGTGAAAACTAAGTACTAATATCACTTACTAATAACCAAATGAATGTTTTAAACAGGTTTTAAGCCAAGATTAATTCCATTCACCCTAGTTTAAACCCTAATCCAAACACTCCTTAAAATTCTGAAAATGATTTTTATCAAAACAACCCTATCCAAATCTACACAAATCCAACTGAAATAGCTTATAACATGCTTACAAGACCTAAATGAGCATAATCAAACCATACAACACACTTGAACAATTTTCATGCAAAATCACATAATCTCAAAAATCATACACTTTGAAACTACAAACAAGGAACTAGGAAGTTACCTTGTGGGACCCACATCCAGGTCCCACAGTGACTGAAAAGTCACCTCCAAACAAGCCCGGGCTTGTGCTGATCCTTGGACAAAAAAGCTCCTAATAAGCTTCCTGCTAAGAACAATGAACAAACACAATATCCAATTTTCTGATTTTTGAAACTTTTTAAACCTTTTCACAAATGACTTCCTTAAACTCTTTCCTTTAAAAAACACTTACACAAACCAACTAAGAACTTGGAAAACCAAAATTCAGAACAAGATTTAGTCAAATCTTGAACTTTTTTAGAAACTTGAAGTTGCCTTTTGAAAACTCAAAATTACTTCAATAAATTAAGTTTGGAACTCAGATTAATACTCATCAAACACCAACTTTTAACCAAGAAAAGGAATTACAATTTTTATAAAAAATACCAACTTTCATATATTAAAAAGGAATTACAATTTTTGAGTAAAAATCTGGAACAAGTTATAATGGACACATACGTCTCATTATATAGCACTACTCAGAACTATCTAGAATGCTATTAAAATAATACAAGGAAAATCAAAGCCCTAAACCCTAATACATAAAAATCCGAAAATGCCCTTGAGTCTTGACTGAATTCTTGGTCAAAAAGGCTCCATGTGATGTTGCCAGCTGTTGAGAGTTGATCTTGGACGTTTGTTTGAGCTTAGGGACCAAGGAATATCATCTAGCCGTTTATCTTGTCTGGTATTGGGGTTTGGGGAAAGTGACGGGTGTAGGGGACCCCTGGGGAATCACATGGGGTGTTGTGGGATTAATTTTGTGGGTGGGTTTAGGATTAGAAAGAGTTTAATTAAGGATCTGGAAATTATTGGACAAAAACCCTTTGTTTTGATCTTTGTTCATCCTGGGAAATTTTAGGGTTTAAGGGGTGATTAGAGTGTATTTAATCCGTTTTGGGGGTGATTTAATTTAAATAAGGTTTTTGGAGGGAAGATATAACTGATTAAATCAGTTATATAAAAAAAATGGGTGGAATGCAGACGTGGATGGTGTGAGGGTTGTGATTGGTGGATGGAGTTGAGTGGGGTGATGTGGCAGTGGGTGATTGGTGGTTATATGTTTCTTGTCTGGCCAAAAACAGTCCCTCAACTCCTATACTCTCTTCAAATAAAGAATGCAGCTTAAATTCCCAAATCCCTTTGTAAACATCTTTTGGCAGTTTGTCATTTTTGGCACAAGTGTTTTATAAACTTTGAATAAGGACTAAAAGTGCAATAAATGCAATCTTCAAGGACTTTTCTTGATATGTCTTCAAAATCCAAGGATGTATCTTGTATAAATGATTTCTCCAAGGGCCTTTCTTGCCAAATCTTCAAAAATGAGGGACCAATGTTGACAATCTTCAAAACTTCAAGGGCATTTTTGTAAATTCCATTCTTGGGCCCGGTTCATTGTGCGGCTTCGTTTCCCGTGTTCGTTTTTTATTGATTCTTGTGATCTTTTTTTGTCATTTCCTCAATATCCGTACCTAAAATACACAAGCAACAAACACGAGCATACATTTGGCAGTTTTAATGATATTTTATGCATTTTAAGCTCGTTTTGGACGATGAGACCATGTATAAAAGAAGTCTCATCAACCCACAACTCATCACATCGTACTTTGCTAGAACTCGGCTACGCACAAAGCAATACTCTTATTCATTGTGGTTCGGATGTGAATTTGTGGTAAATCACCCTTAAGGTATAATTCAATTAACAATCATAGGTAATTTCAACTTTTACGCACAGGCGAGCCGGGAATTTGGTCAGCGACTAATGGCATAACACCTCCTTCCTTAACAAGGTACATGACCAGCGGTGCGTTAAATCCACTTTATAGTTTGTCTAAATTGAGTAGGTCGTTAGGTTATTATTTCAATTCACCAATCAACGTAATCTTATGTAATTTAAAATCTCTTAACAAATCATTATTTTTAATATGATTTAGTCCATATTATTTTTTTTCAAAAAAACCCTTGTTTACAACAATTCAACAATTATATATATAAACAAGTAAAAAAACTAAATCATAAACACATAGTAACAATTTATATGTGCAACAAATAAATCAAATAGCCACATGCATACGATTTATTCAATAATCATCAAATCTAGGTCTTTATATCTCTACATAAAAGTCTTCCCTAATTCTAGATTTATTGAATCAAATAATCACGTAGCACATAAAATCATATAAACATATAATTTTAAGATCCATGAAAACATGCACGTAATCATGGATTCCCCACAAATCTTAACAATTAAATCTCTACGGATCGTAACCATACATGATATAACAATTAATCATGCAATTTAATCAAAAATTACTCCACATGTAATTTAGGGTTTCAAAACAATTCTTTTTTTATTAAAAATATAGTAAAAACCCTAATTTTTAAAAAACAAAATCCTAATTTTATGAAAAACCTAAAAAACATGTAGTTTTAACTCAAAACAATTATAGTTAAAAAACTTTAGATTTTCGATAATTATAACATGTTAAAACGGCTCTCGATGCCACTGAAGGTTTATTAGTATCATAACAATTATATAAAACCCTAAACGAGTTCAATGCACATATAGCGGAAGCGATTTAACAAGATCATAATTAATAACACAATTATAATTAATCGAATTAGGGTTACATACCTTTATGCTAAATCAATTCCATAATACAAGGAACAAATCACCAATTCTGGTTTATACCATATATACCAAGATATAGTCTAAAGTAAGACTATATTACGTTCTTGTACACACGTAATACAACCAGCTAAAAGTGATTCTAGCACGTGAAAACCGAGCTACAACGCTTGTAAATAATCTACCCAGCAACCCTAAAGAGGGGCGAGGACTAGATTACGTATACAATCGATCGACCAAAAACCAACCGAAACCCTTTGTTGGTGCGGTGTTGCGATCGACCAAAGAGAAGGAGAGGGGAAAGTTATTGTTGTTGTGATTGTGAGGGGATTAAGAGATGTATTTATAGGCCTAAACATCTTATATCCCAAGATAAATATAAGACAACAATTGCCCCCCCCCCCCCCT
Source organism: Glebionis coronaria (assembly GCA_025667525.1). Taxonomy (NCBI): domain Eukaryota; kingdom Viridiplantae; phylum Streptophyta; class Magnoliopsida; order Asterales; family Asteraceae; genus Glebionis; species Glebionis coronaria. Next base: position 329,814,452 of record CM046877.1, read on the forward strand.
TAGGGCATAACCAACGATCGAACACCCCCCCCCCTGTAACACCCCCAAATATACACAATTCAATACAGCGGAAGACTCGTTGGTGTTACGGGATAGCACATTACTCACATCATAGACAACGCTTAAAAATCGCGTCATTTAATAATAAAGCATTTCCATTCATAAATATTAAATTTATATAGGTCCCAAGTCATTGTATTTCATATTAGTTTTACAAATAATTTGAATGGAAATTATTATTTAAGTGCGGGCCATGAATTCTTGTTGTCTTCCCGAGAATTACCTTCAAGTACCTGAGATAAAACATGTTAAAAGAAAAGGTCAGCGAAAACGCCGAGTGAATTCATAGAGTTTTAATTAAATCCATCAATATAACATCAGTATAAAATTATTACCGAAAATCATTTTGTACAAATCTTTGTAATGGGCTATAAAATAGCCAAAGTCATTTTATACAAATCCTTATCAAAAATCATAATATAGGCTTTTGCCTTCAAAATCATTATACGAACCATTTTCGTAAAAACATCATACAATACGTTTTATAACGTTGTATAGAGTTAAATAAAAACCGTTATATGAATATGGTTATGAAAAACCAAAACACAAACATAATATCAATAGTAAGACCCCGTATTGCTAGTCAGGCAATATATCGTAATTTAGTGCGTATAGCAGTATTTCGTTATTTTTGGATTATTATAAGCCACATGACATTGTTACCTTACTATAACAAACAACGGGTAGCTAGCCCGAAACTCAATTTGCCCATCTAAATTAGCATGTCGTCACAATAATCACGCTTGTGTAAATCTTCTCATACATAAATTCGCTTACCAATCAATGTGGCACGACGGGGATCAACCGTCAAGGCGCGAACTGGGGTGATCGTCCCCAAATAGTACTATTATATGCATAAGCGTCTACCAAATCCCGGTAGTTCACAATTCATGCTAATGGGACTTTTAGTGACATAACCTAACTTTAATAATCCATTTCATTTCATCTATCGGGTCATTTAATCATTTATCGGGTCATACAATCATTCTGGTCCAAATTAATAAACAGACAATCGGGACAACTTGTGTCCTATTTCATAAAAACTAACATGTTATCTCCCTCGCGGGTTTATAAAACATTTCGTAAAAACATTTAAAAGAGTGCGAGGCTATGAACTCACGTTGATGTGGGAAAGCGGGTTATCGGCAATTCGGATGTACGGTACGTGCTTCAATCACGGAAACCTAGACGAATAACACTTGTCTTAGACTCTTGTCCAATGACTTTATAAAAATAACAATTATGTATACATGTGATGATTTTATATATATGATGATCAAGTGGGTTTATATATTCTCATTTACTCATTTTAGTGTTATGTGTTGGAAATTTTCAAGAGTAGTTACACTAGTTCAATTTGTTTACATTTTGAAGCCCAATGGGCCTATTACAAGCCCAGTACTTTATATTAGTCCATTTTACACTTTCATTATCAGTATTTATACTTTACATGTTGGGCCCAAATGGGTTAATCCCAATAAGTAATTTTTATAAGTGTTTAACTTATTTAGTTAAATTATTAGTCCAAATATGCTAACTTAGCTCGTTAATGTCCGTATGTCATATAGTTCGGGTTTTATTGGTTTTTACTTGTATTAGGTACTTATATATCAGTATATGACTTTTAAAAACTATACATTAGACGGGTTTGATCGTCTAAGTTTTAATTGGCGAAAAACGTTAATTTTACGGTAATAGCCGAAAAAGTCGTAAAAATCATGTTTATAGTTTTTATAACTTATAAATCTTATGCAACTACCATTTTTATAAAGTGTTCATTTAATTAAACTTATACATATTTATATAAATGAAATCTATAAGTTAGTGGGTTTTAATTCACTTTTTATACTATATTAGTTTGAGTGCTTATATAATACTATTAAACATTAATTCTTCAAAATCTGATTTTTAGTTTCATCTTCCCATTTTTATCATATCTTTAGTTCTATAAGGAGATAGAAGCTCATTTTTGGATGGCATAAACTTCATATTATGTGATACAATTATGTTAGTTATAGCTACTGCTCATTCCATGTCTAACTATCCTTAACAGTCCCTACAAAACAGACTATTCAGATTGGTACACTCATCTTGTTTTGATCATATCTCACTCATTTTGATGATTACATTGCATGGCCAACTCTCACATGTGTATGACATCTAACACTTACTGTAAATGGATTTCACCATGCAATTTTATCAGTTTAAGACTTGGTTACTTACTGTTTTTATACAGCCAACTATTTAAGCATGATTTTAGCCTTGTTTCTTATGGTTATTCATCTTTTTAAGCATATTTATCAACACTTGATCCCCACACAACATTTTTATCATCATATATTCATCATATACATATACAATAAGAAATAAAATACATGATTACATAATCAAAATAACAAGAGGATGGGAAGAACAATCTTTATACCACCAAGATTGTGTAGGTATTCATCAAGGCTTGGATTTTTGATGGAGAAACTTGTGATAGATCAACACCAATCTTCAAGACCACCAATACTTGTAAACTTATTATAGAAATCAGCCCTTGGACTTCATCAAATCACCTCCTTGGATGTTATAATCACCTCCAATCTTCAAGGCTTCAAAGGAGCTTCATTATATGTGAATATAACACAAGGTTTATGGCTAGAATTAATCAAATGAGGGGTGTTTGATGATGGTTTGGACGACAATGGGGAGGATGAGAGGTTTTGGAGAGTAGTTTTCATGTGTAGCTAAGTGTAAATGGTATATGTGAAGTGGTTTTGTGTAAGTGCTAGCTTACATGTTAAGCTTGGTAAGACAAGTGTAGCAACTTGTTTATGTAAAGTTGACACCTCATGGTGTTGGTGGTAGCTAGTGAACCGTCCCATGTGTGGGGTGAGGCAAAACTTGTTTTGTCTCATCCCACTAATTTACGGGTACTCCTCGATTCTAGTTTCCTCGATTTGCGTGCCCTCGGGTCATTTTACGAAAAACGTTTTTATAAATTATGAATCAACGGCACAAAACGAATCTAATAAAAATTGTCTCATCAAAAACGGAGTTCGAAAACGTAAATACGTAATCTTAAGGTTTCCGGTTTAGTCGTAAAGGACGCTAAATTAAAATCGTAAGTCCTAATCTCTTCTCGTAAATTTGTGAGTTTATGAACCAACTCAAAATTAAAATCCCAAAATAATATTTACGGATAAATTTATTTTCTGAAATGTCGGATTGTCGCCAAAGACGGTGTATGTAAACGTAAGCACGTAACGTAGAATCCTCTGGTTTAGACGTAGTCGATGCTACTTCAAGACGTAAATCCAAATTTCTTCCCAAAAATAAGTGAGTTCATATTATAACATTAAAATAATGTTTTCAAATAAATATTGAGAATAAAATATAAACCATAAATTGACGGATTGTCACAGCATTTACCCCTAAACAGGATCTTTGTCCTTAAAGATCATCTTATCTTACTACTCGCTTCTTATAGAGTTAAAGCCATGTGGGTATTTCCTCCACATTCGGTCTTTTCTCACAAGTGTAATTCATTACAATACGCGAGTTTCATCAAACATAACTACGGGAATAAGATCAGGCTTAATGTTGACTTACTTTCTCTATCCATGATGTTCACGGGTTTTTGATGAATGCAACTTTTCGCCGATCTAAACTTTATCAAGAAGAATTCAGATTTTCACTTGATAGACATTTTATCAAGTTAGACATACGAAACATAATTCACGCAGCTCTTGAAGTCCTAGGGTAGATCCAGCTTATATGCCTTTCAAGCCAATCTTTTACATCATCTCAATGGTCCCATACAACGGGGACTTATATCCCATGATATTTCAGATCATCAATTCATTTTTCCATGGTTAAATTTTTTGGTATAACTTCGCTACCCATCTGGCACTTCAAGATCTACATTTAATATTCACATAACCTACTGCCCACTACCAGCAGTCAATAATCAGATCCTAATTTCAACAATCATTTCAGGTCTCGCGGGTCGAGTATTTTGTAAAATTAGGTTTGTCATCATAGGCAACCTTAAACCTAAAATACATGTCCAACTCACAATGGGTGTATGTCGGGTGTCTTCATCCCAACTCCTGCTTACAGATGCTCTAATATTTAGATCCTAATAAGATTCAATCTCGATCCTAATACGATAATTATACATGATAATCTCTCCAAAGGAAAACACTTATACGGTTTATTACCAAAGGTCAATCATTCAAGCATAAAACAACACTTCTAGTGTTGTGTATCATTACTTTACCTCGTCCCTTCGATTGGGGTGGTAAAGAGTACTCTCATCAAGGTTCGTTCCCAATGACTTCTGAGCAAATCTCTAGAAATTCGATGCAAAGCGAGGATCTTGATAGAGATGATCGATACAGGCACACCATGTTTACATAACTCCTTTAAACACAAAAGAGTCAATTTCTTCATCAAGAATCTATCATTAACAGGAATGATATTAGCAGATTTGGTCAGTCTGTCGACGATGACCCAAATCGAATCAAATTCAGATGATGACCTTTGCAATAGTTAGACGTTTACTAATGTATGAGGCGATGTCTGCCTTCATAATTTGTCATTAGTACAACTTCTTCAGGCAAAGATACATTAAATCATAAATGTCATGAATAAAATACTTATACTTACAAGATTCCAATATAACTATATCTCACAATCCTCCATATTTAGACAACCACAAGTGACCTTTTAATCATTTAACGCCATCGGCTTCTCAATTCTAATGGTTCATATTAGCCGTGAACCCCTTTTTATTATCTATATTATCCTTCTTATAAGCATTGTTTATTTTTATATTGTTCGGCAATTTATTTGCACCTTCATTATTAAGGAACATGTCCTAATTGATTCTTTATCCTTTCTATATTACATTCATCTACCCTGATGAAATAATTATCATGACCGTATTCATTCAAAATTTCTTTCTTCATATTTCTATGTTTTAGTTTCGTCTCCACTATTATTTTTTACCAGTTTTGCTCAATCCGATGTTTAAAGCGTCGATAATTACTACAAGTAATTAAATAATAAATATTTAATTTTTATGAAACGTAAACGCAAAAAGTTTTTTTTTTAAATTTTCTCAGTTTGTCCAGTTATATAAAAATGTTCAAAATAAATTTGAATTTAATTAACACAATTTTGTTGATTTATCGGAAATAATTAGTAAGATCCGTAAATGTTCGAAAAACCTTCGTTTATTCTTTGGTAAAAAATTTCTTAGTTGAAAAGCAAAAATTGTCGTCAATTTTAAGTCATGGTTTAACGGATTCCTTAATCCCTCTTAGGTTGTCTTGAGGTATACACAAACATTTACCCTTAAACAGGAGTTTAGTTAAATGTTTTGGGTATAAGGGAATAATCCCTTAAAAATACTTTTGATAAAACATTTGTCAAAACATATTTGCACTTTCTTTTTTTTTTCTTTTTTTTGTAAAACCCAAAGTCTTAAATGGCTCTAATCTTTGAAGAGTCAATATATTCCATTATCTATTAATCACACGGTCAATTAATATAAAGGATTAAGTCTTAAATCACATGTTAATTATTCAAGGTACAGGTTTTTATTGTTCAGCCAATTCAGGGCAGTCTATATATGATTATTAACTCATTCCTATTCTTATAAACAAACAGATGGTCCTCAATGATCACAAGCATGAATTTATCCAATTTCAGCCTACACACGTGATTCACTAAATTTATGGATGCTACATGTGCATTGGTCAATCCAAACAACATCACGTGAAACTTATAATGTTCATTACAATTTCTAGATGTAGTGATTGGAATAGATAATCTTTTTCGCGGACGCGAAGTTGATGATAACCATGTCGTGGATCAAATCTTTAGAACATACGCTAGAACCTTGTAAATGATCGAACAATCTATCACCTTGGGTAGTGGATATAGATTTTAATCGTCAATTTACTTAGTTCACAGTAATCAATAAACATAAAAAATGATAACATCATAGCTCTTCATGATGACGAGCTTGGTAGAATAAAATCTTACTCTGACAACTCTCTCAGTTGTACGGTGATTCTTTTAATTCAGATGGTGCTGACGTATAGTGCACACGCCACAGGTGCAGCACCGGGAATATAATCAATACCAAATTCAACTTACCTTAATGGCGAAGGTCTAGGTAATTCACCCGCAAATACCTCCTAAAGTTTCAAATAACAGAAACATATTTTAATAAATTTATTTTAAGTTCTTTCTAGATTACAAGATCTATGGCTAGTTCACAACCATTCACGGTATAATTTCAAGTCTAAATGCAGGATATGGTCATCCATCAAGAATTATTTAGATCACTTTTGATAATCAACATCTTATCATTTAGGGGAATTCTACTCGAGTTCCCATCAATTAAGACAATGTCGTCATGTCATAATCAATCAATCCATTCTACTGGCATTACCAACTTTTTAGGTTTATTGTCGTCGATAAGATGTGAACTTCTCAAAAGACTAATAATAATTTATAATCCTTCACAAATTCAAGGATATCAGGAGACATAACTAACCTTAAAAGAGTAAGGTCAATGCATATCTATGCGAGAGAATTTCAAATCAGATACAGACGAAAACATTTAACGAATATGAATATATCCCATATTTTCATAATTTGAGTACGCATTCGAAAGCTCCTCGGATCGTTACCCAGGTCATTCAAATGAAATCAAATCAAAAGAAATGATAGGAACGTCGATACATCCAGTCGGGTATCAACACTCGGTAATCAAATACTTTTCCTAAGAATCTCGCCACGGGAGAATTGGACAAGAAGGGAATATCAATTGTCAAATAAGACAAATTCCACAGATGAGTAAATTCGACTCAGAAGAATAAATAGTACCGGCACATATGTAGGTGTCCGTATCAATATGTCCCGGTTTTCAATTCTTGCAGATCTCATAAAATTTAATCTTTCACAATCTTCAAAGAAAATTTAGTGTTTATTAATAATTTCATGGTGACTACTAATTAGCCTTGCATGGTCACTTCCAAATTGTATGTAGGCGCGCAACTATATACAATTTCAAGATTAACGATGCAATACTCAGTTCGTCAAAATTTTATCATCATGTTTATAATAAAATATTTTCATGCTTAATTCTTAAATAAGAATCAAAAATAAGTTTACAATGATTTTCTTTGTTATGAAAACAGTTAAGTTTTCCAAAGCGTTTCATAAACAACTTTATTTCGATAACGACTATTTATAAGTCTCACTTTAAATAACCCATATGGTGATGAAAACCTAATTTTTCTCAAGGGATACTGTTTTATCTTTATAAAAACAATGAGTGATCTGCAAAAGAGTGATGAAAAGTTGTTCACCAAGAACTAACTTCAACATGCTAGGAAATGAGCTTAGCCACTTAATCATGAGGTTCATGACCTCGATGGCACTTAAAAATAATAATTCACAACGTAACTCAAATCGAGATGAGTACTTGTTCAATGGTTGCATCACTAATGCGAACATTAGGATGAAGCAATAAAGGATAGATAACATCGATACATGTAGGATTTAGCAATCAAAGGTAGTCTTTTCATTAATCACAAACAAGTCAAAAATGTACCGTAACACATTACGTGTCACTATGTCATACAATTCCAAGAACTCATCCTACCAACTGATGTCTCAGTTAAGTTAGGGATTATTTTTAAAAGATACCACAATGAATACTAATCTACAAGAGTCATTAGATGTCCCACCTGTCCCAGAAGATCCATCTGTCCCAATTTAGAAGAATATTTCTTCAATTTATTTATTGGACACTGGGCATCCTCGTCATTGGACAATGGCCTAGGAACAATACTTAACACGAACTAACAATCATTTAAAACCTTATAATTCAATTACAGGAGTTAACGACTTCCTCTTAACAGTTTCTTATTCCATACGGGTTAAATTTTACTTCATTCAAGTTTCAACCAAATCATACTCAATGCGATATCCTACATCGTTCTCCAATACTTTCAACCTTATTCTTAGACCTTAATAGGGCAATAAAAGCTCGATATGTATAACACTTAATTTCAAATCCTATATCTCCTTCATCAATAGTTATCAAATGAGTCACTAGTATGAAATGACTCGATCATTCAATTAGACTTCTCGGAAAGGTACTAGTGGCATGAGGCTTTTGGGTAATGGTTCCAATGACAGCCTCAAGTGCAACATTCACTCTTTCGATTTTAATTTAAGAATTGGGTGACAACGAATCAGATGACACCTTTCCGGGTGGTAACGTTTTGTCAAACTCCACTCTATAAGGAAAGACCGTCATGACATCGATATCAGTTTTAATCTCGCCAATTATTCTTCAATATCACCATCAACTAATATCTATATTTCTATGAATATTAACATTTTGTTGGGATCATAAATATCCACAACTTGGTTTAGATCTAGGATAGCTAGAATTCCTACGAGAATAGCTTCGATTAATTTACTAGGAGATTTAGGGTTCCTTGTGACAATCTACGTCGTATAAATACCTCGTATAAATATCAAAATAATCATCAAACAATCATGTAATAAAATTACATCATATATATATATATATATATATATATATATATATATATATATATATATATATATATATATATATATATATATATATATATATATATATATATATATATATATATATATAGATATATATATATATATATATATATATATATATATATATATATATATAATCCAAGTTATATATATATATTAAAATAACACTTCTCAGTCTGGCCTTGTCGGTAACTCGGGAATTCCGGCACCGTTATAGTCAAAAGATTTTTAGACATTTTTATAAAAATGTTTATAGTTAAAAGATTTTGAATTGTTTTATTCAAAACCTTGGTTTTAAAAATCTTTCGTTCTCTATAACGAGAGCTCTTGTACCAAACTGTAACACCCTCAAATATACACAATTCAATACAGCGGAAGACTCGTTGGTGTTACGGGATAGCACATTACTCACATCATAGACAACGCTTAAAAATCGCGTCGTTTAATAGTAAAGCATTTTCATTCATAAATATTAAATTTATATAGGTCCCAAGTCATTCTATTTCATATTAGTTTTACAAATAAATTGAATGGAAATTATTATTTAAGTGCGGGACATGAGTTCTTGTTGTCTTCCCGAGAATTACCTTCAAGCACCTAAGATAAAACATGTTAAAAGAAAAGGTCAGCGAAAACGCCGAGTGAATTCATAGAGTTTTAATTAAATCCATCAATATAACATCAGTATAAAATTATTACCGAAAATCATTTTGTACAAATCTTTGTAATGGGCTATAAAATAGCCAAAGTCATTTTATACAAATCCTTATCAAAAATCATAATATAGGCTTTTGCCTTCAAAATCATTATACGAACCATTGTCATAAAAACGTCATACAATACGTTTTATAACGTTGTATAGAGTTAAATAAATACCGTTATATGAATATGGTTATGAAAAACCAAAACACAAACATAATATCAATAGTAAGACCTCGTATTGCTAGTCAGGCAATATATCGTAATTTAGTGCGTATAGCAGTATTTCGTTATTTTTAGATTATTATAAGCCGCATGACATTGTTACCTTACTATAACAAACAACGGGTAGCTAGCCCGAAACTCAAATTGCCCATCTAAATTAGCGTGTCGTCACAATAATCACGCTTGTGTAAATCTTCTCATACATAAATTTGCTTACCAATCAATGTGGCACGACGGGGATCAACCGTCAAGGCGCGAACTAGGGTGATCGTCCCCAAATAGTACTATTATATGCATAAGCGTCTACCAAATCCCGGTAGTTCACAATTCATGCTAATGGGACTTTTAGTGACATAACCTAACTTTAATAATCCATTTCATTTCATCTATCGGGTCATTTAATCATTCATCGGGTCATACAATCATTCAGGTCCAAATCAATAAACAGACAATCGGGACAACTTGTGTCCTATTTCATAAAAACTAACATGTTATCTCCCTCGCGGGTTTATAAAACATTTCGTAAAAACATTTAAAAGAGTGCGAGGCTATGAACTCACGTTGATGTGGGAAAGCGGGTTATCGGCAATTCGGATGTACGGTACGTGCTTCAATCAAGGAAATCTAGACGAATAACACTTGTCTTAGACTCTTGTCCAATGACTTTATAAAACTAACAATTATGTATACATATGATGATTTTATATATATGATGATCAAGTGGGTTTATATATTCTCATTTACTCATTTTAGTGTTATGTGTTAGAAATTTTCAAGACTAGTTACACTAGTTCAATTTGTTTACATTTTGAAGCCCAATGGGCCTATTACAAGCCCAATACTTTATATTAGTCCGTTTTACACTTTCATTGTCAGTATTTATACTTTACATGTTGGGCCCAAATGAGTTAAGCCCAATAAGTAATTTTTATAAGTGTTTAACTTATTTAGTTAAATTATTAGTCCAAATATGCTAACTTAGCTCGTTAATGTCCGTATGTCATATAGTTCGGGTTTTATTAGGTACTTATGTTGGAAATTCACTTTATGTGACGACATTTAAGAATTCCCATTAGTTATCATAGTCACACACGCTTAGACTAGACTAGGTACGTTGTATAGTTTAAGTAGCGTGTGTGACTATATATACCCCTCCTAGGCTTCCAAGGAGGGGTGTTGCTTGTGTTTTTCCATTTGTGTTTTAATACATTTTTCTTTCTTTAACACACAACCTCTCTTCTCTCTCTCAACAATGGCTTCCACCACCTTCCACCACCATGTTAGACCACCGGATCTATAATAGCAAATCCACAATTGGCATCAGAGCCTCGGTTCATTCCTTGGATCTTGTTTTTGTTTCGATTTGGTGGTCTAAAAATTTTTTCTTTGTGTCTCGTTCTATAAATTTTTATGGTCTGATTTGTTATCTCTTTGTAACGAGGTCATCATTTCTGTCATATTATTATCTTTGTTTCACAGTCAATCCTTTGTCACGATATTATGTTTGTGGTCATTCTTTGATTAATCTTTGTTCATTCTTGGTTTCATCAAACATTTGTCCATTTTTACACGTTTTTTTTGTTCCTTGCATCTAACAGATCTAATTTTTTACTGGTAAAAGGACAGAATACAAAATAAATGGGCAGATCCACCATTTTCGGTTTTAAAACCCTTTTCCGACTGGTTTTCCGACAGCTTATTCCGATGGGGATTCAGATTACGCTTATTCCGATGACTATTCGGATGGTTATTCCGATGGCTATTCGGAATAGCCATTCCGATGGGGTGTTTGTTTGATTCCGATGGATACTTAAAAATAACATTCCGATGGAGACGACAAATCATTCCGATGGTGCATTATTTTTTCTGAAAACATTTCCTTGAGTAAAAAACCAAACATACCCAAACCTACAATGAATTCGACACCAACTCAAAACCAAATCAAACCATGACCAGTTTTAACAAAACTCGTGACCATGACAAGTGTCAAAATAACCAAGTCCATGTAAACCAACTCAACCGAGTTAACTCGGTAATTACCGAGTTGACTCAGTTTACTCACTGAGTCTGACTCAACAATCTTCACCTCATACCATTATCAACTTCAACAACCCCGTTTCAATCTATCTAATCCCATCGCCTCATTTATCCACAATTATCAACTCTAATCCCATCAAGACTCGAACCAAAACTGAACTCATTTAAAAATCCATTAAAAGATCTCAGTTTCGTTTCTTAAGTAGCTTTTGAAGATTTATTAGATCATTAAGATCTATTAGAAACGACCTCATCATAGATCTTACTATGTATGGTATTCACCATATTTGATATTCGAAATTAAAGTATGGTTTATAACAATTATGTTACAACCTTACTTTCATTCGATTCGGACAGAACAAGACACCATGCAAAACAATAAACCTACCCGAGATCTACCTAGAAGATTTGGTGATTATATTCTTCTCGTATGGTTCGAAAGATAAGGTAACAGATACAAATGGTTTTGGATTCGGTTATTTCGGTGGTTTGTGGATGATCTGATGAGAATGATTCTTTTGATTTATTCAAGTCAAATGATTCATTTCGTGGGTTTGAAGCTCTGCCTCGAAGGTCAACAGAAAAACATATGAGTTTCATTTCTTATTGCTTCTTTGGGATGAGATTGAAAGAGATCATGAGATTGATGATTATATTTTATTGGTTGTTGGGTGTTTGATAAGAGATTAGATGATTTCGGTTTGTGATCTATCTTGATGATGAATCGGTGGATGAGAAACTGAGATTAGGAGTGAAAACGAGATGGGGATGGAGATTTGGTTGGGGATGAGTGGAGTTTGGTGAGGGACGGAGTTTACAATGGAAGGAGAGTTTTTCTGTTGTGACTGCGTTTTTTATGAGCACCAAATTAGGGTAACTGAGATATATAATCCATATCATCATTTTTGGACCGAGTTTGATAAAAGCTGATTATTGTTTGGACTATTTTGAATGATGATGGGCCGGTGTATATGATATTATAGCAAAGGTGCATAATGGGCCATCTATTTATTGTTCAAACGTGATGGGGAAGAAGTAAATGTGATATCCATATATCATTTATCATCCAATTTGATAAATGTTAATATCTTGATTAACAATTCAAAAAGTGACGCAACAAAAAGACGAGACAAAGTGACAAGACAAATGTGACGAGAATTTATTTGAGACGAGACCAAGAAAAATTTGGTTATATTTTTAGTGACTACAGATTTTGTTTGATCGGGTATTAATTACGTGACGTTGAAGACGGATTTTTCGAAGGCGTGTATTTATTTTATCTTTCAAAGATAACTTGCTCGTGCTTAATCTTAGAATGACGACTTGGTTATCTAGTTTCCGGGTTCGGGGTGGTTGGTTGATGACTCGGATAACTATCACTTAAAGGGGTTACATTGTTGTACTCAGTGTCACGCGCTTAGTCGACGTGGATAAATTCAAGAGGTGTTGTGCTTATAGACTTCATCAGTGATGCATTGGGTACTTAGAGATTTCTCCACCGTTCTTCATTCAACAATAGTGCAAGCTTAAGTCACAAGATCGAAGGATTCTTATTCAGTTTCACGTTTGATGTATCCGGTTCATTCTATCAGTGGTCACTTTAAATTGCTTTCAAGTGGGTTGGTAAAGATAGCCATGGAGAGTTTATGAGTAGAGATTTTCGATCAACAACTGATTCTCACAAAAATATATAATTCAGCTTATTTATTATTCTCACGAGATTTCAGGTTCATGTGCGTATGATTTATTGATGGTTCCGAGTTTCGAAACCATCAAGGGGGAAGAAGAAGACACATTGAACGCACAATGAGTACACGTGATGAACTTCATACCTTCTTTTGATTTGAAGACATTTCGGGATGACATTTGTCATAGCCGCAGAAAAAATCAGTGTTTTAACTCGTGGCGTTATCAATCTCTAAACGGTACACTACTGATTCGAGGTTTAATTGTTTGATTGTTGAAATTAAACATCATCATTATCCTATATGGAGAGATATGCATTCCCGGGACTTAATTGACTCTGGTGCATCTCCGGAAGAAGATATGTGCATTTTCGGGACTTAATTGACTCTGGTGTTACGATGTCAACTTCATGAATAGGATAAAGTGTCCACTTCAGTATTTGAGCTTCATAATTAGGATTGATTTACTTTCTTCAACTATGTGGGGGAAGAAATGTCTTGATTCTTTCTAGTATGCATAACTTGAACTCTTAGGGGGAAGAAAAATTCAGAAGAATTATTCAAGCGTGAGAAGAGAAGTTGTTGATCTACTTGGTGTGCCCCAAGCTTTCAATCTCTCTTAGCAACATTATCATGTTATATGATGGGATTTGCTTGTTAGATTCGGCTGTGCGCTTAATCATCCTAAGCTTTATTGAAAGCTTTGAAGTTGCTTACGAGGATTATCGGTTTAGGGGGAAGCTATTTAAAAGCTTCTACATCAAGTTTATGTGGCATGAATTAGGGGGAAGTTAATTCAGAAGCTTCTCCTTAACCAGAAGTGTATGGGTTACTTAGCTCGTGCCATTACAGTATTTCTTCTACAAGTTACCTTAAAGATGAGTCGTTTTGAAGACGAAGGCCTCAAAAGACTTCATCAGCATTGGACGCTTCATGAAATCTCTTGTTCTTAATCATTATGTACTTGTTAGGAAGAATATTGTAAGACTTTATGTGACGACATTTAAGAATTTCCATTAGTTATCATAGTCACACACGCTTAGACTAGACTAGGTACGTTGTATAGTTTAAGTAGCGTGTGTGACTATATATACCCCTCCTAGGCTTCCAAGGAGGGGTGTTGCTTGTGTTTTTCCATTTGTGTTTTAATACATTTTTCTTTCTCTAACACACAGCCTCTCTTCTCTCTCTCAACAATGGCTTCCACCACCTTCCACCACCATGTTAGACCACCGGATCTATAATAGCAAATCCACAGTCTAAGTTTTAATTGGTGAAAAACGTTAATTTTACGGTAATAGCCGAAAAAGTCGTAAAAATCATGTTTATAGTTTTTATAACTTATAAATCTTATGCAACTACCATTTTTATAAAGTGTCCATTTATTTAACCTTATACATATTTATATAAATAAAATCTATAAGTTAATGGATTTTAATTCACTTTTTATACTATATTAGTTTGAGTGCTTATATAATACTATTAAACATTAATTCTTCAAAATCTGATTTTTAGTTTCATCTTCACCATTTTTATCATATCTTGAGTTATATAAGGAGATAGAAATTCATATTTAGGTGGCATAAACTTCATATTATGTGCTACAATTAGGTTAGTTATAGCTACTGCTCATTTTATGTCTAACTATCCTTAACAGTCCCTACAAAAAAGACTATTCAGATTGGTACACTCATCTTGTTTTGATCATATCTCACTCATTTTGATGATTCCATTGCATGGCCAACTCTCACATGTGTATGACATTTAACACTTACTGTAAATGGATTCCACCATGCGATTTTATCAGTTTAAGACTTGGTTATTTACTGTTTTTATACAGCCAACAATTTAAGCATGATTTTAGCCTTGTTTCTTATGGTTATTAATCTTTTTAAGCATATTTATCAACACTTGATCCCCACACAACATTTTTATCATCATATATTCATCATATACATATACAATAAGAAAGAAAATACATGATTATATAATCAAAATAACAAGAGGATGGGAAGAACAATCTTTATACCACCAAGATTGTGTAGGTATTCATCAAGGCTTGGATTTTTGATGGAGAAACTGTTGATAGATCAACACCAATCTTCAAGACCACAAATACTTGTAAACTTCTTGTAGAAATCAGCCCTTGGACTTCATCAAATCACCTCCTTGGATGTTATAATCACCTCCAATCTTCAAGGCTTCAAAGGAGCTTCATTATATGTGAATATAACACAAGGTTTATGGCTAGAATTAATCAAATGAGGGGTGTTTGATGATGGTTCGGACGGCAATGGGGAGGATGAGAGGTTTTGGAGAGTAGTTTGCATGTGTAGCTAAGTGTAAATAGTATATGTGAAGTGGTTTTGTGGTTTTGTGTAAGTGCTAGCTTACATGTTAAGCTTGGTAAGACAAGTGTAGCAACTTGTTTATGTAAAGTTGACACCTCATGGTGTTGGTGGTAGCTAGTGAACCGTCCCATGTGTGGGGTGAGGCCAAACTTGTTTTGTCTCATCCCACTAATTTACGGGTACTCCTCGATTCTAGTTTCCTCGATTTGCGTGCCCTCGGATCGTTTTACGAAAAACGTTTTTATAAATTATGAATCAACGGCACAAAACGAATCTAATAAAAATTGTCTCATAAAAAACGGAGTTCGAAAACATAAATACGTAATCCTAAGGTTTCCGGTTTAGTCGTAAAAGACGTTAAATTAAAATCGTAAGTCCTAATCTCTTCTCGTAAATTTGTGAGTTTATGAACCAACTCAAAATTAAAATCCTAAAATAATATTTACGGATAAATTTATTTTCTGAAATGTCGGACTGTCACCAAAGACAGTGTATGTAAACGTAAGCACGTAGCGTAGAATCCTCCGGTTTAGACGTAGTCGATGCTACTTCAAGACGTAAATCCAAATTTCTTCCCAAAAATAAGTGAGTTCATATTATAACATTAAAATAATGTTTTCAAATAAATATTGAGAATAAAATATAAACCATAAATTGACGGATTGTCACACCCCCCCCCCATGGGGTGTACCGGAACCTTCCGTTCTTCTTTCCTTTAGTATACATACTATATATTTATTTAACGCTCGTTATAACTTAACTATTAGTTATTTAACGATCGTTAAGGTTATATAGTTACTTGCTCGGTTAAATTAATAAATACATAAATATATTTATTAAATAAATTAATAAATACAGTAAATATATTTATTAATTATATTAACTCTTTACGTATTATGTGCAATCCCGTAATCTCGAGTTCGATCCTATCACACGACTATTAAATATAAGTCCATAAACTTACAGTTTGTACCGTCAATCATGGCTATAACTAGTACAGTAGATTTAGATCCGTGAGGTGGGGCATAATACGATGGTGTGGCTTGGGAACTTGTTCAGTAAGTGCGAAAAAAGTCAACAGAAATTGGTTGAGACACAGTGAGATCAACTTTAGTCTGCACAATTCGGAACAGTTGATGCATATACAAATTGCGAACTTTTTCCCCGAAAGAAGTGTCGCCGAGTACGTATTCTTTTACACCTAAGCATAAAGCAACAAGAGTTGAATAAATAAATGGAAATTGAGGGAATTATTATTGTAATTATTATTGATGAATATTAGATACTAACTGCATATAAGTTGGAAACATAACTGCTGTAAGTGAATAGAAAACATATCGACATAATAACACTATAAAATCAACTATGATCATCTACGAATATAGCTTACTTATAAATAAAATTATCTTATGCACAACAATCACACAATGCATGAGATAGTGTTTGGTTCAGCTTCTTAGTATAATTTAAAGAATTTAATGTTGCATTAAAAGATTAATGAACACATATCATAACTCCTAGACTCTAAACAATAAGTAAAGAAACTAGAGAATGTGAATAGACCTTTTCATTTCATTCTGAACAAACGCCTCAGTGAATACAAACCAACTAGGTAAAGCCCTCCACATTCTCAAGGTTCAGCTCTAGGTACACAATGAATTTTTATAATCGTTGCATAAGCTTGATCGGAAATTATAAAAGCACTAAATGACTGAATTAGGTCGACTTTAGCATCTATATTGTTGTGAATCAGTGTAGACATAGTTTCTAATCATAAGATATCGATAAACCTCTTACAGATTAAGTGAAAATGCTTCTAAAATATAAAATGGAAAGGGATTGGTATATTCAGCATGGTGTACAGGTTGAGACAAAAGTATTCTTTAATAAATTCGCCTCTGACAGGGAAGTCAACAATGAAGGCACTTTTATTTAGAAATATTTCATTGACATGCTCCGGGGTACAAGGCGTCAAGGCCCAACTGTCCTACCCTAAATTTAACAAACATATGACGCAATTTAAACAAAAAAATGCATTAAGTTTAGTTAATAGATGCCTTTTTTAACAAACATATCCCCTAAATTTAACAAACATATTCAAATTTCAGATAATAAATAACAATTTTAAACAACCAAATATTAACATATTGTATTAGGGGAAATGATCCTGCTGCGTACAATAGACAAATTAATTGCAACAGGTTTTTTTGTGCCAATTTTTACTCAGTGGCCCATTTAACAAACATAAAAGAGCTGCAATCCATCCTCGTGTAATTGTATCTTAGGTCTGTAGTAGACAAGTATATGGTTTTGAACATGTGATTAAGTAATCTGTGCCAATTAATATGTAACCTATCACCTGTATTTTCTTTTTTGGTCTGCAAAAGTTTTATTCCTAAGATAAATTAGTTGAATAGATGACAAGGGTCTATAGGATCGTACCTGGGATCTGTAGCTGGTATAAAACGTATACTTCAGTTGCTTGCTGCATTTTCTTCATTTGAAACTCCTTCAGGAACCATCACAAAGACATCACCTGAACCTTGTAACAAGCTTGGTTACCCAACGCTTTATGATAACAAAAAAATGCATTAATAATACTAATGCATGCCCTAAATAATAGTAATTGATGCCCCGAATGTTAACAAACAGAGGCCGTAATAATGCATATACCTTACTTCATACATATACTGTTTAGAAACAACATTTTTAGCGTCTCGCTTTGTCAAACATTGTTAGTTCACTTTTTCATAACATGATTAACCATCTCATTTTCTGTTAACTCTAATAAGACATGTGGCCACTGTATACACGAACGTACACATAAAAACAAAGAGGCTGAAATTAACCCGAAGTGTAATATTCATGTTTACAGCTTCCTAAATCATTTAATTATAGTAGAATTAATTGTAACTATATAGTTTTTCAATGTTACTTAAAAAGTTAACATCTTAGGTGTTAATAAAAAATATAACCAAATATCCCTTGATTTATAACTAAAATATTATTGCCTTAAAATAGTCGTGAACTGATTCCCTAAAACGATTTTGAATTGATGCCCAAAAATAGTTTTAAACTGATACCCGAAAATAATTTTGAACAGATGCCCGAAAATAGTTTTGAACTGATGCCCAAAAAAATTATTAAAAAGAATTCCCGTAAACAAATAAAGGGATCTCATAATATAACATTCAAACATATGCCATTATAAACAAATAAGCTGATGCGCTAATATAGCGATAAAAATCATAAAGTTTCTGTTAGTGATGTATCTTCTGTCAAAATGTGAGTTTTCAGAAAGCTATAAAGGTTCAACCTTTATCATCAGTTAAGTGTTTTATAGTTATCAAATTTATACAAGCAACAAAAAGAAAACTAGAGAGGTTAAAGAACTGTGACCTTGAAAATATCAATGTTTGAGCTGAAACATAATTCAGGCCTGAGTTTAAATATGCACACAATGATTCTAACATCTTCAGCCTCCAAAGAGCCATCTGGATAGTTAACACGTCACCATGATCCCGAGGACCTCAATTATCAGATATTAGGAGGGAAACGACCTACATATCATAAGGACCAAAAGAGCAAAGAGGCTGAAAGTATCCAAAGCGTAATACTAACACTTTACAACCTCCTAAATCACTTAATTATAGCAAAATCAATTGTAAATATATAACTTTTCAATCTTACTTAAAAGGTAACATGTTAACTGTTAAGAAAAAATATGGACACTGATAATTGTATTTTATACACTTGTTTTGGAAATAAAGTGTAATTAGGGTAAATACACAAGTAGTTTAGGAAAACCACGAGTTATGACCCTAAGTGGGGGTCGTTCTCGAGGAGGCTTGGTGTGTGTGTGTTAAGAATTGAATAATTATGTAATTATATTGATTATGAGAAAAGAAAATAGAAATGGGATAAGAAGAGAATGACGGTTACGATGACGGATTACACTAAGACGAAAAGGTCGTACACGTAAAACCGTAAAAAGCACCAAATTTAATTTTACCCTAAAAATTCCTAAAAAATTGCAAAAAATCCTAAATAATGTATTAAGAGTTTACAAAAAATCAAAAATTACCCAAACCTTTTATTTAATTAAATAATGATTTTTTAATGCTAATTAAAGCCCTAAAAATCAATTTAAATAACAAAAAGCCCAAAATGAGATTTATCACTTTGTAAACCTCTAAAATGACCTAACTTAATTTAAAGCTAATTTTGAAAATTTTAAAATTAATTAAAACTATTTAAAAACAATTAAAAACTATTAAAACTTAAAATAATTATAAAAATTAATCTAAACACAATAAAAATATTCTAAAAGTTGTAAAATTCCTAACTTTATGTTTTCAACCTAAGAAAAATGTAAAAACATGAAAAATCTAAATTTAATTTTTGATAATAAAATAATATTAAAAAATCTAAAATTTATAAAAAATTCTAAAAACTTGCAAACTAGCTTAATTTAATCTAAATAAACTGAAAATGAAGTTGAAATTACAAAATACCCCTAATGGGCCTTCAAATGGGCAAAAAGTCAAAACAAGCCTTTATTGGGCTAAAATTGGGCCCAATAAGAAAAAGTTTATAAAAATGGCCCAAAAGCTCCTATATTACTCAAAATTTGATTTTAAACACAACTTTTCAAAGGCCCAAAAGCTGAAAATGTGAAAGAAGCAGACTTATACCAAACAGCTTATTCTTAATGGGCTTTTTGGCCCATTAAGCTATAAGCTGATGCCATAAGCTCAAATTAGACACACGAGCTTCTTTTGAGTTAACTAAGACTTCTGTAAAAATAAATTTGAAGTAAGGAAAAGGAATAAGCCTGAAAATGCAAAAAGCAATCTATAGAAAACGACAAAATAGACGTTTTTGAGTTCTAGGCCACCCCAAGAGCTGATTCAAGTTTCAAAAGCTTTTAAATGACTTAACTAAGCTTAATCAACAAAAAGTTTCAAAAAAGTTCACTCAATAAGTTCGAATAAGCAAATAAGCACTTATGAAAAAGTCCAATAAGTTGGTTTTCTAGCAAAAAGTCAAAGTCAAAGTCTGATAAGCTCGAGTTCAATCAAATGGGTCAAATAATGAAGATCTATCACAAAAAATAAGTTGTTGCAGGTCTGGATAAGCCAAAATGTCTTATTGATAAGCTAACTGAAAAATTGCACTAGCAGGGGCTAGTTTTGGGTGTTGAGCAGTGGAAACTTTTTCCACTGCTTGACTTGTTGACTTTTTTGTCTTTAGTGACTTTTTTGGAGATTCAAGTTTCACAAAGGCACCTAAATGATCAGTGGATCAAGAGGAGTCAAATACAACAAAGAAATCACAATCAACAACAACCAATTAGTGTAGTTAATTCAATCAATCACTAGATATGCACCAGACATGAACACATAAGTAGTTAAGCACTTATAAGCTGTTTTAGCAATATTCAACCAACCAAATTGCACCAAAAGCATACACAAGCTATTATAAACTCAAATGAACAAGTTCAAACAGTTTTCATGCAATGGCTCAAAGCCTAAATCAAGATTCAAGCAGATGAAGGTTACTAATGAACACTAAACACAAGCAGATTTTACTTTGTTGATGCAATTGACCAATAAGCCAGATTCAGTCACTCAGATCTATCACATATGTTATATGATGATTTAACAACTTTTAACCCTAAGCATGCATAAATTCTAGATTTTACCAAAATCTTAGGTCAAAAACAATTAAAATCAACAAGTTATAGCATAATGTTTGATTTGAGGTTTAAAACCCAAAAACTTGCAGCAATATGCACTCAACCAAGTGTATAACAGATATCAAGCACAAACAACACCTTCCACAAACACAATAACCACTTATGATCTCAAACAGGTAATCCCAAACACCCCTTTAAATTTTCAAAACCAAAATTTTCAAATCAAAAGTGTATTTCAAGACCACCCAAGCCCAAATAAGCACAATAACAGATGTATTAAGTAGATTTAAGCAAGATTAAGAAATAAATTCAGCAAGAACACAAGCAACACTCAAATATCACCAAAAATCCAAATTTATTCAGATTTTGAGATTAAGGATGCAAACCTCATGTATGTACATCCACACCCACGAATTTTGAGCTTATGTACTAGCAAGAACAAGTACAAGCTTCCACAAACAATCCTGCTAAGAATCAACAAGGTTAGAAGCAAAATATCAAAAACAGAAAGGTTAAAAAGCCTTGATTAATGCAACTCTTGTACCCCACACTTGATTATCCCCAAGTTATAGGCTTCACCACACCTTGATAACTCAATATCAGGATGTTATGATCAGCTTTATAGCCCAAGAATTCCAAGGTGTACCAAGAACTTAGCAAAATATCAAGCTTGAAGGAAAATGTGCAAACTGTGGATTTGCTTTTAGCTAATCCGGTGGTCTAGGTGGGTGGTGGAAGGTGGTAGCCATTGTTGAGTTGAGAGAGAAGAGAGGTTGTGTGTGAAATAAAGAAATGTTGTATTAATCAAGAAATGAAAACACAAGCAACACCCCTCCTTGGAAGCCTAGGAGGGGTATATATAGCCACACACCAACACTTAACTATACAATGTACCTAGTCTAGTCTAAGCGTGTGTGACTATGATAACTAACAGGAATTCTTAAATGTCGTCACATAAAGTGAATTTCCAACAATCTCCCCCCATGGGACGACGTGTAGAATTCCTTACAATATTTTTCCTAACAAGTACATAATGATTAAGAACAAAAGCTTCCATGAAGCGTCCAATGCTGATGATGTCTTCTAAGGCCTTTGACTTTAAGTCTTCACTTTAAAACGACTCATCTTTAAAGTAACTTGTAGTAGAAATACTGTAACGGCACAAGCTAAGTAATCCATATACTTCTGGTTAAGGAGAAGCTTCTGAATTAACTTCCCCCTAATTCGTGCCACATAAAATTGATGTAGAAGCTTTTAAATAGCTTCCCCATAAACCGACAATCCTCGTAAGCAACTTCAAAGCTTTCAATAAAGCTTAGAATGATTAAGCGCACAACGGAATTTAACAAGCAAATCCCATCATATAACATGATAATGTTGCTATGAGGGATTGAAAATTTGGGGCACACCAAGTAGATCAACAACGTCTCTTCTCACGCTTGAATAATTCTTCTGAATTTTTCTTCCCCCTGAGAGTTCAAGTTATGCATACTAGAAAGAATCAATACATTTCTTCCCCCACATAGTTGAAGAAAATAAATCAATCCCAAGTATGAAGCTCAAATACTGAAGTAGACACTTTATCCCATTCATGAAGTTGACATCGTAACACCAGAGTCAATTAAGTCCCGAAAATGCACATATCTTCTTCCAGAGATGCACCAGAGTCACTTAAGTCCCGAAAGTGCATATCTCTACATATAGGATAATGACGATGAATAATTGCAACAACAAAACAATTTAACATCGAATTAGTAGTGTATCGTTTATAGATTGATAACGCCACGAGTTAAAACACTGATTTTCTCTGCGACTATGACAAATATCATCTCGGAATGTCTTCAAATCAAAAGAAGGTATGAAGTTCATCACGTGTACTCGTTGTGCGTTCAATGTGTCTTCTTCTTCCCCCTTGATGGTTTCGAAACTCGGAACCATCAATAAATCGTACGCACATGTACCTGAAATCTCGTGAGAATAATAAATAAGCTGAATTATATATTTTGTGAGAATCAGTTGTTGATAGAAAATATCTACTCATAAACTCTCCACGGCCATCTTTACCAACCCACTTGTAAGCAATTTGAACTGACCACTGATAGAATGAACCATATACATCAAACGTGAAACTGAATAAGAATCCTTCGATCTTGTGAATTAAGCTTGCACAATTGTTGAATGAGGAACGGTGGAGAAATCTCTAAGTACCCAATGCATCACTGAAGAAGTCTATAAGCACAACACCTCTTGAAATTATCCACGTCGACTAAGCGCGTGACATTGAGTACAACAATGTAACCCCTTTAAGTGATAGTTATCCGAGTCATCAACCAACCACCCCGAACCCGGAAACCAGATAAACAAGTCTTCATTATAAGATTAAGCACGAGCAAGTTATCTTCAAAGATAAAATAAATACATGCCTTCGAAAAATCCGTCTTCAACTTCACATAATTAATACCCGATCCAAAAAAAATATGTAGTCACTAAAAATATACCCAAATTTTCTTGGTCTCGTCAAATAAATTTTGTCACATTTGTCTCGTCATATTTTGTCTTTGCACTTTGTCACGTCACTTTTGTCCCGAAAATATCCAAAGTATAGCAAAATAAACAAAATTTGATTCAAAATAAATAATTTTGAAAAAAATCGTGTATAAAATTATTTGAATCACACGGCCCAAAGATACGTGGCCCAATTTGCACACAAAAGGATTGAAACAAAGTTTCACCTTACTATACCCGGTACATCAAATGTCAAAAAGTAATGTTGGGATATAAAAAGCAGTGTTTACCTAATTCACCTCACATTACTACCTTAATCCCATCTTTGTTAATTCCGCCCCCAAACTCCACATTGTTCTCTCCGCCCCATCTTTCTCCCATCAATAGTCACCAAAACACAATCCTAAATCAACTAAACTCAAACCAAACTTAATCCTTACACCCCTAAAATCTTAATCTCCATATCAAACCTCAAACAAATCATCCACTGATATATCAACTCAAATCAAATCATCACTCGATTCGAAGTCAAATATACCATAAAAAATGAAGAATCAAGAAGAAAACGTCTTCTAGATCTCAATAATGAGGTTTCGGGTAGGTACGATTGGTGATGCATGTCGGTTTATGTTTGATTTTTGTTTAAACGAATCTAAGAAGAACAATAACAAAGTTGTTAATTGTTTTCTTTATGATTCGAATATAAGCGAGATGTGTTGAACCATCTACATACATATCTATGCTGAAACACTCTAATTTGTGATTTGAAATCGATTGAATGAAAGATTATGACATGCATGTTATACATCTTCATTAAAATCGAATAACAAAAAAGGTTTTTAACCTTCACAGACCTATGATGATGTTTTGGTTTTGTGTTTCTTGATCTATCAAAGGACTTAACTAACTTATGTAACACAAAAACAAAGAATCTGAGATCAAATTTTCTGTTCGAGTCTAGATTCATTGTCTTCTGTTATGTAGCGGTTCTAGATACGATGAGGATTAGGAGACGATGGGCTTTAGGTTAGTTATGGTGTTGTGGAGTTATAAGGATGGAGTGTTATGTTGGTCTGGTCAAGTGTAGTTTAGATAAAAACAGTTGCAATGTTCAAACTAAAAGACAATCATCGCAATGTTTTCATTAATCCATCGTAACATGATTGAGTCCATCGCAATATGTGCAGAAAAGTGCATCGCAATGTTTTAACTTGTTTCCATCGCAATGTTTTAAATCTGTTTTCCATCGCAATGTTTTCTTTAAAAACACATCGCAATGAAAAAAGAACTTCCATCGAAATGTGAGTATAGGTCCCATCGCAATGATTTCACTACACCCGATCGGAATGCATCCGTCGGAATGCATCCGTCGGAATACACCGAATGTGTTCCATCGGAATATTCGATCGCAATGTAGAAACCATTGGTTTTTGCGATCGCAATATTCCGATCTGAATGTGAATCTGACATCTTATCTGTATTATTTCCTGATATACAGGAACATGTTTTCTGGGCACATCTCATCTCCATCTTCAAAAAAAATATTACATAACCCAGAAATGATATAAAACATATAATATAACACATGAAACCATGTGACAAAATGATAAGTCAGATTATGTGTATAATGATAAACATGATGACTGTGTGATGGACATGATAACTAATATGACAAGATATAAAACCATGGACTTTTGGACTAGTGGTATATGAATACCAGCAGATATGACCTTGAGACAATGTTTCTTTTTAGACAGATTGTGACAAAAGAAAAAGGATGACCAACGTGACAAAAAATTGACAAATCGAAAACAAGAACACGATCCAAGGATTGAACCGAGGCTCTAATACCAATTGTAGGATCGTGTTTTCTAAGGATTAGACATGTTATGATTATCTATTGAGATAGATGGAGAAATGGAAAACTTAGAGAGAGAAAGGTAGAAAGAGAGAGAGAGAGAGAATGAAATAAATGGTTGATGGAATGAGAAGTGTGTGTGAACACTAAGTGACCAACCCCTCCTAACATGTTAGGAGGGGGTATATATAGCCTACCCTACATGTGGGCTATATGGGCTATATTGGATCACGAGCCCAATATCATTGGAGTGACCGATCCTTTCTAAATACGTAAAAACGTATTTCCAACACAAACTTTTGCACACTCCTTAAAAACAGGTTTTGAGATTCAAGATTAACAAACTAAGAGCAATAATAAGCAGTAAACAACAATGGCACTTGAGTTTTCTTCAAAGATTCAAACACATTTCAATAAACTTAATATGGATTTACAAAATTTTGAACAAAGGAAAATTCAAGAGCAAAGTAAAAATGAAGCACCCTAAGGCCTTTATATAGGCATACAAGTTATCTAGGAAAGCTGAAAACAAAACCCTAATGCTTGGTGAAGTCCCCATTATGCCCTTGTGAAGTTTGAATATATGAAGATCATGTGACATTTTCTTGGCAGTTTGTTGTAGCTGGCATTTGAAGAGTTCATCCAATGGCTTGTATGAAGCTTAAAATGTAAGTTGGATCCTTGGACGTTGGATGACTGGCCTCTTCTTGTCTTCTTGTCCAAAGGTTCAAAAACAGGGGTATCATGTGACCAAGGTGGTGATGTGGCACAAGGTATTAAGGTTGGGTTATGTTCATTAGCACCTTAATTAATCTGGAAAAGATTAAGGGCTAATTCATGATAATTATAAAACGCCCAATTGGGATTATAAACATGAAGAACTGGTTTTTAATCTGTTTTAGGGGTGGATTATGTTTAAAAATGTGTTTAGGCGCCAAGATTAAACAAGTATTTAATTCGGGTTAGTGGATGGGTGAGGTGGAGAAATGGTGGAATCTGATTGGTGGAAAAGGTGAGTGGGACACGTGTTGGATGTGGATTAGTCTAGGTAAGTATTGTTGTCTGCCCCTTTTGGTCCCTTAACTCCCTTCTTTCTTTCACATTGTAAATAAACACATTAAAACCTGTTTTCCTTTGTATTGCAAGTTTCACTTTTCACACTTTTACCCCAAATACTTTTCCAAAGTATTTTCAGGGGTATTTCTTGCCATTTCTTGATTCTTGAAGGATTGATTTGGTATTTTCTTCAAGGATTATGCTCTTGACTTGTATGATTGACATTTTGGAGGACTAAAATTGCCAAGGCATGATTAATGAGGGACCATTTTTGCCAAGTCTTCAAAGTCAAGGGTCCTTTTGGTAATTTTGACATTTTCAAAGGACCAAATTTGTAATTTTTGTAACTTGGAGTTCTTCATGGTATGTTTGACTTTGAGAAGGACTAATATTGACATTTTAGTTTTGTTGAGGGACTAAAATTACCAATTCTTCAAAGTGGAGGGTCCTTTTGGTAATTTTGACAAACTTTAGGGACCAATCTTGTAATTATGAGGATACAAGGGTATAAAGTGTCACTTCTTCAATATTGGAGGACCCTTCTTCATAAATCTTCAAATCTTTTTTTTTTGGTAAAAGGGTAGCAATGACCCCGGTAAATAGAACCAAACAAAGCGTTGAAGTACAAGGAATGTGGCTGAAATACCACATTAACCGCAAGCTACAGGCAGCTTGTTAAACAAAATGTTTATGACAAGCCATAAACATTTACTAGTCTAGAATACTGGAAATATATAAACTAGACAAAAACCAAGACGATAACATAAAGTTACGAGGAGAATAATAAAATATCAACATGGGATCAGCCAGTTGGAGTGCTTGCCCCAATATGAGTATTGAGGAGATTCACCGATTCATCAAAGACGACCTCGACTCCCTCCTCCTCCTCATTATCTTCCTCGCTTACTTGAGCCCCATCGTCAATACCAGGCATGGACAAAGATGAAAATTTATTAGATGTAGAAACACTGCTCATTTGAGCTTTAGCCTTGTTCGGACCATTAAGATTGCTAGACTGCTGCAACTGACCAGATTTAGTATTCAACTTACTACTATTATCAGCACTCGTACTTGTAGTATCCAAGTGAGTTTTTGGGCGAAAAACAACCGTCTTACCTGCTTGGAAACCCTTGCTCAATGGAACACCTCTCGGAACTTGATTCCCTAAATTACCTTTGTACTTCTTCCTCTTGCTTTGCACTTGTTGGAACCCATCATTATCAACAGGAGTTGTCACTTTTTCAACCGTTATTGGTTTAACATTTTTCGGACAAGAATCAACGGAATGACCAAAAATATTACAAGTATGACATCTAGGCGGTTTCCATTCGTATTCAACTCGAATTAACTCCTTAGTACAACCAGAGCCTTCAAGATCAGGGACACCAATAGTAACGTTATCTATAAACTCCGAATCAGCATTCATCTCAATAAGACAACGAGCAAAACTACAACGACCCCAAGACTCTTTGCACATAGTATCAGTATAATTATCCATCATAATAAGCTTACCAAGAAACGAAGCAATTAAACTAATACCTTCCTCTTCAAATACCTGTAGCGGGACATCATGAAACTTAACCCATAACGGAATACGAGTTAGTTCCTCCTTTAGAAGATTCGTTTTCATAGTCCACATCTTAAGAAAAATTGGTGAATTACGAACCATCCACGGACCACCTTCCAGAACCGCATTAAGACCCTCACTAGATCCAAATTGAAAAACGAAAAAACCTTTCTCATTCATCATGATACGCTTAAGACCATGTTTTGCCCAGTTATTCTTAGCAAAATACTCAACCACAGGGAATGCAATCCTTTTACCAAGAAAGTAACCATATAAAGTGTTATGGTAGCGAGCATTTACTGTTTCAACAACCTTCCTAGGAATAGAGATATTAACCCCTTCATAGACATTTTCAGAATTAAACGAAGAAGAGACTGCATTAATACCTCCATTAGTAGACGTAACCATATCACCTTCAAATCTGCAAAGTAACTTAAGAATTTCTTTAGCACGATCAGGTGAGATCAATTCCCACAACGGATGTTTCTTCATTCTTAATTCCTGCATAAATTCACCCGCGTCACCAACCGTGCGAATCGTTACACCAAATAATTTCAAAACCGCATGTAGATTACACGGTTGCAAACCATGAATGGTAGCAGCCTTAGCTTCAAGGTCTGTTTCCTTAGCCGTTTGTGCAGAGTGCACACTCGAACCACCTGAACTGAGTGAAGAAGTGCTGCTAGTTAAATCCTTATGGCGTTCACACAAAACTTTATAATAAAGCATAGTGGTCTCCTTAGGTAAAGTAGACCATTTAGGAAATTTGTTTGCCTTCACACCATTTGCAAACACTTCAATGTCACGCACAGTATTCAAAGGAACAGAGAACAAATTAGATATCTCCTCTAACGTTACTAAAACTTTAAGAGTAGACACCTTAACAACATCCATCCAACCTGTAAACAATGGCTTATCACTTTCATTGCTCGAATCCACCATAGCTTCAACAAATCGATCAAACGAACCACTAAATAATAACCCAACGCACTAGTAACAAGAGCACAATTTATTAAAAACTCAATGCCACGTGAAGACAATGAGAATCTTAATGTGAACCGGGCAAAACTTGCAATAACAATTAATTTATACCGAAACCCTAATTTAATCACACCAACCGAGACCCCACTTATTTAATCAGCCGCACAATATATAGGGTCAGCCGCCAAACCTAATAGAATGTCAGCCGCCAAAGCAATAATCAGCCGACCAATAATGGGGAATAAGGACAATCAATAAACAAGGACCAATGAATTGGAAATAGAAACCTACGATCAATGAATCCACTATAACTTAATGACAAAAAAAATCAGCCTACAATCAATAATGATATATTGTCAACCGACAATCAATGAACCTCACTATAATAATGAGTATCAATGTCAGCCGACAATCACTATAACTGGGACCCTACACGTGATCGCAAAAGGAAAAACGACAGACCAAAGAATTGGACGGTAACCTACGAACAATTAAATTGCACTCTTGAAACACACATCAAATGACGGTAGAAAATTAAATAAAAACCAATTTAATTAACCCTAAAACCAAGCAACCAAATAAAGACTTTGTTAACTCAAGAATAATCAATGATTAATCGAGAAAACAGCATCATTATAAGGTATTCGAATTAAAGGAAAAAGAAAATTGGGTTATGAGATGAAAGGATTTTTCTGGCAGCCATTGATGTTTTCCTTAGGATGACTATTGGTTCAATGTGCGGCTTCGTTTCCCCTGTTCGTTTTTGCATGATTCTTGTGATCTTTTGTCATTTTCTCAATATCCGTACCTAATACACAAGCAACAAACACAAGCATATATTTGGGTATTTTCATGATATTTTATGCATTTAAAGCCCTTTTTGGACGACGAGACTATGTATAAAAGCAGTCTCATCACTCCCCCATACTAAACCATTGTCGTGCCCTCACGCAATGCTAGAATAAAGTATCGAAGCACCTCCAAAATTTATTTTTATTCACTTTATTGAATGATAAACTAGCTACACTACTACTATTTGCTACTACTTGCGTTTTAGACATAATGTATGATTTTCATCCCAAAATGGGACGTTTAGGTACATAGAATAAGAAAACGTGAATGCTTCGCTAGAAATAATTTCATCGTCCTCGATTTTCACCATAATTCCATGCTAAGCGTGCAACGAGATCATTGTCATTATAAGTTAGTAATGCTAACACTACTCATATGCCCTAATCACGTACTTATCCTCCCATTTTCCTAAGTTGTATCTCTTATATTTTATTTTGTCTTGAATGTTTCACAAGGATACATTGTTTGACTTATGCGATAATAGAGATTTAGGTCTAAAAATAGAGTCCTAACGGTGTAACCAAGACCATCAAATCAATAACCCTTCCTAATAGACAACGATGTCAAAAAATTAAGTCAACAAGAAGGATCGATAAACACGGTTTTATAACGGTTTTGAACATGAGACTTATTACCAAGACTTTTATACGCCCCCTAACGGAAGGGCCTTATTATCTTTGGTTTACCTCCATCTTTTATTCCACTTCGCCATGAAGCTTTTATTATGACTTCGGTCTTGCGTTGCCTTTTATTATCCACCTCATCGGTAGTTTTATTAGCCAAAGACGTATATCCTCACGCTAAGGCGAATTTTAGATCTTTAAAGCTTCAAAGATTAAGGCTTGATTCACTTTAAATTTTGCATAGATTTTTCGGCCTTGTGGGGATTCAAATTGTTTGCTTGATTTAGGTGAGCACTTGAAATCTTATTATTGGGTGAAGCTTTTGATTATTCGGGTGCCAATACTTCAAAACCGTGACACTGGCGATACCTTAATGTCTTCCCAATTTAATTACACGGACGCTACTAGAAAAGATTAGAAACCCAACAATCAAGACTAAACCGCTAAGTCAATATTTATTAAGCAAAAAATATTTATAAGTGAAGGGAGAATAAGCAAACAACGAGAACACATGAGTTTTTGAAAGAATACAAGTACTCTACGTTTAGCATAGTAACTTATAATTAACCCTATCATTTCTCGTCCTCATTTAAGAGACTTAGCCTAATGTGAAGTTAAGGAATCAAAGCTAAGTGCTCAACACGCACGGTCGAGTCAAAAATTACTCTTATTCTCGCCATCGGAAAACCTACATTCATGTCTTCAAACACTTATAAAACATGAGAAAAACTTTAAAATTTGTCCATTTTTAACCTTATTTTGCAACAAACGATAAACAAAAAGATAAACCTTGGAAAGTGTGAAGGTTTGGCAAGGCAAGTATCTATTCACCCCCCCCCATACTAAAGTTAAACATTGTCCTCAATGTTTCGAGTCTAGGGGTGCAAACACCCCCATACTAGAGACGTAGTCGAATGCCTAATCTAGCATGGAAAGGGTGTAACCGTTAAATTTAAAGCTGTTTATAAAGTGTGCTAAAAACCTAAGGTTAGAACATCAAAGGATATATCATGGATATTGAGAAAGTATTCAAAGCAAACGATCGAGTGCTCCCATAAAACGAACACGAGAGGCTCCAATCGTGAAGATAATGATCATCTAAAAATCCACAATTCACAAACAACCACGGAACAAAGGTTGGAAGGGCACAAATCCCCACACGTTACTACATTAGAAAAGCGATAATATGTACATAGGATAAGCATGGGACTCCCCACGAGGCACCTCGTTTTTTTATTACCGAGTCATGAGCTCGACTCGATCCCCTCAATACTAATTATCATTGGGGAAAGTGATTTGGTCGAGGTAGTTCAAGGATGGAACTTCCCCGCCAAAGTAGTGCTTCAACCTATGTCCATTCACCTTGAAATTGGGGCCATCATTTTGAGCTAGCTCGATGATCCCATATGGAAATACTTGAGTCACGGTGAATGGACCGGACTAACGGGATTTCAACTTACTGGAAAAGATTTTCCAACCAGAATTAAAAAAGCAAAACTTGATCCCAATGTTAAAAACCCGGTTTTTAGTTTTAGAATCATGCAACTTTTTAGTATTTTATTTATAAATCAATGAATTTTCATAAGCAATATCACTTAATTCATCCAATTCATTTAATTGCATTTTCTAGTGTTTTCCCGCGGTCTCTATATCATCATTACAATGCTTTAGGGCCCAATAAGCCTTGTGTTCGAGTTCAATTGGCAAATGGAAATTCTTCCCATACTCTAGCTTATAAGAAGTGCACCCAATGGGCGTCTTATGAGCGGTCCTAAAAGCCCATAAATCATCATCCAACTTGTCCGACCAAGATTGTCGGTTTTCCCCAACGGATCTCCCCAAGATCCTCTTCAACGCTCGGTTTGAAACCTCGACTTGCCCACTCGTTTGTGGGTGATAAGCCGTAGAAAGCCGATGTGTAACCCTATATTTACTTATGACCCTTTCGAATTGGTCGTTACAAAAATGGGTTCCACGATCGCTTATGATCGCGCGAGGGGTTCCAAACCGAGAAAACAATTGCTTCAAAAACTTGACTACCACACGAGCATCATTGGCGGGCAAAGCCTTAGCTTCCACCCACTTAGATAGGTAGTCAACCGCGACAAGGATGTACTTATTACCACGAGATGATGGGAATGGTCCCATAAAGTCGATGCCCCAAACGTCAAAGATCTCACACACTTGGATGATGTTTTGTGGCATTTCATCTTTTTTTGAGGCTTTTCCTTGCCGTTGGCATGAGTCACACGACTTCACAAGCTCATGTGCATCTCTGTAAATAGTAGGCCAAAAGAAGCCGGCATCAAACACCTTCTTAGCCGTGAGATTAGCACCATGGTGACCACCTGTGCGTCCCTCGTGACAAGCTCTAAGGATATTAGAAGCTTCGATGCCAAATACACAACGTCGGATGATTTGATCCGCACAAGTTCGAAAAAAGTAAGGGTCGTTCCAAAAGTAGAACTTGACGTCACGAAAGAATTTTCGTTTTTCTTGAGTCGTCATACCCTTAATGATGAAGTTACCCGCATGGTAATTTGCGAAGTCCGCAAACCATGGGGTTGAAGTATCAAGCTTAGAATTCACTACACCAAGTGTCTCGAGCGGAAATGTTTCGGTGATTTCCTTGGGCTCGTAAACACTTTGGTGAGGATCTTCCAAACGAGAAAGATGATCGGCCGCTAGATTCTCGGCTCCTTTTTTGTCAACGATTTTGTGATCAAATTCTTGAAGGAGGAGAATCCAACGAAGTAATCTCGGCTTAGCATCTTGTTTAGCCATGAGATACTTGATAGCTGAATGATCCGTATACACTATGCATTTAGTCAAGACGAGGTAAGGTCGAAATTTCTCAAATGCATACACCATGGCAAGGAACTCCTTTTCCGTTGTAGTGTATTTAAGTTAAGCCTCGGTCATCGTCTTACTAGCATAGTGAATAGGCAAGAAGTGCTTTTCATGACACTGCCCCAATACGGCCCCAATAGCGTAGTCACTAGCATCACACATGAGCTCAAAGGGGAGGTTCCAATTGGGAGCAACAAGAATGGGTGCTTCGGTAAGTTTCCTCTTAATGATTTCAAAGGCTCGTACACAATCTTCGTCAAAGATAAAACGTGCCACTTTTTCAAGAAGATGTGTAATAGGTCGAGAGATCTTTGAAAAATCCTTGATGAATCGACGATAAAAGCCCGCGTGGCCTAGGAAACTCCTAACTCCCTTAACGGTTTTTGGATGAGGTAATTTGGCGATGACATCTACCTTAGCTTGATCTACCTCAATCCCCGCTTTCGAAACCATGTGCCCTAAGACGATTCCACTTTTAACCATAAAATGACATTTTTCCCAATTAAGCACAAGGTTGGATCCTCACAACGTTTCAACATTCTCTCAAGATTCGACAAACACGAAGTGAACGAATTACCAAACACGGAAAAGTCATCCATGAAGACTTCCATCGTCTTCTCGATCATATCATGAAAAATAGCCATCATGCACCTTTGAAAGGTTCCTGGTGCATTACAAAGTCCGAATGGCATTCTACGACCGGCAAACCTTCCATATGGACACGTAAACGTAGTTTTATCTTGATCACGAGGATCGATGGGGATTTGGATGTAACCGGAAAAACCATCTAAAAAGCAATAGAAATCGTTTCCCACAAGACGCTCCAACATTTGGTCCATGAAGGGCAAGGGAAAATGTTCTTTTCGAGTGGCTTCATTCAACTTACGATAGTCAATGCACACTCTCCATCCAGTCACGAGTCTAGTGGGAATTAACTCGTTGGCATCGTTTGGCACAACGGTCAATCCTCCCTTTTTAGGGACACAATGAATAGGACTCACCCAAGGGCTATCGGAAATAGGGTAAATCATTCCCGTGTCAAGGAGTTTAAGGATCTCCTTTTTGATGACGTCGTTAATTTTGGGGTTCACCCTCCTTTGACATTGGATTGCGGGCTTGTAATCCTCCTCCATTAAGATTTTGTGGGTACAAATTTGGGATCGATCCCCTTAATGTCGGATAACTTCCATGCAATTGCCCCTTTGTGATCCTTTAGAACATCGACAAGTGCGGTTTTTTCATCATCCGAAAGTTCCTTCGCAATAATAACCGGCAACTTGTCGCCCTCCTCCAAAAATACATATTCGAGATGAGGAGGTAAATCTTTCAACTCGAGGATAGGTGGTTCCTCAATTGAAGATTTGGGTTCGATACTCATAACCTCCTCGGGTGGAGGAAATGGGAAATCGTTAAGAAAATCCTTGATAATCGAGAAGTCCTCATCATTGTCGAGGTCTTCGTTACAAGTACGAGGAACATCGAATTCTTCCAACGTAAAACCACCACCTTCAAATGGAGTGAAGGTTGGTGTCGAATTATCAAGAATGCGATCTAACATAGTGGATTGCCACTATTTTCATCATCACCAAAACCTATAACTTCTTGTGAAAATTCCTCGCAAACCACGTCAATCATATCAACGAGGTTTATGGTTGCAATGGAATAAACATGAGAAATTTGAGAATTTTGAGTTGCGTTTATAACAAGTTCCTCGTCGTTGAAACGTAAGGTGATCTTTCTAGCATGAACATCAATCAAAGCCATAGACGTATCTAAAAACGAACGACCTAAAATAAGAGGAACTTGAGGATCCGTGGGAATATCGACAACGATAAAGTCTACCGGATAATAGAACTTTCCCACTTTCACAAAAACGTCTTCCGCCAATCCACATGCGGGAATCATGGAATGGTCGGCCAACTCGATAGACATTAGTGAAGGAGTAAGATTAGGAAGATTGAGCGACTTGAAGATTCCAAGTGGCATCAAGTTAATGCTAGCACCAAGATCGGCCAAGGCAAAGCATTCTTCCATATCTTGGATTGCACAAGGGATCAAGAATTTACCGGGATCGCCGACTTTTTGAGGTATGCGATTAAGATAAACTGATGAACAACTAGACAATTAAAGCAATTTCTCCTTGTTGTTCAACATACTCTTAAAGTTAGCGGCAAATCGAGGCATCATGACCAAAGCATCGGCGAAACTCACATTAAAGTGCAAATCACGAAACATTTTCATAAAAAGCTCAAATTGGTAATTATCACGCTCTTGACGTTTTTCCTTTCTATGTCTCGATGGATAGGGCTAAGGTGGTGTGGGTTGAGGCATAGGCATAGCTTTTGGAATCTCGGATTCCAATGTTGGTAATGGATCAACCGTAGGTGTGGCATGAGCGGTACTTAGTGGGATTGGGACATGCTCCTTTTCGACCACCACCTCGGGTTCTTCCTCAATTGCTTCCTCCGTAGGAGCAATTGGTTGAGGAGTCGGTTCCTTAAGTGTCTTACCACTGCGTGTGGTAATCACTTTCATCTCACCCTTAGGGTTTGATACGGTGTTACTAGGAAGACTACTCGAAGACGGTTTACACATAATTGCCTCAAACATAGATGGAATTTTATCTTCAAACATGGATTGCCTCTTTTCGGCTTTAATCATTTTTTGCTTAATTTCATGTTGCCCTTGTTCCATTTTTTGTTGGTTTTGTTGTAACCTTGTTACATTTCCTTCCATCTTGTTGGTATGGATTTTAAGCTCATTTGCTAACTCATTTTTCAATTCTTTCTTCAAGTCGTTCTTAAACTCGGATCTTAGGCTAATGATTTCTATTTAAATGTTGTTAAACCTAGCATCGTTCCCATTAGCGTATTCGACAAATTCATTTGGAAGATCTTTCAACGTTTGCAAACTTTTGCTGTTGTTTTGAAAATCATTTTGATTTTTGTTTGAAACTTGATTATTAGCCCCTTGATTACCATAGTTTCCTTTGTTGTAATTGTTTTTGAAGCCAACTTGATTGTTGCGATAGTTGTTGTTAGCATTTTGATTTGAACCAAAACCCGGTGGAGTCAATTGATTAGAACGGGTAACTTGACCGTTTTGGTTGTAAGTTCCCGTGGCCGCGTAGGCACTCGAAGTGTTACCACCGTTGGTAATGCACTCGGAGAAATCATGACCTCCACCACAATACATGCATGAAACCTCAACCGCTTTAACCGTAGCGGGAGCACTTGGTTCTCCAATTGAACTCAATTAGAAGACCTTTAAGCTTATCAAAGATTTTGTTTTCCAAGTTCGCCTCAATTTGGCAAGCATCGATGGTAGTAGACAAAGAAGGTGAAGCCGAAGACGAAGCCTTACGAACACTAGACGTGCTACGAGGAATATACACCTTAGATCTATTCTCAGTTATCACCAAAGCTTCCTCAACCGTTTTACACAAAAAATTACCACCCGCGGCGGCATTTAGATAATCCCTTTCATGATCATTAAGTCCATTGTAAAACGTGTCAATTTGATGCAAGTCGGAAAAACCGTGATGAGGACACTCATGTAACATTTCCTTAAACCTATTCCAAGCCGTTAAAAAACTCTCATTAAATTCTTGTGAAAATTTTGAAATCTCATTTTTCAAATGCGTAGTCTTAGAGGGCGAAAAAAATTGGTTCACAAATTTAGACACGAGATCCTTCCACGTCAATATTGAATTGGGTGGCTCTTTCTCTAACCAAATTTTAGCGGGCCCCACTAAGGAATACGGAAAAAGCATCATCTTAATCGAGTCATTAGAGACATCCTTAAACTTGCAAGTGGCGGTAAGATGATTGAATTGGCGGATATGGTTGTGCGGGTTGTCCTTTTCATCACCACGGAATTTGTTGTTTTGGATCATCGACAACAAACCCGTTTTCACTTCAAAATTCTCCGCAAGGATAGCGGGAATCACAATAGCCTCTCCATAACCCTCGGTGGGTGTTTGAAGTAACTCCATCATAGTTCGATTCGCCATGGTTGGTTCTTCTCTTACAATGGGTTCATCAATAGGAGACTCCTCACTAGAAAGATTAGGAGTAGGTGTTGACTCCTTTCGGTTTTTCGTTTACGTGCACGTCTTGCTTGATTACGAGTAAGCATAAACGTTACGTACAACGTGGGGGAGAGCAAAGAAGATTCTTTTTGGTGTTTTGTATTTTTCCAATTTTTTGTGGTTTTTGATTGTTTTTACTTTTTTTGGATTTTTGTGATTGTATTAAGTAGACCAAAATCTACAAATCTCCTCCTTAATCAAATCTCTTGATTAAAGAAGCCTCAAGGAATGAAAATGATCACGTGAAGTGAACGCCTTCAATGACTTTAGAACGTTGGTGGAACACCAAAACGTTCAAGAGGGTTTAATCAATGAAACCAAGAAAGTATATATGATACTTAATAATACTTTGGGCGGCAAAACCCTCGATTAGCTTTCAAAATCAAATACTCACAAGCAAGCGGGGAAACGAGGCGGCGCGAAGCACTTAAGAGCCTTTTTCCTTAGGATATATTTTATAATATCCGCCTTATACCCACCTTATAGTTTGTATTTTTCAAAATCGAGCTTCACGAAAGTATTTATCTATTTTTGCCTTTTTCTTTTGGTTTGAGATTCGAATACAATGATTGGGTAATGATCTCCCAAGTCAAGGTTGTGATTTCTCACTTTTGGATTACTTGTGAATTTATTGTTCTACGTATACAATATATTAATAATATTCACACAAAAACGAAAAACCGATAATACGTATTAGTAGAGTGCTACTAATACAAATACTATTATGGTTAGTATATAAAAACAACAATGTCCAAATCAAAACACAACACGCCTCCCCGGCAGCGGCGCCAAAATGATAATTGTATTTTATACACTTGTTTAGGAAAACAAAGTGTAATTAGGGTAAATACACAAGTAGTTTAGGAAAACCACGAGTTATGACCCTAAGTGGGGATCGTTCTCAAGGAGGCTTGGTGTGTGTGTTAAGAATTGAATAATTATGTAATTATATTGATTATGAGAAAAGAAAATAGAAATGGGATAAGAAGAGAATGACGGTTACGATGACGGATTACACTAAGACGAAAAGGTCGTACACGTAAAACCGTAAAAAGCACCAAATTTAAAAATTTTACCCTAAAAAATCATAAAAAAATTGCAATAAATCCTAAATAATGTATTAAGAGTTTACAAAAAATCAAAAATCACCCAAACCATTTATTTAATTAAATAATGATTTTTTAATGCTAATTAAACCCCTAAAAATCAGTTTAATTAACAAAAAGCCCAAAATGGGTTTATCACTTTGTAAACCTCTAAATGACCTAAATTAATTTAAAACTAATTTTGAAAATTTTAAAATTAATTAAAACTATTTAAAAACAATTAAAAACTATTAAAACTTAAAATAGTTATAAAAATTAATCTAAACACAATAAAAATAATCTAAAAGTTGTAAAATTCCTAACTTTATGTATTTAACCTAAGAAAAATGTAAAAACTTGAAAAATCTAAAATTTAATTTTTAATAAAAAATAATAATAAAATAATATTAAAAAATTCAAAATTTATAAAAAATTCTAAAAACTTGCAAACTACCTTATTTTAACCTAAATAAACAGAAAATGAAGTTGAAATTACAAAATACCCCAAATGGGCCTTCAAATGGGCCAAAAGTCAAAACAGGCCCTTATTGGGCTAAAATTGGGCCCAATAAGAAAAAGTTTATAAAAATGGCCCAAAAGCTCCTATCTGACTCAAAATTTGATTTTAAACACAACTTTTCAAAGGCCTAAAAGCTGAAAATGTGAAATAAGCTGACTTATACCAAACAGCTTATTCTTAATGGGCTTTTTGGCCCATTAAGCTATAAGCTGATGCCATAAGCTCAAATTAGACACACAAGCTTCTTTTGTGTTAACTAAGACTTATGTAAAAAGAAATTTGAAATAAGGCAAAGGAATAAGCCTGAAAATGCAAAAAGCAATCTATAGAAAACGACAAAATAGTCGTTTTTTAGTTCTAGGCCACCCCAAGAGCTGATTCAAGTTTCAAAAGCTTTTAAATGACTTAACTAAGCTTAATCAACAAAAAGTTTTCAAAAAAGTTCACTCAATAAGCTAGAATAAGAAAATAAGCACTTATGAAAAAGTCCAATAAGTTGGTTCTCTAGCAAAAAGTCAAAGTCAAAGTCTGATAAGCTCCAGTTCAATCAAATGGGTCAAATAATGAAGATCTATCACAAAAAATAAGTTTTTGTAGGTCTGGATAAGCCAAAATGGCTTATTAATAAGCTAACTGAAAAATTGCACTAGCAGGGGCTAGTTTTGGGTGTTGAGCAGTGGAAACTTTTTCCACTGCTTGACTTGTTGACTTTTTTGTCTTTAGTGACTTTTTTGGAGATTCAAGTTTCACAAAGGCACCCAAATGATCAGTGGATCAAGAGTAGTCAAATACAACAAAGAAATCACAATCAACAACAACCAATTAGTACAGTTAATTCAATCAATCACCAGATATGCACCAGACATGAACACATAAGCAGTTAAGCACTTATAAGCTGTTTTAGCAATATTCAGCCAACCAAATTGCACCAAAGGCATACACAAGCTATTATAAACTCAAATGAACAATTTTAAACAGTTTTCATGCAATGGCTCAAAGCCTAAATCAAGATTCAAGCAGATGAAGGTTACTGATGAACATTAAACATAAGCAGATTTTACTTTCCTGATGCAATTGACCAACAAGCCAGATTCAATCACTCAAATCTATCACATATGTTATATTAATGATGATTTAACAACTTTTAGCCCTAAGCATGCATAAATTCTAGATTTTACCAAAATCTTAGGTAAAAAGCAGTTAAAATCAACAAGTTATAGCACAATGTTTGATTTGAGGTTTAAAACCAAAAAACTTGCAACAATATGCACTCAACCAAGTGTATAACAGATATCAAGCACAAACAACACCTTCCACAAACACAATAACCACTTATGATCTCAAACAGGTAATCCCAAACACCCCGTTAAATTTTCAAAACCAAATTTTTCAAATCAAAAGTGTATTTCAAGACCAGCCAAGCCCAAATAAGCACAATAACAGATGTATTAAGTAGATTTAAGCAAGATTAAGCAATAAATTCAGCAAGAACACAAGCAACACTCAAATATCACCAAAAATCCAAATTTATTCAGATTTTGAGATTAAGGATGCAAACCTCATGGATGTACATCCATACCCACGAATTTTGAGCTTATGTACTAGCAAGAACAAGTACAAGCTTCCACAAACAATCCTGCTAAGAATCAACAAGGTTAGAAGCAAAATATCAAAAACAGAAAGGTTAAAAAGCCTTGATTAATGCAACTCTTGTACCCCACACTTGATTATCCCCCAAGTTATAGGCTTCACCACACCTTGATAACTCAATATCAGGATGCTATGATCAGCTTTATAGCCCAAGAATTCCAAGGTGTACCAAGAACTTAGCAAAATATCAAGCTTGAAGGAAATGTGAAAACTTTTGCACACTCCTTAAAAACAGGTTTTGAGATTCAAGATTAACAAACTAAGAGAAATAATAAGCAGTAAACAACAATGGCACTTGAGTTTTCCTCAAAGATTCAAACACATTTCATTAAACTGAATATGGATTTACAGAATTTTGAACAAAAGAAAATTCAAGAGCAAAGTAAAAATGAAGCACCCTAAGGCCTTTATATAGGCATACAAGTTGTCTAGGAAAGCTGAAAACAAAACCCTAATGCTTGGTGAAGTCCCCATTATGCCCTTGTTAAGTTTGAATATATGAAGATGATGTGACCTTTTCTTGGCAGTTTGTTGTAGCTGGCATGTGAAAAGTTCATCCAATAGCTTGTATGAAGCTTAAAATGTAAGTTGGATCCTTGGACATTGGATGACTGGCCTCTTCTTGTCTTCTTGTCCAAAGGTGCAAAAGCAGGGGTATCATGTGACCAAGGTGGTGATGCGGCACAAGGTATTAAGGTTGGGTTATGTTCATTAGCACCTTAATCATTAATCTGGAAAAGATTAAGGTCTAATTCATGATAACTATAAAACGCCCAATTGGGATTATGAACATGAAGAACAGGTTTTTAATCTGTTTTAGGGGTGGATTATGTTTAAAAATGTGTTTAGGCGCCAAGATTAAACAAGTATTTAATCCGGGTTAGTGGATGGGTGAGGTGGAGAAATGGTGGAATCTGATTGGTGGAAAAGGTGAGTGGGACACGTGTTGGATGTGGATTAGTCTAGGTAAGTATTGTTGTCTGCCCCTTTTATCCCTTCTTTCTTTCACTTTGTAAATAAACACATTAAAACCCGTTTTCCTTTGTATTGCAAGTTTCACTTTTCACACTTTTACCCCAAATATTTTTCCAAAGTATTTTCAGGGGTATTTCTTGCCATTTCTTGATTCTTGAAGGACTGATTTGGTATTTTCTTCAAGGATTATGGTCTTGACTTGTATTATTGACATTTTGGAGGACTAAAATTGCCAAGTCATGATTAATGAGGGACCATTTTTGCCAAGTCTTCAAAGTCAAGGGTCCTTTTGGTAATTTTGACATTTTTAAAGGACCAAATTTGTAATTCTTGTAACTTGGAGTTCTTCATGGTATGTTTGACTTTAAGAAGGACTAATATTGACATTTTAGTTTTGTTGAGGGACTAAAATTGCCAATTCTTCATAGTGGAGGGT
Source organism: Glebionis coronaria (assembly GCA_025667525.1). Lineage (NCBI taxonomy): Eukaryota > Viridiplantae > Streptophyta > Magnoliopsida > Asterales > Asteraceae > Glebionis > Glebionis coronaria. The sequence goes on from CM046877.1 coordinate 329,856,868, forward strand.
CCTTTTTTGTTATTTTGACAAACTTTAGGGACCAATCTTGTAATTATGAGGATACAAGAGTATAACGTGTCAATTATTCAATATTGGAGGACCCTTCTTCATAAATCTTCAAATCTTCAAGGGTTTTCTTGGAAAATTATTCATTAGGGCTTGGTTCAATGTGCGGCTTCGTTTCCCGTGTTCGTTTTTGCATGATTCTTGTGATCTTTTGTCATTTTCTCAATATTCGTACCTAAAATACACAAGCAACAAACACAAAGATATATTTTGGTATTTTCATGATATCTTATGCATTTAAAGCCCTTTTGGACGATGAGACTATGTATAAAAGCAGTCTCATCAGACACAATGACAAAACAAAATTTATATGAGCAACACACATCGACCTGTCTATTTTTAAGCGACACCAAGAACATTACCCCTCTCGCTAGACCAGCCTACTTTTCCACCTCTACTTTTCATGTTCACTATTACTAATCACTATAGTTATTTCTCTAAGGCATACACACATATTCTCTAATATGTCACATAATTCAATAACAAACATATATGTTGCAATTTAAAGCATCACAACTACTATAAAATATCATTCAGACATTTCATCAAACATGTGGTGTGCAACTTTAATAAAAACGATTTTTCAATAACTTTTTGTCAAATTTGTCCCAAATCTTGTAGCATCATTTTATGTTGATGTATTTTAGCATCATTTTTAGGTGAGCATAATGGTGTGGAAGGATATAGAAGTGGCTAGTAAGACCTTAGGAGAGCATGCAGTGTTGGACTTTTTACTCTGTGTATTTGATTGGACTTGTTGCATTTATGTTTGAATTGTTTTGTGACCTTTATGTGATAACCATATGTTGAATTGAGAGTTTCATTTTAATGTAAGACACCTTTTGGATTGCTTGAGGTATTGTCATGACACTTTGTATCTTTTGGTTTCATTTTAGTTATTTCTCTATATAGACACCATTGTGTTATGTTGATGCCCATGAAGTATACCTCACGTTTCCGCCAAGGCGGGGTGTTACAACAATCTTATACCCACAACCGCTTTAATTCACGATGTTATTGGTGTCAAAAGGTGGTTAGGTATATGTTCTATGATCCAACCAGAACCAGAGGGATCTTCCCAGGGACAATCCAATAAATTATTAGAATTCCTTAGGAAAGATGGAGTAGTATGTAATAAGGGGAAAATGCCGACTAAGTACTTAAGCTAGCCCTGGAACAATCACAACAACGTGCTAGTGATGATGTCTTGGTAAGCATTGAAGGGGTTGAAGAATGAAAAAGAAATGTAAGGATAAACGGGGAAAAAAAATAGCCCTCCATAACTTATGTAGAGACCGGGTGAACACATCATTGAAGACAAGACATCATGGACCCAGTGATATAATGCACAACCTTTTTCATAACTAACTCATGCTTCTCTCAAAAGAAGTTTGTTCTATTGTCACGGAGATCAACACGAATTCCATTGAATTTCTCACTCTGAGATAGTTGATATTAAATATGTGACATCTGCTCCAGCCTCTGATCACTAAAACTAAAGTTCACAAATCGACTCTAAAGCCAAGAGATCAATCATATCTCGTTGGGAAACATCACATGACGAAGAAGAGAGTCCTATGCTATATCCTTGTGATATTGCCATAACGTTCCGAGTGATACTACTTAGTATTCAGAATGATGAATGGAAGTCTTTCTAGTGTTAACATCAAACGGCACTGCAGTAGGTCATGTATAATATTCTTTACGAATTGAACATGTGTAAAACTAGAAAGCAACAATTGTTTGATTCTTAATTGATTCAAAATCGTTCCAGGTTTCTACATAATATCTTTATGGTCTTTTCAGAACATTCATAGGGACACTCTTTAGTATTCACAATGACGAATGGAAATCCTTCTAGCGTTAACATAAAACAACGCTACTATAAGTGATTTGCGAGATTCTTTATGAATCAAACTTGTGTCAATTAGAAAACCAACAACGGTACGATTCTTTATGAATCAAACTTGTTCTAGGAATATGAATTGATGACTTTAATCATACGGACGATTTATCTAATTGATTCACTCTTTATGTTCGCTGTCTGCTTTGAGACGATCGAGTAAAGAGAACGGCTAGTACAACCACGAAACCCTGTCAAGAAGATTCTTAATTGACAAATGAAGTCTAGCTCAGTTGGATGGATGCATTTGGTTATAGTCTCCATGTGGGGGAGGTCAGATGTTCGACTTCTATCATTCCCCATGTGGAGGATTTTTCTAGAATTGGCAGCCGGGTTTGAATCCTATCGCAATGCCTTGAAGCCCCTTAATGGTAAACTGGATGGCTATCATGGGGGTTGATATTCTCTTCGTGAGATGATTTGAACTCGGGTCAAGAGACTTGGTGCCTCGGTGGCACGCAAGATACTCCGCTGCACCGAACTACCGTTCAAAAAAAAAGAAGATTCTTAATTTGATATACCTAATCACAGGTACGATATTTAATATTGTCTAACGATCTTCACCGACCGGAGGTAAAAAGCTACCGATTTAGGACGAATGTCAAAGCCTTTAGTCCATGTTTATGTTTTCTATCAAGAAGGCGGCATCACGATGTACTAAGTAAAGTCGAAGATTCATAACCACATACTCATGACTTCCACAACTCTGATATTCATAATATTCCTTTACAAGTAATGTAGAGGAATGAATTATCATCAAAGGAGATTTTTAGCAAGCTTTCAGAGATGATGCAAAGTATGATCATGTGGGTGAAGACACAAGATCACATGGAGACAAAAACAAATCAAGGACAATATTTGAATATCTCAAGACTAAAGTCAAAGTCGAAAGACAACGAAAAAGGCTCAAAGATCACAGCATGAAGGAACACATCTACTTATACACGTTCAAAGCTCTATTATTGCGAGATTAGTAATCTCATTTATAACCTCAAACATCGTAGGGGAATGACCTCTCATTGGGGGAGATTGTTAGCCTCAAAATATTGAGTCAAACAAGAATGTTCAGTCATAGGTTTATTATGTATCGGTCATAGGAGCGTTGTAATTTGTAATAGGGTAGTCGGGAAATGCGGGCTTGGCATTTAGCTTAAAAGGCCTCCTTTAAGGTACTAAGCATGTTAGTTAAGCCCGACCCAATTCATAGCCCATAAGAAGCCCACACGCGGGTGGACTATATAAACACCCTCCTAGCATGTTAGAAGGGGTTAGCCATTCATTTTCTTAATCAAATCTTTTCTATCTTTCACACACATCTCTCCTCATTCTCTCTAAATTCTCTCTCTAACTTCTCTCTTATTTCTTTCTCTTTTATATCTATTTTTTATTGATCAACCATGGTGAAGTGATTAAGTTTATGGGATAACATATTCCAATGTTTACAAGACATCATCTATGGTGAACTGATGGTGTATCCATTTGTGCCATTCTTCATATAAGATTTTCCTCCATCATTAGTCTGTTGATAGTGAGATTGCAAGTTAGCTGAAGAGACATCATAGATCAAGTTATTCTTATTAATTTTTTGATTCCGTTGCATATTCAGAAGAAATTCACTCTAGTCGTCGGCATTTCGGTTAAGGTGACTCAAGTTTGACTCTTCACCCATGACAACATTTCTAGAGTACACGCCCATCGCCAACAATGTAAGTGTGTTATTAACGTACTACATATTTTATCTGTCTAACAACACCTCATACTTTTCTATATGTTTTCATAGCGTCTGAACGTAAGTACGTGTGACAATCCGTCAATTTTAGTTCGTTATTTTATTCTCAAGTATTATTTATAATCATTATTTTATTAGTAGTTTATGAACTCACTCACTTTTGGGAAGAAATTAGGGTTTACGTCTTAAATTAGCATCGTCTACGTTTAAACCGGAGAGCTCTACGTTACGTGTTTACGTTTACATACTCCGTTTTTGTGACAGTCTGACATTTTCAGATAGTAAATTTATCCTCGTATATTATATTAAAATTTTATTTTAGAATTGGTTCATGTACTCATATAATTACGGGAAGAAATTAGGGCTTATGTGCATAATTTAACGTCTTTTACGTTTAAACCGGAAACCCTAGGTTTACGTATTTACGCTTTTGTGCTCCGTTTTTGATGAGACAAATTTTATTAGAATCGTTTTGTGCCGTAGTTTCAGAATTTGCAAAAACGTTTTTCGTAAATCGACCCGAGGGCACGTAAATCGAGAAAACTAGAATCGAGGAGTACCCGTAAAATATTAGGGATGAGACAAGTATAACACTTGTCCCACCCCTAATAGCGGCGGATTCCACAAGGGTAAACCACCCTTTGGTGTCAATTTTATAGCATATACTTGAGACATTGGTCTCATAAGTGCTCAATATACAAAAGCCTCAAATATTCTCACTGAAAACCACTTAAAAGGAGGATGTTTGGAGGTGATTAGAACTTGTGAAAGGAAGTTTTCATGGAGTCCTAGGGCTGATTTTCAAGAAGGAGTTCATATACTTGAAGATTTCAAAAAGTTGTTTTGCAAAGTTAAAGATTTGGTTACAAGATCAAGCCTTGTTCATCCAAAATCTCAACATTTTCATCACTTTGGTTGGTATAAAGATTGTTTTCTTTCTATCATCCTATTAATTTTGTAAATGTATGATATGAGCAAAATCTCATATCAATTAATCAACAAATCACCCTAAAACACATAGAAAATACCTAACTTTTGTGCTATAAAAGCAGTATTATGTGGTACGTTTTGTGTTTGTGCTTAAATAGGTAACAAGGATACAATTTCAAGCAAACAAGAGGATATCAAGCTCATTTATGATGAAAAGACAAGAGAAGGATCAAACTTGACAAATCATTTAAAGATGAAGGGCCTATCTTAACAATATTCAAAAGTTAAGGGACTTAAATGTAAAGTTTCGAAAAAGTCAAGATCAAAGTCAAACTTGGTCAAACTTCAAATCAACTAAGTCAAAGGAGTCAAATAACCAAGATTACAAGTCAAAGGAACAAATTTGCCATTGGAATAAAGAAAGGAGCTCATTTTGATAATCTGCTAAAGACAAGGGCTGAAAGTGTCAAAAATACATCAAGTATGGTATTGATTTGTGTCTTAACTTGGGAACCAATCAAAATGCAAGAATTTAAGGGTGCGGATTGCCAGCTAGCCTGCTACCTCACATTCTCATTAAATATACAAAGCCAAGAACAGTGGAACGCACTCAGCTCTTTCTACCCAATCACAAGCTGCCATGCAATATATCATTTATCCAAAATGGATAATGATCTGTGTGCTACACTATGGGCCAATGAAAACATGCCACGTGTCAACGTTAACTATCAACAAGCCCTGGAACGATTTTGAGCTACAATGCATTTCATAAAACACTTTCTACATCAAAAATGCTCAAAATGAGAAGACGAATCTAGATACATAAGTCAATTAAGCTGAAATTGGAAGGATAAAGAAACCCCATTTGGTGTTCTTGATGAAGATTTTGCAATTCACCAGTTGAAGCCACCTGGCACTCTCCTATTGGTCAGGACACGTCAGACTACTCCAACAAACTCTTCATCAACCTCTATAAATAGCAGCTAGTGTTTCATTTCTTAGTGTGTAGTTAAGTGTGCAAAAACACACACTTGTATTTTTCCTCCCAAATTCTAGTTTACCTTTCATAGTTCACTTCTCTCAAGTGTTTGACACACACTTGAGAGGTAGTTATTCTGTTAGTAGTTGTAACAAATTTTCCCTCCTAAATTAATAAAAGCACAAACATTTCAGTTCACTCTATTCTCTTATCTTCATTACCTACTCAAATCCTGCATACTGTTATGATATTATGATATCATTGATCATAAGTGATCAATGAAGTGAGTTTGATACGATTTTGGAAGCTGTTCAAGTTCAATTCAGCCTAGAAGTTCATTCCAGCCCCATTGTAGCAGTTTGTAGAAGTTCTTGTTGATTTGGTTCAGAAATAGCATTTGGAGGTGATGAATTGGGTTAATGGTGGTGTATTGGTGTTGTTCTTGTAGATTTTAGTTGGCTCAGCGCCACACTACTCCATCAATGGAGGCTTCTAGCTAAAAGGTTTCAGGATTCTGTTTTTAGGTTCCACTCAATTGAAGTTTGCATGCTAAATTCTTAGAGTAAACACTAATTGCTGCTATGATTATGTGATTAGATCTGTTTAGTGTAATTATGATAGTTTGATAGCATTTGAGTACTTTTGTAGTTCAGATTTGAGTTTGCTTGATTTCAGCTTTGTTATTCATCAGTTAAAAGTTCTTTTAGTGCATTTTGTGGTTCAGTGTGTGAACAAGTCTGATTTCAGTTCTATTACTATTCATTTCACTCATTAAACAGGTTTTGATAACACTCATGGTTTGATTTACTCTTTTACTTAAAATTGCTTTGAAAAAGTTCTTATCAGATTTGTTAAGTGGTGTTTGGTTTTATGAGTATTTGTAATTGAAACTTGTTAAAATCCTTTCATACTTGCTCCGTTACACTTAGTAAACTAGTGGTAACATTTGAGTTTAGTTTTGAGGTCAAAGAGTTGGTCAAAAAGGCAAATGGTATCAAAAAGGTTTGGGTCAAGGTTTGTGAACATTTTCATTCAAAAAAATTTGCTTATTTCAATTCATTGCCATTTCTTCATTTCTTAACCATTTTGCTTGAAACCACTTCTCAGTTGTACTTAAACATCCAAAGTTTAGGTCTGTTAAAGGAAATTACACAGTTCTCAGTTTTAAGCTAGGAATCAACTTTTTAATAAGTCACAGACCAAACTCAAGTTTCTGTAATAGAAGCTTGACTGTTTTCTTAAATAGCCATTTCTACTTCATAAATGTTCTAGTTTTCTTTCACATATCTTGTCAGAAACATGTCATGAGTGGATTCTGAAGTTTTCAGCTTATTGGATAATTTGGTCAACGTTGGTCAAATAAGCACTTGTGAGCTTAAATTCATTTTTCAGCTTATCTAGTGGATCATTTTCAAATCTGAAAGACATTCCATACTCCTAACAAACTATTTTATAAGATTTAGCATAAAAATTTGATTGTGGAAGTCTCATTTTCAATATAGCTTAATGTTGGCTTATTAGAATAAGCTAACTTGAGTTTGAGTAGTTTTTAAGCAGATTCCTTACACTTGTCTAGCTAAAATTAGATTTTAGGCATTTTAAAACAAGTTGGAGCTTATTTGGTTCATTATTGAGCTCTAACGAGCTTATTCTTTCAGTTGTGCCCGTTTTTGTTATAGTTTCCCCATTAATTGCTCTTTGGTCCTCATTGTTTGTTTCAGTATTCATTTGTAGCTAAACTTGCAAGTAATTAGGGTTTGCTGATTATCAACCCCTAAACTTTCAGATTTTGTCAATTTTAGTTAGGCAGTTTGTTAAAGTTTGTTAAAGTTTGTTACAAGTTGTTAGAATTTACATATTTGGTCCTTTTAATTTCTGGACTTTACATTTCAAGCCTTGTACTATCAAATACTTTACATTTCAAGCACTTTACTTTCATGTTTTTACATTTTGAACTTTTGTGAATATTATTTGGTATTTGCTAAGTGTTTTACGGATACATAGCTTAATATTTTTCACTACTTGTTAATTGAAATAGACATAGAATATCCAAATATCCTATCAACCAAGAACAATTTTAAACTTGAGATTTTTAGGACTTTCAATTGGTCAAGAATCGAGAGAAAATGAACTTCAATATACTCAATAACAAATGGCGCCGCTGCCGGTTCTTTGACTTTACGAGAGACTATTGATTGACGGTTTTCATTGGCTTTTGGTATCCGTTCACCCCGTGAACGTTATTTTTACGTATCATAAATCAAAAACATAAAAAATTCAAAAATATAAAAATATAAAAACTAAAAAATAACAAAAACAATTATTTTCCTAAAGAATTGACCAAAAAAGTAAAAAAATCAAAAAGCAATCTTTTTCCTAAGAGATTGCAACCAAAAATATATATTATTGGATTTCCTCGTTTTTTACGTACATATAGTATTTTCTTTAAAAAAACCCAATAAATATAAAAATATTTTTCATATATTATTATATGTAGATACGTATACGTATACGAACAATCAATACACATATCTCCATAAGTATTGCTTTTGCAATACACCGTGTTAGGGAGCGTTCCGGTCCTCGACACGTGTATCGATCAAATTTAATTAAGCAAGAATAGATAAATATTTCAAATAGGCAATAATTCGAAGAATACAAACTACAAAGTGAATAGAAAGGCGATGTGCTATAAAATGCCATCTAAGGGTTAATAGGTACTTAAGTGCTTCGCGCCACCAAACCCCCCGTTCACTAGTGCGTATTCTAAGAAGGAAGGCTTGATTGGGGGTCTTGCACCCAAGTAGTATTTACGTATATTATAATTTCTTGTGGATATTTCATATTAAATCTCGAAGAGGATAATCCCTTCTTCTTCAAAGTCGAACGAGAGCTTCTCTCTCACTCCTTGTATTGAGTTGCATGCTCACTCGCGGGCGTGCATAAATACCATTTATTGTACAACCCCTTCCTCCCAAAAGGAAGAAAAAGAGAAAGAGTAAAAACACCACCGTCCATCCAGCCGATCCCGAGAATCGTGCTTTGATCCACACACAACAAGAAGCCATGGCCGGCGTTGACACTCGACCTTTGATGGAGCATTTTCAATCCAATGTGCAAGTATATGTTGATGCTATTAAGATACCCGATATTCCCACAAACACCTTTGAGCTTAAGACATCTATGATTAACTTGGTTTCAAACACACCATTTTTTGGGAATAAAAATGATAATCCACATGATCACCTTAAGAAGTTTCTTGCTCTTTGCAACACCATTAAGTACAATGGAGTTCCCCATGATGCCATTAAGTTGATATTGATACAATTTTCACTAGAGGGCAATGTCAAGTATTGGTTAGATACACAACCACCCGAGAGCATTACTACTTGGGATGGTTTCACTAAGAAGTTTTTGAACAAGTTCTTTCCCCCATCTAAGACCACGGCTTTGAGGAACTTAATTATAGGCTTTCAACAAAAACCAAGTCAAACCTTTAGTGATTCTTGGGAGGAGTTCAAGGAGTTATTGAGAAAATGCCCAAATCATGGATTCGATGAAGTTCACCAAATCAATACCTTCTATAATGGATTAAGACCTCATCACCAAGATTCACTCAATGCTTCCACGGGTGGAAACATTCTTGCTAGATCCATTCAAGACGCTTGGGACATTATTGAGACCAAATCAATGGTGCAAACTAACACACAATTTGATGAAAGGGTTCACGTTGTGCAAGATAATTCTCAAACACCTTGTGATAACCAATTCCTCAAGAGTCACCAAGAGATACTCAACAAAATAGAGAGGAATCAAGATATACATCTTAAGTCAACTCAAGAGTTAATCCAAACCATTAAGGGCCTTTCCTTGAACAATCCCACCAATGATGTACATCCTATTGCTCTTTCATGTGAGACTTGTGGAGGTCCCCATTCCTATCAACAATGTGATAAGGTGTAAGGTTATCAAGTTGAGTGTTATGCTTACCAAGAAGAACATATAGAACATTTCAAACCCAACATCAATCCAAACAACCTTTCTTACAAGTCTCAAAATTACCTTGCTCCACCCGGATTCCCATCCCATCCACCCATCCTTACTCAACCCAATCCCCCTCAATTGTTACATAGGAACTGTTGGAAATTCACTTTATGTGACGACATTTAAGAATTCCCATTAGTTATCATAGTCACACACGCTTAGACTAGACTAGGAAACAATGTATAGTTAAGTGTTGGTGTGTGACTATATATACCCCTCCAAGGCTTCCAAGGAGGGGTGTTGCTTGTGTTTCATTTGTGTTCTTAATACATTTTCTTATTTTCACACACAAACTTTTCTCTCTCAACTCATCCATGGCTTCCAACACCATCTACCACCATATTAGACCACCGGATCATAAAAAGCAAATCTACAAATGGTATCAAGAGCCATGGGATGATTGTTTGGTTTTTGTGTTTGTATTCTTGATCAATTCGCCTATTTTGATCCTATTTCACGCGTACCAAAAAAAATTTGTGTTTTTATGCTTTAATCTTGATATACGTTATCTAGTTACTTGATATAGTGATTTGGTATTGGTATTTTAGGTTAAAACCACAAATATTTGGGTGTTTGATTCGTTTTTAGGCTTAAAATTCCGAATTTGTTGTGTACTATCCGAGAAAAGTGGTAGTTTTGTCTCCATCGCAAAGTTGTCTCCATCGCAAAGTGAGCACGGTTCTTCATTCCGATCGCAAAAACCTAGGGTTTCTACATTGCGATCAAAGGGTATTCTAACACTTATTCTGATCATGCATTGCGATAGCTGCTTGCATCGTACATTGCGATCGGTTATAAGGCAATATTGAAACGTTACTCTGCCCAAAATTTCATTAGACACATTCCGACAGGTATTGCAATCACACATTCCGACAGGTATTGCGATCACACATTCCGAAAGGTATTACGATCAAACATTCCGACAGGTATTGCGATTAGACATTCCGACAAGTATTGCGATCAAACATTTCGACAGGTATTGCGATCAAACATTCCGACAGGTATTGCGATCACACATTCCGACATGTATTGCGATCACACATTCCGACAGGTATTATGATCAAACATTCCGACAAGTATTGCGATCAAACATTCCGACAGGTATTGCGATCAAACATTCTGACATGTATTGCGATCAAACATTCCGACAGGTATTGCGATCACACATTCCGACAGGTATTGTGATCAAGCATTGCGACAGGTATTCAGATAGACGTTGCGACATAACTTGTTTTGTGCATTCCGATAGAGTGACAAGATTTGCAAGATCTTTTCAAAAACGTGTTTTTGAAAATCGTGTGTAATTTTGTCTTGGAATTTTTGGTTTATCGAGAACATAATTTAGGGGATTTCAACATTATTTCTCGGCTTTAACACACAACAACAAACACATTAACTTTCTCTCATTGATCGATCAACGTTTGTAAATCTTAACTTATCAACATGGAGTACACATCTCTTATGGATAAGTCCATCCTCTCGGGTTCAGATAATCGTCCACCAATGTTGGAGAAGTCTATGTAAGAGGATTGGACTTCCCGAATGGAACTTTACATGTTGAAAAAAGAGAATGGACATCTCATTTGGGCATCGGCGCTCAATGGACCATTAGATTATGGTACAGTGACGGAAGGTACATCTACTCGTCCTCGCACAATGGGTGAATTGACTGGAGATATGAAGATTCAAGACAAATGTGATAAGTATGCTACAAACATCATTCTCCAAGCCCTTCCTCCAGATGTCTACAAAATCGTCAGCAAACATAAAGTTGCTAAAGAGTTATGGGATAGAATTCGTGTTCTAATGCAAGGCACCTCATTAACTAAACAAGAACGAGAGTGTAAGCTTTATGATACTTTTGATAAGTTCGCCAATGTGCCAGGGGAGACTCTCAATGAATACTATCTGAGATTTACCCTATTGTTGAATGAGCTCAATATCTATGGCATGGCAATTCCTACGTTTCAATTGAACACCAAGTATTTGAACACTCTTCCTTCAGAATGGAAAAAGTACGTGACAGATGTTAAATTGGCTAAGGACTTGCATAACACCAATGTGGATCAACTTCAAGCTTTTCTTCAACAACACGAATGCCATGTGATCGAGGCTTGGTTGTCTACACCTCAAGTTCATGATCCACTTGCCATGTATGCTTCTCAACAAAACATGGCTTATACTTATCAACAACCATCATACTTGCAACAGCCACCACCACACACCTATCAGCAACCATCTTATCAACCACCATCAATGCCACAGCAAGCATTTCAACAAAGTGTTCATCAACAATCTTTTCCATAGCAACCACCATATCAGACATCACCATCACAAGCCAACACTTCTCCAATGGGCTATACTCCTCAGCAAGGATACTTTCCAATTGAAGCACAACCAGCACAAGCCTTTTACTCTAATGACCTTCCACCAATCCAAGCACCGATCTTTACTCCAAATGATACGCCAGCTGATGTTCTAAAACATCTCACTGCCTACTTGTCAAAACTTGTTGCAACTAGAGGATTTCCACCAACAAACAATTAGCTCTGCACCTCTTCAAATCCTCGACAACAAGCTACTGTTCAAGATGGTCAAGTAACAGTGCAACCTATTCAGGGAAGGCAAAATTCATATGGACCTCCTTCAAGGACTGTGAATGCTCAAGCTGTGAATTCTCAAGCTAATGGTAATGGAAGCCCCATTGGTCCTCAAAAGGTTGTGACTTGCTATAATTGTCGAGGACAAGGTCATATGGCTAGGCAATGCACTCAGCCGAAAAGGAGAAGGGGTGAAGCGTGGTTTCGTGAGAAAATGTATTTGGTTGATACTTAGTCTAAGGGAAAGATTTTGGATTCAGAGGAGTTAGCATTTCTTACAGACCCAGGGGCAGCAGATACTGAAGGCATTACAGTTGTTTCCACTTCTAATGCAGCTTATCAAGCGGACGATCTTGATGCATACGATTCGGATTATGATGACATTCACTCTGCCTCAGCTGCTCTCGTTGCTAATCTTTCTTACTACCGTTCTGATGTCGTCAGTGAGGTACCCACCACAACCAATCTTGGTAATGATGATAACCCACATCAAGTTGGGCATGAAAATGACAACCTCGAATAGCATTCGGGAACTAATAACTCAAATGATGTGGTACCCAATCCTACACATTTGAGTGAACCTCAACCAAATGCTACGACGGGTATGGAATCCTATGCTCAACATGATTTGGTCATGGTGCCTAAACATATTAATGATCAAATGCATATGGCTCTCAGACAATCCGTAGATACGAATTCTACCCTAACTGCTGAGCTTGCGTTGCATAAAGAAAAGGTCAAAACTTTTGAAATGGTTCCTCAAGCAGAGAAAATAACATGTTCTGAATCTGACCAATTTCGTTTTGAAAAGATTGAACACTTGAAAGAAATAGAATCATTAAAAGCTAATCTTTCCAATGAATTAAAAGCTAAAGAGTCGGTTGTCAATGATTTTCAGAAACTTAAAATGGATTTCGAAACTCTCGAGTCTAAAAAGTTTGAATCGGAATTAATGCTACCAAACTTCTTAAATTCAAAGAACAACAGCTTTTAAAACAATACGCTTCCACAGAAAAGGTTCATCTTTTAACTAAATCGTTTAAAGAACTCGAACTTAAGCGTCTTCAAGATTTACCACCTAATCCCGGTTATGCAAAACAAGCTCAGGAATATATTCCGTGTCTTTATGATATGACCATAATTGGCAAATCGAAAGAAGCACCTTATGTTCGTAGTTCTAAGGAGACACAGTCACTTATGGAAGAAACTCATTCTAAAATGTTTTCAAAATTCCATACGATTGATTATGATAAGCATAATAAAGATCAACTTTCTAAAAAGACACGTATTCGCTTACAAAAGGAATTAGCTGAACTAACAGTTCTTGTGCCCCAAAGTTTGTCAAATAAAAACCCTCCTAGTACGTCTCCTAGACTTGTCAAAACGGATTTAACAAAGTTAATTCCACCGGTAAGTAAGGCATCCGTTAAATTAAAAGCGGTACACTAACACTTAGCCGATTTTTATAAGGTCATTTTGGAACGTACGACGGCCACGGCCATAACGGAAGGTGAATGGAACTTTGATCACACTAGAGCTGCGTTCCGAGACGAAATTGTTCCGTTTGTAAAGAATGTTAAAGCTTGTCTTAGTAATCTTGATCAAGATTTGCATTTGGAAATAGAATAAGTTAAACGTGTTTTCAATGAAATGGATGATGCTTATGAAAACAGTTTACTTGAAATAGAACGGGTTTCACGCCAAAATGATCAGCTTCTGAAACAAGTGATGTCTCATGATATAGTTTCCGTCTGTGTGAATAAAGGTGTTTATAATGATTCTATTGTGCATAATGTTGAATCTGTGGATAATGTGGTAGATAGTACTTGTCACGAATCTGACGCTGAATTTTTAAAGCTTCAAGATTCATATTCTTTGCTTTCAAAACATTTTGATGAGATTCAAACACATTGTATTTCGCTTGAATGCAAGCAACAATTTATTCAAGCAATCTTTGAAACGTCATTCTAAGGTGTTAATATCGATGATGCAAACTTTGAAAAGAATTTTCGATTGAATTTACAATCAAAACAGCGTCAGCCAAGTGACAAAGTTGTTAAATCTTTGCTGATAGACATAGAGAAATCTAAGGAGCTTAACTGTGTGAACGTACTTGAGGCCGCTGAGAATTTAAAACTTGATCTAGATAATCGACTTTCCAAGATTTTGTCCAAAATTGATAACTTAAAACAGAAAAATACACAACTCTTCGATTCAGTAAAGCCCGCATGTACTAATACCACTGTAACGAATCAATCTTTGATTGAACAATTGAATCGAAAGTCGGTGGAAATATCTGATTTGAGGGAACAAATTTGTGATAAGAATCTGGCCCTGGCTGAGTTAAAGGAAACACTTCGTACTCTAAAAGGTAAGAATGTTGTGGATAACGCAGCCACTGTCTCAGCATCGTCCTCTAGTGCAATCAAAAGGACCCTTATAGCCGTCACACCATTTAATAAGGGTCCTAGGATTAAACCATCGCAAACTTTGGTCATTAAAGATAAGGCGGAATCAAAACCAGCTTCTAATATTCCCGTGTTTCCTTCTACAGGAGTAAGCACCACTACTAAGGCTCAAAGATCTAAGCTTAAAAGAAACAAGAAGAATGATAGGATCTTTCCCCAATCTAGTAGTCAAGTGGAGAAGAAAGTAGAAGCCCATCCTAGGAATGTTATTTCTGTTTTGAATAAAGAGAATCATGTAGCTAAACCTAAAGGCTCTACGGTTGTGCAGCCTTCTAAGCCTACTGTGAATTCTAATTTTAAATGTTGGAATTGTAATGAATGTATGTTTTCTAGTCGTCATGATTCTTGCCTTATTGACCATGTGAATGAAATGATTGCCCGGAAAAATGGATTAGAATGGAAACCGACTGGGAAAGTGTTAACCCAAGTTGGTTGGATGTGGCGCCCCACTAGTGGAACTTTCACTATTGTAGGAAATATGTGCCCTTTAACTAGGATCACTCCCACTAAAGCGAAGAAAGCGTGCCCTTTAACTAGGAGTACCAAGGCTACCAAAACACAAGCGTGTCCTTTAACTAGGAACACCGACACTACTGTAGGAACCAAGTGCCCTTTAAATAGGTCTACTCCCACTATAGTGTCCGCGAATAATCCAAAACCTAAGAAAGTTGGAACATTAAAACCTGTTACTGCTAAAACTCACATTAGAAAACGCAGGAAATCTAAGGGTCACACAAATGTTAGCAATTCTGATAATCTTATATCTGTATCTGCTAACACTCCGGAACTAATAGTTTCCAATGCATTGTCTACTGTTGTTATTGAAAACAGGTGGTCCAAATTGTTCTCTGGTATTTGGACTCTGGTTGCTCCAAGCATATGACCGGAGATCGCTCTCAGCTCAGAAATTTCGTCAGCAAGTTTCTTGGTACAGTTCGATTTGGTAATGATCATATTGCAAAGATAATGGGTTACGGTGAATATCATATTGGGAATGTTATAATTTCAAGAGTGTATTATGTGGAAGGTCTCGGTCACAACTTATTTTCTATGGGACAATTTTATGATGCAAACCTAGAAGTTGCTTTTCGAGAGCATACCTGCTTCATACGTAATTTGGAAGGGGTTGATTTATTGAAAGGTACTCGAGGGAATAATTTGTATACTTTGTCTCTACAAGACATGATGGTCGCTTCTCCCATATGTCTTCTCTCCAAAGCAACGAAGACTAAGTCATGGTTATGGCATCGACGGTTATCTCATCTTAACTTTGACGCTATTAATCATTTGGCGAAAAACGAACTTGTTCGTGGTCTTCATAAACTTTCATTTCACAAGGATCATTTGTGTTCCGCGTGTACAATGGGGAAAAGCACTAAGAAATCATACAAACCCAAGACTGAAGACACCAACCAAGAGAAACTTTATTTGTTGCATATGGATCTTTGTGGGCCAATGCGTGTTGAAAGTCTTAGTGGTAAAAAGTACATCCTCGTCATTGTCGATGATTACTCTCGGTTTACATGGGTGAAATTTCTTACAACAAAAAATGAGGCACCTAAATTCATCATCAGATTTCTCAAGATGATTCAAGTGCGTCTCAACACTACTGTCCGACACATTCGTACAGATAATGGAACCGAATTTGTGAATAAAATCTTGCGTGATTATTATGAAGTTGGCATATCTCATGAAACATCCGCTGCACGCACTCCACAAAAAAACGGTGTCGGTGAAAGGCGAAATCGCACACTTATGGAAGTTGCTCGAACGATGTTAATCTACGCAAAGGCTCCATTTTTTTTATGGGCAGAAGCAGTATCTACAGCAGTGTACACCCAAAACCGGTCACTAATTCGTAAACACCATGGTAAAACACCTTATGAGCTTCTCCATGGAAAATTACCAGATTTATCATAACTTCATGTATTTGGTTCTCTTTGCTATCCAAATAATGATGGTGACAATTTGGGAAAACTTCAACCAAAGGCTGATATTGGTATTTTCATTGGTTACGCACCCGCAAAGAAGGCATACCGAATCTACAACCGTAACTCTCACAAGATCCTCGAAACTATGAATATTGATTTTGATGAGCTGACAGCAATGGCTTTTGAGCAAAGCAGCTCTGAACCCGCACTTCATGAAATGGGACCCAGTAACATTAGTTCTGGTCTTGTCCCAAACAACCCCACCTCAACATCATTTATACCACCCACTAGGAATGAATGGGATACGTTGTTTCAACCATTCTTTGATGAATTCTTTACTCCTCCAAGTATTGTTGCTCCAGAACCTAAGGTAATAGCTCCGGTAACTAAAGTTGTAGCTCCAGCAACCGAAGCACAATCAGATACGTCTGCACCTACAATTGGTCAAGATATACCATCAACGAGTAATTCTCAACCAACACCCGAACCAACTACCCATGTCATGCCTATTGATGATGAAGAGGATGATGATGATCACGATTTGGAATTAGCTCAAATACGTGAACTTCCATTCTTTGGTGTACCTATTCCCGACCCTAATCAAGTCGGGTCGTCCACCTCAGAGGAAGCTCCTAATACGGTCTACTCCAATCCACGGGTTCGTGAACATGACAGCAAGTGGACAAAGGATCATCCTATAGATTCTATCATTGGTGACCCTAATCGTCCGGTATCCACACGAAGTCAGCTACAAGAAAATGTAATGTTTTGTCATTTTGATGCTTTTTTCACTGAAGTTGAACCTAAGACATGGCAAGAAGCTTTTACTCAATCCTGTTGGATAGAAGCTATGCAAGAGAACTTAATGAATTTATACGTCTTGAAGTATGGGAACTTGTCCCATGCCCGGATCAAGTGCAATTACTCACTTTGAAAGGGGTTTACAAGGTGAAACTCGACGAGTTAGGCGGAATATTGAAGAACAAAGCTCGACTAGTAGCTCGTGGATACAAGCAATTATTGGGCATCGACTTTATGGAATTCTTTGCACCTGTTGCCCGTTTGGAAGCTATTAGACTATTCCTCGCATATGCAGCACACATGAATATGATCGTCTATCAGATGGATGTGAAGACAACATTTCTTAATGGTGAAATCAAGGAAGAGGTCTATGTTCAACAGCTGGATGGTTTTGCGAATCCTAATTATCCTAATCATGTGTACAAGCTTAAGAAGGCTCTCTATGGGTTGAAGCAAGCTCCACGTGCATGGTATGATCTATTGTCACAATATCTCATTACACAAGGCTTCGCTAAAAGCAAGGTGGATCCCACGCTGTTCATTCAGAAACTAGGTAAAGATATGATTATGGTACAAATATATGTTGATGATATTATATTTGCAGCCTCGACCCAAACCTTATCCGACGAATTTGGGAAACTCATGTCTTCCAAGTTTAAGATGTCAATGATGGGCAATGTATCATTCTTCTTAGGACTTCAGATAACTTAGAGTCCTAGAGGCATCTTTATCAATCAATCCAAGTATGCCCTTGAATCGCTTAAGAAATATAAGATGGAATCTTGCGACCCCGTGGATACTCTAATGGTGGAACGAACTAAGCGTGATGCAGATCCACATGGAGTTGCCGTTGATCCGACACTTTATCGTGGAATGATCGGTACCCTTCTGTATATCACAGCTAGTCGACCTGATCTTCAGTTTATTATATGTATGTGTGCTCGGTATCAAACTCGACCTACTGAGTTACACTTGGCCATTGTGAAATGGATCTTTCGATAACTAAAAGGAACCATTAATCGGGGACTTTGGTATTCGAAGGACTCTTCGATTGCACTTATGACATATGCAGATGCGGATCACGCGGGTTGTCAAGATACAAGGCGTAGCACGAGTGGAACTTTGCAACTACTAGGAGATCGACTAATCAATTGGGCATCGAAAAGGCAGAAAAGCGTTGCAATTTCAAGTACGGAAGCAGAATACATAACCATGTCCGGTTGTTGTGCTCAAGTTCTTTGGATGAGATAGAAATTAACCGACTATGGTCTAGGTTTCAACAAAATTCCTATGTACTGCGACAACAAAAGTGCAATCGCCTTATGTTACAACAACGTTCAATTCTCCCGGTCGAAGCATATTGATATTCGCTACCACTTCATCAAGGAGCAAGTGGAAAATTGAGTGATCGAGCTTTACTTTGTCCGATCTGAGTATCAATTGGCGGATATTTTCACGAAGGCTTTAGATCGCGCTCGAATGGAATTTTTGGCCGACAAGCTAGGAATGAGAACGGTCTTGCATTCTTCTTCCCAAAACCTTTGTTAAAACTTCATTAAATCAGTTGATATTAAAAACATCGATTGGGTTAATATTTTTAATATGGGGGAGAAAATGTGATTTAATATGGGAAATTATCACAAATGGTTTGACTTAATGTGATAGCTCATCCCGACATGTGCAAAATGTTTTCGAATATCGTGGCATATGTTAAGGGGGGGCAAAACGGATTTGCACTTCAAAATGGATTTCATGGTGATTTATACTTACCCACAACCTATTTATTTCACGACGATGAAGATTGTGGTGACATAAGGATGGTAGGATAGGTTAAGTCCTATGGTTCTTCCAGAACCGGAGGAATCTTCCCAAGGACATTCCATAGCTAGAAATAGTAGTCCTTAGGAAAGATGGAGAAAGATTGTGAACGTAGCTGAATGCCGACCAAGTACTTAAGTTAGCACTGGAACAATCACAACAAGGTGCTAGTTATGACGTATTGGTAAGCATTGAAGGGGTTGAAGAATGAAAAAGAATTGTAACGACAAAGGGTGTAAAGAAAGAAGCCCTCCTTACAACCTTAGGCAGAAACCGGGTCAATGCATATGCTATTGAGATCATTTTAATGACGCTCGATATTGAAGATAGACATCATGGACCCAGTGATGCAATGCACAACCCATCCCAGCTAACTCAGATATCTCTCAAAAGGTATTTGTTTTAATCACACGGAGACAACACATTATCTATTGATTTATTCACTCCGAATAAACTGGTATTGAAATGGTGGCACTCCTCTCCAGCCTCCGATCACTAAAATCCAAAATGCACGATTGAGTCTAGAGCCATTTGAGATCATCAAATATCTCATTAGGACACACTTTCATATTTCCTTGCTTCATCACACACTATGAAAAGTAAGAAAGATCGTAAGAGTCCTACGCAAAATCTTCATGATCTTGCCTGAACATCCGAGTAATATGAAAGTATTTACAATGAAGATGGAAATCCTTCTTGAGCGAATATCAAAAAGCTCATGGTAGGTGACTTGTGCGATTCTTTATGAATCAAACTTGTGATAACTAGAAAGCAACAGTGGTTTAATACTTAGTTGAACTTAAACACGTTCCAGGCCTCTACGCAATATCTAAGTGATCTTTCCAGAACACTCAGAGTGATACCTTAGTGTTCACAGTGATGAGTGGAAATCCTTCTAGTGTTAACATCAAACAGCACTTGGTAGGTAACTTGTAAGATTCAATATGAATCAAGCTCGTGACAACTGGAAAGCAACGATGGTGCGATTCTTTAATGAATCAAACTTGTTCCAGGAATCAGAATTGACGGCTTCAATCATGCGGATAATTTTATCCAAATGATTCACTCTTTATGTTCGCAGTCAGCTTTGGACGGTCGAGTAAAGAGAACGGGTTTACCCGTGAAATCTTGTCAATGAGATTTTAAATTAAATATATCTGCCACAAGTACGATATTTTATATCCTCCAACGGTCTTCACCGACCGGAGGTAAAATGCTACCGAATCAGAATTGTTCAAAGCCATTTCGTTCGTGTCTACTTATGTTGCGGCATTTGAAGACGGTGGTGTTGCGGAATCCAAGAAGAAGTCGTCCCTACATGCTTATACTTCATGCACTTAATATTTCATCTAATTCTAGAATGCCTAAAAGTCAAGTCCTCCGCTGTATCGAACTCTGAAGCTTTCAAGAATTACAAAGGTATAAGTATGTGGGACGTGATGTCACGAAGAGGCGAAGATCAATAGTGAAGAATGCACAAGATCAAGGAAAGAGATTAATGCTAAAGATGGATATCAAATATCACATCAGCATGTTCACCAGAAAAGAAAAAGAAAAGAAAGACGAAGACTACGAGCTAAAGACAAGCATAGTATGCTAGGTTTATTTTATTATTGTAACTTGGGTAACGCCCTTGTTTGGAGTAACCTCCCTTAGGGGGAGATTGTTGGAAATACGTTTTACGTATTAAGAAGGATCGGTCACTCCAACAATAGTCCATGTAATAGCTCGTAGTTTAGTTATTTACACTTATTAAACAAAGCCCAAACCGAGCCCATAAGTTGTATGGGCCGGCGGCCAAATGTAAGCCCAAGCCCATGACATGGGCTTGGGTATATAAACCCTCTCCTTAGATGGAGAGGGTGGTGGTTTTCATAATTTACACATAGTAATCTTTCATTTTCTCTCTCTAGAAGTGTATGAACTCCATCATCTCTCTATCTCTTTCTCTCTCTAAAACATAAGCAAGATTTACATATCCTACAGGAACCAAGGGCCAAGGCCACAATACCAAGGGAACAACTATAAGGCACCCAACAACTTTCAAAATCAAGGAAATACTTTTCATCCACCCAATCAAGGATTTAACCCACCACCACCCTTCCTAAATCAAGGATACTCTCAAGTTAAAAATCAAGGATATGGGCCACATGATAATCATGAGTATGTTGAGAGGAGAATTCGTGAAAGTGAAAAAAGAATGCAAGAGCAAATGAGACTTACAATGGAGGAGCCAACCAAGAGGCTTTTGATGGCATTTAATCAAAGACCACAAGGGGCTTTACCCTCTAACACACAAACAAACCCGAGGGCTAATGTCAATGCTATCACAACAAGAAGTGGAAAAACAACTCATGATCCTTCACCACCTAAACCTACTTTGGTAAAGCCTACTATGATTCCTTCTTGTGATAAGCCTTCTACATCTAGTTCACCATCCTCAAGCTCTACTACTTCCACACCTACACCTTCTTAACCTATACCCACTTCTCCTTTACCTTCCATACTCATTAATGAAGAACCCAACAAGAAAAATCATTCATCAACCACTCAACCACAACCAAAACTAAGTCTCCCTTATCCATCACGATTGAGAAAGGAAAAGCTTAAGAACAAGGATGATATACAAGTCTCAAACTTTTTGAGGATGTTCAAGAAACTCAACATAAACATATCCTTTGCGGAAGCCTTAGAAAATATGCCTAAGTTTGCTAAGATGATCAAGGACTTACTTTCTAATAAGGAGAAATTGGTGGATTTGCCTAATGCTTCCTTAAATGAAAATTGCTCTGTGGTTTTGCTTAAGAAGTTGCCTACTAAGCTTGGAGATCCGGGGAGGTTTTTGATTCCTTGCAATTTCCCGGGGGTGGAAAATTGCATGGCATTAGCGGATTTAGGGGCAAGCATAAATCTCATGCCATTATCGGTTTGGAAAAGACTTTCACTTCCCGAGCTCACTCCTACTAAGATGACTCTTGAGTTGTCCAACCGTACTATAGCTTATCCGGTGGGAATTGCGGAGGATGTTTTGTTGGGGTTGATAGATTTGCCTTTCCCGTGGACTTTGTGGTGGTTGATTATGATATGGATCCGAGAGTTCCTTTAATTGTTGGTAGGCCATTTTTTAGAACGGGTCGAACTCTTATAGATGTGGCGGAAGGAGAAATTACAATGAGGGTAGGAGATGAGAGAGTTGTGTTTAACATGGGGAAATTGTCAAAGAAGTCTAATGAGCCCGAAACGGTGAAGCATATTGATGTTGTGAATGAGGAGTAAATTCAAGATGATATCCTTGATGAAGTTTGTGATGAATATTTTTATGAAGCTTGCTCAAGTAGAGATTATGATTTACCTCATGTTGAGACTATTGCCTCCATTACCTCATCTTTGGATTTTCATGAACCTAAAGAGCATAACTTTGACACCAATAAAGATTTTAGTGATGAAGAATCTCTTCTTTGTGATACACCAAAATATGATGCTTATAGTGATGATGAGAACTCCACTTGTGACTCTCCATTTATTGATGATCACACTTCCTTAAGTTTTGAGGAATCACCAATCTTTGATCGACCAATCTATGATGTTTATGGTGATGAGGAGGATTCTATCATGGATGAGAGTGATGAGTTTTTAGAGGTTGATATACCTTTTGAGTACACTCTTGGATATATTGATGAGGAGGGGGCATACTCTTTCTAGAATCTCTATTGCATGAAGATCCTTTGCCTTATTCTTTTCCCACTTCAACCTTTCAAAGTGAAAAAGGAAAACAAGTCATCATGATTCCTTCCAAGAGCTTGTTGTTACCCATTACTCCACAACCTTTCTCTCACCATGTGACCTACAAGGGAGAATCTTTTAAGGCAACCAACACTTGTTTTCCCATCAAGGAATGGATTTTTGATCCTGGTATAGAGCTTGCTAAACCATCTTAGTATCCGCCTGATGCAACAAAAGGAAAACTTGTGAAAGATTTGAGAGTATCATCCTATCACCTTTTGAAGAACATATGGGCCACCATGTTGGAGAACAACACCTCACTCTTTTCACCATTGCTTGGGAAGTTAGATGTTGGATTGTGTTATAAGTGGGATGGTAATTATATATTTAATCCGTGGGGAATATTTATGGAGTTTTGATAATTGAAAACTTGCTTTACCTCATCATGGAGATTTTTCTCAAAAAGGGCAAAACTTTTCTTCTCTATGATAGGTTTTAAACACTTTTAAGTGTGGGATGAGTCAAGCTAGAGACTCCTTAAATCAAGCTTGAATAACTAGGTTTAGAGGTTTTAGACTTAGAGTGTTGTAGATTAGAAATAAGGATGTAGAGTTGATGAGAAGTGTAGGGGAGACCTTACTTTTGTCTTCATGTTGTTTGTAGGGTTGCTCACTCATCACGTGCTTTGGAGCTTATGGAGGAGGCCCTTGTATCCGGTTCACTTTGTTACTATTGTGATTTTTCTAGACACATTATGCTTAAAAAATGAATTCACTATAGTTGATCTTTCCTTAACTTGGGTTAAGCAAAGTCTATTCATTGTCATAAGTGTAAGGGAAGTTTATACTTCCATGCTCTTAAACATTGAGGACAATGTTTAGCTTAAGTGTAGGGGGTCTTCTATCGAAGTGACCTTACCTAGACTTTGTCATTGACCTTCATGATAACTTGGAAATTAATTTTTCAAACATATTTCAAATTTTTGATCTACTTTGGCCACCAAAAATATGCATTCATAATTTTTTCATCAATCATTTTTCATTTGCATAACACATTTTCATTGTATATATTTTTTTCTTTTGTTCTTTATGAAAATTTGAAAAAGAAAAAAAAATATAATTGTAAACCCGCATGCTTTTACCATGAATAGTGCCCTTAAGATCGTACGTACAAGATTAGAACTTTCCTTTTATAGCACGTTACGTTTCACGTATAAGAATCTTAAGTATTACGTACGTGTTAGAACACGATAAGTATTTATTACGTATGAACACACGATAATTATTTCAATAATAATTATAATCACGAACATGCGATCATGAAATCATGAACGTAATTTAATCACGAGTAAATATTATTTACGTATATATATTTATTACGAACACGAATAAATATATTAAGTCACGATCAATAATTAATTAGAACACGTAAAACACGAACACGATAAAACACGAGAACACACTATAATATTTAGACACGAGAAAGGTACGGGTTACCCCATGTGGGGCCCCCTACCCGCGGCATACAAAGAAACATGGGCTTGGCCCATGCAAAATGTAGGATATGTAAATCTTGCTTATGTTTTTAGAGAGAGAAAGAGATAGAGAGATGGTGAGAACACACATACTTAGAGAGAGAAAGTGAAAGAAACACACTTTTTCACTATGTGTAAAAATGAAGAACACACACCCTCTCCATCAAAGGAGAGGGTTTATATACCCAAGCCTTGTGATGGGCTTGGGCTTACAATGTTGGGCCGGCCTACACATGTTGTAGGCTAGGCTTGACTTTGTTTGTTTAATAAAGATATCTAGACTACGAGCTACTACTTAATATATTGTCGGAGTGACCGAATCTTCCTAAATACGTAAAAACGTATTTCCAACAATCTCCCCCTAAGGGAGGTCACTCCAAACAAGGGCGTTACCCGAGTTACAATAATGAAATAAACCTAGCATACTATGCTTGTCTTGAGCTCGTAGTCTTCTTCTTTCTTTTCCTTTTTCTTTTCTGGTGAACATGCTGATGTGATCTTTGATATCAATCTTGAGAATTAATCTCTTGCCTTGATCTCGTGCATCCTTCACTTGTGATCTTCACCTCTTCGTGACGCCATGTCCCACATACTTATACCTTCGTAATTCTTGAAAGCTTCAGAGTTTGATACAGCGGAAGACTTAACTTTTAGGCTTTCTTGAATTAAATGAGATATTAAGTGCATAAAGTATAAGCATGCGGGGACGACTTCTTCTTGGATTCCGCAACGCCACCGTCTTCAAATGCCGCAACATAAGTAGACACGAACGAAATGTCTTTGAACATCTCATTCTAATTCGGTAGCATTTTACCTCCGGTCGGTGAAGACCGTTGGACGATATTAGATATCGTACCCGTGACGGATAGTTTCAATTAAGTAACTTCCTGACAGGATTTCGCGGGTAAACCCGTTCTCTTTATTCGATCGTCCAAAGCTGACTGCGAACATATAGAGTGAATCATTTGGGTAATAATATCCGCATGATTTGAAGCCGTCAATTCATGTTCCTGGAACAAGTGAAATTCAATTAAGAACCGCACCATCGTTGCTTTCCAGTTGTCACGAGCTTGATTCTTATAGAATCTTGCAAGTTACCTACCTAGTGCTGTTTGAGGTTAACACTAGAAGGATTTCTACTCATCACTGTGAACACTAAGGTATCACTCTGAGTGTTCTGGCAAGATCACTAAGATATTGCGTAGAGGCCTGGAACGTGTTTAAATTCAGTTAAGAATTAAACAGCTGTTGCATTCTAGTTATCACAAGTTTGATTCATAAAGAATCGCACAAGTCACCTACCATGATCTTTTTGATATTCGCTCAAGAAGGATTTCCATCTTCATTGTAAATACTCTCGTATTACTCGGATGTTCAGGCAAGATCATGAAGATTTTGCGTAGGACTCTTAAAATCTTTCTTACTTTTCACAGTGTGTGAAGAAGCAAGGAAATATGAAAGTGTGTCCTAATGAGATATTTGATGATCTCAAATGGCTCTAGACTCGATCGTGCATTTTGGATTTTAGTGATCGGAGGCTGGAGAGGAGTGCCACCTTTTCAATACCAATTTATTTGGAGTGAATAAATCGATAGATAACGTGTTGTCTCCGTGTGATTAAAACAAATACCTTTTGAGAGATATCTGAGTTAGCTGGGATGGGTTGTGTATTGCATCACTGGGTCCATGATGTCTGTCTTCTATATCGAGAATCATTAAAATGATCTCAATAGCATATATGTTGACCCGGTTTCTGCCTAAAGTTGTAAGGAGGGCTTCTTTCTTTACACCCTTTATCTTTACAATTCTTTTTCATTCTTCAACCCCTTCAATGCTTAACAATACGTCATAACTAGCACCTTGTTGTGATTGTTCCAGTGCTAACTTAAGTACTTGGTCGGCATTCAGCTACGTTCACAATCTTTCTCCAACTTTCCTAAGGACTACTATTTCTAGCTATGGAATGTCCTTGGGAAGATTCCTCCGGTTCTGAAAGAATCATAGGACTTCACCTATCCTATCATCCTTATGTCACCACAATCTTCATCGTCGTGAAATAAATGGGTTTTGGGTAAGTATATGTCACCATGAAAATCCATTTTGATATGCAAATCCGTTTTGCTCCCCCTTAACATATGCCACGATATTCGAAAACATTTCGCACATGTCGGGATGAGCCAGCACATTAAGTCAAACCATTTGTGATAATATCCCATATTAAATCACATTTTCTCCCCCGTATTAAAAATATTAACCCAATCGATGTTTTTAATATCAATTGATTTAATGAAGTTTTAACAAAAGTTTTGGGAAGAAGAATGCAAGACCGTTTTAATCTTCATGATATCAAATATATGAGATATGATACCGATTTGTAACATGATCACATATTCACCATATTAGAAAAAATTGACAAGGTTGGACCTGATAGATGAGAACATCATATGATAAGATCAAATGGTTCTTGTCAGCATATGTTGGTCGCCTCGTCACGTCTGAAGTCGTCTCTTGACACCACATGTACGATTGGTATTGTTGTCTTGACACCAGTTAGTGAGCTTGGCACTTTCAGCATCGAAGATTCTGAATGCTTGACAATTGCTGCCCCTCAATTGTTGACCCGTGTTCTATTGAAAGAGTTGTAGTCGTCGGTTGAGTAGTCGCATCGTCGAGTATGTAGATACCAATTGTAGATAGCATGGTTGTAGAGATGATAGCTTCATAAAAACAAGACTTCTCTTGTTTTAACAAATAAATGCACTGAAACGTACATAGATTTGTGTTAGACCAAGTTATAAAGTAAACTTGATCCCTTACAAGGTTTTAAAGTAAACCTTGCCCGAGAAAATTAATTCCCGTTGTGAGCCAAAGATTTCATAAGAAATACTTGACTTTAATGTGAAAACCGGGTTGCAGTCAGAAATAACTACAAGCCATAAGGGCATGTTTTATGAAATATTTACAACTTTTGTACGAACTCTATTTATGGTTCCGTGTCAATATTAATCAACATTTCTAAGGCCGTAAATATTATCGTACCAAAAGACATGCCTTTGAAAAATAAAGTAAAATTTTTTTTGGATTTTTATGAATTTTTCAATTTTTATGGTTTTTATATGGTTTTATATTTTTATATTTTGCTTTTGTGGATAAAAATATAAACAATATATACTAATGATCACCAAGGATAAGGAGAATAGTTTACCATCACTATTCTTTCGCTTCATCTGCCAGTTCCTTTAGAGTCTCAGGCGAGAAGGTTCTCATTCCTAGCTTGTCGGCCAAAAATAATTTGAGCGCGATCTAAAGCCTTCGTGAAGATATCCGCCAATTGATACTCAGATCGGACAGATTAAAGCTCGATTACTCCATTTTCCACTTGCTCCTTGATGAAGTGGTAGCGAATGTCAATATGCTTCGACCGGGAGAATTGAACGTTGTTGCAGCATAAGGAAATTGCACTCTTGTTGTCATAGTACATCGGAATTTTGTTGAAACCTAGACCATAGTCGGTTAATTGCGATCTCATCCAAAGAATTTGAGCACAGCAACCGGACATAGCTATGTATTCTGCTTCCGTACTTGAAATTGCAGCGCTTTTCTACCTTTTCGATGCCCAACTGATTAGTCGATCTCCTAGTAGTTGCAAAGTTCCACTCGTGCTACGCCTTGTATCTTGACAACCCGCGTGATCCGCATCTGCATATGCCATGAGTGCAATCGAAGAGTCCTTCGAATACCAAAGTCCCCGATTAATGGTTCCTTTAAGATATCGAAAGATCCGTTTCACAGTGGCCAAGTGTAACTCAGTAGGTCGAGTTTGATACCGAGCACACATACATATAGCAAACTGAAGATCAGGTCGACTAGCTGTAATATACAGAAGGGTACCGATCATTCCACGATAAAGTGTCGGATCAACGGCAACTCCATGTGGATCTGCATCAAGCTTAGTTCGGTCCACCATTGGAGTATCCACGGGGTCGCAAGATTCCATCTTATTCTTCTTTAGCGATTCAAGGGCATACTTGGATTGATTGATAAAGATGCCTCTAGGACTCTGAGATATCTGAAGACCTAAGAAGAATGATACCTTGCCCATCATTGACATCTTAAACTTGGAAGACATGATTTTCCCAAATTCGTCGGATAAATTTTGGGTCGAGGCTGCAAATATAATATCATCAACATATATTTGTACCATAATCATATCTTTACCTCGTTTCTAAATGAACAGCGTGGGATCCACCTTGCCTTTAGCGAAGCCTTGCGTAATGAGGAATTGTGACAATAGATCATACCATGCGGGTGGAGCTTGCTTCAACCCATAGAGAGCCTTCTTAAGCTTGTACACATGATTAGGATAATTAGGATTTACAAAACCATCTGGCTGTTGTACATAGACCTCTTCCTTGATTTCGCCATTCAGAAATGCCGTCTTCACATCCATCTGATAGACGATCATATTCATGTGGGCTGCATAAGCGAGGAATAGTCTAATAGCTTCCAAACAGGCAACAGGTGCAAAGGATTCCATAAAGTCTATGCCCAATAATTGCTTGCATCCACGAGCTACTAGTCGAGCTTTGTTCTTCAATATTCCGCCTAACTCATCGAGTTTCACCTTGTAAACCCATTTTAAAGTGAGTAACTGCACTTGATCCGGGCATGGGACAAGTTCCCAAACATCAAGACGTATGAATTCGTTAAGTTCTTCTTGCATAGCTTCTATCCAACAGGATTGAGTAAAAGCTTGTTGCCATGTCTTAGGTTCAACTTCAGTGAGAAAAGCATCAAAGTGACAAAACATTGCATTTTCTTGTAACTGACTTCGTGTGGATACCAGACGATTAGGGTCACCAATAATAGAATCTATAGGATGATCCTTTGTCCACTTGCTGTCATGTTCACGAATCCGTGGATTGGAGTAAACTGTAGAAGGAGCTTCCTCTGAGGTGGACGACCCGGATTGATTAAGGTCGGGAATAGGTACACCAAAGAATGAAAGTTCACGCGTTTGAGCGAATTCCAAATCGTGGTCATCATCTTCCTCCTCATCATCAATAGGCATGACATGGGTAGTTGAAACATGTGTTGGTTGAGAATTACTTGTTGATGGTATATCTTGACCAATTGTAGGTGCAGATGTGTCTGATTGTGCTTCGGTTGCTGGAGCGACAACTTCGGTGACCGGAGCTATTACCTCAGGTGCTGGAGCAACAATACTTTGAGGATTAAAGAATTCATCAAAGAACGGTTGAAACAACGTATCCTATTCAGTCCTAGAAGGTGGTGTAAATGATGATGAAGTAGGGTTGTTTGGGACAAGACCATAACTAATGTTACTAGGTCCCATTTCATGAAGTACGGGTTCAGAGCTGCTTTGCTCAGAAGCCATTGCTGTCAGCTCATCAAAATCAACATTCATAGTTTCGAGGATCTTGCGAGAGTTACGGTTGTAGATTCGGTATGCCTTCTTTGCGGGGGCGTAACCAATGAAAATACCAATATGAGCCTTTGGTTTAAGTTTTCCCAAATTGTCACCATCATTATTTGGATAGCAAAGAGAACCAAATACATGAAGATATGATAAATCTGGTACTTTTCCATGGAGAAGCTCATAAGGTGTTTTACCATGGCGTTTACGAATTAGTGACCGGTTTTGGGTGTACACTACTGTAGATACTGCTTCTGCCCATAAAAACAATGGAGCCTTTGCTTAAATTAACATCGTTCGAGCAGCTTCCATAAGTGTGCGATTTCGCCTTTCAACGACACCGTTTTGTTGTGGAGTGCGTGCAACGGATGTTTCATGAGATATGCCAACTTCTTCATAATAATCACGCAAGATTTGATTCACAAATTCGGTTCCATTATCTGTACGAATGCGTCGGACAGTAGTGTTAAGACGCACTTGAATCATCTTGAGAAATTCGATGATGAATTTAGGTGCCTCATTTTTGGCTTTAAGAAATTTCACCCATGTAAACCGAGAGTAGTCATCCACAATAACGAGGATGTATTTTTTGCCACTAAGACTTTCAACACGCATTGGCCCACAAAGATCCATATGCAGCAGATAAAGTTTCTCTTGGTTGGTGTCTTCCGTCTTGGGTTTGTAAGATTTCTTAGTGCTTTTCACCATTGTACACGCGGAACACAAATGATCCTTGTGAAATGAAAGTTTAGGAAGACCACGAACAAGTTCGTTTTTCGCCAAATGATTAATAGCGTCAAAGTTAAGATGAGATAACCGTCGATGCCATAACCATGACTTAGTCTTTGATGCTTTGGAGAGAAGACATACGGGAGAAGCGGCCATCATGTCTTGTAGAGACAAAGTGTACAAATTATTTCCTCGAGTACCTTTCAATAAATCAACCCCTTCCAAATTGCGTATGAAGCAGGTATGCTCTCGAAAAGCAACTTCTAGGTTTGCATCATAAAATTGTCCCACAGAAAATAAGTTGTGACCGAGACCTTCCACATAATACACTCTCGAAATTATAACATTCCCAATATGATATTCACCATAACCCATTATTTTTGCAATATGATCATTCCCAAATCGAACCGTACCAAGAAACTTGCTGACGAAATTTCTGAGCTGAGAGCGATCTCCGGTCATATGCTTGGAGCAACCAGAGTCCAAATACTAGAGACCCATTTAGACCACCTGTTTTCAACAACAACAGTAGACAATGCATTGGAAACTATTGGTTCCAGAGTGTTAGCAGATACAAATAAAATATTATCAGAATTGCTAACATTTTTGTGACCCTTAGATTTCCTGCATTTTCTAATATGAGTTTTAGCACTAACAGGTTTTACAGTTCCAACTTTCTTAGGTTTTGGATTATCCGCGGGCACTACAGTGGGAGTAGACCTAGTTAAAGGGCACTTTGTTCCTACAATAGTGTTGGTGTTCCTAGTTAAAGGACACGCTTGTGTTTTGGTAGCCTTGATACTCCTAGTTAAAGGGCATGCTTTCTTCGCTTTAGTGGGAGTGATCCTAGTCAAAGGGCACGTATTTCCTACTATAGTGAAAGTTCTACCAGTGGGGCGCCACATCCAACCAACTTGGGTTAACACTTTTCCAGTCGGTTTCCATTCTAATCCATTTTTCCGGGCATACATCTCATTCACATGGTCAATAAGGCAAGAATCATGACGACTAGAAAACATACATTCATTGCAATTCCAACATTTCAAATTAGAATTCACACTAGGCTTAGAACGTTGCACAACCGCAGAGCCTTTAGGTTTAGCTACATGATTCTTTTTATTCAAAACAGAAATAACATTCCTAGGATGGGCTTCTACTTTCTTCTTCACTTGACTACTAGATGGGGGCAAGAGCCTATCATTCTTC
The DNA here is from genome assembly GCA_025667525.1 of Glebionis coronaria. Lineage (NCBI taxonomy): Eukaryota > Viridiplantae > Streptophyta > Magnoliopsida > Asterales > Asteraceae > Glebionis > Glebionis coronaria. The sequence continues at coordinate 329,888,757 of CM046877.1, forward strand.
TTGTTTCTCTTAAGCTTAGATCTTTGAGCCTTAGTAGTGGTGCTTACTCCTGTAGAAGGCAACACGGGAATATTAGAAGCTGGTTTTGATTCCGCCTTATCTTTAGTGACCAAATTTTGAGATGGTTTAGTCCTAGGGCCCTTGTTAAGTGGTGTGACGGCTATAAGGTTCCTTTTGATTGCACTAGAGGACGATGCTGAGATAGTGGCTGCGTTATCCACAACATTCTTACCTTTTAGACTACGAAGTGTTTCCTTTAACTCAGCCAAGACCAGGTTCTTATCACAAATTTGTTCCCTCAAATCAGATATTTCCACCGACTTTCGATTCAATTGTTCCATCAATGATTGATTCTGTGCAGTGGTATCAACACATGCGGGCTTTACTGAATCAAAAAGTCATGTATTTTTCTGTTTTAAGTTATCAACTTTGGACAAAATCTTGGAAACTCGATTATCTAGATCCAGTTTAAAATTCTCAGCGGCCTCAAGTACGTTCACACAGTTAAGCTCCTTAGATTTCTCTATTTCTATCGGCAGAGATGTAGCAACTTTGTCACTTGGCTGACGCTGTTTTGATTGTAAATTCAATCGAAAATTCTTTTCAAAGTTTGCATCATCGATATTAACACCTTCGAATGACGTTTCAAAGATATCTTGAATAAATTGTTGCTTGCATTCAAGCGAAATACAATGTGTTTGAATCTCATCAAAACGTTTTGAAAGCGAAGAATATGAATCTTGAAGCTTTAAAAATTCAGCGTCAAATTCGTGACAAGTACTATCTACCACATTATCCACAGATTCAACATTATGCACAATAGAATTATTATCAACACTTGTATTCACACAGACAGAAACTATATCATGAGACATCACTTGATTCAGAAGCAGATCATTATGGCGTGAAACCCGTTCTATTTCAAGTAAACTGTTTTCATAAGCATTATCCATTTCATTGAAAATACGTCTAACTTCTTCTATTTCCAAAAGTAAATCTTGATCAAGATTACGAAGACAAGCCTTAACATTGTCTACAAACTATACAATTTCATTTCGGAACACAGCTCTACTGTGCTCAAAGTTCCATTCACCTTCCGTTATGGCCGAAGCCGTCGTACGTTCCAAAATGACCTTGTCAAAATCGGCTAAGTTTTGGTGTATGATGTAGTGTTTTTACTACCCTTTAGGAAAAGAGCAATAAAATAGGGTAAGCGTGCACGACGATTTAGGAAAACCGTGTGTGAATGACCCTAAAAGTGAGTTCGTTCTCGAGGAGGCTAGTGCGTTGTGTAATGAATGATTGATTTTGTTTTTGATTATTAACAAGAAGAAAAGAAGAGAAAATGACGAAGACGAAAAAAATAGAAAAATAGGCAAAAACACTACTAGAAAGTTACGACGTAGAAACGTAAAAAGTGCAAAAATAAAAATTTTAATCTAAAATTCCTAAAAATTACTAAAAATCCCAAATAATAATCTAAGAGTTTACAAAAAATCCAAACTTGCCAAAACCTTTTAATTAATTTAATAATGACTTTTTAATGCTAATTAAAGCCCTAAAAATCACTTTTAAATATTAAAAAGCCCTAAACAAGATTTAATAGTTTGTAAACCTTAAAAATGACCTAATTAAGCTAAAAACTATTTTTTAAAATTTTAAAACCAAATTAAACTATTTTTAAACTCCTAAAAACTATTAAAATCTATTTAAAACTAATTAAACTTAAAATAATTATAAAAATAAATCTAAAAGCTATAAAATTATTCTAAAAATGGTAAAAGTCCTAATTAATGCTAATGAACTTAAGAAAAATGAAAAAGAAATAAAAATAAAAATTTTTATTTTTAATAATAAAATAATATTAAAATAATAAGAAAAATAAAAAGTTTATAAAATTAATTCTAAAAAATTTCTAAAATCTTAAAATAATCTAACTAAGAGAAAAATGTAAATTAAAGTTCCTAAACCCTTTTTTATAATTTTATAAAAATTATTAAAGTTCATAAAAAACCTTAAAATAATTTAAAATTAAAAATTAAAGTTTTTGAAAAGTTAAACTAATGTAAACCTCAAAATATTTATTTAAAAGCTAAAAATTATTTTTCCCTAATTAAAGACTACTTTTAACTATTTTTTAAGGATTTAATAAAAACCGGCTAATAAATAAATCATAAAAAATTAATAAAGAAAAGGAAAAATATAAAACCAAGCTAGAAAAATCCTAATTACTAATAATATCCTAGGAAAAATGAAAAGTAGCCAAAAAGCTGATCAAATAAGCTATAATAAGCTAAAAAGCCTACGGCTTATTTATGGAAAGCAAAAAGAAAAAGAGGTTAAGGTTCTAACCTTTGCACCCTATAACGTAAAAACGCATCTAGATTATCGGTAGTACCCCTTAGTCCTGAGCTGCAGGTCGGGGGTTCGAGTCCGGTGCGGGTGTCGTTTTTGCTTTTTATTTCTTTTTTTTTTTTTACTTTTCAAATCAAACACTGACACCCTTAGTTGCTTATAACACAATCCAATTACCTTTTTACACAAGATTAAACAAGATCAGGAATCAAAATGTGGCCAGTTTCAAAATCAAAACACAAGCAGGTTTCTCTTTGTTCTTGCTTCTTCACAGGGGATGAAATCACCAAGAGGTCTTGGCAAGTGCTTATTTGGTGTTATATTTGTGGAACAAAGGCACCCCTACACTCTTTCTGAGTGTAGGGAGTCACAATAAGCAGAAAATACACACCTTAATCACAGATAATCACAAAATCAAGCACACCATGGCATTTAATGTTGCTGAGGTAAATAGACTAGGTCTAGTGACTTAGATGCTTATAACATGCACACAAGTGAGATTCAAAATCCAATATTTTGCATACACAATCACCAACTGATGCACAAACAAACTCAACTTCTAAATGACCCTAACACTTAACAGATTTCAAAATCCAAGCACAATTTTAAGCAAAAAAACAAGCAGATTAGTAATTTAGCAGATTTTGCTATATGTTTTCCCTTTTTACTCAACAAACTTGCTTCAAATCTTCACCAATTTAAACTAATACCAAACTACAACCTAACACAATCATACTCACACTCTCTAACACGTTTTTAAAACACAATTGAAGATTTTTACCCTGCTAAAACACGTATCCAAACAACCCTTTAAATCTGTTTTTCAATTTTTATCAAACCAAAACCTTTCTAAACATACTCAAATTTATCCTCTAGGCATTTAACATGCATACAACACTAGTTAAACACAACTCAAACCAATTTCACACACTTAGCATGTAATCAAACCAATCTCATACAAAATCAACCAAACTGAAAGTAAAAAGGGGAAAATGATTTCTTACCAAAGAACCCTACATCCAGGGTTCTTTGTGGATGTTAATCCACCTCCCTATACACCCGGGTGTATGCTGACTATTATCAACAACAATCTCCAAGTCCTGCTCAAAGAAAATCAAAAAAGAAATACAAGCAATAATATTATTATTCTGTTTTCTTTTCTTCTTTCTTAAAACCTTTTCTAAAAATCTTCAAACCTTAAAACACACGTTTTTACAACTCTACAATCTCAAATCTCCAAGGAAGTCAGTCCACTTTCACTTTCTAACCTCTTGGATTTTTGAAGATTAAAAAGAAATTTTCACAATCTTTTTGAAAACCTTTTTGAAAATCAAACACAATCTTTTTAAATTGGAACTCAGTATTAGCAATCCAAACACACAAACTTTTTATAATTAATAAAAGGAATTACAATTTATATCAAAAATACCAAACTTAAATAATTTATAAAAAAGGAATTACAATGAGATTGCTAAAAACTGGAACAAAGGGATATGCACAGGTTGCATTCTCCTTTTATAATCACTAAAAGACTATTCTAGAACTAGGGAATAAAATAATACAAAGCTTAAACCCTAAAAGCTAATTGCCCTAAAATGTCCTTGTCTTCTTGACGAATTTTGGTCAAAAGCTGGATACATGTGATGTACCAGGCTGCCAAAATGATCTTGGACGTTCAAAATGCCTTGGAGGCCAAGGAGTATGATCCATGCGTTTAAATTGTCGGTTTTGGGGTTTTGGGTGAAAAAGACGTTGCAGGGGAGGCTTGGGGAGGGGTCCACAGGCCATGTGGTCATGTTTTGAAAGGTGGGATTAAGTGAGGATGTGTTTAATTAGTAATCTGGAAGGTTTGGGGGTAATATCCCTTTGGATTGTAGTTGATTTAAGCTGGGGATTATTAGGGTTCTAGGGGATTAGGGAATAGGTTAATCTGTTTTGGGTAAATGTTTTTTCAAATTTGGTGTTAAGGTGGGAAAGTTGGGTTAGTGGGATGTTTTGACTGAAGTTGACCACGTTTAAATAATAAACCGGGTATTAAGGTAATGGGCTGTGGAGGTTTATTGGGCTAGGGTTGTAACATTTCATTACCCATCCTTAAATGGCTAACAGCCATTAACTATTTTGCACAGCCAGTCCAAACGTTAAATGCTTTTCATCCAAAGTCCAAAATGACATGCAAGTTTAGTCCTTTTGTGATTTTAGACTAACTTTTGCATTCTTAATCATTTTCCAAGGGCATTTCTTGTATACTCTTCAAACTTCAAGGGTAATACTTGTACATTTGACTTTTGGAGGGTTAAATGTGACAAGTTCTTCAAAGATGAGGGGCCATTTTTGCCAATTCTTCAAACTTTAGGGGTCTTTTTGCAAAATTCCATTTTTGAGCTTGGTTCATTGTGCGTCTTCGTTTCCCGTGTTCGTTTTTTATTGATTCTTGTGTTCTTTTGTCCATTCCTCAATATCCGTACCTAAAAATACACAAGTAACAAACACGAGCATATATTTGGCATATTTTATGATATTTTATGCAATTAAAGGCCGTTTTGGATGATGAGATCATGTATAAAAGCCATCTCATCACTCCCCCATACTAAACCATTACCGTGCCCTCACGCAATGCTAGAATAAAGTATCAAAGCATCTCCAAAATTTAATTTATTTACTTTTATTGAAATGGAAACTAGCTTCACTATATTATTGCTACTACTTGTGTTTTAGACATAATGTATGACTTTCATCGCAAAATGGGACGTTTAGGTTCATAGAATAAGAACACGTGAATGCTTCGTTAGAAATAATTTCGTCGTCCTCGATTTTCACCTTAATTCCATGCCAAGCGTGCAACGAGATCATTGTCATTATAAGTTAGTAATGCTAACACTACTCATATGCCCTAATCACGTACTTATTCTCCCATTATTCCTAAGTTGTATCTCTTATATTTTATTTTGTCTAAATGATCACGAGGATACATTGTTGACTTATGCGATAATAGAGATTTAGGTCTAAAAATAGAGTCCTAACGGTGTAACTAAGACTATCAAATCAATAACCCCTCCTAATAGACAACGATGTTAAAAAATTAAGTCAACAAGAAGGATCGATAAACACGGTTTTATAACGGTTTTGAACATGAGACTTATTACCAAGACTTTTATACGCCCCCTAACGGAAGGGCCTTATTATCTTTGGTTTACCTCCATCTTTTATTCAACTTCGCCATGAAGCTTTTATTATGACTTCGGTCTTGCCTTGCCTTTTATTATCCGCCTCATCGGTGGTTTTATTAGCCAAAGACGTATATCCTCACGCTAAAGCGAATTTTGGATCTTTAAAGCTTCGAAGATTAAGGCTTGATTCACTTTCAATTTTGCATAGATTTTAGGCCTTGTGGGGCTTCAAATTGTTTGCTAGATTTAGGTGAGCACTTGAAATCTTTTTATTGGGTGAAGCTTTCGATTATTCGGGTGCCAATACTTCAAAACCGTGACGCTAGCGATACCTTAATGTCTTCCCAATTTAATTACACGGAAGCTACTAGAAAATACTAGAAACCCAACAATCAAAACTAAACCGCTAAATCAATATTTATTAAGCAAAAAAATATTTACATGCGAAGGGAGAATAAGCAAACAACGAGAACACATGAGTTTTTGAAAGAATACGAGTACTCTACGTTTAGCATAGTAACTTATAATTAACTCTATCATTTCTCGTCCTCATTTAAGAGACTTAGCCTAATGTGTAGTTAAAGAATCAAAGCTAAGTGCTCAACACGCACGGTCGAGTCAAAAATTACTCTTATTCTCGCCATCGGAAAATCTACATTCGTGTCTTCAAACACTTATGAAACATGAGAAAAAATTTAAAATTTGGCCATTTTTAGCCTTATTTTGCAAGAAAACGATAAACAAAATGATAAACTTTGGAAAGCGTGAAGGTTTGGCAAGGCAAGTATCTATTCACCCCCCCATACTAAATTTAAACATTGTCCTCAATGTTTCGAGTCTAGGGGTGCAAACAACCCCCATACTAGAGACGTAGTCGAATGCCTAATCTAGCATGGAAAGGGTGTAACCAATAAGTAATAGCCGTTTATGAAGTGTGCTAAAAACCTAAGGTTAGAACATAAAAGGATATATCATATGGATATTGGGAAAGGACTCCAAAGCAAACGATCGAGTGCTCTCATGAAACGAACACGAGAGGCTCCGATCGTGAAGATTATGATCTAAAAGACACAATGCACAAACAACCACGAAACAAAGGTTGGAAGGGCACAAATCCCCTTACATTAAACTAATTAGAAAGCAATAATATGTACATGGATAAGCATGGGTCTCCCCCACGAGGCACCTTGTTTTTGATAACCGAGTCAAAAGCTCGACTCGAATCCCCATAAATGTGATCATTTAGGGATAATCATTGGTATGGTCAATTTTTGGTGGGGCTTACATGATAAACAAGGCCCAAAAGCACGTGGAGTACTTTAAAAATCCGATAAACGTATACCGGGGTCAAAGATAGCGTCCTCGTTTTCGGATGAAAGACGAAACAACGAGACTTCAACACAAACCCCAATGGGGTAGAAGAAAATAGGAGATAAGAAATAGAAGGGTGGGACAATGGGTAAGTCAAAACATTGAGCTACTCGAGGTAGACTCGCACCAATCAAATGAAAAGATTTTCCATTTATTGCATCGGTGGAAGACCGAGATTTCCCTATAAAAGCAATTCCAGGATCAAATATCTCGTCCTTGGTGGAGAAAGGGGAGGAAACATATGGGGCTTCCCCCACACTAAGTCCACACAAAGCATCGTCAAAAGGAGAAGACGAGCTTCTAGTACTCAAATCACGCGGTGATGACGGAGTTAGAATTGTAGAAAAATCTTTTAAGTTCAAGTTAAAATCTTTTCCTTTTTCATCTTTTAAACTCTCTTTGTGAAAACCCGATTTAATTATGTCAAAAATATTTGGTGTTTCTAAAGCAATGTTAGTCACACTAAAAATTCTCACATTTTGAAATCTTTTTGGTTTAGGTGGTGGCAAGTTTTCAAATCTTTTGTCAACAAAGAAAACCTCCCCATCGGGATCAACGTATTCATCATCCGAAGAATCACTCGAGATTGGAATCATAGGCTTAAAACTCTTAACCTCCATCGGCGGAGGGGACGGAACTTCATTTTTATCAACTACTCCTAAAACTCTATTGGAAATCTTTTGACAAATGTTTTTGATAGGATTGACATTGTACAAAGATGTGATAGAATAAACATGAGAAAGAGTGGAGTTTTGGGTTGCATTAATGACGAGTTCTTCCTCATTGAAACGAAGAGTGATTTTTCTTGCATGCACATCGATGAGTGCTCTCGAGGTATCCAAAAAAGATCGACCTAAAATTAACGGAACTTTAGGATCGATGGGAATATCAACAACAATGAAGTCCACGGGATAATAGAATTTCCCAACTTTCACAAAGACGTCCTCGGCAACTCCACAAGCTAGAATCGTAGAATGATCGGCCATTTCGATTGACATTCTTGAAGGAGTGAGATTTGGAAGATTGAGCGATTTAAAAATCTCAAGAGGCATCAAATTAATACTAGCACCAAGATCGGCCAAGGCGTAGCATTCCTCCATGTCTTGGATAGCACATGGGATTAAAAACTTTCCAGGATCACCGACCTTTTGAGGTATGCGGCTTAGAAAAACCGAAGAACAACTAGACGATTTTTGCAATTTCTCTTTGTTATTCAACATACTTTTGAAGTTCGCGGCAAATCGAGGCATCATGACTAAGGCGTCGGCAAAACTTATATTAAAATGCAAGTCACGAAACATTTTCATAAAGAGTTCAAATTGATAATTATTTCGTTCTTGTGCCTTTTCCTTATCTCGTCTTGATGGGTAGGGTAAAGGTGGTGTGGGTTGGGGCAAATTAGGCATAGGCATCGGCCTTGGAATCTCGGGTTCCATGATTGGTATAGGTTCAACCGTAGGTGTGGTTTGAGCGGTACTTCGTGGGCTTGAGATGTGCTCCTTTTCAACCACAACCTCGGGTTCTTTCTCTTTTTCCTTCTCCATAGAAGTACTTGGACGAGAAATGGGTTCTTTGAAAGTTTTACCACTACGAGTGGCAACAACCTTCAGTTCTCCTTTCGGGTTCACGATGGTATCACTAGGAAGACCACCCGAAGAAGAGGGCTTACACATGATAGCTTCAAACATTTTAGCCATACGGTCTTCAAACTTAGATTGCCTAGCATCCGCTTTTAACAATTCTTGCTTAATCTCATGTTGTCCTTGCTCCATTTTTTGTTGATTTTGTTGGAGTCGTGTGACATTTCCTTCCATTTTATTAGCATGAGTTTTAAGTTCATTAGCAAGTTCGTTTTTAAGCTCGTTTTTCAACTCGGATCTTAAGCTAACCATCTCACGTTGCATATTGTCAAACTTAGCATCATTAGCCTTTGCATAATTCAAAAATTCTCCTTGAAGATTTTTGGTGTGATCGTTTTGAAAACCTTGGGCATTAGTTTGAAAATCACGGTTTTGGTTTTGGTTTGAAATTTGACCATTTCCACTTTGGTAATTACCTTTGTTATAATTTCTTTGATTTCCTTGGTAATTTCCACCTTGGTTGTTGTTGTTGCGATAATTATTAGCATTTTGATTGGGTGGAGCTTGATTTGAACGAGAACCTTGACCGATTTGGTTATAAGTTCCCGTGGCTACAAAAGCATTCGAAGTGTTACCATCCGCGGTAATGCACTCGGAAAGATCATGAGCTCCCCCACACGACAAACAACTTTTAGAAACCGCTTTGACCGAAGCGGAATTGGAAGCTTCTTGAGCCTTCCAATGGGACATAAGGTTAGCAAATCTATCGAAAAATCGGTTTTCTTCATTTGCTTCATCATGTAATGCATTGATACTTTGAGACGATGATGAGCCCCTTTTGGCAACACTCGGTGTGTGACGAGGGCTATAAACCTTAGACCTATTCTCGATTATGACCAAAGCTTCTTCAACCGTTTTACACAAAAAATTACCACCCGCGGCGGCATTTAGATAATCTCTTTCATGATCGTTAAGTCCATTGTAAAACGTGTCAATTTGGTGTAAATCGGAAAAACCGTGATGAGGACATTCATGTAACATCTCCTTAAACCTATTCCAAGCCGTAGAAAAACTTTCATTTGATTCTTGTGAAAATTTAGAAATCTCATTCTTCAAATGCGTAGTCTTAGAGGGCGGAAAAAATTGGTTCACAAATTTTGAAACGAGATCCTTCCACGTCAATATAGAATTGGGTGGCTCTTTCTCTAACCAAATTTTAGCGGGCCCCGCTAAGGAATACGGAAAAAGCATCATCTTAATCGAGTCATTCGAGACATCCTTGAATTTGCACGTGGCGGTAAGACGATTAAATTGGCGGATATGGTTGTGGGGATTGTCCTTCTCATCACCTCGGAATTTGTTGTTTTGGATCATCGACAACAAACCCGTTTTCACCTCAAAATTCTCCGCAAGGATAGCGGGAATTACAATAGCTTCTCCATAACCCTCGGTGGGTGCTTGAAGTAACTCCATCATAGTTCGATTCGCCATGGTTGGTTCTTCTCGTACAATGGGTTCGTCAATAGGAGACTCCTCACTAGAATGAGTTGGAGTGGGAGTTTTGTTCTTGCGTTTACGTGCACGTTTTGCTTGATTACGAGTGAGCATAAACGTCACGTACAACGTGGAGACGAGCAAAGAAGATTCTTTTTGGTATTTTGTGTTTTTTTTTTTTTGGTTTTTGATTGTATTAACCTTTTTGGAATTTGGTATAAGTAGACAAAAAGTCCACAAATCTCCTCCTCAATCAAATCTCTTGATTAAAAAGGCCTCAAAGAATGAAGACGATCACGTGGAGTGAACGCTTTCGATGACTTTAGAACGATGGTGGAACACCAAATCGTTCAAGAGGGTTTAATCAATAGAAACCAAGAAAATATATATGATATGTAGTAATACTTTGGGCGGCAAAACCCTCGATTCACTCTCAAAATCAAATACGCACAAGCAAGCGGAGGAAACGAGGCGGCGCGAAGCACTTAAGAGCCTTTTTCCTTTAGGTTGTGAAATACAACCGCCTTATACCCACCTTATAGTTTGTATTATCAAGATTAAGCTTCACGAAAGTATTTATCTATTTTTGCCTTTTTTCTTTGGTTTGAGATTCGAATACAATGATCGAGTGATGAAATCCCGAATCAAGGTTGTGATTGCTCACGTATTTGGAGTACTTGTGTATTTATTGTTCTACGTATACAATATAGTAATAATATTCACACAAAAACCGAAAAACGATAATACGTCTTAGTAGAGTGCTACTAATACAAATACTATTATGGCTAATATAAAAAAACAACAATGGTTCAACCAAAACACAACACGCCTCCCCGGCAGCGGCGCCAAAAAATGATGTAGTGTTTTTACTACCCTTTAGGAAAAGAGCAATAAAATAGGGTAAGCGTGCACGACGATTTAGGAAAACCGTGTGTGAATGACCCTAAAAGTGAGTTCGTTCTCGAGGAGGCTAGTGCGTTGTGTAATGAATGATTGATTTTGTTTTTGATTATTAACAAGAAGAAAAGAAGAGAAAATGACGAAGACGAAAAAAATAGAAAAATAGGCAAAAACACTACTAGAAAGTTACGACGTAGAAACGTAAAAAGTGCAAAAATAAAAATTTTAATCTAAAAATTCCTAAAAATTACTAAAAATCCCAAATAATAATCTAAGAGTTTACAAAAAATCCAAACTTGCCAAAACCTTTTAATTAATTTAATAATGACTTTTTAATGCTAATTAAAGCCCTAAAAATCACTTTTAAATATTAAAAAGCCCTAAACAAGATTTAATAGTTTGTAAACCTTAAAAATGACCTAATTAAGCTAAAAACTATTTTTTAAAATTTTAAAACCAAATTAAACTATTTTTAAACTCCTAAAAACTATTAAAATCTATTTAAAACTAATTAAACTTAAAATAATTATAAAAATAAATCTAAAAGCTATAAAATTATTCTAAAAATGGTAAAAGTCCTAATTAATGCTAATGAACTTAAGAAAAATGAAAAAGAAATAAAATAAAAATTTTTATTTTTAATAATAAAATAATATTAAAATAATAAGAAAAATAAAAAGTTTATAAAATTAATTCTAAAAAATTTCTAAAATCTTAAAATAATCTAACTAAGAGAAAAATGTAAATTAAAGTTCCTAAACCCTTTTTTATAATTTTATAAAAATTATTAAAGTTCATAAAAAACCTTAAAATAATATAAAATTAAAAATTAAAGTTTTTGAAAAGTTAAACTAATGTAAACCTCAAAATATTTATTTAAAAGCTAAAAATTATTTTTCCCTAATTAAAGACTACTTTTAACTATTTTTTAAGGATTTAATAAAAACCGGCTAATAAATAAATGATAAAAAATTAATAAAGAAAAGGAAAAATATAAAACCAAGCTAGAAAAATCCTAATTACTAATAATATCCTAGGAAAAATGAAAAGTAGCCAAAAAGCTGATCAAATAAGCTATAATAAGCTAAAAAGCCTACGGCTTATTTATGGAAAGCAAAAAGAAAAAGAGGTTAAGGTTCTAACCTTTGCACCCTATAACGTAAAAACGCATCTAGATTATCGGTAGTACCCCTTAGTCCTGAGCTGCATGTCGGGGGTTCGAGTCCGGTGCGGGTGTCGTTTTTGCTTTTTATTTCTTTTTTTTTTTTACTTTTCAAATCAAACACTGACACCCTTAGTTGCTTATAACACAATCCAATTACCTTTTTACACAAGATTAAACAAGATCAGGAATCAAAATGTGGCCAGTTTCAAAATCAAAACACAAGCAGGTTTCTCTTTGTTCTTGCTTCTTCACAGGGGATGAAATCACCAAGAGGTCTTGGCAAGTGCTTATTTGGTGTTATATTTGTGGAACAAAGGCACCCCTACACTCTTTCTGAGTGTAGGGAGTCACAATAAGCAGAAAATACACACCTTAATCACAGATAATCACAAAATCAAGAACACCATGGCATTTAATGTTGCTGAGGTAAATAGACTAGGTCTGGTGACTTAGATGCTTATAACATGCACACAAGTGAGATTCAAAATCCAATATTTTGCATACACAATCACCAACTGATGCACAAACAAACTCAACTTCTAAATGACCCTAACACTTAACAGATTTCAAAATCCAAGAACAATTTTAAGCAAAAAAACAAGCAGATTAGTAATTTAGCAGATTTTGCTATATGTTTTCCCTTTTTACTCAACAAACTTGCTTCAAATCTTCACCAATTTAAACTAATACCAAACTACAACCTAACACAATCATACTCACACTCTCTAACACGTTTTTAAAACACAATTGAAGATTTTTACCCTGCTAAAACACGTATCCAAACAACCCTTTAAATCTGTTTTTCAATTTTTATCAAACCAAAACCTTTCTAAACATACTCAAATTTATCCTCTAGGCATTTAACATGCATACAACACTAGTTAAACACAACTCAAACCAATTTCACACACTTAGCATGCAATCAAACCAATCTCATACAAAATCAACCAAACTGAAAGTAAAAAGGGAAAAATGATTTCTTACCAAACAACCCTACATCCAGGGTTCTTTGTGGATGTTAATCCACCTCCCTATACACCCGGGTGTATGCTGACTATTATCAACAACAATCTCCAAGTCCTGCTCAAAGAAAATCAAAAAAGAAATACAAGCAATAATATTATTATTCTGTTTTCTTTTCTTCTTTCTTAAAACCTTTTCTAAAAATCTTCAAACCTTAAAACACACGTTTTTACAACTCTACAATCTCAAATCTCCAAGGAAGTCAGTCCACTTTCACTTTCTAACCTCTTGGATTTTTGAAGATTAAAAAGAAATTTTCACAATCGTTTTGAAAACCTTTTTGAAAATCAAACACAATCTTTTTAAATTGGAACTCAGTATTAGCAATCCAAACACACAAACTTTTTATAATTAATAAAAGGAATTACAATTTATATCAAAAATACCAAACTTTAATAATTTATAAAAAAGGAATTACAATGAGATTGCTAAAAACTGGAACAAACGGATATGCACAGGTTGCATTCTCCTTTTATAATCACTAAAAGACTATTCTAGAACTAGGGAATAAAATAATACAAAGCTTAAACCCTAAAAGCTAATTGCCCTAAAATGCCCTTGTCTTCTTGACGAATTTTGGTCAAAAGCTGGATACATGTGATGTGCCAGGCTGCCAAAATGATCTTGGACGTTCAAAATGCCTTGGAGGCCAAGGAGTATGATCCATGCGTTTAAATTGTCGGTTTTGGGGTTTTGGGTGAAAAAGACGTTGCAGGGGAGGCTTGGGGAGGGGTCCACAGGCCATGTGGTCATGTTTTGAAAGGTGGGATTAAGTGAGGATGTGTTTAATTAGTAATCTGGAAGGTTTGGGGTAATATCCCTTTGGATTGTAGTTGATTTAAGCTGGGGATTATTAGGGTTCTAGGGGATTAGGGAATAGGTTAATCTGTTTTGGGTAAATGTTTTTTCAAATTTGGTGTTAAGGTGGGAAAGTTGGGTTAGTGGGATGTTTTGACTGAAGTTGACCACGTTTAAATAATAAACCGGGTATTAAGGTAATGGGCTGTGGAGGTTTATTGGGCTAGGGTTGTAACATTTCATTACCCATCCTTAAATGGCTAACAGCCATTAACTATTTTGCACAGCCAGTCCAAACGTTAAATGCTTTTCATCCAAAGTCCAAAATGACATGCAAGTTTAGTCCTTTTGTGATTTTAGACTAACTTTTGCATTCTTAATCAGTTTCCAAGGGCATTTCTTGTATACTCTTCAAACTTCAAGGGTAATACTTGTACATTTGACTTTTGGAGGGTTAAATGTGACAAGTTCTTCAAAGATGAGGGGCCATTTTTGCCAATTCTTCAAACTTTAAGGGTCTTTTTGCAAAATTCCATTTTTGAGCTTGGTTCATTGTGCGTCTTCGTTTCCCGTGTTCGTTTTTGATTGATTCTTGTGTTCTTTTGTCCATTCCTCAATATCCGTACCTAAAAATACACACGTAACAAACACGAGCATATATTTGGCATATTTTATGATATTTTATGCAATTAAAGGCCGTTTTGGATGATGAGATTATGTATAAAAGCCATCTCATCAGTGTACCACATTTAAGTTAACGGACGCCTTACTTACCGGTGGAATTAACTTAGTTAAATCCGTTTTGACAAGTGTAGGAGACGTACTAGGAGGGTTTTCATTTGACAAACTTTGGGGCACAAGAACTGTCAATTCAGCTAATTCCTTTTGTAAGCGAATGCGTGTCTTTTTTGAAAACTGATCTTTGTTATGTTGATCATAATCAATTGTATGGAATTTTGAAAGCATTTTAGAATGAGTTTCATCCGCAAGTGACTGTGTCTCCTCAGTACTACGAACAAAAGGTGCTTCTTTCGATTTGCCAATTATAGTCATATCATAAAGACCGGGAATATATTCCTGAGCTTGTTTTGCATAACCGGGATTAGGTGGTAAATCTTGAAGACGCTTAAGTTCTAGTTCTTTAAATGATTTAGTTAAAAGATGAACCTTTTCTGTTGAAGCGTATTGTTTTAAAAGTTGTTGTTCTTTGAATTTAAGAAGTTTGGTAGCATTAATTTCCGATTTAAACTTTTTAGACTCGAGAGTTTCGAAATCTATTTTAAGTTTCTGAAAATCATTGACAACCGACTCTTTTGCTTTTAATTCATTGGAAAGATTAGCTTTTAATGATTCTATTTCTTTCAAGTGTTCAATATTTTCAAAAAGAAATTGGTCAAATTCAGAACATGTTATTTTCTCTGTTTGAGGAATCATTTCAAAAGTTTTGACCTTTTCTTTATGCAACGCAAGCTCAGCAATTAGGGTGGAATTCGTATATACGGATTGTCTGAGGGCCATGTGCATTTGATCAATAATATGTTTAGGTACCATAACCAAATCATGTTGAGCATAAGATTCCATACCCATCGTAGCATTTGGTTGAGGTTCACTCAAATGTGTAGGATTGGATACCACATCATTTGAGTTATTAGTTCCCGAATGTTGTTCGAGGTTGTCATTTTCATGCCCAACTTGATGTTGGTTATCATCAATATTATTAGATGTGGTTGGTACCTTACTGACGACATCAGAACCGTAGTGAGAGAGATTAGCAACGAGAGTAGCTTGGGCAGAGTGAATGTCATCACAATCCGAATCGTATGCGTCAAGATCATCTGCTTGATAAGCTGCATTAGAAGTAGAAACGACTGCAATGCCTTCAGTATCTGGTGCCCCTGGGTCTGCAAGAAATGCTAACTCCTCTGAATCCAAAATCTTCCCCTTATACTGAGCATCAACCAAATACATCTTCTCACGAAACCATGCATCATCCATTCTCCTCTTCGGTTGAGTGCATTCCCTAGCCATATGACCTTGTCCTAGGCAATTGTAGCAAGTCACAACCTTTTTAGGACTAATAGGACTTCCATTTCCACTAGCTTGAGAATTCACAACTTGATTGTTCCCAGTCCTTGTAGGAGGTCCTTATGAATTTTGCCTTCCCTGAATAGGTTGCACTGTTACTTGACCATCTTGAATAGTAGCTTGTTGTCGAGGATTTGAAGAGGTGCGGAGCTGATTTTTTGTTGGTGGAAATCCTCTAGTTGCAACAAGTTTTGACAAGTAGGCAGTGAGATGGTTTAGTACATCAGCTGGCGTATCATTTGGAGTAAAGACCGGTGCTTGGATTGGTGGAAGTTCATTAGAGTAGAAAGCTTGTGCTGGTTGTGCTTCTAATGGAAAATATCCTTGCTGAGGAGTATAGCCCATTGGAGAGGTGTTGGCTTGTGATGGTGATGTCTGATATGGTGGTTGCTGTGGAAAAGATTGTTGATGAACACTTTGTTGAAATGCTTGTTGTGGCATCACTAGTGGTGGATAAGATGGTTGTTGATAGTTGTGTGGTGGTGTCTGCTGCAAGTATGATGGTTGTTATAAGCCATGTTTTGTTGAGAAGCATACATTGCAAGTGGATCATGAACTTGAGGTGTAGAAAACCGAGCCTCGATCACATGGCATTCGTGTTGTTGAAGAAAAGCTTGAAGTTGATCCACATTGGTGTTATGCAAGTCCTTAGCCAATTTAACATCTGTCACGTATTTTTTCCATTCTGAAGGAAGAGTGTTCAAATACTTGGTGTTCAATTGAAAGGTAGGAATTGTCATGCCATAGATATTGAGCTCATTCAACAATAGGGTAAATCTCAGATAGTAATCATTGAGAGTCTCCCCTGGCACATAGGCAAACTTATCAAAAGTATCATAAAGCTTACACTCTCGTTCTTGTTTAGTTGACGAGGTGCCTTGCATGAGAACACGAATTCTATCCCATAACTCTTTGGCGACTTTATGTTTGCTGACGAGTTTGTAGACATCTGGAGGAAGGGCTTAGAGAATGATGTTTGTAGCATACTTATCACATTTGTCTTGAATCTTCATATCTCCAGTCAATTCACCCGTTGTGCGAGGACGAGTAGTTGTACCTTCCGTCACTGTACCATAATCTAATGGTCCATTGAGCACCGATGCCCAAATGAGATGTCCATTCTCCTTGTTCAACATATAAAGTTCCATTCGGGAAGCCCATTCCTCATACATAGTCTTCACCAACATTGGTGGACGATTATCCGTACGCGAGAGGATGGACTTATCCGTAAGAGATGTGTACTCCATTTCAATAAGTTAAGATTTACACACGTTGATCGATCAATGAAAGAAAGTAAATGTGTTTGTTGTTGTGAGTTGAAGTCGAGAAACAATGTTAAAATCCCCTAAAATATGTCCTCGATAAACCAAAAATTCCAAGTCAAAATTACACACTCGAAATTTTTTAAGGAATAATTTTTGTTATCGGAATGTTGATCGGAATAGTGATCGGAATATCAGTCAGAATAAGCCCTATCGGAATAACCTTGATCGGAATCTCCCAAATCGGAATAAACCAAATCGGAATACCTTGATCAGAATACCAAATCCGAATACAAAATCGGAATGTACCTAATCAGAATAAACCAAATCGGAATACCTTGATCGGAATACCAAATATGAATACCAAATCGGAATGTACCTAATCGGAATACCTAATCGGAATACCTAATCGGAATACCTGATCGGAATGTACCAAAATCGGAATCCCTAAACCCTATTCCGATTACACTGATCGGAATGTCCTATAAACCCTTTTCCGATGACCTGATCGGAATAATTCCCACTTTTCTCGGACAAAACTCAACCAATTCGTGATTTTAAGCGAAAAAATGATCAAAACACCCAAAAATTTTGTGTTTTTAGCCAAAGTAACTATACCAAATCCCTACCACAACTATGTAGAAGATTTGTATCAAGAAAAAACCATCAAAAACACACAAAAAAATTTGGTTCGTGTAAAAATGGATCAAAATAGGCGAATGAATCAGGAACACAAACACATAAACAATACAATCATCCCAAGGCTCTGATACCATTTGTAGGATATGTAAATCTTGCTTATGTTTTTAGAGAGAGAAAGAGATAGAGAGATGGTGAGAACACACACACTTAGAGAGAGAGAGTGAAAGAAACACATTTTTTCACTATGTGTAAAATGAAGAACACACACCCTCTCCATCAAAGGAGAGGGTTTATATACCCAAGCCATATGATGGGCTTGGGCTTACAATGTTGGGCCGGCCTACACATGTTGTAGGCTAGGCTTGACTTTATTTGTTTAATAAAGATATCTAGACTACGAGCTACTACTTAATATATTGTCGGAGTGACCGAATCTTCCTAAATACGTAAAAACATATTTCCAACACAAAATTGACTAACTAGGGGGTTAAGGTAAAAACTTGTTTCACTTTTCACAAAATCAAGGAAATAGTTAAAACCCTAAATATTTCCTCCTTCTTCCTTCTCTCTTTGGCCACCGGATTCAAGGACACCACAAGGGTGTTTCGGGTTGATTTTGATCTTGGAAATTGTGCAAGGATTCGTGTGTGTTCATCCTTATTTGATCAACGTATTCGGTATAACTTTTTAACCCTTTTCTTTTATGTTTGATTTTGATGATCACATAAAATCATGATGTTTTTAAAAACTAATTAAAAATAATTACTTTTAAACATGTTAATGATCATGGGGTAAATCAAAACAAGGGTTTTAGGGGTGTTGTGGTCTAGCCGACGCCTAACCGAGCCCCATGGGGGTCTCGGCTTGGCTTTTTTAACACCACCGAGACCATATGGTCTCGGTATGGTGGTGGTGGTCCCACGGCAGCAGCAAAACCAAGGGGAAACCCGACGTGGTTCGGGTTATGATGTTAGTTACAGGTCCGGTTCATAGTTTTTAGTCACGGGTCCGGTTCATGAATTATTTTTTAAAGATTTATGATTTTACTAGTTATGTTTTAAACTTGAATTAAATTAATAAAAACATGACATGATTAATTTAATGTACATGACTTAGGTTATAAATTTAATTACTAGTTCATGAATTTTAACCTAAGTATTTATATTTAATTAGACTTTATAATTAATTAATTATTTAAAACAATGACTATAATTAATTAATTAACATGACTTAGGTTATATTATTAATAGTTAATAATACATGTTTTAACCTAAGTATTTTACCTTTATTTAAATTAAAATCATGTTATATTTAATTAAATACTTTTAACCTATAGTTTACTTAATTTACATGTAATAATTAATAAACTATACTTTATAACTACATGACTTAGAATAATAATCAGAAAACACTTAAGCTTATATAATTAGCTTATTTAACCAGCTTATATATATTTATGGAAACTTTCTATTTTTAGAAACTTATTTAATTAAGGCAGCTAATCTATTTATGGAAACTTTCTTTTATTAGAAACTTATCTATTTTAAGCAGTAATTCTATTTTTAGAATCTTTCTATTTTTGGTAACTTTCTATTTTTGGAAACATTCTATTTTAGGAAACCTACTATTTTTAGAAAGTTACTTATTATTACACACAAGTATAATAATACATGAAATACAAGTAATACTAAATCAGAATAGACAGAATATAAGATAAACACAGTATAAAGCTTAAAACAGTAAAACATGACATGAACATATAAAACAAGCTAAGACATGATATAAAACCAGTTATGTACTTAGTAATCAGATACTTATACACGTATGTATTTATGTAGCGTTAGTGATACCGAAGTAGGACTCTCTTCCGTTCGTCTTCTTCGTTCACTGGACATAAGGTACGGATTCCCGTCCTTTCAGTATGGACATTCTTTCCTTATTAGGATTCCCCGTATGCAGCCAACTGTTTTCCCATAGTATAAGTTATATGTTTGAATGCTTATGTTTAATTAGAATACCTAAATCCATATACATGCATGACCAATTTCACCTAGTTATGGAGGTACCATAACCATAACACTAGAGGCGGTGTTATGACTTCCCCACGGCGGAGTTATTGTGTGATAATCCGTCAATTTATGGTTGATATTTTATTCTCAATATTTATTTAAAAACATTATTTTAATGTTATAATATGAACTCACTTATTTTTGGGAAGTAATTTGGATTTACGTCTTGAAGTAGCATCGACTACGTCTAAATCGGAGGATTAAACGTTACGTGCTTACGTTTACATACACCATTTTTGGTGACAGTCCGACATTTCAGAAAATAAATTTGTCCGTGAATATTATTTTGAGATTTTAAATTTGTGTTGGTTCATAAACTCACAAATTTACGAGAAGAGATTAGGACTTACGATTTTATTTTTACGTTCTTTACGACTAAACCGGAAACCTTAGGATTACGTATTTACGTTTTCGAACTCCGTTTTGATGAGACAATTTTTATTAGATTCGTTTTGTGCCGTTGATTCATAATTTATAAAAACGTTTTTCGTAAAACGACCCGAGGGCATGTAAATCGAGGAAACTAGAATCGAGGAGTACCCGTAAATAATTGGGGATGAGACAAAACCACTTTTGCCCCACCCCCATACATGGGAAGGTTTAAAACTAGCTACTTACACCCTTAGGTGTCAAGCTTACAAAGTAAGCAAGACACATGTCTTGCTTAACTTTGCAAGCTAACTACACACCAACAAAACCACTAGCACCAAAACTATTTCTCACACACATACATGCAAACCACTCAAAAATCCTCTCACCCTCTCTTCTTTTCGTCCCACTCTCACCAAAAACACCATCATTTGATCAATTTTAACCATGAAATCATGTGTTATTCACACATATGATGAAGCCCTTTTGAAGCTCTATAGATTGGTGGTGATTTTAACATCCAAGGAGAAGATTTGGTGATGTTCAAGGGCTGATTTCTAAATGAAGTTTACAAGTATTGGTGGCCATGAAGATTGGTGTTGATCTATCACAAGTTCTTCCATCAAAATCCAAGCCTTGATGAATACCTACACAATCTTGGTGGTATAAAGATTGTTCTCCTCATCCTCTTGTTATTTTGTTTATGTAATCATGTATTTTCTTTCCTATTGTATATGTATATGATGATTATATGATGATAAAAGTATTGTGTGGGGATTTGGTGTTGATAAATATGATTAAAAAGATAAAAAAAATTATAAGAAACAAGGCTAAAATCTTGCTTAAATTGTTGGCTGTATAAAAACAGTAACTAACCACATGTTAAACTGATAAAATGGCAAAGTGGAATTAATATACAGTAAGTATAAGATTTCATACACATGTGAGAGTTGGCCATACAACGGAATCATAAAAATGAGTGAGATATGATCAAAACAAGTTTAGAGTGCAAATCTGCCTACACTGTTTTGGACGAATTTATTAAAATATTTAGAGGATGATTCATCAGTAGCTATAAGGAATAAAATGAAGCACATATCATATAGTTTCTATGATAAAACTTTGAGGTCCTATCTCTATATAGAACTCTAGATATGGACATTTTAGTGGATTGGAAATTTAGGACAGATTTAGTAAAATAAATAGTATATAATATAAGCACTCAAAATTTTGTATATATAAAATATACATATATAAAATCCACTAGTTGATAATAATCATAAATAAAGAGGTATATGTATATTGATATTAAAATGGGACATGTTATATAAATTACAAGTATAAATGTTTTTCCAAGTGATAAAACTATATATCTAAGTTTTATGTCTTTTCGGCTAAAACCGAAAGATTAACGTTTTTGTCAAATAAAACTTAGACGGTCGGACCCGTCTAATGTAAACTTTTATAAACTCACATACTGATATATAAACTTATATAACAAGTAAAAACCGATAAAACCCGAGCTTTACGACATGTAAACATTAACGGGCCAAAGTAACCTTATTGGACTATTAATCCAACTAATTTGGCTAAACACTTATAAACTTAATTATTTGGCTTAACACATTTGGGTCCAACATGTAAAGTATAATACTGATAATAAAAGTATAAAATGGTCTATATTAAGGTAATGGACTTATAATGGGCTTATTGGGCCTAAAACATGTAAATAGGTTAAACTAGTAAACTAATATAAAAGTTGTCAACACATAACACAAAAATGAGTGAATGAGAATATATAAACCCACTTGATCATCATCATATGTATAAAGTCATCATATATATACATAATTGTTATTTTTATAAAGTCATTGGACAAGAGTCTAAGACGAGTATTATTTGTCTAGTTTTCCGTGATTGAAGCACGTACCGTACATCCGAATTGCCGATAACCCGCTTTCCCACATCAATGTGAGTTCATAGCCTCGCACTCTTTTAAATGTTTTTATGAAATATTTTATAAACCCGCGAGGGAGATAACATGTTAGATTTATAAAATAGGACACTATTTGTCCCGATTGTTTGTTTATTGATTTGGACCCGAATGATTGTATGACCTGATGATTGATTAAATGACCCGATAAATGAAATGAAATAGATTATTAAAGTTAGGTTATGTCACTAAAAGTACCATTAGCATGAATTGTGAACTACCGGGATTTGGTAGACGCTTATGCATATAATAGTACTATTTGGGGACGATCACCCCAGTTCGCGCCTTGACGGTTGATCCCCGTCGTGCCACATTGATTGGTAAGCGAGTTTATGTATGAGAAGATATACATAGTGTGACCTTTGTGACGACACGCTAATTTAGATGGGCAAATGAGTTTCGGGCTAGCTACTCGTTGTTTGTTGTAGTAAGGTAACAATGTCATGCGGCTTATAATAATCCAAAATAACGAAATACTGCTATACGCACTAAATTACGATATATTGCCTGACTAGCAATACGGGGTCTTACTATTGATATTTTGTTCGTGTTTTGGTTTTTCATAACCATATTCATATAACGGTTTTTATTTAACTTTATACAACGTTATAAAACGTATTGTATGATGTTTTACGACATTGGCTCGTATAATGATTTTTGAGGGCGAAAGCCTACATTATGATTTTGATAAGGATTTGTATAAAATGACTTTGGCTATTTTATGGCCTATTACAATGATTTGTACAAAATGATTTTCGGTAGTAATTTTATACCGATGTTATATTGATGGATTTTATTAAACTCTATGAATTCACTCGGCGTTATCGCTGACCCTTTTCTTTTAACATGTTTTATCTCAGGTACTTGAAGGTAATTCTTGGGAAGACAGCAAGAATTCATGGCCCGCACTTAAACAACAGTTTCCATTCAAATATTTTGTAAAACCTGTATGAAATACATTGACTTGGGACCTATGTAAATTTTGATATTTATGAATGGAAATGCTTTATTAATAAACGACGCGATTTTTAAGCGTTGTCTATGATGTGAGTAATGTGCTATCCCGTAACACCAACGAGTCTTCTGCTGTATTGAGTTGTATAAATTTGGGGGTGTTACAGTTTGGTACCAGAGCTCTCGTTATAGAGAACGAAAGATTTTTAAAACCAAGGTTTTGAATAAAACATTTCAAAATCTTTTAACTATAAACATTTTTCTAAAAATGTCTAAAAATCTTTTGACTATAACGGTGCCGAAGAATTCCCGAGTTACCGACAAGGCCAGACTGAGAAGTGTTATTTTAATATATATATATATAACTTGGATTATATATATCTATATATATGATGTAATTTTATTACATGATTGTTTGATGATTATTTTGATATTTATACGAGGTATTTATACGACGTCGATTGTCACAAGGAACCCTTAATCCCCTAGTAAATTAGTCGAAGCTATTCTCGTAGGAATTCTAGCTATCCTAGATCTAAACCAAGTTGTGGATATTTATGATCGCAACAAATGATTGATATTCGTAGAAATGTAGATATTAGTTGATTGTGATATTGAAAAAGAATTGGCGAGATTAAAACTGATATCGATGTCATGACGATCTTTCCTTATAGAGTGGAGTTTGACAAAACGTTACCACCTAGAAAGATGTCATCTGATTCGTTGTCATCCAATTCTTAAATTGAAATCGAAAGGGTGAATGTTGCACTTGAGGTTGTCATTGGAACCATTACCCAAAAGCCTCATGCCACTAGTACCTTTCCGAGAAGTCTAATTGAATGTATGAGTCATCTCATACTAGTGACTCATTTGATAATTGTTGTTGTAAGGGCTATAGGATTGGAAATTAAGTGTTGATCATATCGAGCTCTTGTTGCCTTATTAAGGTTTATGAATAAGGTTGAAAGTATTGGAAAATGAGGTAGGATATCGCATTGGGTATAACATTGATTGAAACTTGAATAAAGTAAAATTTAACTTGTATATGAGATTGATAAGAGGAAATTATTAAGTCATGTGATTGAATTATAAGGTTTTAATTGATTGTTGGTTCGTGTTAAGGGTTGTTCCTAGGCCATTGCCCACTAACGAGGATGTCCAGTGTCCAAGAAATAAATCGAAGAAATCTTCTTCTGAATTGAGACCGATGGATCTTTTGGGACATGTGGAACACCTAATAACTCTTGTAGATTAGTATTCATTGTGGTATCTTTTAAAATAATCCCTAACTTAACTGAGACATCAGTTGGTAGGATGAGTTCTTGGAATTGTATGACATAGTGACACGTAATGTGTTACGGTACAATTTTGACTTGTTTGTGATTAATGAAAAGACTACCTTTGATTGCTAAATTCTACATGTATCGATGTTATCTATCTTTTATTGCTTAACCCTAATGCTCGCATTAGTGATGCAACCATTGAACAAGTACTCATCTCGAATTGAGTTACGTTGTGGATTATTCCTTTTGAGTGCCATCGAGGTCATGAACCTCATGATTATTTGGCTAAAGCTCATTTCCTATCATATTGTAGTTAGTTCTTGGTGAACAAGCTTTCATCACTCTTTTGCAGATCACTCATTGTTTTTATAAGATAAAACAGTATCCTTTGAGAAAATTGAATTTTCATCACTATATGGATTATTTAAAGTGAGACTTATAAATAATCGTTATCGAAATGAGATTGTTTATAAAACACCTTGGAAAACTTAATTGTTTTCATAACAAAGAAAATCCTTGTAAATTTATTTTTGATTCTTATTTAAGAATTAAGCATTAAAGTATTTTTATTATAAACATGATGATAAAATTTTGACGAACTGAGTATTGCATCGTTAATCTTGAAATTGTATATAGTTGTGCGCCTACATACAATTTGGAAGGGACCATGCAAGACTGATTAGTAGTCACCATAAAATTGATTGATAAACACTACATTTTCTTTTAAGTTATTAAAGATTAAATTTATGAGATCTGCAAGAAGTGAAAAATAAGGACATAGTGTTAGGGACACCTACATATGTGCCTGTAGCATTTATTCTTCTGAGTCGAATTTACTCATCTGTGGAAATTGTCTTATTTGACAATTGACAACTCTTTCTTGTCCAATTCTCCCGTAGTGAGATTCTTAGGAAAAGTATCTGATTACCGAGTGTTGATACCCCGAGTGGATGTATCGACGTTCCTATCATTTCTTTTTGATTTGATTTCATTTGAATGACCTGGGTAACGAGCCGAGGAGCTTTCGAATGCGTACTCAAATTATGAAAACATGGGATATATTCATATTCGTTAAATGTTTTCGTCTGTATCTGATTTGAAATTCTCTCGCATAGATTATGCGTTGACCTTACTCTTTTAATAGTAGTTATGTCTCCATATATCCCTGAATTTGTGAAGGATTATGAGTTATTATTAGTCTTTTGAGAAGTTCACATCTTATCGACGACAATGAAACTGGAAAGTTGATAGTGTCAGTAGAATGGATTGATTGATTATGACATGACGACATTGTCTTAATTGATGGGAACTCGAATTGAATTCCCCTAAATGATAAGATGTTGATTATCAAAAGTGATATAAATAATTCTTGATGGATGACCATATCTTGTATTTAGACTTGAAATTATACCGTGAATGGTTGAGAATTAGTCATAGATCTTGTAATCTAGAAAGAACTTAAAAGTAAATGTATAAAACGATGTTCATGTTATCTGAAATTTAGGAGGTATATGTTGGTGAATTACCTAGACTTTCGCCATAAATTGGTATTGCTTATATTCCCGGTGCTGCGCCTGTGGCATGTGCACTGTACGTCAGCACCATCTGAATTAAAAGAATTACCGTACAACTGAGAGAGAGTTGCCGGAGAAGAATTTTATTCTACCAAGCTCGTCATCATGAAGAGCTATGGTGTTATCATTCCTTATGTTTATTGATTACCGTGAACTAAGCAAATTGACGATTAAAATCTATATCCACTACCCAAGATGATAGATTGTTCGATCATTTACAAGGTTCTAGCGTATGTTCTAAAGATTTGATCCATGGCATGGTTATCATCAACTTCGCATCTGCGAAAAAGATTATCTATTCCAATTACTACATCCAGAACTTGTAATGAACATTATGAGTTTCATGTTATGTTGTTGGGATTGATCAATGCACATGTAGCATTCATAAATTTGGTGAATCACGTGTGTAGGCTGTAATTTGATAAATTCATGCTTGTGATCATTAAGGACCATCTGTTTGTTTATAAGAATAGGAATGAGCTAATAATTATTTATAGGTTGCCCTGAATTGGCCGAACAATGAAAACATGTACCTTGAATAATTAACATGTGATTTAAGACTAAATCCTTTACATTATTTGACCGTGTGATTAATAGATAATGGAATCTATATTGACTCTTCAAAAATTTGATCCATTTAAGATTTTGGGTTTTACCAAAAAGAAAGTGCAAATATGCTTTGACAAATGTTTTATCAAAAGAACTATTGAGGGATTATTCCCTTATACCCAGAACATTTAACTAAACTCCTGTTTAGGGGTAAATGTTTGTGTATACCTCAAGACAACCTAAGAAGGATTGAGGAAACTATTTAAACCATGACTTGAAATTTGAAACGACAATTTCTGCTTGTCAACTAAGAAAATTTTGACCAAAGTATAAACAAAGATTTTTCGAACATTTACGGATCTTATTAATTATTTTAATTATTTTCGATAAATCAACAAAAATCTTGTTAATTAAATTCAAATTTATTTTGAACATTTTATATAATTGGTCGAACTAAGAAACTTAAAACTTTTACGTTTACGTTTCATAAAAATTAAATATTTATTATTTAATTACTTGTAATACTTATCGACGCTTTAAACGTCGAATCGAGCAAAACTGATAAAAATGATAGTTGAGGCGAAACTAATACTTAGAAAATATGAAGAAAGAAATTTTGATGAATACGGTCATGATAGTTATTTCATCAGAAAATATGAATATAGATACTGACACATAATATAGAAAGGATAAAGAATCAATTAGGATTGTGTTCCTTAATAATGACGGTGCAAAATAAATAGCCGAGTAATTTAAAATATAGTCGATGCTTGTAAAAAGGATAATATAGATAATAAAAGGGGTTCGCGGCTAATGTGAACCATTAGAATTGAGAAGCCGATAGCGTTAAATGTCTTAAAAGCCACTTGTGGTTGCCTAAATATGGAGATTTTGGGATTTAGTTATGTTGGAATCTTATAAGTTTAAGTATTCTATTCATGTCATTTCTGATTAAGTATATCTTTATCTGAAGAAGTTATACTGATGGCAAACTATGAAGGCAGACACCGCCTCATACATTAGTAAACGTCTAGCTATTACAAAGGTCATCATCTGAATTTGATTCGATTTGGGTCATCGTCGACAGACTGACCAAATCTACTAATATCATTCCTGTTAATGATAGATTCTTGATGAAGAAATTGACTCTTTTGTATTTAAAGGAGTTATGTAAACATGGTGTGCCTGTATCGATCATCTCTATCAAGATCCTCGCTTCGCATTGAATTTCTATAGATTTGCTCAGAAGTCATTAAGAACGAATCTTGATGAGAGTACTGTGTACCACCCCAATCGAAGGGACGAGGTAAAGTAACGATACAAAATACTAGAAATCTTGTTTTATGTTTGAATGATTGACCTTTGGTAACGAACCGTATAATCGTTTCCCTTTGGAGAAATTATCCTTGATAATTATCGTATTATGATCGAGATCGAATCTTGTGAGGATATATATTAGAGCATCTGTAAGCAGGAGTTGAGATGAAGACACCCGACATACACCTATTGTGAGTTTGACATGTCTTTTAGGTTTAAGGTTTCCTATGATGGCGAACCTAACCTTGCAAAATACTCGACCCGCGAGACCTGAAATGATTGTTGAAATTAGGATCTAATTATTGAATGCCGGTAGTGGGCAGGAGGTTATGTGAATATGAAATGTAGATCTTGAAGTGCCAGATGGGTAGCGAAGTTATGCCAAAATTGTTACTTTGGAAAAACGAATAGATGATCTGAAAGATCATGGGAAATAAGTCCCCGTAGTATGGGACCATTGAGATGATATAAAAGTTGGTTTGAAAGGCATACAAGCTGGATCTACCCTAGGACTTCAAGAGCTGCGTGAATTATGTATCGTATATCGAACTTGATAAAATGTCTATCAAGTGAAAATCTGACTATTCCTTAATGAAGTTTAGATCGGCGAAAAGTTGCATTCATCAGAAACCCGTGAACATCATGGATAGAGAAAGTAAGTCAACAATAAGCCTGATCTTATTCCCGTAGTTATGTTTGATGAAACTCGCATATTGAAATGGATTACACTTGTGAGAAAAGACCGAATGTGGAGGAAATACCCACATGGCTTTAACTCTATAAGAAGCGAGTAGTAAGATGATCTTTGAGGACAAAGATCCTGTTTAGGGGTAAATGCTGTGACAATCCGTCAATTTATGGTTGATATTTTATTCTCAATATTTATTTAAAAAATTATTTTAATGTTATAATATGAACTCACTTATATTTTGGAAGTAATTTGGATTTACGTCTTGAAGTAGCATCGACTACGTCTAAACCGGAGGATTCAACGTTATGTGCTTACGTTTACATACACCATTTTTGGTGACAGTCCGACATTTCAGAAAATAAATTTGTCCGTGAATATTATTTTGAGATTTTAAATTTGTGTTGGTTCATAAACTCACAAATTTACGAGAAGAGATTAGGACTTACGATTTTATTTTTACGTCCTTTACGACTAAACCGGAAACCTTAGGATTACGTATTTACGTTTTCGAACTCCGTTTTGATGAGACAATTTTTATTAGATTCGTTTTGTGCCGTTGATTCATAATTTATAAAAACGTTTTTCGTAAAACGACCCGAGGGCATGTAAATCGAGAAAACTAGAATCGAGGAGTACCCGTAAATAATTGGGGATGAGACAAAACCACTTTTGCCCCACCCCCACACATGGGAAGGTTTAAAACTAGCTACTTACACCCTTAGGTGTCAAGCTTACAAAGTAAGCAAGACACATGTCTTGCTTAACTTTGCAAGCTAACTACACACCAACAAAACCACTAGCACCAAAACCATTTCTCACACACATACATGCAAACCACTCAAAAATCCTCTCACCCTCTCTTATTTTCATCCCACTCTCACCAAAAACACCATCATTTGATCAATTTTAACCATGAAATCATGTGTTATTCACACATATGATGAAGCCCTTTTGAAGCTCTATAGATTGGTGGTGATTTTAACATCCAAGGAGAAGATTTGGTGATGTTCAAAGGCTGATTTCTACATGAAGTTTACAAGTATTGGTGGCCATGAAGATTGGTGTTGATCTATCACAAGTTCTTCCATCAAAATCCAAGCCTTGATGAATACCTACACAATCTTGGTGGTATAAAGATTGTTCTCCTCATCCTCTTGTTATTTTGATTATGTAATCATGTATTTTCTTTCCTATTGTATATGTATATGATGATTATATGATGATAAAAGTATTGTGTGAGGATTTGGTGTTGATAAATATGATTAAAAGGATGAAAAACTATAAGAAACAAGGCTAAAATCTTGCTTAAATTGTTGGCTGTATAAAAACAGTAACTAACCACATGTTAAACTGATAAAATGGAAAATTGGAATCAATATACAGTAAGTATAAGATGTCATACACATGTGAGAGTTGTCCATACGATGGAATCATAAAAATGAGTGAGATATGATCAAAACAAGTTTAGAGTGTAAATCAGTCTACACTGTTTTGGACGAATTTATTAAAATATTTAGATGATGATTCATCAGTAGCTATAAAGGAATAAAATGAAGGACATATCATTTAGTTTCTATGATAAAAATTTGAGGTCCTATCTCCATATAGAACTCTAGATATGGACATTTTAGTGGATTGGAAATTTAGGACAGATTTACTAAAATAAATAGTATATAATATAAGCACTCAAAATTTTGTATATATAAAATATACATATATAAAATCCACTAGTTGATAATAATCATAAATAAAGAGGTATATGTATATTGATATTAAAATGGGACATGTTATATAAATTACAAGTATAAATGTTTTTCCAAGTGATAAAACTACATATCTAAGTTTTACGTCTTTTCGGCTAAAACCGAAAGATTAACGTTTTTGTCAAATAAAACTTAGACGGTCGGACCCGTCTAATGTAAACTTTTATAAACTCACATACTGATATATAAACTTATATAACAAGTAAAAACCGATAAAACCCGAGCTTTACGACATGTAAACATTAACGGGCCAAAGTAGCCTTATTGGACTATTAATCCAACTAATTTGGCTAAACACTTATAAACTTAATTATTTGGCTTAACCCATTTGGGTCCAACATGTAAAGTATAATACTGATAATAAAAGTATAAAATGGTCTATATTAAGGTAATGGACTTATAATGGGCTTATTGGGCCTAAAACATGTAAATAGGTTAAACTAGTAAACTAATATAAAAGTTGTCAACACATAACACAAAAATGAGTGAATGAGAATATATAAACCCACTTGATCATCATCATATGTATAAAGTCATCATATATATACATAATTGTTATTTTTATAAAGTCACTGGACAAGAGTCTAAGACGAGTATTATTTGTCTAGGTTTCCGTGATTGAAGCACGTACCGTACATCCGAATTGCCGATAACCCGCTTTCCCACATCAACGTGAGTTCATAGCCTCGCACTCTTTTAAATGTTTTTATGAAATGTTTTATAAACCCGCGAGGGAGATAACATGTTAGATTTGATAAAATAGGACACTATTTGTCCCGATTGTTTGTTTATTGATTTGGACCCGAATGATTGTATGACCCGATGAATGATTAAATGACCCGATAGATGAAATAAAATAGATTATTAAAGTTAGGTTATGTCACTAAAAGTCCCATTAGCATGAATTGTGAACTACCGGGATTTGGTAGACGCTTATGCATATAATAGTACTATTTGGGGACGATCACCCCAGTTCGCGCCTTGACGGTTGATCCCCGTCGTGCCACATTGATTGGTAAGCGAGTTTATGTATGAGAAGATTTACATAGCTTGACCTTTGTGACGACACGCTAATTTAGATGGGCAAATGAGTTTCTGGCTAGCTACCCGTTGTTTGTTGTAGTAAGGTAACAATGTCATGCGGCTTATAATAATCCAAAATTAACGAAATACTGCTATACGCACTAAATTACGATATATTGCCTGACTAGCAATACGGGGTCTTACTATTGATATTATGTTCGTGTTTTGGTTTTTCATAACCATATTCATATAACGGTTTTTATTTAACTTTATAAAACGTTATAAAACGTATTGTATGATGTTTTACGACATTGGCTCGTATAATGATTTTTGAGGGCGAAAGCCTACATTATGATTTTGATAAGGATTTGTATAAAATGACTTTGGCTATTTTATGGCCTATTACAATGATTTGTACAAAATGATTTTCGGTAATAATTTTATACCGATGTTATATTGATGGATTTTATTAAACTCTATGAATTCACTCGGCGTTATCGCTGACCCTTTTCTTTTAACATGTTTTATCTCAGGTACTTGAAGGTAATTCTCGGGAAGACAGCAAGAATTCATGGCCCGCACTTAAACAACAGTTTCCATTCAAATATTTTGTAAAACCTGTATGAAATACATTGACTTGGGACCTATGTAAATTTTGATATTTATGAATGGAAATGCTTTATTAATAAACGACGGGATTTTTAAGCGTTGTCTGTGATGTGAGTAATGTGCTATCCCGTAACACCAACGAGTCTTCCGTTGTATTGAGTTGTATAAATTTGGGGGTGTTACAGATTGCTCGTGGCGTCCCTTCAGCTTTTGGCCATATTATTATATTTATCATGTGGGGCGTATGGGTGCATCCTAGTTACATGTTTTTCAGCAAATTACTCAGTGTGAATGTTGTGTGTGCCTTACATCCTTCACAAGGAGCTGATCCCTCCTACCCAAAAACCAGTTTATTAAATTAGAGGCTGCCCCTCTAATTTGCATGACGAGGTCACCCCTCCAAGTATTCATGCACGTTGATTTTCATGACCTATATTGGCTAATGGTAAAATATGTTAAACAGTTTTTACAAGATAAACATAAGGCTTATCAAACTATAAAAACCAGTTTTACTAAGACTTAACCGGGTTATCCAGGACTTAGTTTCTTCCGCTGTTATATGATTTTATGCTTATATTTTTCATGCTTTATTTGTACATCCGTGCACTGAGCGTATTGCTCAGTCGTTTTCCTTTTCATGTTCCCAAAACAGCAGGTACTCAGGGACGCTCGTAGACTTTAAGCGTACGTGCATATGGACTGGAAGCTTTCTAGCCTTTCTTTACTTTATGCATTATCTATACTTTGATACTCTTTCCATGGACATTCTTTAGTCCTTTCATTTACAGTACTTATGTTTGTGTGTGATGAGCTTTACTTTGGACTACCGATGTTTGATTCCGGTAGTTCCTTTTATGGTCATGTAATGTTTTAGACATTTATCCTTGTATGCTTTGATGACATGCCATAATTACGCGTGACATTTCATTTATCAAAATAGGGTGTTACAATTATGGCATCAGAACCAAGGTCTCGACCTGTAGGCTCAAAACATGACCTGTGATTAGTGGGTAGTCACTATGGTCTTCCTAGAACTGACAGTCGGTTATCATGCATTCATCATTTTCATGCATATATATGTCATTGTCGCAGGTTTATGACTAAATAATGGTTGGTACAGGACTGACCCTATTTAGTCGCATGTGTTTTATCGAAACTTTTAAATTTGGGACCGACCCATAGGCGTCCCCTCGCCATGTCTTTTATTTTGGGTGAACTGACCATAGGCGTTCACTCTCGAGCATACAAAAGTTTTCATAAAACTACATCATGCATTCATGTACAAATTTTTTTGCATAAATTTTTTTTTCTCTTGATTTATTGGTATAAATTTTTTTCATGTATATATTTTATGTTTTGATCAGTTTAATCATGTATTTTATGTTATACTGTCAGATGGTTCTCACACGCGAGCAGGAACAACTCAATGCAGCAATCCAAGCTGCAATGCAAGCTTTGCTTCCTCAACTGAGGAATGACATCAGGGCTGAGGTTCAGGCTGCCAACAATCAGCAGCAAAACCAAGCACCTCCTCCTCCTCCTCCTCCTCCAGTGACATTGGCAATAAGGCTGGAGAGATTTAACAAGCTCCGTCCTCGAGCTTTCGAGAGAACAGATAGCCCCAGTGAAGCTGAAAGCTGGTTGGCTCACATCGAGAAGATCTTCGATGCTATGGGTTGTGACCCCGTGTTCAAGGCGAGGTTGGCATGTTACCGGTTCGAAGGTGATGTGTTAAATTGGTGGTTAGCATTGAAGAAATCTGAGGGAGGTGATAATTGGGTGGTTGGTTTGACATGGGCTCAGTTCAGAGATAGAGTGATAGAGCAGTTCTTTCCCACGGCCGAGCAAGACAAGCTGAAGAGAGAGTACCATAGGATCCGACAGAGAGCTGGGGAGAATAGCAACGAGTTCATGCAGCGCTTTCTTCGCTTAGCTGGTTTCCTTGGTGCAGCGGCAGGTACTCCTGAGGAGCAGGCACACCCCTTTAGGTGGGCTCTTCGCACATCGGTCGCAAACAATCCGATGTGTGCTACGTTCAACACGGTAGCACAAGTGGCCGATGCAGCACGTAAGCTGGAGATGCTGCATGAGAGAGATGAGTTCGGGGAAGCTGAGAAACCCGACAAGAAGTAAACATTCGTATTCAAGCGGTGACCAATCCGTAATCTTTCAATACATGTCAATATTTCATCTCTTTAAATTGTATCTTCCAGGCAGAAGACTGGGGACCGGTCTCAGCCGGCTACTCAGCAGCAGTCTAATCAGCCCAAGGGAAACGATCAGACTAACGACCGTTCTGCTACGGATAGGCGTGGCGGTAATGATAATTACCGTAACAACGTTGGACACTCCAACGGCAGCAGGTCCTAATACTTACGCATTTTATTATGATTTCATGTTATAACTCAAAATTCTAACACTTTAGCGAATCTTCTACCAGGAACCATGGAAACGGTAGGGACCAGAACCAGAGAGGTTCACAGCCTAGCCGTCCAGCTATCACTGGTATTCAATCTTACGATTATCCGCATTGTCCTTTGTACCCTATTGTCATGTCTCATGTATAATGTTTTATCAGGTTCTCAGCCAGCCAGAGCACCTGCTGGAGGATATACTCATCCTCTATGCTCTACTTGCCATCATAGGCACCCAGGGCCATGTCGTTGCGACACTAACGCATGCTTCAAGTATGGTCTTCCAGGCCATCGCATGAAGGACTGTCGTAAGGGCGAAATGGAGGGCACATCGGGACATGCTGATACCAAGCCGCCTCCTACCACGGGACGCGTCTACACGACATCTCGAGATCAGGCCAACAAGTCTACAGGTACCATCACTGGAATCTTGTACATGTATGGTCAAGCTGCATGTGTTCTATTTGATACGGGTGCTACTCACTCGGTCGTTTCTACTGCTTATGCCAAGAACATTAGGATACTCCCCATGCCACTAGATAATATACTGAGTATTTCAACGCCTTTGAGAGACTCTGTACGCATAACCCATAAGTACAAGAGTCTTCCCCTAGAGTTTGATGATAAGGTTCGTCCTGTTGACGCACTTCCGCTGGACATTAATGACTTTGACATGATTTTGGACATGGATTGGTTATCCAAGCAACATGCTACCATAGACTTCCATTCATATCGAGTCACCTTCGGTGATGTTAATGCACGAGAGTACATTCACAACGGGTTCGTACCCGGAAGGTCTGTAAAAATCATATCTACCCTGCAAGCACGTGCACTACTGTCACATGGCTGCGAGGGTTATCTAGCTACGGTTCATGACATGGATGCTGAATCTCCATCAATTCAGGATCAGCCAATAGTGTCAGAATTCCAAGATGTATTCCCAGAAGAACTTCCGGGCATACCACCTGCACGAGAAGTGGAATTCAATATCGAGCTCATCCCAGGAGCTGAGCCGATTTCCAAGGCTCCTTATCGCATGGCTCCCATAGAGTTAAAGGAACTGAAGTATCAACTGTAAGAACTTCTAGAACGAGGTTTCATTCGACCGAGTGCATCTCCATAGGGCGCACCGGTCTTATTTGTTAAGAAGAAGGACGACAGTATGCGTCTTTGCATAGACTATCGCGAGCTCAACAAGATTACTATCCGGAATAGGTATCCACTGCCACGTATAGACGATCTGTTTGACCAACTCCAAGGGGCCAAACACTTCTCCAAGATTGATCTTAGGTCAGGCTATCATCAACTACGGGTTAAGGAGCAGGACATCGCCAAGACTACTTTTCGTACCCGCTATGGCCACTACGAATTTGTAGTCATGCCATTCGGCCTGACCAATGCTCCAACAGTGTTCATGGATTTGATGAACAGAATCTTCCATGAATTTCTGGACAAGTTCGTCATTGTCTTCATCGATGACATCCTGATTTTCTCAAAGTCCAAGGAGGAACACGAAGACCATCTTTCGTACAGTACTACAGATTCTTCGCCAGAAGCAGCTGTATGCTAAATTCTCCAAGTGTGAGTTCTGGTTAGACAAGGTGGTATTCTTAGGTCACATTGTATCAGCAGAAGGAATCACTATGGATCCAGCAAAGGTTGAGGCTATTACTAAGTGACCAAGGCCAACATCAGCGATTGAAGTCCGCAGTTTCTTAGGCTTAGCTGGCTATTACCGTAGGTTCGTGGAGAACTTTTCCCACCTAGCACTACCATTGACCAAACTGATGCGGAAAGGGGAGAAATTCGTCTGGACTGAAGAACGAGAGAAGAGCTTTGAAGACCTGAAGCAGAAGTTAGTATCTGCACCTATTCTTACTCTCCCATCTGGTACGGGTGGATTTCAAATCTACAGTGATGCATCGGGGAAGGGACTTGGTTGTGTTCTCATGCAACATGGGAAAGTGATCGCGTATGCTTCACGGCAGCTTAAGCCTTATGAATAAAATTACCCTACGCATGACTTGGAACTTGCTGCAGTCATGTTTGCATTGAAGATATGGAGGCACTACTTATATGGAGAATCATGTGACATTTTCACCGACCACAAGAGCTTGAAGTATATCTTCACTCAGCGTGAATTAAACATGAGCCAGAGGAGATGGTTAGAGCTGTTGAAGGATTATGACATTAATCTGCAGTATCATCCCGGAAAGGCGAATGTAGTAGCAGATGCACTTAGTAGGAAGTCCGGAATGATCAACGGCATTAAAATGGAGGAAGAAATCATAAGAGACATGGAGCGACTAGACATAGAGATCATGGTACGTGGACAGCACGGTTACTGGGCTAATCTTAGAGTAGAACCCGAGTTACTCTCTAAGATCAAGGAAGCTCAGAAAGATGATGGAGAAATCTGGGCGATAGTTCAGAATTTGGAGAAGCAGGCAGAATTCAGAGTAGATGCAGATGGTATCGTATGGCAGGGCATAAGACTTTGTGTTCCTGATGACCAAGAACTCCGGGAAGCATTGTTAGTTGAAGCTCATAGCTCCCCATTCTCTATACATCCTAGTTCGACTAAGATGTACCATGACATCAAGCAGTACTTTTGGTGGAGTGGTATGAAATAGGATGTTGCCACTTACGTCTCTAAATGTCTTACCTTCCAGCAGGTTAAGATCGAGCATCAGCGATCTGGCGGTCTCCTTCAACCGTTAGATATTCGAGAGTGGAAGTGGGAAAAAATCACCATGTATTTTGTTACTGGTCTTCCACCAACCAAGAGGAAGCACGATGCAATTTGGGTGATCGTAGATCGACATACCAAATCAGCTCATTTCTTACCGATCCGCAAGAAAGATTCGGTCAGTAAACTCGCTGATACGTATATAAGAGAGATCATGAGACTCCACGGTGCTCCATCCAGCATCGTCTCAGACAGAGATCCTCGTTTCACTTCGCGATTTGGAAGAGTCTGCAGAAAGCTTGGGGTACACAACTTAAGCTTAGCACGGCTTTTCATCCTCAAACAGACAGGCAGTCGGAGCGAACAATTCAGACATTGGAAGACATGTTGAGGTCATGTGCGTTGGAATGGACGGGTGATTGGGACGATTATATCTGTTTGGTGGAGTTTGCATACAACAATAGTTGGCACGCAAGTATCAAGTGTGCTCCTTTCGAGATGTTGTATGGCAGAAAGTGTCGCGCCCCAATCTGCTGGAATCAGGTTGGTGAGAGAACACTTGAAGGACCAGAGATCGTAGAGATGACTAATGAGAGGGTCGCAGTAGCTAAGCAGAAACTTCAAGAAGCACGGTCACGTCAGAAGAGTTACGCCGACAAGCATCGTAGGGACATACATTTTAACGTAGGAGATCACGTCTTTCTTAAGGTTTCGCCGGCACGTGGTGCTAGACGCTTCGGGGTTAAAGGGAAGCTCAGCCCTCGTTTCATCGGACCGTTTGATATCATTGAACGAGTCGGTGAAGTATCTTACCGTTTAGCGTTACCTCTACAGCTTTCGCATGTACACAATGTGTTTCATGTGTTCTTACTCAGAGGGTACCAGTATCATCCCCTTCACATGGTTCAGTATCCACTAGAACAGATACGTGAAGATGTCACTATTATAGAAGAACCCGAACGAGTTCTTGACAGAAAAGAACGAGTCATGAGAAGGAAGACGATTCCATTCGTCAAAATCCTTTGGAGGGATCATACCGAGCGGGAAGCCACTTGGGAAACAGAGGAGTCTATCCGGGCTTCTTACCCTCAATTCATATTTTGAATTCGGGTATGTTCTTCTTTTCCAGTTTACTTTATCTATAATTCGGGGATGAATTATTCTTTTTAGGGGGGAAGAGTTGTAAAACCCGCATGCTTTTACCATGAACAGTGCCCTTAAGATCGTACGTACAAGATTAGAACTTTCCTTTTATAGCACGTTACGTTTCACGTATAAGAATCTTAAGTATTACGTACGTGTTAGAACACGATAAGTATTTATTACGTATGAACACACGATAATTATTCCAATAATAATTATAATCGCGAACAGGCGATCATGAAATCATGAACGTAATTTAATTACGAGTAAATGTTATTTACGTATATATATTTATTACGAACACGAATAAATATATTAAGTCACGATCAATAATTAACTAGAACACGTAAAACACGAACACGATAAAAATGAGAACACACTATAATATTTAGACACGAGAAAGGTACGGGTTACCCCATGTCGGGCCCCCTACCAGCGGCATACAAAGAAACATGGGCTTGGCCCATGCAAAATTAACTAACTAGGGGGTTAAGGTAAAAACTTGTTTCACTTTTCACAAAATCAAGGAAATAGTTAAAACCCTAAAAGTTTCCTCCTTCTTCCTTCTCTCTTTGGCCGCCGGATTCAAGGACACTACAAGGGTGTTTCGGGTTGATTTTGATCTTGGAAATTGTGCAAGGATTCGTGTGTGTTCATCCTTATTTGATCAACGTATTCGGTATAACTTTTTAACCCTTTTCTTTTATGTTTGATTTTGATGATCACATAAAATCATGATGTTTTTAAAAACTAATTAAAAACAATTACT
Organism: Glebionis coronaria; assembly: GCA_025667525.1. Classification (NCBI taxonomy): domain Eukaryota; kingdom Viridiplantae; phylum Streptophyta; class Magnoliopsida; order Asterales; family Asteraceae; genus Glebionis; species Glebionis coronaria. The sequence continues at coordinate 329,927,811 of CM046877.1, forward strand.
TTTAAACATGTTAATGATCATGGGGTAAATCAAAACAAGGGTTTTAGGGGTGTTGTGGTCTAGCCGACGCCTAACCGAGCCCCATGGGGGTCTCAGATTGGCTTATTTAACTCCACCGAGACCATATGGTCTCGGTATGGTGGTGGTCCCACGGCAGCAGCAAAACCAAGGGGAAACCCGACGTGGTTCGGGTTATGATGTTAGTTACGGGTCCGGTTCATGGTTTTTAGTCACGGGTCCGGTTCATGAATTATTTTTTTAAAGATTTATGATATTACTAGTTATGTTTTAAACATGAATTAAATTAATAAAAACATGACATGATATTTTAATGTACATGACTTAGGTTATAAATTTAATTACTAGTTCATGAATTTTAACCTAAGTATTTATATTTAATTAGACTTTATAATTAATTAATTATTTAAAACCATGACTATAATTAATTAATTAACATGACTTGGGTTATATTATTAATAGTTAATAATACATGTTTTAACCTAAGTATTTTACCTTTATGTAAATTAAAATCATGTTATATTTTATTAAATACTTTTAACCTATAGTTTACTTAATTTCCATGTAATATTAATAAACTATACTTTATAACTACATGACTTAGAATAATAATCAGAAAACACTTAAGCTTATATAATTAGCTTATTTAACCAGCTTATATCTATTTATGGAAACTTTCTATTTTTAGAAACTTATTTAATTAAGGCAGCTAATCTATTTATGGAAACTTTCTATTTTTAGAAACTTATCTATTTTAAGCAGTAATTCTATTTTTGGAAACTTTCTGTTTTTTGGAAACTTTCTATTTTTGGTAACTTTCTATTTTTGGAAACTTTCTATTTTAGGAAACCTGCTATTTTTAGAAAGTTGCTTATTATTACACACAAGTATAATAATACATGAAATACAAGTAATACTAAATCAGAATAGACAGAATATAAGATAAACACAGTATAAAGCTTAAAACAGTAAAACATGACATGAACATATAAAACAAGCTAAGACATGATATAAAACCAGTTATGTACTTAGTAATCAGATACTTATACACGTATGTATTTATGTAGCGTTAGTGATACCGAAGTAGGACTCTCTTCCGTTCGTCTTCTTCGTTCACTGGACATAAGGTACGGATTCCCGTCCTTTCAGTATGGACATTCTTTCCTTATTAGGATTCCCCGTATGCAGCCAACTGTTTTCCCATAGTATAAGTTATATGTTTGAATGCTTATGTTTAATTAGAATACCTAAAGCCATATACATGCATGACCAGTTTCACCTAGTTATGGAGGTACCATAACCATAACACTAGAGGCAATGGTGTTATGACTTCCCCACGGCGGAGTGATTGCTCGTGGCGTCCCTTCAGCTTTTGGCCATATTATTATATTTATCATGTGGGGCGTATGGATGCATCCTAGTTACATGTTTTTCAGCAGATTACTCAGTGTGAATGTGGTGTGTGCCTTGCATCCTTCACAAGGAGTTGATCCCTCCTACCCAAAACCAGTATATTAAATTAGAGGCAGCCCCTCTAATTTGCATGACGAGGTCACCCCTCCAAGTATTCATGCATGTTGATTTTCATGACCTATATTGGCTAATGGTAAAATATGTTAAACAATTTTTACAAGATAAACATAAGGTTTTTCAAACTATAAAACCAGTTTTACTAAGATTTAACCGGGTAATACAGGACTTAGTTTCTTACGTTGTTATATGCTTTTATGCTTATATTTTTCATGCTTTATTTGTACATCCGTGCACTGAGCGTATTGCTCAGCCGTTTTCCTTTTCATGTTCCCAAAACGGCAGGTACTCAGGGACGCTCGTAGACTTTAAGCGTACGTGCATATGGACTGGAAGCTTTCTAGCCTTTCTTTACTTTATGCATTATCTATACTTTGATACTCTTTCCATGGACATTGTTTAGTCCTTTCATTTACAGTACTTATGTATGTGTGTGATGAGCTTTACTTTGGACTACCGATGTTTGATTCCGGTATTTCCTTTTATGGTCATGTAATGTTTTAGACATTTATCCTTGTATGCTTTGATGACAAGCCATAATTACGCGTGACATTCTATTTATCAAAATGGGGTGTTACAATAATAAAGGATATGGTTTAACAAATTTAGACTTCTTTGACATATTAGGTCCGCCATGGATATTTTGAATCAACCCGAGTTTGCTTATCTAAGCATTCTCTAGCTAGTATCCTTAACCATGTAGTCCTTCATTGGTCTATTAGGCTAAGCATCCACCACTCTCATTATTTGAGACTTTAAATTTGTGGAGAATGGGAGATGATAGAGTTGAAGCAAGTATAAAAGGGCTAGATAAACTTCATGATAATTACTTGTGGCTAAACCCTTCTCTTCTTTACCTCTATTTTCTTCGCATATATATATGTTAATAAATAATCAAGAACGGTTTTAATTGGTTTGTAGTCTCTTATGCATTTTTGTCTAATCATTCATGGTTGGTATAAGTACGTTTTAAGATTCTAAGTTAGAACGTTTTATGTGTATTAGACTTATGTCATGCTTAATACTTAGCGGGTGTTTTTCCTTTTATTATTTTCAACTTTCTTTGTGGGGAATAAAGAAAAATAAGAGCGGCTTACAAAAAAATGAGTGGCTAGAAAAAAAGAGAAAAAGAAAAAGAAAAAGAAAAAGAAATTATTATACAAGACTCCCAAAAGGGGCAACGAAGTGTTAATTATAGTAACTATTAGATTCCAATATTACCTTGACGGGTTGCGGGGATTTAATAGTTGCTCCAATCTAATATTGCCTTGACGGGTTGTGGGATTGAAGATCCAAAGTCTCAAAAAGGCGGAGGATGTAAATTATTGTGTGAGTTTTATTTTTCTTTCCTTAGCGAGTGTGTAGCTACTTACTAATGCATGACATGAGGATTTTACACATAAGGCGAATGACTTATTACTCTTGAAACGGACTTATATTAATTGTGAGCGTTTTTTCAAGTAATGGATGAGAGGATTACTTAGGATTAAAACCGTGCTTCCTTATTTTTGGATTTTACATTTCTTATATTTCACGCTTCAAATAATGACAAATTTTCCCAAAAGCAATTTGCTCAAATAATAACCGATTCCACATTTAATTGTCATGAATAAGTTGATGCACTTTTTACTTGTGAATGCAATGATCCTATTATTAAGCTTGGTATGGGGAAAGTGAAACTTGAGGGTGATAAGTGTCCATGGTTCCCAAGCCCTAATTCAAGTCATTGATTTCTTTATGATTTTTTCCATCAAAACCATTTATGAGAAAAAATCAAAAATATATAAATAGAATTGTTTTCTTTCCATTGCATTGTACAAAATCAAAATCATGCATCATATAGAGTAGAGTAGTGTAAAATCATTCCATATTGGCCAAGGTGGGTTAATTATGAGGAAAATGTAAAATTATGCTTTAAAATATAGCATTGCATGAGGTCATGGCAATGTTCAAGTGTAGGGGATTTGATATGAGCAAAATCTCATATCAATTAATCAACAAATCACCCTAAAACACATAGAAAATACCTAACTTTTGTGCTATAAAAGCAGTAATATGTGGTATATTTTGTGTTTGTGCTTAAATATGTAACAAGGATACAATTTCAAGCAAACAAGAGGAAATCAAGCTCATTTATGATGAAAAGACAAGAGAAGGATCAAAGTTGACAAATCAGTTGAAGATGAAGGACCTATCTTGACAATATTCAAAAGTTGAGGGACTTAGATGCAAAGTTTAGAAAAAGTCAAGATCAAAGTCAAACTTGGTCAAACTTCAAATCAACCAAGTCAAGGGAGTCAAATAAGCAAGATTACAAGTCAAAGGACCAAATTTGCCATTAGAATGAAGAAAGGAGCTCATTTTGATAATCTGCTAAAGACAAAGGGCTGAAAGTGTCAAAAATGCATCAAGTTTGGTATTGATCCGTGTCTTAACTTGGGAACCAATCAAAATGCAAGAATTTAAGGGTGCGGATTGCCAGTTAGCCTGCCACCTCACATTCTCATAAAATATACAAAGCCAAGAACAGTGGAACGCACTCAGCTCTTTCTACCCAATCACAAGCTGCCATGCAATATATCAATTATCCAAAATGGATAATAATCCGTGTGCTACACTATGGGCCAATGAAAACATGCCACGTGTCAACGTTAACTATCAACAAGCCCAGGAACGATTTTGAGATACAATGCATTTCATAAAACACTTTATACATGAAAAATGCTCAAAATGAGAAGACGAATCCAGATACATAAGTCAATCAAGCTGAAATTGGAAGGATAAAGAAACCCCATTTGGTATTTTTGATGAATATTTTGCAATTCACCAGTTGAAGCTACCTGGCACTCTCCTATTGGTCAGGACACGTCAGACTACTCTAACAAACTCTTCATCAACCTCTAAAAATAGCAGCTAGTGTTTCATTTCTCAGTGTGTAGTTAAGTGTGCAAAAACATACACTTCTATTTTTCCTCCCAAATTCTAGTTTACCTTCCATAGTTCACTTCTCTCAAGTGTTTGACACACACTTGAGAGGTAGTTATTCTGTTAGTAGTTGTAACAAATTTTCCCTCCTTAATCAATAAAAGCACAAAAACAATTCAGTACACTCTATTCTCTTATCTTCATTACCTACTCAAATCCTGCATACTGTTATGATATTGTGATATCATTGATCATAAGTTATCAATGAAGTGAGTTTGATACGATTTTGGAAGCTGTTCAAGTTCAATTCAGCCTAGAAGTTCATTCTAGTCCCATTGTAGCAGTTTGTAGAAGTTCTTGTTGATTTGGTTCAGAAATAGCATTTGGAGGTGATGAATTGGGTTAATGGTGGTTTATTGGTGTTGTTCTTGTAGATTTTAGTTGGCTCAACGCCACACTACTCCATCAATGGAGGCTTCTAGCTAAAAGGTTTCAGGATTCTATTTTTAGGTTCCACTCAATTGAAGTTTGCATGCTAAATTCTTAGAGTAAACAATAATTGCTGCTATGATCATGTGATTAGATTTGTTTAGTGTAATTGTGATAGTTTGATAGCATTTGAGTACTTTTGTAGTTCAGATTTGAGTTTGCTTGATTTCAGCTTTGTTATTCATCAGTTAAAAGTTCTTTGAGTGCATTTTGTGGTTTAGTGTGTGAACAAGTCTGATTTCAGTTCTATTACTATTCATTTTACTCATTAAACAGGTTTTGATAACAGTCATGGTTTGATTTACTCTTTTACTTAAAATTACTTTGAAAAAGTTCTTATCATTATTGTTAAGTGGTGTTTGGTTTTATGAGTATTTGTAATTGAAACTTGTTAAAATCCTTTCATACTTGCCCCGTTACACTTAGTAAACTAGTGGTAACATTTCAGTTTAGTTTTGAGGTCAAAGAGTTGGTCAAAAAGGCAAATGGTATAAAAAAGGTTTGGGTCAAGGTCTGTGAACATTTTCATTCAGAAAACTTGCTTATTTCTAGAGGTGGCAAATTTTGACCCATGGTTAATTTTTGGGTCAACTTGGTTAAATTAGAAAAAGAAAGGGGTCTAGTTGGGTTTCCCTTAATATCCTAGATGGGTCTACATGGGTCAAACAAACTCCTTCTTAAAGTTATAGATGGGTCTACTTGGGTCTCCTCATATGTCACATGGGTCTAGATGGGTCTACCTTTATATTACTAATGGGTCAAGATGGGTCACCCAATAGGTTTTAGTAACATCAAAATTGTTTTTTTTTCATTTTTTTCACAAGCTTGTCAAATTTTCACACACTTGTTAGTTTTTTACGTCTTCACCGTATTTTTACGTTTTCATCATAAATTATACGTTTTGGTCAGAAATTTTACGTTTTCATAAAAAATTCTACGTTTTCGTCAGTACATTTACGTTTTCGTCAGGAATTTAACGTTTTCATCAGAAATTTTACGTTTTCAGTAGTAAATTTACGTTTTTGTCAGAAATTATACGTTTTCGTCATAAATTTTACGTTTTCGTCATAAATTTTACGTTTTCGTCATAAATTCTACGTTTCCTTAAGAAATTTTACGTTTTCCTCGGAAATTTTACGTTTTCCTCAGCAATTTTACGTTTTCGTCGGTAAATTTACGTTTTCGTCAGAAAATTTACGTTTTCGTCAGAAAATTTACGTTTTCGTCAGAAGTTTTACGTTTTCCTCAGAAATTTTACGTTTTCGTCAGTAAAATTACGTTTTCGTCAGTAAATTTACGTTTTCGTCAGAAATTTAACGTTTCCGTCAGAAATTTTACGTTTTCGTCAGTAAATTTACGTTTTTGTCAGAAATTTTACGTTTTTGTCAGAAATTTTACGTTTTCGTCAGAATTTTACGTTTTCATCAGAAATTTTACGTTTTCGTCAGAAATTCTACGTTTTCGTCAGAAATTTTACGTTTTCGTCAGTAATTTTACGTTTTCGTCAGAAATTTTACGTTTTCGTCAGAAATTTTATGTTTTCGTTGGTAAATTTACGTATTCGTCAGAAATTTTACGTTTTCGTCAAAAAATTTACGTCTTCGTCAGAAGTTTTACGTTTTCCTCAGAAATTTTACGTTTTCCTCAGAAATTTTACGTTTTTGTCAGTAAATTTACGTTTTCGTCAGTAAATTTACGTTTTCGTCAGAAATTTTCCGTTTTCGTCAGAAATTTTATGGTTTCATCAGAAATTTTACGTTTACGTCAGTAAATTTACGTTTTGTCAGAAATTTTACATTTTCTTCAGAAATTTTACGTTTTCGTCAGTAAATTTACGTTTTCGTAAGAAATTTTACGTTTTCGTCAGTAATTTTACGTTTTCGTCAGAAATTTTACGTTTTCGTCGAAATTTTATTTTTTCGTCGGTAAATTTACGTTTTCGTCAAAAAATTTACGTCTTCGTCAGAAGTTTTACGTTTTCCACAGAAATTTTACGTTTTCCTCAGAAATTTTACGTTTTCGTCAGTAAATTTACGTTTTCGTCAGTAAATTTACGTTTTCGTCAGAAATTTTACGTTTTCGTCAGAAATTTTACGGTTTCATCAGAAATATTACGTTTTCGTCAGTAAATTAACGTTTTTGTCAGAAATTTTACATTTTCTTCAGAAATTTTACGTTTTCGTCAGAACTTTACGTTTTCGTCCGAAATTTTACGTTTTCGTCAGAAATTCTACGTTTTCGTCAGAAATTTTACGTTTTCATCAGAAATTTTACGTTTTCGTTAGTAAATTTACGTTTTTGTTAGAAATTTTACGTTTTCGTCAAAAATTCTACCTTTCATCTGTAAATTTTACGTTTTAGTCAGAAATTTTACGTTTTCATCAGAAATTTTACGTTTTCGTCAGTAAATTTACGTTTTCGTCAGAAATTTTACGTTTTCGTCTGAAATTTTATGTTTTCGTCTAAAAATATACGTTTTCGTCAGTAAATTTACGATTTCGTCGTAAGTTCTGATTACGTAAAAATACGGATGAAAACGTAAAAGTTATGATGAAAACGTAAATTTATAGACGAAAACATAAAATTTCAGACTAAAACGTAAATTTACTGACGAAAACGTAAAGTTTCTGATGAAAACGTAAAATTTCTGACGAAAACGTAAAATTTCTGAAGAAAACGTAAAACTTTTGACAAAAACGTAAAATTTCTGACGAAGACGTAAAATTTCTGATGAAAACGTAAAACTCCTGACGAAAACGTAAAATTTATGACGAAAACGTAAAATTGCTGACGAAAACGTAAAATTTCTGATGAAAACGTAAAATTTCTGACGAAAACGTAAAATTTCTGACGAAAACGTAATTTTTTGATGAAAACGTAATTTTTTTGATGAAAACGTAAAATTTCTGACGAAAACGTAAAATTCCTGACGAAAACGTAAAATTTCTGACGAAAACGTAAAGTTTATGAAGAAATGTAAAATTTCTGACGAAAACGTAAAATTCTGACGAAAATGTAAAATTTCTGAAGAAAACGTAAAATTTCTGACAAAAACGTAAATTTACTGACCAAAACGTAAAATTTCGGACGAAAACGTAATTTTACGGATGAAAACGTAAATTTACTGACGAAAACGTAAAATTTATGATGAAAACGTAAAACTTCTTATGAACACGTAATTTTTTTGATCAAAACGTAAATTTCTGATGAAAACGTAAAAATACGGATGGAAACTTAAAATTTTTGACGAAAACGTAAATTTACTGACGAAAACGTAAAATTTCTGACGAAAATGTAAATTTACTGAGGAAAATGTAAAGTTATTAACAAAACGTCAAAAAGTAAAAGGCTAACCTCCTAAAAACCCATTTAAAACCAAAAAAACCCATTTAAACACAAAAAAAAACCCAAAAAACCCAAACTTTTCCTAAAGACCCATTTACACCCAAACCCATCTAAACCCAAACCCATCTAGACCCAACCCATCTAAACCCAACCTCCTAAAAGACCCATCTAAACCCATACCCATCTAAACCCAAACCCATCTAAGACCCATGACCCAACCCAACCCAACCCAACCATTTTGCCACCTCTACTTATTTCAATTCATTGCCATTTCTTCATTTCTTAACCATTTTGCTTGAAACCACTTCTCAGTTATAGTGAAACATCCAAAGTTTAAGTCTGTTAGAGGAAATTACACATTTCTCAGTTTTAAGCTAGGAATCATCTTTTTAATAAGTCACAGACCAAACTCAAGTTTCTGTAATAGAAGCTTGACTGTTTTCTTGGATAGCCATTTCTACTTCATAAATGTTCTAGTTTTCTTTCACATATTTTGTCAAAAAGATGTCATGAGTGGATTCTGAAGTTTTCAGCTTATTGGATAATTTGGTCAACGTTGGTCAAATAAGCACTTGCGAGCTTAAATTCATTTTTCAGCTTATCTAGTAGATCATTTTCAAATCTGAAAGACATTCCATACTCCTAACAAACTATTTTATAAGATTGAGCATAAAAATCTGATTGTGGAAGTCTCATTTTCAATATAGCTTAATGTTGTCTTATTGGAATAAGCTAACTTGAGTTTGAGTAGTTTTTAAGCAGATTCCTTACACTTGTCTAGCTAAAATTAGGTTTTAGGCATTTTAAAAAAAGTTGGAGCTTATTTGGTTCATTATTGAGCTCTAACGAGCTTATTCTTTCAGTTATGCCCGTTTTTGTTATAGTTTCCCCATTAATTGCTCTTTGGTCCTCATTGTTTGTTTCAGTATTCATTTGTAGCTAAACTTGCAATTAATTAGGTTTTGTTGATTATCAACCCCTAAACTTTCAGATTTTGTCAATTTCAGTTAGGCATTTTGTTAAAGTTTGTTAAAGTTTGTTACAAGTTGTTAGAATTTACATATTTGGTCCTTTTACTTTCTGGACTTTACATTTCAAGCCTTGTACTTTCAATTACTTTACATTTCAAGCACTTTACTTTCATGTTTTTACATTTTGAACTTTTGTGAATATTATTTGGTATTTACTAAGTGTTTTATATAGCTTAATATTTTTCACCCTCTTTACTTGTTAATTGAAATAGACATAGAATATCCAAATACCCTATCAACCAAGAACAATTATAAACTTGAGATTTTTAGGACTTTCAATTGGTCAAGAATCGAGAGAAAACGAACTTTAATATACTCAATTTCAATGTACTTGTCTATTTACTTCAAAATGTATATGTATGATGGTGATGAATGATGATCAATGTATTGCATGGAGATTTTGTGTCACTAGATTAAGTTAACAAGGCTAAATCTACAAGTAAAAGTGATAAAAATCTTAACTAATTAAGTAGGATGTAATAAATAGTAAGTTTCAATATTTTTAGTTGATTAAATGGATTAGATTATTTGATATAATGATAGATCATTATTTTACACAAGTGGTTAATTGGGCACACAATGGAATGTTAAAAATGAGCAAGATATGGCCAAAATACTTTTGAGGTACTAATTTGACTAATCTGTTTTGGATGAATTAAAACTTATATTTAGAGGCTGTTTGAGAAGGAGCCATAGAAGAGTTATTGTAGAGCATATCATGTAGTTTCTACAGTAAAAATTTGGGGTTCTAACTCATTATATACCTCAAGATATGACAAAAATGGTGAACATGAGGTTTTACATCAGATTTCACAAATAAGATATATAATATTAAAAGACAACTTGAGGTAAAATTTTATATAAATAAATATGTAAAAGTAAATAATTGATAATAACTATTATAAAAATATGTTTATATACTATAATAAATTAGTATCACATTTTATAAAAATAAAACTCAAATAGTTTTCTAACTACCAACTATATATATGATTTTTACGTCTTTTCGGCTAAAACCGAAAGGATGGCGTTTTCGCAAAATAAAACTTAGATGGTTGGACCCATCTAATGTAATGTTTTTATAGCACATCTAATGATATATAAACACATTTAACAAGTAAAAACCGACAAAACCGAGTTTTGTAACTTATGGACCCATAATGGGGCCAAATTAGCCTTGTTGAACCACTAGGCCCAACTAGTTTGGTTTAGCACAATTGGACTTGCTCATGGGCTCAACCCATTTGGGCCCAACATATGAGTATAATCCTGGTCCTAAATGAATAAATGGACTAATAAAAATGTATTGGACTCTTAATGGGCCTATTGGGCCTTAACATATAAACGAGCTAAAATTAGTATAATTGGACTAAGTTAACTAAATACTTAACAACTAATAATGTTGTATAAGGTGATAAAATCCCACTTGATCATCATGATTTTGACATCATTACATATACATAACAACTTTTTATAAATATTACTCGACATAGTCTAAGATCGAGTATTATTTGTTTAGGTAAACCGTGATCACGACGCGCGCCGTACGCCTTAGTTGCCGATAACGCGCCTTCTAAAACAACGTGAGTTCATAGCCTCGCACTATTTTAAATGTTTTATGAAATGTTTTATAAACCCGCGATGGAGATAACATGCTAGTTTTAACAAAAATAGAACACAAGTGGTCCTAATTGTATGTTTATTGATATGGACCCGATTGATTGGATGACCCAATGAATGATTAAAGTGGATTATTATTAGTTAGATTATGTCATTATAAGTCCCATTAGCATGAATTGTGAACTACCGGGAGTGGGTAGACGCTTATGCATATAATAGTACTATTTGGGGAAGATCACCCCAGTTCGCGTCTTGACGGCTGATCCCCGTTGTGTCACATTGATTGACAAGCGAATTTATGTATGAGAGGGATATAATTAACGTGATTTTTGTGACGACACGCTGTTTAAAATGGGCAAATGAATTCTGGGCTAGCAACCCGATATATATTATAAAAAGGTCAATGTCATGTGGCTTATAATAATCCGATAATAATAATGATATTAGTAACGCTGAGGCTGCGGTCTCAGGAATAGTGTATGATATATGATTTGAATTATAATATATTGCCTGACTAGCAATATGGGATCTTATTTATTATTATACCAGTGTTCTGGTTTTACATAACTGTTTTATATAATGGTATTTATTATACTATAAACAACGTTATAAAACGTATTGAATGGTGATGTTACGACAATGATTTGTATCAAATGTTTTTGGCCTAAGTTATGATTTACGACAATGATTCGTATAAAATGTTTTTGGCCTAAGTTATGATTTACGACAATGATTCGTATAAAATGTTTTTAGCCTAAGTTATGATTTACGACAATGATTCGTATAAGATGTTTTTGGCCTATGTTATGGTCTACGACAAAGAATTGTACAAGATGTTATTCGGTAACGATTATATACCGGTTTTATGTTAATGGTTTTTATTTAACTCTATGGCCTCGCTCAGCGTTTCACTGATTTTTAGCATGTTTTATCTCAGGTACTTAAAGGTAATTATCGGGAAGACGTCAAGAGTTTATGGCCCGAATTTAAATAAAAATTTCCATTCAAATGTTTTGTAAATTTGTAAGAAATACTTTGATCTGAGGACCTATGTAAATTGATATTTATGAATGGAAAAATGCTTTGTTATTAAACGACGTGATTTTTAAGTGTTGTCTATGATTTGAGTATTGTGCTATCTCGTAACACCAACGACACTTCCGCTGAATCAAAATGTGAATATTTGGGTGTGTTACAGTTTGGTACCAGAGCTCTCGTTATAGAGAACGAAAGATTTTTAAAAACCAAGGTTTTGAATAAAACATTTCAAAATCTTTTAATTATAAATATTTTTAAATAAATATTTTGAGTAAAATGTTTAAAAATCTTTTGACTATAACGGTGCCGAAGAACTCCCGAGTTACCGACAAGGCCAGACTGAGAAGTGTTATTTTAATATATATAACTTGGATTATATATATGTGGTAATTTGATTACATGATTGTTTGATGATTATTTAATACTTATACGAGATATTTATACGACGTAGATTGTCACAAGGAACCCTAACTCTTATAGCGAATCAATCGAAGCTATTCCTGTAGGAAATCTAGCTATTCTAGATCTAAATCAAGTTGTGGATGTTCATAATCCCAACAAAATGGTTAATATTCGTAGAAATATTGATATTAAATGATTGTGACATTGAAGAAGAATTGTCGAGATCAAATCCGATGTCAATGGTGTGACGAACTTTCCTTATAGACTGGAGTTTGACAAAACCCCGTCACCTGGGAAAGTGTCGTCCGACTCGGTGTCGTCCAATTCGTAATTCGAAAATCGAGAAGGTCAATGATGCACTTGAGGCTATTATTGGAACCCTTACCCAAAAATCTCATGCCACTTGTACCTTTCTGAGAAGTCTATTTGAATGTGTGAGTCATTTCCTGCTCGTGACTCACTTGATAATTGTTGCTATAGGAGCTATAGAATTGGAAATTTAGTGGTGTTCATGTCAAGCTTTTATTGCTCTTTCAATATCTAAGAATAAGGTTGAAAGTATTGGAGAACGAGGTAGAATATCGCGTTAAGTATAAGTTGGTTGAAACTTGAATAAAGTCAAATTTAACTCGTATAGAATACGAGATTGTTAAGGAGAAGTCGTTGAGTCCTGCGGTTGAATTATAAGGTTTTAAATGATTGTTGGTTCGTGTTAAGGGTTGTTCCTAGGCCATTGTCCAATAACGAGGATGCCCAGTGTCCAAGAAATAAATTAAAGAAATCTTCTTCTTAATTGGGACCGATGGATCTTCCGGGATACGTGGAACACCTAATGACTCTTGTATATTAGTATTCATTGTAGTATCTTTTAAAATCACTAACCTAACTGAAACGTCAGTTGGTGGAACGATTCCTTGGAATTGTGTAACATTACATGATGACATGTAATGTGTGACGATACAACTTTTGACTTGTTTGTGATTAATGAAAAGACTATCTTCGATTGCTAAACTCCACATATATCGATGTTATCTATCTTTTCTTGCTTCTTCCTAATGTTCGCGTTAGTGATGCAACCATTGAACGAGTACTCATCTCGATTTGAGTTGTGTTGTGAATTATTCTTTCGTATTCCTGAGTACCATCGATGTCATGAACCTCATGATTATTTGGCTAAGCTCATTTCCTATCATATCGTAATTAGTTCTTGGTGAACAACTCTTCATCACTCTTTTGCAGATCGCTCATTATTTTTATAAGTAATACGATACCATCTGGGGAAAATATGAAATTCTTATTTTCATATGAGTTATTTAAATCGGTACTATTAAGTAATTACTATCGAAATAAAGTTTTTATTAAAACATCTTGTAAATGGAAATGCTTTCATAATGATGAATATTTCGGTAAAATCATTTTTATTACATAATTAAACATGAATATATATCTTAAACATGATGACAAAATTTTGACGAACTGAGTATTGCATCGTTAATCCTAAGTTGTACATAAAAGCGCGCCTACGTACAATTTGGAAGGGACCATGCAAGGCTGATTAGTAGTCACCATGAAATTGTTAATGAACACTACATTTTTCTTTGTAAATGTGAAAGATTAAACTTTTATGAGATCTGCAAGAAGTGCAAAATAGGGACATATTGTTATGGACACCTACATATGTGCCCGTACTATTTTTCCGAATCGAATTTACTCATCTGTGGATATTGTCATTTGACAATTGACATCCCCTTCTTGTTTTATTCTCTCATGGTAAGATTCTTTGGTAAAATTGCTAATTATAGAGTGTTGATACCCGACTGGGTGTATCGACGTTCCTATCATTTCTTTTGATTATATTCCATTTGAATGACATGGGTAATGACCCGAGGTGCTTTCGGATGCATACACAAATCATGAAAACATGGAATATATCCATATTTCGTCTTTATCCGATCTGACATTCTCCCGTGATAATCATGTGTTGACCTCACTCTTTTAATGTTAGCTATGTCTCTAGATATCCTTGTATTGTGAAAGATTATTCTTAGCTTTTGGTTTATGGAGAAGTAGCGAGCACCAATAAGATTAAAAAAGGATATATACTTAGCCTCCTAAGTAGTTCTTGTCTTATCAACGGTAATAAAACTGGAAAGATGGTGGTGTCAGTTAGGATGGAATCATTGTTATGACGCGATGTCATTGTCTTAATTGATGGGAACACGAGTAGAATTCCCCTAAAAGATGAGATGTTGATTATCAAAGGTGATCTAAATAATTCCCGATGGGTGACCATATCCTGCATTTAGGCTTGAAATTATACCATGAATGGTTGTGAACTAGTCATAGATCTTGTAATCTAGAAAGAACCTAAGGTGAATTTATTAAAATATGTTCCTGTTATCTGAGACTTTCTGAGGTATTTGCTGATGAATTACCTAGACTTCCGCCATTAAGGCAAGTAGAATTTGGTATTGATTATATTCCTGGTGCTGCATCTATGGCATGTGCACCATACGTCAGCACCATCTGAATCAAAAGAATTACTGTGCAACTAAGAGAGTTGTTAGAGAAAGCTTTTACCCTATCGGGCTTGTCATCGTGGAGGGCTACGGTATTATCATTCCATATATTCATTGATTACCGTGAATTGAATAAATTGACGATCAAAATTGATATCCATTACCCAAGATGAAAGATTCGTTCGATCATTTATAAGGTTCTAGCGTATATTCCAAAAATTTGATCCAAGATCTGGTTGTTATCAACTTTGCGTCCGCAAGGAAGATATTCCAAATACTACGTCCAGAACCCGTAATGGACATTATGAGTTTCATGTAATACCGTTTGGATTGACCAACGCACCGGTCGCATTCATGAATTTGATGAATCGCGTGTGTAGGCTGTATTTTGATAAATTCGTGCTTGTTATTATCGGGGACCATCTGCTTGTTTCTAAGAATAAGAAGGAGCTTAGTAATCATTTGTAGACTACCTTGATCTAGCTGGGATGTGAAACATTGTGCGCTAAATATTTAAAGTGGGATGTTAGGCTTGATCCCTTACATTCTTTGACCGTGTGATTAATGGTGGTGGGATCTATGTTGACTCTTCAAAGATTGGAGCCATTAAGGCTTTGGGTTATACCAAAAAGGAAGTGCGAAGATGTTTTGACAGATATTTATCGAAGGATTATTAAGGAATTATTCTCTCATATCCAGATCATTTAACTAAACCCCCTTAGGAGTAGATGTTTGTGTATACATCAAGACCACCTAGAAGGAATTGATGAAACCATTTAAACCATGACTTGGAATTTGGAGCGGTAGTTTTTGCTCTTCAACTATGGAAACATTATTTGTGTGGCATTAAGTGTACGATATTCACGAAATGCAAATGCCTACAAAATATTTTGGATCAGGAAGAGCTAAACATGAAGCCGTGAAAATAGTTTGAGTTTCTGAGTGATTATGGTCATGATATTTATTTCATCGGGGAAGGTGAATGTAGTTACTGACGCGTTATGTAGAAAGGATAAAGAACCAATTAGGATGTGTTCCTTAGTAATGACCGTGCAGAATAATTTGCCCGAGCAATTTAGAAATAACCGATGCTTGTAAGAATGAAAATATAGATGATGAATGGTTTCGCGGCTAATGAGAACCATTAGAGATGGGAGCCGATGGCATTAAGTGTTTAAAAGGTCGTTTGTGGTTGCCTAAATATGGAGGATTTCGAGATTTAGTCATGATGGAATCTCATAAATCTAAGTATTCTAATCATTCCGTTTTCGATACAATGTATATTGATCTGGAAGAGTTGTACTGAAGGCCGAACATGAAAGCCGACATCGCCACATACGTTAGTAAATATCTAACTTTTGCGAAGGTCAAGGCTGAACACCAAAATCCATCAGGATTTCTTTTACAACTTATTATTCCTGTTTGGAAGTGGGATAGAATCACCATGGATTTTATCACAGACCTTCCAAGGACATCATTAGGATTTGATTCGATTTGGGTCATCGTCGACAGACTGACCAAATCTGCTCATTTCATTCCCGTTAATGATAGGTTCTCGATGGAGAAGTTGTCTCATTTGTATTTAAAGGAGTTGTGTAAGCATGATGTGCCCGTATCGATTACCTCTATCAAGATCCTCGCTTCGCGTAGAATTTCTGATGATTCCTTCAGAGGTCATTGAGAACAAATCTTGATATGAGTACTGCTTACCACCCACAATCAGAAGGACAAGGTGAAGGAACGATACATACACTAGAAGGCTTGTTTTATGCTTGTATGATTGACCTTTGGTAATGAACAGGATAAGAACTTTCCTTTGGATTGGTTATCATTGATAACTATCGCATTAGGATTGAGACCGAACCTTGTGAGGATCTATATAAAGAAAGGTTTAAGAGCACCTGTAGATGGGAGTTGGGATGAAGATACGCGACCCGCGAGACTTGAAATGATTGTGGAAATTAGGATCTGATTATAGACTGTCGGTAGTGGGCAGGAGGTTATGTGAATGTGAGATGTAGATCTTGAAGTACAGGATGGGTAGCAAAGTTATGCCAAGAATTTTCACCGTACAAAGGTGAATTTATGACCGGAAAGACTGTGGGAAGCTAAGTCCCCGTTGTATGGGACCATTGAGATAATGTAAAGAGTTGGTTCGAGAGCCATATAAGCTAGACTACCCTAGGACTTCAAGGGCTGCATGAAATATGTTTCATATATCGAACTTGATAAAATGTCTATCAAGTGAAAATCTAATTATTTCTTAATGAAGTTTGGGTCGGCGAAAAGTTGCATTCATCGTAAACCCGTGGACATCATGGAAAGAGAAATAAGTCAACTTAAGCATGATCGTATTCCCATAGTTATGTTTGATGAAACTCGTGTATTATAATGAATTACGCTTGAGAGAAAATATCGAATATGGAGGAAATGCCCACATGTCTTTGACTCTATAAGAAGCGAGTAGTAAGATGAATTGATCTTTGAGGACAAAGATCCTTTTTAGGGGAAAATGCCATGACAGTCTGTCAATTTGAAGTCGTTATTTTATTCTCAAGTATTATTTATAATCATTATTTTATTGGTAGTTTATGAACCCACTCACTTTTGGGAAGAAATTAGGGTTTACGTCTTAAATTAGCATCGTATACGTTTAAACCGGAGAGCTATACGTTACATGTTTACGTTTACATACTCCGTTTTTGTGACAGTCTGACATTTTCAGATAGTAAATTAATCCTCGTATATTATTTTAAAATTTTATTTTTGAGTTGGTTCATGTACTCACATAATTACGGGAAGAAATTAGGGCTTACGTGCATAATTTAACGTCTTTTACGTTTAAACCGGAAACCCTAGGTTTACGTATTTACGCTTTTGTGCTCCGTTTTTGATGAGACAATTTTTATTAGAATCTTTTTGTACCGTAGTTTCATAATTTGAAAAAACGGTTTTCGTAAATCGACCTGAGGGCACGTAAATCGAGGAAACTAGAATCGAGGAGTACCCGTAAAATATTAGGGATGAGACAAGTATAACACTTGTCCCACCCCTAATAGGGCGGATTCCACAAGGGTAAACCACCCTTTGGTGTCAATTTTATAGCATATACTTGAGACACTTGTCTCATAAGTGCTCAATATACAAAAACCTCAAATCTTCTCACACACTCATAACTTGCATGTGTAAAAAGAAAAGTTTATCAAAATCCTCTCCCTCTCTCCCTCTTTGTCCGTCCATCACCACAACCATACCACCATCTTCATCAAATTTTCAACCTACAACTTAATCTATATTCAATCTATGTTGAAAACCACTTCAAAGGAGGATGTTTGGAGGTGATTAGAACTTGTGAAAGGAAGTTTTCATGGAGTCCTAGGGCTGATTTTCAAGAAGGAGTTCATATACTTGAAGATTTCAAAAAGTTGTTTTGCAAAGTTAAAGATTTGGTTACAAGATCAAGCCTTGTTCATCCAAAATCTCAACATTTTCATCACTTTGGTTGGTATAAAGATTGTTTTCTTTTTATCATCCTATTAATTTTGTAAATGTACTTGTCTATTTACTTCAGAATTTATATGTATGATGGTGATGAATGATGATCAAAGTATTGCATGGGGATTTTGTGTCACTAGATTAAGTTAACAAGGCTAAATCTACAAGTAAAAGTGATAAAAATCGTAACTAATTAAGTAGGCTGTAATAAACAGTAAGTTTCAATATTTTTAGTTGATTAAATGGATTAGATTATTTGATATAATGATAGATAAATGATTTTTACACAAGTGGTTAATTGGCCACACAATAGAATGTTAAAAATGACCAAGATATGGCCAAAATACTTTTGAGATACTAATCTGACTGATCTGTTTTGGACGAATTAAAACTTATATTTAGAGGCTGTTTGAGAAGGAGCCATAAGAGTTAATTATAGAGCATACCATGTAGTTTCTACAACAAAAATTTGGGGTTCTAACTCATTATGGAACTCAAGATATGACAAAAATGGTGAACATGAGATTTTACATCAGATTTCACAAATAAGATATACAATATTAAAAGACAACTTGAGGTAAAAATTTATATAAATAAATATATAAAAGTAAATAATTGATAATAACTATTATAAAAATATGTTTATATACTATAATAAATAAGTATCACATTTTATAAAAATAAAACTCAAATAGTTTTCTAACTACCAACTATATATATGATTTTTACGTCTTTTCGGCTAAAACCGAAAGGATGGCGTTTTCGCCAAATAAACTTAGATGGTCGGACCCATCTAATGTAATGTTTTTATAGCACATCTACTGATATATAAACACATTTAACAAGAAAAAACCGACAAAACCGAGTTTTGTAACTTATGGACCCATAATGGGGCCAAATTAGCCTTGTTGGACCACTAGGCCCAACTAGTTTGGTTTAGCACAATTGGACTTGCTCATGGGCTCAACCTATTTGGGCCCAACATATGATTATAAGCCTGGTTCTAAAAGAATAATGGACTAATAAAAATGTATTGGACTCTTAATGGGCCTATTGGGCCTTAACATATAAACGAGCTAAAATTAGTATAACTGGACTAAGTTAACTAAATACTTAACAACTAATAATGTTGTATAAGGTGATAAAACCCCACTTGATCATCATTATTTTTACATCATCACATATACATAACAAATTTTTATAAATATTACTCGACATAGATTAAGATCTAGTATTATTTGTTTAGGTAAACCGTGATCGGACGCGCGCCGTACGCCTTAGTTGCCGATAACCCGCCTTCCAAACCAACGTGAGTTCATAGCCTCACACTCTTTTAAATGTTTTTTGAAACATTTTATAAACCCGCGAGGGAGATAACATGCTAGTTTTAATAAAAAATAGAACACAAGTGTTCCTGATTGTATGTTTATTGATATGGACCTGATTGATTGGATGACCCAATGAATGATTGAAATGGATTATTATTAGTTAGATTATGTCACTATAAGTCCCATTAGCATGAATTGTGAACTACCGGGAGTGGGTAGACGCTTATGCATATAATAATACTATTTGGGGAAGATCACCCCAGTTCGCGTCTTGACGGTTGATCCCCGTTGTGTCACATTGATTGGCAAGAGAATTTATGTATGAGAGGGATATAATTAGCGTTATTTTTGTGACGAAACGCTGTTTAAAATGGGAAAATGAATTCCGGGATAGCTACCCGATATATATTATAGAAAGGTAACAATGTCATGCGACTTATAATAATCCGATAATAATAATGATAATGGTAACACTAAGGCTGAGGTCTTAGGAATAGTGTATGATATATGATTTGAATTATAATATATTGCCTGACTAGCAATATGGGGTCTTATTTATTATTATACCTGTGTTCTGGTTTTACATAACTGTTTTATATAATGGTTTTTATTATACTATAAACAACATTATAAAACGTATTGAATGGTGCTGTTACGATAATGATTCGTATCAAATGTTTTTGGCCTAAGTTATGATTTACGACAATGATTCGTATAAAATGTTTTTGGCCTAAGTTATGATTTACGAAAATGATTTGTATAAAATGTTTTTGGGCTATGTTATGGTGTATGACAAAGAATCGTACAAAATGTTTCGGTAACGATTATATACCGGTTTTATGTTAATGGTTTTTATTTAACTCTATGGACTCGCTCAGCGTTTCGCTGACTTTTAGCATGTTTTATCTCAGGTACTTGAAGGTAATTCTCGGGAAGACGACAAGAGTTTATGGCCCGCATTTAAATAAACATTTCCATTCAAATGTTTTGTAAATTTGTAAGACATACTTTGACCTGAGGACCTATGTTGTGGATTTGCTATTATAGATCCGGTGGTCTAACATGGTGGAATATGGTGGTGGTAGCCATTGTTGAAAGAGAGAGAGAGGAGAGGTTGTGTGAAAGAAAGAAAAATATAATAAAAGTGAAAATGGAACACAAGAAACACCCCTCCTTGGAAGCTAAGGAGGGGTATATATAGTCACACACGTACCTTAAACTATACATTGAACCTAGTCTAGTCTAAGCGTGTGTGACTATGATAACTAACGGGAGTTCTTAAATGTGGTCACATAAAGTGAGTTTCCAACAATCTTCCCCCATGGGACGACGTGTAGAATTCCTTAAAATATTCTTCCTAACAAGTACAAAATGATTAAGAACAAGAGCTTTCATGAAGCGTCCAATGCTGATGAAGTCTTCTGAGGCCTTCGTCTTCAAAACGACTCATCTTTAAAGTAACTTGTAGAAGAAATACTGTAACGGCACGAGCTAAGTAACCCATACACTTCTGGTTAAGGAGAAGCTTCTGAATTAGCTTCCCCCTAATTCATGCCACGTAAACTTGATGTAGAAGCTTTAAAATAGCTTCCCCCTAAACTGACAATCCTCGTAAGCAACTTCAAAGCTTTCAATAAAGCTTAGAATGATTAAGCGCACAGCGGAATCTAACAAGCAAATCCCATCATTATAACATGATAACGTTGCTAAGAGGGATTGAAAGTAAGGGGTATACCAAGTAGATCAACAACTTATCTTCTCACGCTTGAATAATTCTTCTGAATTTTTCTTCCCCCTGAGAGTTCAAGTTATGCATACCAGAAAGAATCAAGACATTTCTTCCCCCACATAGTTGAAGAAAGTAAATCAATCCCAATTATGAAGCTCAAATACTAAAGTGGACACTTTATCCCATTCATGAAGTTGATATCGTAACACCAGAGTCAATTAAGTCCCGGAAATGCACATATCTTCTTCCGAAGATGCACCAGAGTCAATTAAGTCCCGGGAATGCATATAGGATAATGATGATGTTTAATTGCAACAATCAAACAATTAAACCTCGAATCAGTAGTGTACCGTTGAGAGATTGATAACGCCACGAGTTAAAACACTGATTTTCTCTACGGCTATGACAAATGTCATCCCGGAATGTCTTCAAATCAAAAGAATGTATGAAGTTCATCACGTGTACTCGTTGTGCGTTCAATGTGTCTTCTTCTTCCCCCTTGATGGTTTCGAAACTCGGAACCATCAATAAATCGTACGCACATGAACCTGAAATCTCGTGAGAATAATAAATAATCTGAATTATATATTATGTGAGAATCAGCTGTTGATCGAAAATCTCTTCTCATAAACTCTCCATGGCCACCTTTACCAACCCACGTGAAAGCAATTTGAAGTGACCACTGATTGAATGAACCAGATACATCAAACGTGAAACTGAATAAGAATCCTTCGATCTTGTGACTTAAGCTTGCACAATTGTTGAATGAAGAACGGTGGAGAAATCTCTAAGTACTCAATGCATCACTGAAGAAGTCTATAAGCACAACACCTCTTGAAATTATCCACGTCGACTAAGCGCGTGACACTGAGTACAACAATGTAACTCCTTTAAGTGATAGTTATCCGAATCATCAACCAACCACCCCGAAACCGGAAACCAGATAAACAAGTCTTCATTCTAAGATTAAGCACGAGCAAGTTATCTTTGAAGATAAAATAAATACACGCCTTCGAAAAGTCCGTCTTCAATTTCACATAATTAATACCCGATCCAACGAATCCGTAGTCACTAAAAAATATACCTAAATGTTTCTTGGTCTCGTCAAAAATAAATCTTTGTCACTTTAATTCGTCACTTTTATCACTTTGTCTCGTCACTCGGTCACTTTGTCACGTCTTTTTGTCTCGTTTACATCCCGATAACTATATAACTATCAGCCCGAATCACTTGATACCACATATAACCAATTAACCAAATTGTATATCAAAATTAGACACACTTTATAGTTAAATTCATGGTATATTAAGACCAAAATGACCAGCCAGAAAATTAATAGCCATCTTTTAAGGGGCCCATATTTTGACATCAACCTTATTCTTTTAGTAGCTCGTCTAAAAAGAGTTACTTTTAAATTTCTGAGTTTCTCAAATGCATATTTGCATTTGTTCATGCACCAATTTTTTGCTCACGTGTCTTGATATCAGCCCACAAAATCATTCGCAACTTGGTCCATAATAACCCTATGCGAAAATACGATTATCAGTTATATCAAATTTAAGTTGATGATAAACTTGTGCCGCTCAGCCCATTTCAAAACAAGACACATATCAAGTTTTATATTATGAGGGATAGAAAAGCATGACCCATCAAAAAATAGAGATAACCGATCCAAATGAATTAGGAATGGGGTATAAAAGTCGGCTTTATCCTATTAAAACTCACACTTACCCTAAACCTAATTACATTTTATCCCAGCCGCAACTTTCATAGCCACCAAACTCATCTCATCCTGTTTCTTTCTTTCCACCGTCTCTCCCTCCATCTCAAATAAACAGATCCAAAAATCACACTCTCTTACAAAACCAAAAACGAATCTTATCACAAGAATCATCACTAATCTCGTAACGCAATCACAACAAGATCAGTTAAGACGAATCCAAAATCACGACATCAAGATCAATTGAAGGATCTCAGGTAGGTAATTGTTTGTGATTTCATGTTGAAATTGAGCCATAAATCGAAACCAATATAAGTTATAACATAGTTGTTATAAACTTTTCATTGATATTCGGATAGTAAGAACAAATCTAGGATGATTCAATTAAAAACGAAACCAAGTTCGAATCTAACATGGTTGTTATGGTTCATTCTTATTTTTCGTAAATTAATGAAGGTGTAGGCCTTGTCAGATCCGTGATGATGTAAGATTCGTGTATTTAAATCTTTAATAGATCTCGGCATGCATGTGCGAACACGAATATAACTCTGAGATCAATTAATTTTCTGTTTTTAATTCGAGTCTAGTTAGGATATGAGACCGAGGGATTGTATAAATTGTCGGGTTTTGATTGTGGTGAAATGAGATGTTGTTGGTTCGGTCGGTATGTTTTACTTTGGCATGATTCCGCAACCTGTAGATTGTAAGATTCCGCAACTCTTATTAGATGGACAACATTTCGCAACTTGAAATCTGAAAGATTTCGCAACTTGAAATTCGCATCCTGAAATCAATGATTTGGCAAAGACGGAAATCAATGATTTCGCAACTTTAGAAATCAAAGATTTCGCAACTTTTAGAAATCAAAGATTTCGCAATCCAGAAGATCTGATCCAAAAAGTACTATTTTCGTGATTTTTTAGATCTGTGTCCTTTTCTAATCTTCATATCAGTTAATCTTCAAGATGAACCCAGAAAACTGGAAAAAAATCTGTTTAAAAACATCATAGCTGTGTGTCAAATCTGAAAAGAAACAAAGGTGTTTGAAACCAGATCTTGAACTTTTGGACCATGAATGATGAATAACGTGAAACCAGATCTTAAAAACACCAAATCTCGAAAAAATGAAACCAGAAATAGTAACCACCAGGACTGTTGACCTTGACCAGATTCAAAACTTTTACTATGGACCAGTAACCATTGGTTGAAAACAAAACACAAGAACAATATGACAAAAATTTGTGACTATTTGGACAGCAAACACGAACATCGTGACAAAAACATTAGAACAGATTCGAGACCAAAAAATTTTTTTAGACCACCAAAATCAGTTACAAGAAACAAGACGATCCAAGAATTGAACCGTAGCTCTGATACCAATTGTGGATTTGCTATTATAGATCCGGTGGTCTAACATGGTGGAATATGGTGGTGGTAGCCATTGTTGAAATAGAGAGAGGAGAGGTTGTGTGAAAGAAAGAAAAATATAATAAAAGTGAAAATCGAACACAAGCAACACCCCTCTTTGGAAGCTAAGGAGGGGTATATATAGTCACACACGCACCTTAAACTATACATTGAACCTAGTCTAGTCTAAGCGTGTGTGACTATGATAACTAACGGGAATTCTTAAATGTCGTCACATAAAGTGAGTTTCCAACATATGTAAATTGATATTTATGAATGGAAAAATGCTTTGTTATTAAACGACGCGATTTTTAAGCGTTGTCTATGATTTGAGTATTGTGCTATCCCGTAACACCAACGACTCTTCCGCTGATTCGAAATGTAAATATTTGGGGGTGTTACAGTGCGGCTTATAAGATTTCACGCTTCACCTGCGAGGAGACTAAAACGTGGATGCGAACATTAAATAACAACGTAACACTCATTTTCGGAAAATACACTATCATCGAACTGATTTCAAGTGACCCATTTCCAGAACACTATTTTAACTTCATAGCATACAACGAAGTTGAATCAAAAGCTGATGTCAGCGTCGCCACACTATTAGGTAAAACAACCTTTTACAAGATTTAAATGCAACGTGTATACAAAACGAATCACATCCTATATTATCATACTACATAGGATGTATCCAACGAATCAACGATATAATGATTACTGGTGACCCAACCAGAAGCAGAACGTCATTCTTCACATTTAAACTATAGAGTAAGTTCACTCTAAACTTCACTAAATTTTATACATAGAAGATAACGCAGTCAAAAACCCGAACTCCTTAAACAGTGGTATCAACATACCATTTGTAATATGGATCAAGGAAGCAAGGTGAATTTCAATGGACACGTATTCTCAAGGCTGATGAAAATTGAAAAAAGGATGCAGGTGGCTGTTATTGGAATTGTTGGGTCCAAAAAATAGAACTTTCTTTGTTGCAGAGTTTAATGTGAATAAAGTATAGGACACTTTCTTTCTAACTATCAACAGCCTAAATTCCAAAGATGATTCTAAATCTGATGTTGTCATGACGTGTGCTCCTCCAACATTTGTTAACATGAAGCTGTAGGTTTGTTTTTTTCTCTATTGTTTAATTAATTAGTGAACGACATGTGGCTTATCAGTTTATAGTTGTTGCTTGCAGGTTAATCCACAAACTCATTAGCTCAGGCACAGTGATTTCTGGAGTGCCAAGTTGTTGGTAAGTTTATGAAATTTTAGGGATTCTTATTGCATATTTCATGATGCAAGGTACTGAGATTGTATCATTTACCCAGCGAACCAAATACATGATACATTTTTTCAAGATATTACACAACTCTTAGAAATAAGAGATTCAACACCATGAAATGCTACATTATGGTCGAGAGTTGACCTCCAAAGGCAAGGAAAATGTTGAAGATGACGGACCAAAGAAAAATTTATGTATTCTTACTGCATTGAATATGTGTGGGTTTGGCCTCGCCGAATCTTCAATTTCGCGCCCTTTGAATTTAAAAACTGTACATTGGCTTCGTGTCCAAGTGATGTATATCAGCTACAGAATCCTCATCGCGTCTTTTAGAATTCTAAGACGGAACTTCCATGTCATCTCTATAAGAACCCCTTCTAAAAATAGTTTTAGTATCCTTATTTCATGCCACGTTTGCATCACGTCCTGATGAAAAATCGTCTCCCAAAACAAAGGGGTGGGGAACAGTTTCCGATTCTCCATTCTACATTCCATAATATTAGCTCGAAAAGTATTAGGCTGTATTATATATTTTGAAATACTCTTCTAGGGATAGTAGTCGTGATTATGAATCAATATCGACGAAAAAAATCAAAAGCCAAAAAATCAAATGCCGTTGATTTGGATACAGATGATGGATAGCCAGGCCCCGGTTCCCAGGGTTAGGGTATTCCCTATTATGTTATGAGCCTACTCAAATCAGAACTAGTTTATTCTCTTTCGCCTATCGACCGACCGGCTTTAAGCAACCTTCACATTTCCTGCTGAGATCCCAAGTCTCCAAGTAGGCCATCTTGGCCACCCACGACCTTGGCTTAAGGATAACTCTTTATATCCGCATATAGGCTTCAAGCATGAGGGTTGCCCCTGTTGATGACATAGAATTTGTGAAAGCTTGGTCACAAGCACCGGCACGTTGGCATGCCGGGGAGATACTATTGGCGAAATGTTGGCTTAATGTTTCGGAGAACGCCGACATTGGAAACGATCAAAACTTTGATTATTTTTGGGGGCATATTGTTCAAGATTTCAACAAGCAAACAATCGGGATGCAGCGCACAAATAACATGATTACGGGAAAATGGAGTCGGATGCATCCCGATGCTCAAAAGTTTCAAGTGATTTACGAAGGAGTAAATCGTAAGAGTGGGTGGAATAATGAAGATGTTTTGGAACCTACGAAGGTTGAATTTCGTGCCGCGTTTAAAGGGAGATCATTTGCTTACGTTCACGGGTGGAAGATCCTCAGAACCCACCCAAAACGGTTCGGGGTGAAAGCTGTTCCTGTGGATGATCACATGGAAGTATTTGGTCCTGAAGAACATCCTCGACCCGCGAGAAAAGCTTGACCCGCCAAGAAGACAAGATCTGAGACAAGTGAGGGCATCGGAGGAGCATCACCGGGGTCATCATCGAAGGAAATACTGAAAAAGGCAATGCATCAAAAAATGATCTCGACTAAATCCGCGTATGATGCAAAAAACGCACTCGCGGAGAGGCAGATGAAGTTGGCCGACTTTGCTTTTCTCGCGCTTGATTACGAGGCAATGCCGGAACCAAAGAGGTCGTTCGTGCATCGACAACAAGAAAAAATTATGGCCCGGTATTCTCACAAAATTACTATTTTATTTTTATTGTTGTGTGCTTCTAACTTTTGTAATTTTTTTTTAATTTTTTTTTAGATTTTGTATTTGTAGTTTTTATTTAAGTATTTGTATTTTTATTTTGATGAAATGAATTTTAATTTGTGTGAAAAAAAAAGTAAAAAATAAAAGATAGTGGTAAAGTAAAAGTGGAGAAAAGAGTTGATTCGTGCTAATATAACGATGATATGAAAAGTGTATAAGTAGAGAGAAAGTGGAGTGCCAAATTTATGCCGGGATACCTTTGCCTCTAATATTTTGACATTAAAACATGAAAATACAACAAGAAGCAGAGAGGGTCACACACAGTCTCTCTCTTCCCGTTTTCATCTTCTTTTTGACAACCATTTTTATTAGATTCCTTCACAATTTAGTCTTCCTTTTTCCTCTTCCATTAAAATTTTTCTACATATTTCCTTCTTCATCTTCTTATGATAGAATAAATATAATCTGTTTGTCTTCCATTGTCATAAGTTTCTTATTAATTTCATCCTTAAAAATAAAGTCATTTTTTATGGGTTCTTACAAATTATGTTTTTAAGTTAATGTAAGTATCTTTAAATTGAAAAACAAAAAAAAAGGCCTTTTGTCGTTCTTGTTGTTGTTAAGATATTTGTTAATTTGTTCTTTTTTTACATCTTTTATTGTAAATTATAAGAAAGAAAGAAGAAAAAAAAAAGATTTATATCCAGATATGGGAAAGAAAGGACCTTGCTATCATTGTGGTGTTACAAGTGAGTTTTTTCTTAAGATACTCACTTTTTGATGTGGTTAAAAAGATTGAATCTTTTTATTTATATTTGCTTATATATTGTGTTTTTTTTTTGCTCACTTTAGCTGTGTAAATAATGTTTCATAATATACCTATATCATGGTTTGGTGCAAAATTGAAGGAAAAAATGTGGTTTTATTGTTTCTTGTATAATTTCTTGAATTTGGATCTTTGACTTTGTAAACTTCATGAAATTGAGGAGTTGCCTCTTTTGAACTCAGTTGGGATTTGCAAGATGTGTTTGTGGCTTAATTTGACCTAAACTTTGCTAACTGTTTAGGGTGTTTTTCCTTTTAAAATTTATCTACTTTGTAAATTATTTGCCAGTCTCTTTAATGTCCTGAATTTTGTTCGCATCCGGCTTAATTCTATGTGGTTGCATAACTTTTGTCAACTCTGAATATGCGGAACCTGTTCTACAAACATTGTGCATTGCATCAAACTCGTGTATTCATTGTACTTCTGTTCCCTTTGCAATTATACCGGTACTAATGCAACAGAATGCAAATAAAGCTCTCTGGCTATGAGTCTACGAAGGCTTGCTTGAAAGTAGTTCTACGATGGTTGACATTATTATTTTCTTCTATTCGTCTTTATTGCTAAAGAATGTTGCTCAATTACAATTTTCAAAGTAAGTATATTAATATCCTATGTTGCAAAATATAACACGAAAGTTGGATTTTGACACCATATCTTTCTCTTGCGTCATACGTTGCTAGATTCATTCACTCACTTTCTCCTCGTTGAGTACAATTGATTGAACCATAAACGAGTAACGACAAATATGTAGGACAATCCTTGTACATTGATTCACAAAGAACCAACTTCGCCCTTCTTTGTGATAGATACATGTGCTCAAAAACTATACTTTATTTGTTTTGCGTCGTCCTGTGTTTCATTACTTATCTTGTAACGGTAGTATATTGTCTTTGATACTTATGGAAATTTGAATAATGACTGCAGGTACCCCCCTTTGGCGAAATGGGCCCCCGGACAAGCCTGTGTTGTGCAATGCGTGTGGTTCTCGTTGGAGAACTAAAGGATCGCTTGTTAACTACTTTCCTGTTCAATCTAGACCAGAACGAGATATGTTTGAGGATCGCCGTGTTTCAAAAGTTAAAACAATATCCCTTAAGAACAAAGAGGCAAAATTACTAAAGAGAAAAGGAAGCTTTGAAAATGTACTAGCAGGAAGCAGCAGCATGCTTGGCTGTGGTGGCGGTGGTGTGCTTACTCCTAGCCACCACCACCACCCAAGCATTTTTAAGGGAATTGATGAGGATACCAGCAATAGATCAAGTGCGGGCTCTGCTATCTCCAATTCTGATAGCTGTATGCAGCTTGGAAGTGCAGATGCTAGTGATCTAACAGGTTAAAAACATTCAACAGTTTGGGGTTTATCATTTAGCAAAGCTGTGTTCCAATTTGCATTTCACCTGCATCCTAGCGCATAGCATTACCATTTATGGTAGTGTTTGGATTTGCATTTTGTAACTGATTATTATTTTAGTTTTGGTTGTGATCTGTCTATTATTCAGAATAAATAATGTTTGTTTCTAAACCTAATTTCCTAATTTGCAAGACACTTACATTTCACCGACGCTCAAATCATATTGTTAAAAAAATTCTCATTTTTGTTCATTTTATCTTTGAAGTGCTTTAAGTAATCATGAATTGTCAAATATTCATACATCTGGTTTGATAATTATATATCGAATTGTAGGCTTTAAACACTTTTACCCAAAAAAAATCAAATTGTAGGAGCACATCCAAACACTATTATCTGCACCCCGTTTTATTACAGCCAATTATATAAGTCAAGTTACGGAATAATAAACAAAGCACATTAAGTTTCAATTTGCCTTGACAAACACGCCGCTAAGGTTGTGTCGAATTAAAGTTTATATTGACTTTGAACCAACTTCAACTTGTTTCAGGTCCATCTCAATCATCTGTTGTTTGGGATACACTGGTACCTTCAAGGAAGAGGACATGTTTTGACAAGCCAAAACAATCTTCAGTTGAGAAGCTTACTAAAGATTTATATACAATCTTACATGAACAGAAATCTTACTTTTCGGGATCATCTGAGGAGTTGATTTTCGAGAGTGACGCACCAATGGTATCTGTCGAGATAGGGCATGGGAGTGTGCTTATCCGTCATCCAAATTCAGCAGCACGAGAAGAGGAATCTGAAGCCAGTTCACTATCTTTTGATACCAAAAACGAGGCTTATTCATGGTTGACTAGCAATCCTGTATATAATACTAACCAAAGTGGAAACTTTTCAAGCCGCGGGAATGATAAATCCAGAATTCAAGTGAATCAAGACCAATTTAACAAGTAATTCAAATATATACAATGTCTTTTTTTAGTCGTCATACTTAGAAAGTCATTTAATAATATCAAATTTTGCCAAATATTAATAAAACTTCAAAAAGTAGAAGAACGTCCAACTGTGATCTTCTGCAGTCTGTTTTGTTATAGCTAATTTATGATTCTGATAATTCCAGATCACATAATAACTTTTAAATGACATTCACACTACTCTAGTAGTCCCGTATCCAATTTTCTGAAAAGGGAATTTGTTTAACTTTTTACAAATAAAACCGAAATCTCAAGGTTGTCAATTACAGGGATGATGAAGAAAAGTTACTGATACTTGTGAATCATAATTCACCACTGTGCAAAATAGATTTAAAAGTAAGTTAATTACATCTTTTAATGAAATAATTTTAACCTTGGTTTTGTGGGTCATTGGCAATTTGGCATTCAGGTACTAACTTATGCTTTTGAAAATATTGTTTTGCAGGATATTATCAACTTTGAGAAGTTTACAAGTCAAATGACAAATGATGAAAAGCAGCAGCTGGTTCAGTATTTACCTCCTATTGATAATGTTCAATCAATAGATAGGTTTGTAATAAACCCTCTATTATAAAACTGTTGTCATGTACATAAGGAATATAAATATAAACAGAATCCTCTGTTATAAAGCTGTTGTCACGTACATAAGGAATATAAATATAAACAAAAACTAAAGTATTATCTTTCAAAAGAATACGTCGAATCTAAAAAGCCTATATGCTTGTTTCTACAGCATCAAAAGCATGTTTGATAGTCCTCAGTTTGAGGAGAGCTTACTAGCGTTCCAGAAACTTCTTACAGAAGGATCTTTTGATCCCTCTGCACCTGCAATGGAAAGTGAAGAAAGTAAAACATTAAAGAAGCTTGCACTTTGTAATATGACGAAATGCAAGTGGGTGGAACAGTATAATCTGCTTCAGGTTTGTACAAATAAATGTTATTCCTGACATCAAATGAAAACTGCTAGCACCTCATTTTCAATTTTTGTTCTTTTTGCACTTTTAGGATACAAAGTGCAAAAAGGATAACAGATGGTCTGTAGTTACTGGAGGAGCTAATGCCATATCACCTAACTGTTCGGTGAATGTACAAAAATCAAACCAGATTAATTCCATTCCAGGTTAGCCCCGTCTCACCTGTATGCTGCATTTGAATTCTGCTTATAATGTAACAAATTTCCCATTTATTTACTACATTCTGAATCCATTTATCTTGCAGGAATGAATATTAGTACATGTAAGAGCTCCAAGGGAGCATTTAAGAAAGCAAGCAAGGAACACAAGGAGCCTGTCGATAATGATGGCAATGCATTCAGGCCAAGAAGCCTATTCGCCTTGCCTCCTGATAATAGCGGCCTTATGCTTGATTACACAAAATATGCAGATGAAAATTCTGACCAGGATCTTTTGCTGGATGTCCCATCAAACACATCCTTCCCTCAGGCAGAACTTCTCCCAACTACTTCTATGACGAACTAGTTGAACTTTTTTAAGGTTTTGTAGATGACTCTTCTATACTATGCCCCATCCCGAGCCATTGCTATGTAGCCTTCAGTTAACTTCTAAGCAATGAGCTACCTGTACTGTATACATTTTGTTGGCTTTCTTGGTTATTTAGACATGTTTGCTACTTTATGATTCGGGTGTCATATTTGCCAAACCTCATAAATTGGGGGGTTTGTAGCATAATTGCATCTCGGACATAATACTGCGAACTAAAGGCTTCTTGGTTGTTTTATGGCTTCTGTTTTTGCAGTCAATGATTATGGCATCCAAATTCCTCCAGGGAGAAATATGATGGTCCTTTTTGTATAGGTCGACAAGAGATTGTATTATATAAAAGTAAAAATGCAAGAGGTGTTTACTACTTGGACTCATTTTTTGGTTTTTATGTTCCTTCTCTTATCTTTATGAAGATGTGGGTTGCATGTGAAGTAGGTTGAAGGATAGTGGTGTCCATTATGCCCTTGTGGAAGCATGATATAAAACCTATTTGGCTAGGATGCACCTATTTGGCTAGGATGCATTATTATTAGTGATGAGATCTGCACCTCAAAACAATACAAGCTTGATTAAAGGATGGTAGACTGTAAAGCACAAAATATGCATTATTTTGTATGCTTTGTGCAATGAGTGGCTAACTTAAAAAGTTGTCATTAAGAGACACTGAATGAATCTTACAACTCAATACAATACTTAAATTTGTCAAATATCATCATATACGAAATATTATTGCCATTTACTGTTATCTTAATTTCATGACAACCAAATTATGGTGGTGCTAACACTCCCCCCCATAATTGATGCAGCGTACGTGGAGGAACAAGCAGGAAGAACAATGGGGTTGAGGAAAACCTCGACTTTTATTAATAACCAAAAACTGAGTAGCCAAAAAACATTCACGAAGTCTTTAAACCCTAACCTGTTGAATGAAAATAAATTACGAAACAAAGTCCTAAAACTTAAAAAAATGACAAAACAGTCCAAAAGTGAGCAAAACACAATTTCAACCCACAAAACGACCCCCTGACCAAACAGTTAACACTTCCGCTGAATCTTTCGATGTGCCAACTTTTGCTGTAAATCCTCCTCGAGTTGAACCGCATCATTCCCTCCGGGGTAGAGAAGATTCGTCCTCGAATCTGGAACCGCATCATCATCATCAGAATCACCCACAAAAGGAATAAGACGCTTCACATTAAAGACATCGGAAGTACGAACATGGCTAGGCAGCTGCAAACGATAAGCATTGGAATTAATCTTCTCCACAATCTCCACAGGACCAATCTTCTTTGCAGCTAGCTTGCTGTACTCATGGGCTGGTGATGTTGAGTAAATACGTCTTTTAGGAAAAAGAGCGTAATTAGGGCAAGTATAAACAAGTGATTTAGGAAAACCACAAGTTAATGACCAAAAGTGGGGATCGTTCTCAAGGAGGCAAGTGTGTTGTGTAGAGAGATAATTAACTTTTGTGATTATATTTATG
Organism: Glebionis coronaria; assembly: GCA_025667525.1. Taxonomy (NCBI): domain Eukaryota; kingdom Viridiplantae; phylum Streptophyta; class Magnoliopsida; order Asterales; family Asteraceae; genus Glebionis; species Glebionis coronaria. The sequence continues at coordinate 329,961,459 of CM046877.1, forward strand.
AGAAAAGAAAATAGAAAGGAGATTAGAAGAGAAAGACGGTTACGATTATGGATTAAAACTAAGACGAAAAGTCGTACACGTAAAACCGTAAAAAGTGACAAAATTAAAAATTTATCCTAAAAATTCCTAGAAAATTGTAATAAATCCTAAAAAATGTAATTAGAGTTTACAAAAAATCAAAAATTACTCAAACCTTTTATTTAATTAAATAAGAATTTTTTAATGCTAATTAAAGCCCAAAAATCAATTTAATTAACAAAAAGCCCAAAATGAGATTTTTTCAATTGTAAACCTATAAAATGACTTAACTAAATTTGAAACTATTTTTGAAAATTTTAAAATTAATAAAAACTATTTAAAAACAATTAAAAACTATTTAAACTTAAAATAATTATAAAAATTAATCTAATGACAATAAAAATATTCCAAAAATTTTAAAATTCCTAGCTTAATGTGTTTGATCTAAGAAAAATGAAAAAACTTGAAAAATCTAAATTTTAATTTTTAATAATAAAATGATAATAAAATATTAATAAAAATCCAAAATTTATAAAAAATTCTAAAAAGTTGCAAACTAGTTTATTTTAACCTAATAAACACATAAATGAAGTTGAAATTACAAAATACCCCTAATGGGCCTTGAAATGGGATAAAAGTCCAAACAGTCCCCTTAATGGGCTCAAATAGGCCCAATAAGTAAAATGTTGTCCAAATAAGCCCAAAAGCTCCTATCGGACTCAAAATTTGATTTTAAAAACAAAACTCTGAAGGCCCAAAAGCTGAAAATGTGTTTAAGCTAGCTTATTTCAAAGCAGCTTATTCTTAATGGGCTTTTTGGCCCATTAAGCTATAAGCTGATGCCATAAGCTCAAAATAGACACACAAGCTTCTTTTGAGTTACTTAAGAGATATGTAAAAAGAAAATTGGAAAAAGCACAAGGAATAAGCCTGAATAAGCTAAAAGCTATCTTCACAAAACGACAAAATAGTCGTTTTCGAGTTCTAGGCCACCCCAAGAGCTGATTCAACTTTCAAAAGCTTTTAAATGACTTAACTAAGGTTAATCAACAAGAAGTTATTCAATAAGCACACTCAATAAGTTGAAATAAGCAAATAAGCACTTAATTAAAAGTCAACCTTATGAGTTTTCTAGCAAAAAGTCAAAGCCAAGGTCTGATAAGCTCCAGATCAAATAAATGGGTCAAATAATGAAGATCTATCACAAAAAATAAGTTGTTGCAAGTCTGGATAAGCCAATTTGGCTTATAAATAAGCTGAAAGAGAATTAACACTAGCAAGGGCTAGTTTTGGGGTCTGAGCAGTGGGAAAGTTTCCACTGCTTGACTTTCTTGACTATTTGTCTTTAGTGACTTTTTGTTGGAATCAAGTTACAAACAAGGCACCCTTGTGATCAGTGAATCAAAAGGAGTCAAAAACAACAAATAAATCACACTTCCAATCAGCCAATTAGTGCAGTTAATTCAATTAATCACCAGATTTCTCACAAACATGAACAATAAGCAGTTATGGACTTAATAAGCTGTTTAAGCAAAATTCAGCCAACCAAATTGCACCAAAAGCATACACAAGCTATATTTAATTCAAATGAACATAAATTAACAAGTTACATGCATTGGTTCAAAGCCTAAATCAAGATTCAAGCACAAAATAGTTACTAATGAACACTAAACAAGCAGATTTTTCACTTTGCTGATATAATTGACCACAAGTCCAATTTCAAACACTCAAATCTTGTTAACAGGTTATATAAACTATGATTTAACACTTTTTAACCCTAAACATGCATATACTCTAAGTATTTCCAAAATTTTAGGTCAAAATCAGTCAAAACAAATAAGTTATAGCACAATCTTTAATTTGAGGTTATAAGACTAAAAACTTGCAGCAATGAACACTCAACCAAGTGAATAGCAGATACAAAGCATAAACAACAACTTCCAAAAACAAAATAACAAGCTATGATCTTAAACAGATAATCCCAAACACCCCTTATCTTTTTCAAATCAAATTTAAACAAGTATAAGTGTATTCCAAGGTTACCCAAGCCCAATCAAACACATTAACAGTTATAATATGCAGTATTAAGCAAGATTAAGCCACAAATTAAGAAAGAACACAAGCAATGCACCAAATCACCAAAAATCAAGATCTTAAGCAGGTTTTAGGTAGAAAGGTTCAAACCTCATGGATGTACATCCACACCCACGAATTTTGAGCTTATGTGCTAGCAAGAACAAGCACAAGCTTCCACAAACAATCCTGCTAAGATTCAACAAAATTAGAAGCAAAAATATAAAAACAATAAAGTGACAAATCCTTCATTAATGCAACTCTTGTACCCCACACTTGATTATCCTCAAGTTATAAGCCTCACGACACCTTGATATCACAATATCAGGGTGCTATGATCCACTTATAGCCCAAAAATTCCAAGGTGTACCAAGATCTTAGCAAAATATCAAGATTTAAGAACTTTGAGCAATTTCTGCACAAAGCCTATGAAAACGTTTTGAGATTCAGGTTTAGTAAACATGTAACATTAACAAACAGATAACAAGAATGACACTTGACTTTTCTTCATAAATTTCAAACACACTTCATTAATATGAAAATGAGATTTACAGAATTGTGAACTAGGAAAAAATCAAGAGCAAGCTGAAATTGTAAGGGTCCTATGCCTTTTATAGGCTACAATGAACTACTAGAAAGCATAATAACGAAACCCTAATGCTGGTGAAGTCCCAAAAATGCCCCTTGAGCAGCTTGAAGATTTTTGAACATTTGAAGGATTTTTGGCAGTTTGTTGAGGTGTCAAAGGTGGAATTGTGATCAAAGGGTCTAAAGTAAGCTTAGGATGTAAGCTGCTTGTGGGACGTTAGATTTACTGGCAACTTTTGGCTTTTTCCTCAACCTTTGTAGCAGGGGACTCAACATGTGACACTTTGGTTGATGAGGTGTCTTGTTTAAGATGTGGGTTATGATTAGAAAACCCTTGATCATAATTCTGGAGGTGACTAAGGTTTAATTCACAAGGATTAAGAAAAGCCCAATTTGTGTTCTTGGTGAATAGTTGAGGTTTTAATCCGGTTTAGTTTTTAAAAACATGTTAAGCGCCATTTTATTTAACTAATAAAAATTAGTTATAACCGGATTTGAGTGGGATTTGAAGTGGCATCATGGTGTGTGGTGATTGGTTGGTTGGAGTAAGTGGGCACGTGTCCACCTCCCATTGGTCTAGGTAAGATATGTTGTCTGCCCAATTCAGTCCCTTACTTCTTTTCTTTTTGCCACTTTGGTTAAAACATGCTAAAATCCGTTTTCCTTTGTTAATGAAGTTTCCAACTTCACACTTTTGCCCCAAATACTTTTCCAAAGTATTTTCAAGGGTATTTCTTGCCAATTCTTGATTCTTGAAGGGCTGAGTTGGCATTTTCTTCATAGATAATGGTCTTGACTTGTATGGTTGACTTTGTTAACTTGGATTCACTATGAACACGGGTTTATGATCCGGAGGTCGGGGAGGATGATAGAGGTGTTTAGCCATTGTTAGTGAGAGAAAGAGATGCTCTAATAAATGTGTGTTTATTAGAGAGAGAAAGACAATAAAGAAATGAACAACCTCACCCCTCCATGGAAGTATGGAGGGGTTTATATAGCACGGGACTTGGACTTTACATATGACAAAATTAGTCCCTGCAAGTCCCGGCTATGAAACTAATGTAATTCCGTTAGTCGCACACATTTTAAGGCTAACAATCTTCCCCCAATGTGGTGACATACGGAATTACTTACAATGTTCCTAACAAATGCAAATACAACAAAAATATGACAGTATTAAGTTTGCTTCCAATGCTGAGGGTGACACGGTTGTCTTCAAGTCTTCTAGAAAAACTTATACCCCAATTTGAATCCTCTTTGTCTTTGCTTGTTGAGGAACCATTGTATCATGTATGAACTGGATTAACTTCCCCCCAATTCATACCACATGTCTTGAAAAGCTTTCTTCATAGACTTCTTTTTGACGAAGCTTCTGAATCAGCTTCCCCCCAAACCAAAATCCCTGTCTTGAGCAGAATCTGTAGCTTGAGAAATCTTCTTTCTTTGACATTTAAAGTGCACAGCAGAATTTTGTAGAAGAAGAAGTAAACCCCACCAAGTAACTGCTACCTTGACATTTTTTGTCTTTATGATTATGTGTTTGGGGGAACATGTAAGAAATCAGCAACAAATCTTCTCACGCTTGTAGAATACTTCCCCCTGGAAGTTGAACTAAGTACCCCAAAGTACACGTTCTTCCCCCATGATGGTGACGAACTCTCGGAAGCATCATCTGACGTGTACGGTCAAAATCGCGAGATGTTCTTGTCGAAAGTATGATGGTGACGAACACTCGGTAGCGTTCTTGTCAAAAGAATGGTGGTTAAGAACACTCGGTAGCATTCTTGTCAAAAGTATGGTGGTTAAAAACACTCGGTAGCATTCTTGTCAAAAAGTATGGTGGTAAAGAACACTCGGAAGCATCATTTGACGAGTACAATCAGAATCGCGAGATATTCGTGTCTGAAGCAGAAATCTTTGTTGACATTCTGTTGCTCAAGTTGCTCGTGAGAATTGGTTGCTGATCACATCTCTACTCTTGTACTCGCTGGCTAAACTTACCGACCTCATATTCTTTCGGCTATCTATAGTGACCACTGGTGAAGTAAACCTGATATTCCAAACTTGAAACTGAAGTACAATCCCCCAAATTTGTTACTTACGCTTAGCACTTGTGTTGATTGAAGAAAGGTGCAGAGAAACGTCTCTTATAATCTTATACATAAAGAGAGAGGTATAAGATGTAGAACACCTCTTGAAGTATCCACAACTCCCGGTGAGTGTGACACTGAGCACTACAACGAAACTCCTTAAGTGATAGTTGTCCATGTCGTCGACCATCCACCCCTTGACAGTGGAAACTAGATAAATCAAGTCTTAATCATTAATGCTGAAGTGAATCATCAATCGATAGAATTGGGTGAAAGAGGCTCGATGATGAATTGAGTAGACGCCTTCGTGATATCCCACTTCAACTTCAAACAAAAAATACCAAATCCACTTCGTAATCACTTGACATTACTTTGTTCGAATACTAGCCGTTTTGACAATTTTAGTGAATCTTAAAGGATCGTTTTGGTGTTTGTTTGTTTTTGTCTTCGTGTTTGTTTTGTGTGTTGATGTGTTTGAGTGATTGTCGTTAACTAGGGAACCAACGAGACTAGAGAATGAGAAGTCGTCAATGTGGTCTAGCTAACTTTACTTTGAAGCCCAAATCAGTTATATGCCTAACTGATGCGCGGATCGACCTCCGCGGTGAGGTCGTTGAAATTTTTTTTTCGAGAAATAAGGTTTCAAAACGAGCATCTTCTTTAGACGGAATGAACCCGTAATCACCATATCCCCATAATCCGCACATCATAAAAAAGGTCATTTAGCACAATCCATTTGCAATTAACTAATATCCAACACATTATGGCATAATCCAATAATCTTCGGCCCACCTTTGATGAACTAATACACGGGTCAGCAAAAATAATCCAAATCCAAGCCACAATGTATCATTCGAGACTTCTCAACATTCGGAAAATTGTGAGTGAGCAGCCCATATGCACACATCTTGGCCCAATACAATTTGCGAAAACCTGGTCCAGTACTCCAGTGAATCCCACGTTTGGGATATTAAAACACATCCATGAAATTAGGTTTCACTATCCTAATCATATGTCAAACCGCCCCCATTATTTTCATTCTCTCCATCTATCCTAGAAAGCTTCGTCCCCATTTCATTCTTACACACAAAGATAACAAATCTCATCTCACATCTCAGCCACAACCTTCTCCATCTGTCTATCTTGATATCTCCGTCCCCAAATCACTACCTAACTCTCTTTCCATAAAAAATGAATCGTATCCCAGATCCCAAATCCATCATCAATGATCAAAAACACCCATTATCTATACATCACAAAGCAAATGAAACTGATCTCATCAAAGCTCCTCCAGCTTCATTCATCACGAACCCACAAATGATGAGTAAATAGAAAAACTTTTATTATCTCAGTTATTGCTTCAAGAACCTAATTAAAGGTCTCGGGTAAGAGTAGTTTAATGAGTTGCAAACTCATTTTCAATTAACGAATGAAAATAGAATCTTAGCATTGCTGTTTATGATTCTCTTTAAAGTTCGAAAATAAAAACGAAGCTTAGACTTTGATACAATCGATGATGATTTTCAATGAAGTGATAGATCTAAAAAGATCTTGACATGCATGTCAATATCACGACTTGAATCTGAGATCTCTATGATTTTTATTAGTTTTAAGTCTAGCTGATGTTGGATATGGAAGTCTAGAGTGACGATGGGATTTAGATAGAGTCTAGTTGGATTTGTTGGTTTTGAGTGTAAGTGAGTTTGGTTGTATGAATGAGTTGGTAAAGGGTTTGGTTGTTAGGATGAGTTTAAACCTTTGACTCAGTTGAGTTAACCCGGTCAACTCGGTCAATACCGAGTTGACACGGTGTAAAGTTAGGTATTTGAGTCAACTGAGGTTTCAGAACCATCGGAATAGAGTCCATCAGAATGTTAAATTAGAGTCCATCGGAAAATCAAAATAGAGTCCATCGGAATGACTATCTGAAAACTCATCGGAATAAGCTGTCGGAAAACCTATCGGAATGCTTTATCGGAATCACCATCGGAAAACCCATCGGAATATGTTGTCGGAAAACCCATCGGAATGCTTTATCGGAAAAACAGTCGGAAAAGGGTTTTAAAAACGAAAATGGTGGATCTGTTAACTTTCTGTCCTTTTCCCCATAAAATAGATCATAAGATATGTGATGAGAAAAAAAAAACGTGTAGAAAAAGGACAAACAATTTGATGAAAATCAAGAACAGTTGATTAAAAATGATAAGAAAAGGACTGATGTGGATGAAGATTTAGACCGTGTAATGGTTTATTCAAAGAAAATGAAAAAACGTACCACATAAAAGTTGATCCGACACACAAACACGAACACAAAACATCGAGACAAAAACACGAAACACTCCCGGTTAGCTCTGATGCCAATTGTTAACTTGGATTCACTATGAACACGGGTTTATGATCCGGAGGTCGGGGAGGATGATAGAGGTGTTTAGCCATTGTTAGTGAGAGAAAGAGATGCTCTAATAAATGTGTGTTTATTAGAGAGAGAAAGACAATAAAGAAATGAACAACCTCACCCCTCCATGGAAGTATGGAGGGGTTTATATAGCACGGGACTTGGACTTTACATATGACAAAATTAGTCCCTGCAAGTCTCGGCTATGAAACTAATGTAATTCCATTAGTCACACACATTTTAAGGCTAACAGACTTCTTGGAGGACTGAAATTTACAAGTCATGATTTATGAGGGACCATTTTTGCCATTCCTTCAAAGTTAAGGGTCCTTTTTGCAATTTGACATATTTAAAGGACCAAACTTGTGATTTCTTGTAACTTGAAGGCCTTCATGGTATGTTTGACTTTAAGGAGGACTAATATTGACAATTTAGTTTTGTTGAGGGACTAATTTTGCCATTTTTTCAAAGTAGAGGGCCCTTTGTGTAATTTTGACAAACTTTAGGGACCAATCTTGTAATTATAAAGATACAAGGGTTTAAAGTGTCAATTCTTCAACATTGGAGGACCCTTCTTGCATAATCTTCAAATCTTCAAGGCTTTTTCTTGGGAAATCTTCATTAGGGCTTGGTTCATTGTGCGACTTCGTTTCCCGTGTTCGTTTTTGTATGATTCTTGTGATCTTTTGTCATTTTCTCAATATCCGTACCTAAAATACACAAGTAACAAACACAAGCATATATTTGGCCATTTTCATGATATTTTATGCATTTAAAGCCCGTTTTGGACGATGAGACTATGTATAAAAGCAGTCTCATCACTCCCCCATACTAAACCATTGTCGTGCCCTCACGCAATGCTAGAATAAAGTAACGTAGCACCTCCAAAATTCATTTTTATTCACTTTTATTGAATGATAAACTAGCTACACTACTACTATTACTTCTACTACTTGCGTTTTAGACATAACGTATGATTTTCATCGCAAAATGGGACGTTTAGGTTCATAGAATAAGAACACGTGAATGCTTCGTTATAAATAATTTCATCGTCCTCGATTTTCACCCCAATTCCATGCTAAGCGTGCAACGAGATCATTGTCATTATAAGTTAGTAATGCTAACACTACTCATATGCCCTAATCACGTACTTATCCTCCCAATTTCCTAAGTTGTATCTCTTATATTTTATTTTGTCTTGAATGTTTCACGAGGATACATTGTTTTACTTAGGCGATAATAGAGATTTAGGTCTAAAAGTAGAGTCCTAACGGTGTAACCAAGACCATTAAATTAATAACCCCTACTAATAGACAACGATGTCAAAAAATCAAGTCAACAAGAAGGATCGATAAACACGGTTTTATAACGGTTTTGAACATGAGACTTATTACCAAGACTTTTATACGCCCCCTAACGGAAGGGCCTTATTATCATAGGTTTACATCCATCTTTTATTCAACTTCGCCATGAAGCTTTTATTATGACTTCGGTCTTGCCTTGCCTTTTATTTAACCTCGCCATGAGGTGTTTATTGTGGCCAAAGACGTATATCCTCACGCTAAAAGCGAATTTTGGATCTTTAAAGCTTCAAAGATTAAGACTTGATTCACTTTCAATTTTGCATAGATTTTCCGGCCTTGTGAGCTTCAAATTGTTTGCTTGATTTAGGTGAGCCCTTGAAATCTTATTATTGGGTGAAGCTTTCGATTATTCGGGTTGCCAATACTTAAAAACCGTGACGCTGGCAATACCTTAATGTCTTCCCAATTTAATTACATGGAAGCTACTAGAAAAGACTAGAAACCAACAATCAAGACTAAACCGCTAAGTCAATATTTATTAAGCAAAAAATATTTACAAGCGAAGGGAGAATAAGCAAACAACGAGAACACATGAGTTTTTGAAAGAATACGAGTACTCTACGTTTAGCATAGTAACTTATAATTAACTCTATCATTTCTCGTCCTCATTTAAGAGACTTAGCCTAATATAAAGTTAAGGAATCGAAGCTAAATGCTCAACACGCACGGTCGAGTCAAAAATTGCTCTTATTCTCGCCATCGGAAAATCTACATTCGTGTCTTGAAACACTTATAAATCATGAGAAAAATTTAAAATTTGGCCATTTTTAGCCTTATTTTGCAACAAAATGATAAACAAAAAGATAAATTTTGGAAAGCGTGAGGGTTTGGCAAGGCAAGTATCTATTCACCCCCATACTAAAGTTAAACATTGTCCTCAATGTTTCGAGTCTAAGGGTTGGAAAAACCCCATACTAGAGACGTAGTCGAATGCTTAATCTAGCATGGAAAGGGTGTAACCGTTAAATTTAAAGCCGTTTATGAAGTGTGCTATAAACCTAAGGTTAGAACATCAAAGGATATATCATGGATATTAAGAAATTCTTCAAAGCAAACGATCGAGTGCTCCCATAAAACGAACACGAGAGGCTCCAATCGTGAAGATAATGATCATCTAAAATCCACAATTCACAAACAACCACGGAACAAAGGTTGGAAGGGCACAAATCCCCTTACGTTACTACATTAGAAAGCGATAATATATACATAGGATAAGCATGGGACTCCCACACAAGGCACCTCATTTTTGATTACCGAGTCATGAGCTCGACTCGATCCCCTCAATACTAATTATCATTGGGGAAGGTGATTTAGTCGAGGTAGTTCAAGGATGGAACTTCCCCGCCAAAGTAGTGCTTCAACCTATGTCCATTCACCTTGAAATTGGGGCCATCATTTTGAGCTAGCTCGATGGTCCCATATGGAAAAACTTGAGTCACGGTGAATGGACCGGACCAACGGGATTTCAACTTACGGGAAAATATTTTCAAACGAGAGTTAAAAAGCAAAACTTGATCCCCAATGTTAAAAACCCGGTTTTTAATTTTTGAATCATGAAACTTTTTAGTATTTTCTTTATAAATCAATGATTTTTCATAAGCAATGTCCCTTAATTCATCAATTCATTTAATTGCATTTTCCGGTGTTTTCCCGCGGTCTCCATATCATCATTACAATGCTTAAGGGCCCAATAAGCTTTTTGTTCGAGTTCAATTGGCAAGTGACAATTCTTCCCACACACAAGCTTATAGGGAGTGCACCCGATGGGTGTCTTATGAGCGGTCCTAAAGGCCCATAAAGCATCGTCCAACTTATCCGACCAAGATTGTCGATTTTCCCCAATAGATCTCTCCAATATCCTCTTCAACGCTCGGTTTGAAACCTCGACTTGCCCACTCGTTTGTGGGTGATAAGCCGTAGAAAGACGATGTGTAACCCCATATTTCCTTAGGACCCTTTCGAATTGGTCGTTACAAAAATGGGTTCCACGATCGCTTATGATCGCACGAGGGGTTCCAAACCGAGAAAACAAGCTTTTCAAAAACTTGACTACCACACGAGCATCGTTGGTGGACAAAGCCTTAGCTTCCACCCACTTAGATAGGTAGTCAACGACGACAAGGATGTACTTATTACCACGAGATGATGGGAACGGCCCCATAAAGTCAATGCCCCAAACGTCAAAGATCTCACACACTTGGATGATATTTTGTGGCATTTCATCTTTTTGTGAGGTGATATTTGTAATTTTACGTCTTTTAGGAAAAAAGCGTAATTAGGGCAAGCGTTAACAAGTGATTTAGGAAAACCACGAGTTATGACCCAAAAGTGGGGATCGTTCTCAAGGAGGCTAGTGTGTTGTATAGAGAGATGATTAACTTTGTGATTATATGATTATGAGAAAGAAAATAGAGATGGGATAAGAAGAGAATTACGGTTACGATGACGGATTACACTAAGACGAAAGGGTCGTACACGTAAAACCGTAAAAGCACCAAAATTAAAAATTTACCCTAAAAATTCCTAGAAAATTGAAATAAATCCTAAATAATGTAATTAGAGTTTACAAAAAATCAAAAATCACTCAAACCTTTTATTTAATTAAATAATGATTTTTATATGTTAATTAAAGCCCTAAAAATCAATTTAATTAAAAAAAAGCCCAAAATGAGTTTTGTCACTTTGTAAACCTCTAAAATGACCTAACTTAATTTAAAACTATTTTTGAAAATTTTAAAATTAATAAAAACTAATTAAAAATAATTAAAAACTATTAAAACTTAACATAATTATAAAAATTAATCTAAGCACAATAAAAATATTCTAAAAGTTGTAAAATTCCTAACTTAATATATTTAACCTAAGAAAAATATAAAAAACTTGAAAAATCTAAATTTTAATTTTTAATAATAAAATAATAATAAAATAATATTAAAAATCTAAAATTTATAAAAAATTCTAAAAACTTGCAAACTAGCTTAATTTAACCTAAATAAACAGAAAATGAACTTGAAATTACAAAATTACCCCTAATGGGCCTCCAAATGGCCCAAAAGTCCAAACAGACCCCTTAATGGGCTAGTTAAGGCCCAATAAGAAACATGTTGTCCAATTTATCCCAAAAGCTCCTATCTGACTCAAAATTTGATTTTAAACACAACTTTTCAAAGGCCCAAAAGCTGAAAATGTGAAATAAGCTGACTTATACCAAACAACTTATTCTTAATGGGCTTTTGGCCCATTAAGCTATAAGCTGATGCCATAAGCTCAAATTAGACACACAAGCTTCTTTTGAGTTGCTTAAGACTTCTATAAAAATAAATTTGAAAAAAGCCAAAGGAATAAGCCTGAAAATGTAAAAAGCAATCTACACAAAACGACAAAATAGTCGTTTTCGAGTTCTAGGCTATCCCAAGAGCTAATTCAAGTTTCAAAAGCTTTTAAGTGACTTAACTAAGCTTAATCAACAAAAAGTTTTCAAATAAGTTCACTCAATAAGATGAAATAAGCAAATAAGCACTTATGAAAAAGTCAAATGAGTTAGTTTTCTAGCAAAAAGTCAAAGTCAAAGTCTAATAAGCTCCAGTTCAAACAAATGGGTCAAATAATGAAGATCTATCACAAAAATAAGTTGTTGCAGGTCTGGATAAGCCAAAATGGCTTATTGATAAGCTAACTGAAAAATTGCACTAGCAGGGGATAGTTTTGGGTGTTGAGCAGTGGAAACTTTTTCCAGTGCTTGACTTCTTGACTTTTTTGTCTTTAGTAACTTTTTTGGAGATTCAAGTTACAAAATGGCACCCAAATGATCAATGGATCATAAGGAGTCAATAACAATTAAGAAATTACAATCAACAACAACCAATTAGTGCAGTTAATTCAATCAATCACCAGATATGCACCAGACATGAACACATAAGCAGTTGAGGTTCAATAAGCACTTATAGCACAATTCAGCCAACCAAACTTAACCAAATGCATACACAAGCAATATTAAACTTAAATAAGCAAGTCTAAACAGGTTTCATGCACTGATTCAAAGTATTGAACAAGATTTAAGCACTTAAAGTTACCGATGAACACTAAACATGCAGTTTTTTCACTTTGCTGATGCAATTGACCAACAAGCCAAATTCAAAGCTCCAGATCTCTAAGATAAATTATATTAATGAAGATTTAACAGCTTATATCCCTAAACATGCATATACTCTAAGTATTCCCAAAATTTTAGGTCAAAAACAGTCAAACTCAACAAGTTATAGCACAATCTTTGATTTCAAGGTTCAAGCCCAAAAACTTGCAGCAAATAGCACTCAACCAAGTCAAGAACAGATAACAAGCATAAACACAAACTTCCAATAACACAATAACACTTTATGATCTCAAACAGGTAATCCCAAACACCCTTTTAACTTTTCAAAACCAAAATTTTCAAATCAAAAGTGTTATCCAAGACCTCCCAAGCCCAAATTAGCACAATAACATATATATTAAGCAGATTTAAGCAAGATTAGACCATAAAATCAGCAAGAACACAAGTCACACACAAAATCACCAAAGTTCTACATTTTTAACAGATTTGAGGTAGAATGATGTGTACCTCATGGATGTACATCCACACCCACGAATTTTGAGCTTATTTACTAGCAAGAACAAGTACAAGCTTCCACAAACAAGCCTGCTAAGAATCAACAAGGTTAAAAGCACAATATCCAAAACAGAAAGATGAAAAATCCTTGATTAATGCAACCTTAGTTCCCCACACTTGATTATCCCCAAGTTATAGGCTTCACCACACCTTGATAACTTAATATCAGGATGCTATGATCAACTTTATAGCCCAAGAATTCCAAGGTTTGAACAAGACTTAGCAAAATATCAAGAAAAGTGGAAAATGTGCAAACTTTTGCACACTCCTTTTGAAAACAGGTTTAAAATTCAAGAACTAGTAAACATCAACAACAATAAACAAATATCAAAGGTTGGCACTTGATTTTCTTCACCAAATTCAAACACATTTCATTAAGTAGAATATATGATTTACAGAATTGTGAACAACTGAAAATTCAAGAACAGGGCTCAAAGTGATACCCTAAGGCCTTTATATAGGCATACATGTAAACTATGAAAGCTAAAAACGAAACCCTAATGCTTGGTGAAATTCCAGTTTTGCCCTTGTGAAGTTTGAACTCTTTGAAGATCATGTGACTCTTTCTTGGCGTCTTATTGTAGTTGGCATGTGAAAATGTGATCAATGGCCTCAAATGAGCTTAGAAATTAAGCTGGAATGCGGGTTGTTAGATTGCTGTCCAAATTTTGGCAGTATGCACAAGAGTGTAGCAGGGGAATCGTGTGTGGGACAAAGGAGTGATGTGGCAAGTATTTTTAAGGTTGGGATGTGATTAAGGGATGCTTAATCACTAATCTAGAGGTTTTCATGGCTTAATTACAACACAATTAAGAAAACCTAATTGTGTTCTTGAGGTGAATAGTGCCATGTTTAATCTGGTTTTGGTTTGGATTAAGTTTAAAAAGGTGTTAATGGCACAAAGATTAATTAATATTAATCTGATGAAGTGGAATGGTGATGTGGAGGAATTGTGGGTTCTGATTGGTTGTGGGGTGTTAGTGGGGCACGTGTCAAGCCCTCACTGGTCTAGGTAACAATCCTTGTCTGCCACATTTAACCCCTAGCCTTTCTTCTTTCTTCCATTTTGTAAATAAACACTCCTCAATCCGTTTTCTTTGTTAATGAAGTTTTAAACTTCATACTTTTGCCCCAAAATGTTTTGTATAGGGAATTCAGGGGTAATGCTTGCCAATTCTTGATTCTTGAAGGACTGATTTGGTATTTTCTTCAAGGATAATGGTCTTGACTTGTATATTTGACATTTTGGAGGACAAAATTTGCCAAGTCATGATTAATGAGGGACCATTTTTTCCATTTCTTCAAAGTCAAGGGTCCTTTTGTTAATTTTGATATTTTCAAAGGACCAAACTTGTAATTCTTCTAACTTGGAGTTATTCATGGTATGTTTGACTTTGAGGAGGGTAAATATTGACATTTTAGTTTTGTTGAGGGACTAAAATTGCCAATTCTTCAAAGTGGAGGGACCTTTTTGCAATATTGACAAACTTTAGGGACCAATCTTGTAATTATGAAGATACAAGGGTATAAAGTGTCAATTCTTCAATATTGGAGGACCCTTCTTCATAAATCTTCAAATCTTCAAGGGTTTTATTTGGAAAATTCTTCATTAGGGCTTGGTTCAATGTGCGGCTTCTTTTCCCGTGTTCGTTTTTGCATGATTCTTGTGATCTTTTGTCATTTTCTCAATATCCGTACCTAAAATACACAAGCAACAAACAAAAGCATATAATTGGGTATTTTCATGATATAAAATGCATTTTAAGCCCTTTTTGGACGATGAGACTATGTATAAAAGCAGTCTCATCACTCCCCCATACTAAACCATTGTCGTGCCCTCACGCAATGCTAGAATAAAGTATCGTAGCACCTCCAAAATTCATTTTTATTCACTTTATTGAATGATAAACTAGCTATACTACTACTATTACTACTACTACTTGCGTTTTAGACATAATGTATGATTTTCATCGCAAAATAGGACGTTTAGGTTCATAGAATAAGAACACATGAATGCTACGTTAGAAATAATTTCATCGTCCTTGATTTTCACCCCAATTCCATGCCCTAGCGTGCAACGAGATCATTGTCATTATAAGTTAGTAATGCTAACACTACTCGTATGCCCTAATCACGTACTTATCCTCCCAATTTCCTAAGTTGTATCTCTTATATTTTATTATGTCTTGAATGTTTCACGAGGATACATTGTTTGACTTATGCGATAATAGAGATTTAGGTCTAAAAATAGAGTCCTAACGGTGTAACCAAGACCATCAAATCAATAACCCCTCCTAATAGACAACGATGTCAAAAAATTAAGTCAACAAGAAGGATCGATAAATACGGTTTTATGACGGTTTTGAACATGAGACTTATTACCAAGACTTTTATACGCCCCCTAACGGAAGGGCCTTATTATCTTTGGTTTACCTCCATCTTTTCTTAAACTTCACCATGAAGCTTTTATTATGACTTCGGTCTTGCCTTGCCTTTTATTATCCACCTCATCGGTAGTTTTTATTAGCCAAATACGTATATCCTCACGCTAAGGCGAATTTTGGATCTTTAAAGCTTAAAAGATTAAGGCTTGATTCACTTTCAAATTTGCATAGATTTTTCGGCCTTTTGGGCTTCAAATAGTTTGCTCGATTTAGGTGAGCACTTGAAATCTTATTATTGGGTGAAGCTTTCGATTATTCGGGTGCCAATACTTCAAAACCATGACGCTGGTGATACCTTAATGTCTTCCCAATTTAATTACACGGAAGCTACTAGAAAAGACTAGAAACCCAACAATCAAGACTAAACCGCTAAGTCAATATTTATTAAGCAAAAAATATTTACAAGCGAAGGGAGAATAAGCAAATAACGAGAACACATGAGTTTTTGAAAGAATACGAGTACTCTACGTTTAGCATAGTAACTTATAATTAACCCTATCATTTCTCGTCCTCATTTAAGAGACTTAGCCTAATGTGAAGTTAAGGAATCTAAGCTAAGTGCTCAACACGCACGGTCGAGTCAAAAATTACTCTTATTCTTGCCATCGGAAAACCTACATTCGTGTCTTCAAACACTTATAAAATATGAGAAATTTTTTAAAATTTGGCCATTTTTAGCCTTATTTTGCAACATAACGATAAACAAAAAGATAAACTTTGGAAAGCGTGAAGGTTTAGCAAGACAAGTATCTATTCACCCCCATACTAAAGTTAAACATTGTCCTCAATGTTTCGAGTCTAGGGGTGCAAACACCCCCATGCTAGAGACGTAGTCGAATGCATAATCTAGCATGGAAAGGGTGTAACCGTTAAATTTAAAGCCGTTTATGAAGTGTGCTATAAACCTAAGGTTAGAACATCAAAGGATATATCATGGATATGGAGAAAGTCTTCAAAGAAAACGATCGAGTGCTCCCATAAAACGAACACGAGAGGCTCCAATCGTGAAGATAATGATCATCTAAAATCCACAATTCACAAACAACCACAGAACAAAGGTTGAAAGGGCACAAATCCCCACACGTTACTACATTAGAAAGCGATAATATGTACATAGGATAAGCGTGGGACTCCCCCACGAGGCACCTCGTTTTTGATTACCGAGTCATGAGCTCGACTCGATCCCCTAAATACTAATTATCATTGGGGAAAGTGATTTGGTCGAGGTAGTTCAAGGATGGAACTTCCCCGCCAAAGTAGTGCTTCAACCTATGTCCATTCACCTTGAAATTGGGGCCATCATTTTGAGCTAGCTCGATGGTCCCATATGGAAATACTTGAGTCACGGTGAATGGACCAGACCAACGGGATTTCAACTTACCGGAAAAGATTTTCAAACGAGAATTAAAAAGCAAAACTTGATCCCCAATGTTAAAAACCCGGTTTTTAATTTTAGAATCATCCAACTTTTTAGTCTTTTCTTTATAAATCAATGAAGTTTCATAAGCAATATCCCTTAATTCATCCAATTCATTTAATTGCATTTTCCGGTGTTTTCCCGCGGTCTCCATGTCATCATTACAATGCTTTAGGGCCCAATAAGCCTTGTGTTCCAATTCAATTGGAAAATGACAATTTTTCCCATACACAAGCTTATAAGGAGTGCACCCAATGGGCGTCTTATGAGCGATCCTAGAGGCCCATAAAGCATCGTCCAACTTAGCCGACCAAGATTGTCGGTTTTCCCCAATGGATCTCTCCAAGATCCTTTTTAACGCTCGGTTTGAAACCTCGACTTTCCCACTCGTTTGTGGGTGATAAGCCGTAGAAAGCCGATGTGTAACCCCATATTTCCTTAGGACCCTTTCGAATTGGTCATTACAAAAATGGGTTCCACGATCGCTTATGATCGCACGAGGGGTTCCAAACCGAGAGAACAAGCTTTTCAAAAACTTGACTACCACACAAGCAACATTAGTAGGCAAAACCTTAGCTTCCACCCACTTAGATAGGTAGTCAACCGCAACAAGGATGTACTTATTACCACGAGTTGATAGGAACGGCCCCATAAAGTCAATGCCCCAAACGTCAAAGATCTCACACACTTGGATGATATTTTGTGGCATTTCATCTTTTTGTAAGGCTTTTCCCTGTCGTTGGCATGAGTCACATGACTTCACAAGCTCATGTGCATCTCGGTAAATAGTAGGCCAAAAGAAACCAGCATCAAAGACCTTCTTAGCCGTGAGATTAGCACCATGGTGATCAGCCGTGGGTCCCTCGTGACAAGCTCTGAGGATATTAGAAGCTTCGGTACCAAAGACACGACGTCGAATTATTTGATCCGCACAAGTCCGATACAAGTAAGGGTCGTTCCAAAAGTAGAACTTGACGTCACGAAAGAATTTTCGTTTTTCTTGAGTCGTCATACCCTTGATGATGAAGTTGCCCGCATGGTAATTTGCGATGTCCGCAAACCATGGGGTGGAAGAATCAAGCTTAGAATTCACTACACCAAGTGTCTCGAGCGCAAATGTTTCGGTGATTTCCTTGGGCTCGTAAACACTTTGGTGAGGATCTTCCAAACAAGAAAGATGATCGGCCGCTAGATTCTCGGCTCCTTTTTTGTCAACAATTTTGTGATCAAATTCTTGAAGGAGGAGAATCCAACGAAGTAATCTAGGCTTTGCATCTTGTTTAGCCATAAGATACTTGATAGCCGAATGATCCGTATACACTATGCATTTCGTCAAGACGAGATAAGGTCTAAATTTATCAAATTCATACACCACGGCAAGGAACTCCTTCTCCGTTGTAGTGTATTTTAGTTGAGCCTCGGTCATCGTCTTGCTAGCATAGTGAATAGGCAAGAAGTGCTTTTCATGACGTTTCCCCAATACGGCCCCAATAGCGTAGTCACTAGCATCACACATGAGCTCAAAGGGGAGGTTCCAATTGGGAGCAACAAGAATGGGAGCTTCGGTAAGTTTCCTCTTAAGGATTTCAAAGGCTCGTACACACTCTTCGTCAAAGACAAAACGTGCCTCTTTTTCAAGAAGATGTGTAATAGGTCGAGAGATCTTTGAAAAATCCTTGATGAATCGACGATAAAAGCCCGCGTGGCCTAGGAAACTCCTAACTCCCTTAACGGTTTTGGGATGAGGTAATTTGGCGATGACGTCTACCTTAGCTTGATCTACCTCAATCCCCGCTTTCGAAACCATGTGCCCTAAGACGATTCCACTCTTAACCATAAAATGACATTTTTCCCAATTGAGCACAAGGTTGGTTTCCTCACAACGTTTCAACATTCTCTCAAGATTCGACAAACACGAAGTGAACGAACAACCAAACACGGAAAAGTCATCCATGAAGACTTCCATCGTCTTCTCGATCATATCATGAAAAATAGCCATCATGCACCTTTGAAAGGTTCCCGGTGCATTACAAAGAATGGAATTCTACGATAGGCAAACGTTCCATATGGACACGTAAACGTAGTTTTTTCTTGATCACGAGGATCGATGGGGATTTGGAAGTAACCGGAAAAACCATCTAAAAAGCAATAGAAATCGTTTCCCACGAGACGCTCTAACATTTGGTCCATGAAGGGCAAGGGAAAATGGTCTTTACGAGTGGCTTCATTCAACTTACGATAGTCATTGCACAATCTCCATCCGGTCACGAGTCTAGTGGGAACTAACTCGTTGGCATCGTTTGGCACAACAGTCATTCCTCCCTTCTTAGGGACACAATGAATAGGACTCACCCAAGGGCTATCGGAAATAGGGCAAATCATTCCCACGTCAAGGAGTTTAAGGACTTCTTTTTGATGACGTCGTGAATTTTGGGGTTCCCCCTCCTTTGACATTGGATTGCGGGCTTGTAATCCTCCTCCATTAAGATTTTGTGGGTACAAAATTTGGGATCAATCCCCTTAATGTCGGATAACTTCCACGCAATTGCCCCTTTGTGATCCTTTAGAACATCGACAAGTGCGGATTTTTCATCATCCGAAAGTTCCTTCGCAATAATAACCGACAACTTGTCGACCTCCTCCAAAAAGACATATTCGAGATGAGGAGGTAAATCTTTCAACTCGAGGATAGGTGGTTCCTCATTTGAAGATTTGGGCTCGATACTCATAACCTCCTCGGGTGGAGGAAATGGGAAATCGTTAAGAAAATCCTTGATAATCGAGAAGTCCTCATCGTTGTCGAGGTCTTCGTTACAAGTATGTGGAACATCGAATTCTTCCAACATAAAACCACCACCTTCAAATGGAGTGAAGGTTGGTGTCGAGTTATCAAGAATGGGATCTAACATAGTGGGATTGCCGCTATTTTCGTCATCACCAAAACCTAGAACTTCTTGTGAAAATTCCTTGCAAACCACGTCAATCATATCAACGAGGTTTATAGTTGCAACGGAATAAACATGAGAAATTTGAGAGTTTTGAGTTGCGTTTATAACAAGTTCCTCGTCGTTGAAACGTAAGGTGATCTTTCTAGCATGAACATCGATCAAAGCCATAGACGTATCTAAAAACGAACGACCTAAAATGAGAGGAACTTGAGGATCCGTGGGAATATCGACAACGATAAAGTCTACCGGATAATAGAACTTTCCTACTTTCACAAAAACGTCTTCCGCCAATCCACATGCGGGAATCGTGGAATGGTCGGCCAACTCGATAGACATTAGTGAAGGAGTAAGATTAGGAAGATTGAGCGACTTGAAGATTGCAAGCGGCATCAAGTTAATGCTAGCACCAAGATCGGCCAAGGCATAACATTCTTCCATATCTTGGATTGCACAAGGGATCAAGAATTTACCGGGATCACCGACTTTTTGAGGTATGCGATTAAGATAAACCGATGAACAACTAGACAATTGGTGCAATTTCTCCTTGTTGTTTAACATACTCTTAAAGTTAGCGGCAAATCGAGGCATCATGACCAAAGCATCGGCGAAACTCAAATTAAAGTGCAAATCACGAAACATTTTCATAAAAAGCTCAAATTGATAATTGTCGCGCTCTTGACGTTTTTCCTTTCTAAGACTCGATGGATAGGGAAAAGGTGGTGTGGGTTGAGGCATAGGCATAGCCTTTGGAATATCGGGTTCCAATGTTGGTAATGGGTCAACCGTAGGTGTAGCATGAGCGGTACTTCGTGGGATTGGGGCATGCTCCTTTTCGACCACCACCTCGGGTTCTTCCTCAATTGCATCCTCCGTAGGAGCAATTGGTTGAGGAGTCGGTTCCTTAAGTGTCTTACCACTACGTGTGGTAATCACTTTCATCTCACCCTTAGGGTTTGATATGGTGTTGCTAGGAAGGCTACTCGAAGACGGTTTGCACATAATTTCCTCAAACATAGATGAAATTTTATCCTCAAACATGGATTGCCTCTTCTCGGCTTTAATCATTTCTTGCTTAATTTCATGTTTCCCTTGTTCCATTTTTTGTTGGTTTTGTTGTAACCTAGTTACATTTCCTTCCATCTTGTTTGTATGGATTTTAAGCTCATTTGTTAACTCATTTTTCAACTCTTTCTTCAATTCGTTCTTAAACTCGGATCTTAGGCTAATGATATCTCTTTGAATGTTGTCAAAACTAGCATCGTTCCCATTAGCGTATTCAACAAATTCATTTGGAAGGTCTTTCAAAGTTTGCAAACTTTTGTTGTTGTTTTGAAAATCATTTTGATTTTTGTTTGAAACTTGATTATTAGCCCCTTGATTACCATAGTTTCCTTTGTTGTAATTGTTTTTGAAACCAACTTGATTGTTGCGATAGTTGTTGTTAGCATTTTGATTTGAACCAAAACCCGGTGGAGTCAATTGATTGGAGCGGGTAACTTGACCGTTTAGGTTGTAAGTTCCCGTGGCCGCGTAGGCACTCGAAGTGTTACCACCGTTGGTAATGCACTCAGAGAAATCATGACCTCCACCACAATACATGCATGAAACCTCAAACGCTTTAGCCGTAGCAGGAGCACTTAGTTCTCCAACTTTGAACTCAATCAAAAGACCTTTAAGCTTATCAAAGATTTTGTTTTCCATGTTCGCTTCAATTTGGCAAGCATCGATGGTAGTAGACAAAGAAGGTGAAGCCGAAGACGAAGCCTTACGAACACTAGACGTGTTACGAGGACTATACACCTTAGATCTGTTCTCAATTATCAACAAAGCTTCCTCAACCGTTTTACACAAAAAATTACCACCCGCGGCGGCATTTAGATAATCCCTTTCATGATCATTAAGTCCATTGTAAAACGTGTCAATTTGATGCAAGTCGGAAAAACCGTGATGAGGACACTCATGTAACATTTCCTTAAACCTATTCCAAGCCGTTGAAAAACTTTCATTAAACTCTTGTGAAAACTTTGAAATCTCGTTTTTCAAATGCGTAGTCTTAGAGGGCGGAAAAAATTGGTTCACAAATTTAGAAACGAGATCCTTCCACGTCAATATAGAATTGGGTGGCTCTTTCTCTAACCAAATTTTAGCGGGCCCCGCTAAGGAATACGGAAAAAGCATCATCTTAATCGAGTCATTAGCAACATCCTTAAACTTGCAAGTGGCGGTAAGACGATTGAATTGGTGGATATGGTTGTGCGGGTTGTCCTTCTCATCACCACGGAATTTGTTGTTTTGGATTATCGACAACAAACCCGTTTTCACTTCAAAATTCTCCGCAAGGATAGCGGGAATCACAATAGCCTCTCCATAACCCTCGGTGGGTGCTTGAATTAACTCCATCATAGTTCGATTCGCCATGGTTGGTTCTTCTCTTACAATGGGTTCGTCAATAGGAGACTCCTCACTAGAAAGATTAGGAGTAGGTGTTGACTCCTTTCGGTTTTTTTGTTTACGTGCACGTCTTGCTTGATTACGAGTAAGCATAAACGTCACGTACAACGTGGGGTGAGCAAAGAAGATTCTTTTTGGTGTTTTGTATTTTTCCAATTTTTGTGTGGTTTTTGATTGTTTTTACTTTTTTGGATTTTTGTGATTGTATTAAGTAGACCAAAATCTACAAATCTCCTCATTAATCAAATCTCTTGATTAAAAAAGCCTCAAGGAATGAAAACGATCACGTGAAGTGAACGCCTTCGATGACTTTAGAACGTTGGTGGAACACCAAAACGTTCAAGAGGGTTTAATCAATGAAACCAAGAAAGTATATATGATACTTAATAATACTTTGGGCGGCAAAACCCTCGATTAGCTCTCAAAATCAAATACTCACAAGCAAGCGGGGAAACGAGGCGGCACGAAGCACTTAAGAGCCTTTTTCCTTAGGGTATATTTTATAATACCCGCCTTATACCCACCTTATAGTTTGTATTTTTCAAAATCGAGCTTCACGAAAGTATTTATCTATTTTTTCCTTTTCTTTCTTGTTTGAGATTCGAATACAATGATTGTGTAATGACCTCCCAAGTCAAGGTTGTGTTTTCACACTTTTGGAGTACTTGTGAATTTATTGTTCTACGTATACAATTTAGTAATAGTATTCACACAAAAAACGAAAAACCGATAATACGTATTAGTAGAGTGCTACTAATACAAATAGATATTATGGCTATATATAAAAACAACAATTTCCAAATCAAAACACAACACGCCTCCCCGACAGTGGGGCCAAAATGATAGTTGTTATTTTACAACCTTGTTAAGGGAAACAAAGTGTAATTAGGGTAAATACACTAGTAGTTTAGGAAAACCACGAGTTATGACCCAAAAGTGGGGATCGTTCTCAAGGAGGCTAGTGTGTTGTGTAGAGAGATGATTAACTTTGTGATTATATGATTATGAGAAAGAAAATAGAGATGGGATAAGAAGAGAATGACGGTTACAATGACGGATTACACTAAAACGAAAGGGTCGTACACGTAAAACCGTAAAAGCACAAAAATTAAAAATTTACCCTAAAAATTCCAAGAAAATTGCAATAAATCCTAAATAATTTAATTAGAGTTTACAAAAAATCAAAAATCACTCAAACCTTTTATTTAATTAAATAATGATTTTTTAATGCTAATTAAAGCCCTCAAAATCAATTTAATTAACAAAAAGCCCAAAATGAGTTTTGTCACTTTGTAAACCTCTAAAATGACCTAACTTAATTTAAAACTATTTTTGAAAATTTTAAAATTAATAAAAACTATTTAAAAATAAATAAAAACTATTAAAACTTAAAATAATTATAAAAATTAATCTAAGCATAATAAAAATATTCTAAAAGATTTAAAATTCCTAACTTAATATATTTAACCTAAGAAAAATATGAAAACTTGAAAAATCTAAATTTTAATTTTTAATAATAAAATAATAATAAAATAATATTAAAAATCCAAAATTTAAAAAAAATTCTAAAAACTTGCAAACTAGCTTAATTTAACCTAAATAAACAGAAAATGAACTTGAAATTACAAAATACCCCTAATGGGCCTCCAAATGGGCCAAAAGTCCAAACAGACCCCTTAATGGGCTATTAAGGCCCAATAAGAAAAATGTTGTCCAATTTAGCCCAAAAGCTCCTATCTGACTCAAAATTTGATTTTAAACACAAATTTTCAAAGGCCCAAAAGCTGAAATCGTGAAATAAGCTGACTTATACCAAACAACTTATTCTTAATGGGCTTTTTGGCCCATTAAGCTATAAGCTGATGCCATAAGCTCAAATTAGACACACAAGCTTCTTTTTAGTTGCTTAAGACTTTTGGAAAAAGAAATTTGAAATAAGCCAAAGGAATAAGCCTAAAAATGCAAAAAGCAATCTACACAAAATGACAAAATAGTCGTTTTCGAGTTCTAGGCTATCCCAAGAGCTGATTCAAGTTTCAAAAGCTTTTAAATGACTTAACTAAGCTTAATCAACAAAAAGTTTTCAAATAAGTTCACTCACTAAGCTGAAATAAGCAAATAAGCACTTATGAAAAAGTCAAATGAGTTGGTTTTCTAGCAAAAAGTCAAAGTCAAAGTCTAATAAGCTCCAGTTCAAACAAATCGGTCAAATAATGAAGATCTATCACAAAAAATAAGTTGTTGCAGGTTTGGATAACCCAAAATGGCTTATTGATAAGCTAACTGAAAAATTGCACTAGCAGGGGCTAGTTTTGGGTGTTGAGCAGTGGAAACTTTTTCCACTGCTTGACTTCTTGACTTTTTTGTCTTTAGTGACTTTTTTGGAGATTCAAGTTACAAAAAGGCACCTAAATGATCAGTGGATCATAAGGAGTCAATAACAATTAAGAAATCACAATCAACAACAACCAGTTAGTGTAGTTAATTCAATCAATCACCAGATATGCACCAGACATGAACACATAAGCAGTTGTGGTTCAATAAGCACTTATAGCACAGTTCAGCCAACCAAACTTAACCAAATGCATACACAAGCAATATTAAACTTAAATAAGCAAGTCTAAACCGGTTTCATGCACTAATTCAAAGTATTGAATAAGATTCAAGCACTTAAAGTTACTGATGAACACTAAACATGCAGTTTTTTCACTTTGCTGATGCAATTGACCAACAAGCCAAATTCAAGCCTCTAGATCTCTAAGATATGTTATATTAATGAAGATTTAACAGCTTATATCCCTAAACATGCGTATACTCTAAGTATTCCCAAAATTTTTGGTAAAAAACAGTCGAACTCAACAAGTTATAGCACAATCTTTGATTTCAAGGTTCAAGCCTAAAAACTTGCAGCAAATAACACTCAACCAAGTCAAGAACAAATAACAAGCATAAACACAAACTTCCAATAACACAATAACAATTTATGATCTCAAACAGGTAATCCTAAACACCCTTTTAACTTTTCAAAACCAAAATTTTCAAATCAAAAGTGTTATCCAAGACCTCCTAAGCCCAAATTAGCATAATAACAGATATATTAAGTAGATTTAAGCAAGATTAGACCATAAAATCAGCAAGAACACAAGTCACACACAAAATCACCAAAATTCCACATTTTTAACAGATTTGAGGTAGAATGATGTGTACCTCATGGATGTACATCCACACCCACGAATTTTGAGCTTATGTACTAGCAAGAACAAGTACAAGCTTCCACAAACAAGCCTGCTAAGAATCAACAAGTTTAAAAGCACAATATCCAAAACAGAAAGATGAAAAATCCTTGATTAATGCAACCTTAGTTCCCCACACTTGATTATCCCCAAGTTATAGGCTTCACCACACCTTGATAACTTAATATAAGGATGCTATGATCAGCTTTATAGCCCAAGATTTCAAAGGTTTGAACAAGACTTAGCAAAATATCAAGAAAAGTGGAAAATGTGCAAACTTTTGCACACTCCTTTTGAAAACAGGTCTTTTGCACACTCCTTTTGAAAACAGGTTTAAGATTCAAGAACTAGTAAACATCAACAACAATAAACAGATATCAAAGGTTGGCACTTGATTTTCTTCACCAAATTCAAACACATTTCATTAAGTAGAATATATGATTTACAGAATTGTGAACAACTGAAAATTCAAGAGCAGGGCTCAAAGTGATACCCTAAGGCCTTTATATAGGCATACATTTAACTATGAAAGCTAAAAACGAAACCCTAATGCTTGGTGAAATTCCAGTTTTGCCCTTGTGAAGTTTGAACTCTTTGAAGATCATGTGACTCTTTCTTGGCGTCTTGTTGTAGCTGGCATGTGAAAATGTGATCAATGGCCTCAAATGAGCTTAGAAATTAAGCTGGAATGTGGGTTGTTGGATTGCTGTCCAAATTTTGGCAGTATGCACAAGAGTGTAGCAGGGGAATCTTGTGTGGGACAAGGGAGTGATGTGGAAAGTATTTTTAAGGTTGGGATGTGATTAAGGGATGCTTAATCACTAATCTGGAGGTTTTCATGGCTTAATTACAACACAATTAAGAAAACCTAATTGTGTTCTTGAGGTGAATAGTGCCATATTTAATCCGTTTTTGGTTTGGATTAAGTTTAAAAAGGTGTTAATGGCGCCAAGATTAATTAATATTAATCTGATGAAGTGGAATTGTGAGTTGGAGGAATGGTGGGTTCTGATTGGTTGTGGGGTGTTAGTGGGGCACGTGTCAAGCCCTCACTGGTCTAGGTAACAATCCTTGTCTGCCACATTTAACCCCTAGCCTTTCTTCTTTCTTCCATTTTGTAAATAAACACTCCTCAATCCGTTTTCTTTGTTAATGAAGTTTCAAACTTCATACTTTTGCCCCAAAATGTTTTGTAAAGTGAATTTAGGGGTAATTGTTGCCAATTCTTGATTCTTGAAGGACTGATTTGGTATTTTCTTCAAGGATAATGGTCTTGACTTGTATATTTGACATTTTGGAGGACTAAAATTGCCAAGTCATGATTAATGAGGGACCATTTTTGCCATTTCTTCAAAGTCAAGGGTCTTTTCGGTAATTTTGATATTTTCAAAGGACCAAACTTGTAATTCTTGTAACTTGGAGTTCTTCATGGTATGTTTGACTTTAAGGAGGGTAAATATTGACATTTTAGTT
Organism: Glebionis coronaria; assembly: GCA_025667525.1. Taxonomy (NCBI): domain Eukaryota; kingdom Viridiplantae; phylum Streptophyta; class Magnoliopsida; order Asterales; family Asteraceae; genus Glebionis; species Glebionis coronaria. Next base: position 329,988,601 of record CM046877.1, read on the forward strand.
TTGTTGAGGGACTAAAATTGCCAATTCTTCAAAGTGGAGGGCCCTTTTTGCAATATTGACGAACTTTAGGGACCAATCTTGTAATTATGAAGATACAAGGGTATAAAGTGTCAGTTCTTCAATATTGGAGGACCCTTCTTCATAAATCTTCAAATCTTCAAGGGTTTTCTTTGGAAAATTCTTCATTAGGGCTTGGTTCAATGTAAGGCTTCGTTTCCCGTGTTCGTTTTTGCATGATTCTTGTGATCTTTTGTCATTTTCTCAATATCCATACCTAAAATACACAAGCAACAAACACAAGCATATATTTGGGTATTTTCATGATATAAAATGCATTTTAAGCCCTTTTTGGACGATGAGACTATGTATAAAAGCAGTCTCATCATGAGGCTTTTCCTTGTCGTTGGCATGAGTCACACGACTTCACAAGCTCATGTGCATCTCGGTAAATAGTATGCCAAAAGAAACCAGCATCAAAAACCTTCTTAGCCGTGAGATTAGCACCTTGGTGACCCCCCGTGGGTCCCTCGTGACAAGCTCTAAGGATGTAAGAAGCTTCGGTACCAAAGACACAACGTCGAATAATTTGATCCGCACAAGTTCGAAACAAGTAAGGGTCGTTCCAAAAATAGAACTTGACGCCACGAAAGAATTTTCGTTTTTCTTGAGTCGTCATACCCTTGATGATGAAGTTGCCCGCATGGTAATTTGCGATGTCCGCAAACATGGGGTGGAAGAATCAAGCTTAGAATTCACTACACCAAGTGTCTCAAGCGGAAATGTTTCGGTGATTTCCTTGGGCTCGTAAACACTTTGGTGAGGATCTTCCAAACGAGAAAGATGATCGGCCGCTAGATTCTCGGCTCCTTTTTTGTCAATGATTTTGTGATCAAATTCTTGAAGGAGGAGAATCCAACGAAGTAATCTCGGTTTTGCATCTTGTTTAGCCATAAGATACTTGATAGCCGAATGATCCGTATACACTATGCATTTAGTCAAGACGAGATAAGGTCGGAATTTCTCAAATGAATACACCACGGAAATGAACTCCTTCTCCGTTGTAGTGTATTTTAGTTGAGCCTCGGTCATCGTATTGCTAGCATAGTGAATAGGCAAGAAGTGTTTTTCATGACGTTGCCCCAATACGGCCCCAATAGCGTAGTCACTAGCATCACACATGAGCTCAAAGGGGAGGTTGCAATTGGGAGCAACAAGAATGGGAGCTTCGGTAAGTTTCCTCTTAAGGATTTCAAAGGCTCGTACACAATCTTTGTCAAAGACAAAACGTGAATCTTTTTCAAGGAGATGTGTAATAGGTCGAGAGATCTTTGAAAAATCCTTGATGAATCGACAATAAAAGCCCGCGTGGCCTAGAAAACTCCTAACTCCCTTAACGGTTTTGGGATGAGGTAATTTGGCGATGACGTCTACCTTAGCTTGATCTACCTCAATCCCCGCTTTCGAAACCTTTTGCCCTAAGACGATTCCACTTTTAACCATAAAATGATATTTTTCCCAATTAAGCACAAGGTTGGTTTCCTCACAACGCTTCAACATTCTCTCAAGATTCGACAAACACGAAGTGAACGAATTACCAAACACGGAAAAGTCATCCATGAAGACTTCCATCGTCTTCTCGATCATATCATGAAAATAGCCATCATGCACCTTTGAAAGGTTCCCGATGCATTTCAAAGTCCGAATGGCATTCTACGATAGGCAAACGTTCCATATGGACACGTAAACGTAGTTTTTTCTTGATCACGAGGATCGATGGGGATTTGGAAGTAACCGAAAAACCATCTAAAAAGCAATAGAAATCGTTTCCCGCAAGACGCTCCAACATTTGGTCCATGAAGGGCAAGGGAAAATGGTCTTTTCGAGTGGCTTCATTCAACTTACGATAGTCAATGCACACTCTCCATCCGGTCAGGAGTCTAGTGGGAATTAACTCGTTGGCATCGTTTGGCACAATGGTCATTCCTCCCTTTTTAGGGACACAATGGATAGGACTCACCCAAGGGCTATCGGAAATAGGGTAAATCATTCCCGCGTCAAGGAGTTTTAGGCCTTCCCTTTTAATGACGTCATGAATTTTGGGGTTGACCCTCATTTGACATTGGATTGCGGGTTTTTAATCCTCCCCCATTAAGATTTTGTGAGTATAAAATTTTGGATCGATCCCTTTAATGTCGGATAACTTCCACGCAATTGCCCCTTTGTGATCCTTTAGAACATTGAAAAGTGCGTATTTGTCATCATCCGAAAGATCTTTCGCAATAATAATCGGCAACTTGTCGTCCTCCTCCAAAAAGACATATACGAGATGAGGAGGTAAATCTTTCAACTCGAGGATAGGTGGTTCCTCAATGAAGATTTGTGCTCGATACTCATAACCTCCTCGGTTCGAGGAAATGGGAAATCACTAAGAAAATCCTTGATAATCGAGAAGTCCTCATCATTGTCGAGGTCTTCGTCACAAGTACGTGGAACATTGAATTCTTCCAACGTAAAACCACCACCTTCAAATGGAGTGAAGGTTGGTGTCGAGTTATCAAGAATGGGATCTAACATAGTGGGATTGCCACTATTTTCATCATCACCAAAACCTAAAACCGCTTGTGAAAATTCCTCGCAAACAACGTCAATCATATCAACGAGGTTTATAGTTGCAACAGAATAAACATGAGAAATTTGAGAATTTTGAGTTGCGTTTATAACAAGTTCCTCGTCGTTGAAACGTAAGGTGATCTTTCTAGCATGCACATCGATTAAATCCATAGACGTATCTAAAAACTAACGACCTAAAATGAGAGGAACTTGAGGATCCGTGGGAATATCGACAACGATAAAGTCTACCGGATAATAGAACTTTCCCACTTTCACAAAAACGTCTTCCGCCAATCCACATGCGGGAATCGTGGAATGGTCAGCCAACTTGATAGACATTAGCAAAGGAGTAAGATTAGGAAGATTGAGCGACTTGAAGATTGCAAGTGGCATCAAGTTAATACTAGCACCAAGATCGGCCAAGGCACAGCATTCTTCCATATCTTGGATTGCACAAGGAATCAAGAATTTACTAGGATCACCGAATTTTTGAGGTATGCGGTTAAGATAAACCGATGAACAACTAGAAAATTGTTGCAATTTATCCTTGTTGTTCAACATACTCTTGAAGTTAGTAGCAAATCGAGGCATCATGACCAAAGCATCGGCGAAACTCACATTAAAATGAACGTCACGAAACATTTTCATAAAAAGCTCAAATTGGTAGTTGTCGCGCTCTTGACGTTTCTCCTTTCTAAGTCTCGATGGATAGGGCAAAGGTGGTGTGGGTTGAGGCATAGGCATAGCCTTTGGAATCTCAGGCTCCAAATGTGGTAACGGGTCAACCGTAGGTGTGGCATGAGCGGTACTTCGGGGGATTGGGACATACTCCTTTTCGACCACCACCTCGGGTTCTTCCTCAATTGCATCCTCCGCAGGAGCAATTGGTTGAGGAGTCGGTTCCTTAAGTATCTTACCACTACGTGTGGTAATCACTTTCATCTCTCCCTTAGGGTTTGATATGGTGTTACTAGGAAGACTACTCAAAGACGGTTTGCACATAATAGCCTCAAACATAGATGAAATTTTATCCTCAAACATGGATTGCCTCTTCTCGGCCTTAATCATCTTTTGTTTTATTTCATGTTGCCCTTGTTCCAATTTTGTTGGTTTTGTTGTAACCTAGTTACATTTCCTTCCATTTTGTTTGTATGGATTTTAAGCTCATTTACTAACTCGTTTTTCAACTCCTTCTTCAAGTCGTTCTTAAACTCGGAACTTAGGCAAATGATTTCTCTTTGAATGTTGTTAAACCTAGCATCGTTTCTATTAGCGTATTCAACAAAGTTTGCAAACCCTTTTGTTGTTTTGAAAATTATTATTTTGATTTTTGTTTGAAACTTGATTATTAGCCCCTTGATTCCCATAGTTTCCTTTGTAATTGTTTTTGAAACCAACTTGATTGTTTCGATAGTTGTTGTTAGCATTTTGATTGGGAGCAAAACCCGGTGGAGTCAATTGATTAGAGCGGGTAACTTGACCGTTTTGGTTGTAAGTTCCCGTGGCCGCGTAGGCACTCGAAGTGTTACTACCATTGGTAATGCACTCGGAGAAATCATGACCTCCACCATAATACATACATGAAACCTCAACTGCTTTAGCCGTAGCGGGAGCACTTTGTTCTCCAACTTTGAATTCAATTAAAAGTCCTTTAAGCTTATCAAAGATTTTTTTTTTCCAAGTTCGCCTCAATTTGGAAAGCATCGATGGTATTAGACAAAGAAGGTGAAGCCGAAGACGAAGCCTTACGAACACTCGATGTGTTACGAGGACTATACACCTTAGATCTATTCTCAATTATCAACAACGCTTCCTCAACCGTTTTACACAAAAAATTACCACCCGCGGCGGCATTTAGATAATCCCTTTCATTATCATTTAGTCCATTGTAAAACGTGTCAATTTGATGCAAGGCGGAAAAACCGTGATGAGGACACTCATGTAACATTTCCTTAAACCTATTCCAAGCCGTTAAAAAACTCTCATTAAATTCTTGTGAAAATTTTGAAATCTCGTTTTTCAAATGCGTAGTCTTAGAGGGCGGGAAAAATTGGTTCACAAACTTAGAAATGAGATCCTTCCACGTCAATATAGAATTGGGTGGCTCTTTCTCTAACCAAATTTTAGCGGGCCCCGCTAAGGAATACGGAAAAAGCATCATCTTAATCGAGTCATTAGCAACATCCTTAAATTTGCAAGTGGCGGTAAGACGATTGAATTGACGGATATGGTTGTGCGGGTTGTCCTTTTCATAACCACGGAATTTGTTGTTTTGGATCATCGACAACAAACCCGTTTTCACTTCAAAATTCTCCGCAAGGATAGCGGGAATTACAATAGCCTCTCCATAACCCTAGGTGGGTGCTTGAAGTAACTCCATCATCTTTCGATTCGCCATGGTTGGTTCTTCTCTTACGATAGGTTCGTCAATAGGAGACTCCTCACTAGAAAGATTAGGAGTAGGTGTTGACTCCTTTTGGTTTCTACGTTTACGTGCACGTCTTGCTTGATTGCGAGTTTACATAAACGTCACGTACAACGTGGGGATGAGCAAAGAAGATTATTTTTGGTGTTTTGTATTTTTCCAATTTTTTGTGGTTTTGGATTGTTTTTACTTTTTTTGGATTTTTGTGATTGTATTAAGTAGACAAAAATCTACAAATCTCCTCCTTAATCTAGTCTCTTGATTAAAGAAGCCTCAAGGAATGAAAACGATCACGTGAAGTGAACGCCTTCGATGACTTTAGAACGTTGGTGAAACACCAAAACGTTCAAGAGGGTTTAATCAAATGAAACCAAGAAAATATATATGATATGTAGATAATACTTTGGTTGGCAAACCCTCGATTATCCCTTTTTATCTAAACACTCACAAGCAAGCGGGGAAACGAGGCGGCGCGTAGCACTTAAGAGCCTTTTTCCTTAGGGTATATTTTATAATACCCGCCTTATACCCACCTTATAGTTTGTGTTTTTCAAAATTAAGCTTCACGAAAGTATTTATCTATTTTGCCTTTGATTTCTTGTTTGAGATTCGAATACATTGATTGGGTAATGACCTCCCAAGTCAAGGTTGTGTTTTCACACTTTTGGAGTACTTGTGAATCTATTGTTCTACGTATACAATATAGTAATAGTATTCACACAAAAAACGAAAAACCGATAATAAGTATTAGTAGAGTGCTACTAATACAAATACTATTATGGCTATATAAAAAACAACAATTTCCAAATCAAAACACAACACGCCTCCCCGGCAGCGGCAACAAAATGATGTTGAGTAAATACGTCTTTTAGGAAAAAGAGCGTAATTAGGGCAAGTATAAACAAGTGATTTAGGAAAACCACAAGTTAATGACCCAAAGTGGGGATCGTTCTCAAGGAGGCAAGTGTGTTGTGTAGAGAGATGATTAACTTTTGTGATTATATTTATGAGAAAAGAAAATAGAAAGGAGATTAGAAGAGAAAGACGGTTACGATTATGGATTAAAACTAAGACGAAAAGTCGTACACGTAAAACCGTAAAAAGTGACAAAATTAAAAATTTACCCTAAAAATTCCTAGAAAATTGAAATAAATCCTAAAAAATGTAATTAGAGTTTACAAAAAATCAAAAATCACTCAAACCATTTATTTAACTAAATAATAAATTTTTAATGCTAATTAAAGCCCAAAAAAATCAATTTAATTAACAGAAAGCCCAAAATGAGATTTTTTCAATTGTAAGCCTCTAAAATGACTTAACTAAATTTGAAACTATTTTTGAAAATTTTAAAATTAATAAAAACTATTTAAAAACAATTAAAAACTTTAAACGTAAAATAATTATAAAAATTAATCTAATGACAATAAAATATTCTAAAAATTGTAAAATTCCTAACTTAATGAATTTGATCTAAGAAAAATAAAAAAACTTGAAAAATCTAAATTTTAATTTTTAATAATATAATATTAATAAAAATCCAAAATTTATAAAAAATTCTAAAAAGTTGCAAACTAGCTTATTTTAACCTAATAAACACAGAAATGAAGTTTAAATTACAAAATACCCCTAATGGGCTTTGAAATGGGATAAAAGTCCAAACAGTCCCCTTAATGGGCTCAAATAGGCCCAATAAGCAAAATGTTGTCCAAATAATCCCAAAAGCTCCTATCTGACTCAAAATTTGATTTTAAGAATAAAACTCTGAAGGCCCAAAAGCTGAAAATGTGTTTAAGCTAGCTTATTTTAAAGCAGCTTATTCTTAATGGGCTTTTTGGCCCATTAAGCTATAAGCTGATGCCATAAGCTCAAATTAGACACACAAGCTTCTTTTGAGTTACTTAAGAGATCTGTAAAAAGAAAATTGGAAAAAGCACAAGGAATAAGCCTGAATAAGCTAAAAGCTATCTTCACAAAACGACAAAATAGTCGTTTTCGAGTTCTAGGCCACCCCAAGAGCTGATTCAAATTTCAAAAGCTTTTAAATGACTTAACTAAGCTTAATCAACAAAAAGTTTTTCTATAAGCACACTCAATAAGCTGAAATAAGCAAATAAGCACTTAATTAAAAGTCAACCTTATGAGTTTTCTAGCAAAAAGTTAAAGTTAAGGTCTGATAAGCTCCAGATCAAATAAATGGGTCAAATAATGAAGATCTATCACAAAAAATAAGTTGTTGCAAGTCTGGATAAGCCAATTTGGCTTATAAATAAGCTGAAAGAGAATTAACACTAGCATAGGCTAGTTTTAGGGTCTGAGCAGTGGGAAAAGTTTCCACTGCTTGACTTTCTTGACTATTTGTCTTTAGTGACTTTTTGTTGGAATCAAGTTACAAACAAGGCACCCTTGTGATCAGTGAATCACAAGGAGTCAGAAACAACAAATAAATCACACTTCCAATCAGCCAATTAGTGTAGTTAATTCAAGTAATCACCAGACATCTCACAGACATGAACAATAAGCAGTTATGGACTTAATAAGCTGTTTAAGCAAAATTCAGCCAACCAAATTGCACCAAAAGCTAAATCAAGATTCAAGCACAAAATCAAGATTCAAGCACAAAATAGTTACTGATGAACACTAAACAAGCAGATTTTTCACTTTGCTGATATACTTGACCACAAGTCCAATTTCAAACACTCAAATCTTGTTAACAGGTTATATAAACTATGATTTAACACTTTTTAACCCTAAACATGCATATACTCTAAGTATTTCCAAAATTTTAGGTCAAAATCAGTCAAAACAAATGAGTTATAGCACAATCTTCAATTTGAGGTTATAAGACTGAAAACTTGCAGCAATGAACACTCAACCAAGTGAATAGCAAATACAAAGCATAAACAACAACTTCCAAAAACAAAATAACAAGCTATGATCTTAAACAGATAATCCCAAACACCCCTTATCTTTTTCAAATCAAATTTAAACAAGTATAAGTGTATTCCAAGGTTACCCAAGCCCAATCAAACACATTAACAGTTATAATATGCAGTATTAAGCAAGATTAAGCCACAAATTAAGCAAGAACACAAGCAATGCACCAAATCACCAAAAATCAAGATCTTAAGCAGGTTTTAGGTAGAAAGGTTCAAACCTCATGGATGTACATCCACACCCACGAATTTTGAGCTTATGTGCTAGCAAGAACAAGCACAAGCTTCCACAAACAATCCTGCTAAGATTCAACAAAATTAGAAGCAAAAATATAAAAACAATAAAGTGACAAATCCTTCATTAATGTAACTCTTGTACCCCACACTTGATTATCCTCAAGTTATAAGCCTCACGACACCTTGATATCACAATATCAGGGTGCTATGATCCACTTATAGCCCAAAAATTCCAAGGTGTACCACGATCTTAGCAAAATATCAAGATTTAAGAACTTTGAGCAATTTCTTGCACAAAGCCTATGAAAACGTTTTGAGATTCAGGTTTAGTAAACATGTAACATTAACAAACAGATAACAAGAATGGCACTTGACTTTTCTTCACAAATTTCCAACACACTTCATTAATATGAAAATGAGATTTACATAATTGTGAACTAGGAAAAATTCAAGAGCAAGCTGAAATTGTAAGGGTCCTATGCCTTTTATAGGCTACAATGAACTACTAGAAAGCATAAAAACGAAACCCTAATGCTGGTGAAGTCCCAAAAATGCCCCTTGAGTAGCTTGAAGATTTTTGAACATGTGAAGGATTTTTGGCAGTTTGTTGAGGTGTCAAAGGTGGAATTGTGATCAAAGGGTCCAAAGTAAGCTAAGGATGTAAGCTGCTTGTAGGACGTTGGATTTACTGGCAACTTTTGGCTTCTTCCTCAACCTTTGTAGCAGGGGACTCAACATGTGACACTTTGGTTGATGAGGTGTCTAGTTTAAGATGTGGGTTATGATTAGAAAACCCTTAATCATAATTCTGGAGGTGATTAAGGTTTAATTCACAAGGATTAAGAAAAGCCCAATTTGTGTTCTTGGTGAATAGTTGAGGCTTTAATCCGGTTTAGTTTTTAAAAACATGTTAAGCGCCATTTTATTTAACTAACAAAAATTAGTTATAACTGGATTTGAGTGGGATTTGAGGTGGCATCATGGTGTGTGGTGATTGGTTGGTTGGAGTAAGTGGGGCACGTGTCCACCTCCCATTGGTCTAGGTAAGATATGTTGTCTGCCCAATTCAGTCCCTTACTTCTTTTCTTCTTGCCACTTTGGTTAAAACATGCTAAAATCCGTTTTCCTTTGTTAATGAAGTTTCCAACTTCATACTTTTGCCCCAAATACTTTTCCAAAGTATTTTCAGGGGTATTTCTTGCCAATTCTTGATTCTTGAAGGGCTGATTTGGCATTTTCTTCATAGATAATGGTCTTGACTTGTACGGTTGACTTCTTGGAGGATTGAAATTGACAAGTCATGATTTATGAGGGACCATTTTTGCCATTCCTTCAAAGTTAAGGGTCCTTTTTGCAATTTGACATATTTAAAGGACCAAACTTGTGATTTCTTGTAACTTGAAGGCCTTCATGGTATGTTTGACTTTGAGGAGGACTAATATTGACAATTTAGTTTTATTGAGGGACTAAATTTGCCAATTCTTCAAAGTGGAGGGCCCTTTGTGTAATTTTGACAAACTTTAGGGACCAATCTTGTAATTATGAAGATACAAGGGTTTAAAGTGTCAATTCTTCAACATTGGGGGACCCTTCTAGCATAATCTTCATATCTTCAAGGGTTTTTCTTGGAAAATCTTCATTAGGGCTTGGTTCATTGTGCGGCTTCGTTTTCCGTGTTCGTTTTTGTATGATTCTTGTGATCTTTTGTCATTTTCTGAATATCCGTACCTAAAATACACAAGTAACAAACACAAGCATATATTTGGCCATTTTCATGATATTTTATGCATTTAAAGCCCGTTTTGGACGATGAGACTATGTATAAAAGCAGTCTCATCAGCTGGAAAATGCTCCTTTGTCAGAACAGCCCAAACAAAATCACCGACTTCAAATTTAACAGCACGACGTTTGAGGTCAGCGTGCGCCCTATACTTAGCAGTATTTGCCACCAAATGCTCATGCGTCTGCTGATGGACCTGATGTAGCTACGTAATAAAATCCTCGGCAGTAGCATGGGGACGCACTTTGGTGGGCAGTGCAAGTAAATCAAGAGGACCCCGCGGTGATAAGCCATAAATCACACGGAAAGGGCTGAACCCCGTAGTACGATTAACAACATGGTTGTAGGCGAACTCAGCCTACGGCAACTTTAAATCCCAAGCCTTAGTATGATCACCAACCAAACTTCGCAACAAATTTCCCAAAGAGCGCGATTAACAACCTCAGTCTGACCATCCGTCTGAGGGTGGTAAGCACTGCTGAAGTTGAGTTGAGTGTTAACCATACGCCACAAACTCCGCCAAAAATGGCTCACAAAGCGAGTATCCCGATCAGATACTATAGAAGCCGTAAGACCATGAAGGCGGTAAACATCACGAAAGTAAAGGTGAGCAACAGAAACAGCATCAGATTTACGCTTACATGGAATAAAATGAGCCATCTTGGAGAAACGATCGACCACCACATAAATAGAGTCACTACCGTGTTGAGTACGGGGAAGGCCAAGGACGAAGTCCATGCTAACATTAGACCATGGCTGTGTCGGGATAGGAAGAGACATGTATAAACCAACATTGGTGGAGGAACCTTTAGCAAGCTGACAAACACGACATCGAGACACAAATCGACCAACCTCTTTACGCATTGATGGCCAAAAATATGAACCTGCAAGCAACTAAAAAGTACGATCACGACCCACATGACCCTCATTGTAAAGGTCCTGAATGATCTTCAACCGTAGACTACAATCTGGAATGCATAACTGAACTCCGCGAAACAGAAACCCGTCCTCCAACATAAAATCCGTACGGTCACCATGTTGGATTTTTGCAAGCACTTGAGAAAAAAATGGATCGTCCACATAATAATCCAGGAAAGAGTCAAAGCTTGGTACATGAATGCGCATCTCCGCCAGAAGGCCATGGCGACGACTCAAAGCATCCGCCACACGATTTGAAACACCTGCCTTATGCTTGATCACAAAAGTAAACTGTTGAAGGAAAGAAATCCAGGATGCATGGCGATGTGAGATCGTATCTTGGCTCCCAAGATGTTTGAGGGAATCATGGTCGGTGTATAGAACAAATTCTCGCTAGAAGAGATAATGACGCCAATGTTTAATAGCCTTGACAACCGCATAGAACTCAATGTCATAAGTACTGAAACGAAGTTAGCACCTGAAAGCTTGTCGCTGAAATAAGCTACCGGGCGACCAGATTGGCTAAGGACAACACCAATTCCAGTTTTCGATGCATCACAATGGAGCTCGAAAGGGAGAGAAAAATCCGGAAGCACAAGGATAGGTGCAGAAGTAAGTTGACGCTTAATCTCCTTAAATGCCGCTTCGGCTTCAGTAGTCCAAAGAAACTTGGTCCCTTTCATGCAATCTGTAATAGGGGCCATAACACCACTAAAGTAAGGAATAAAACGTCGATAGAAGGACGCTAAACCATGAAAGCTGCGAACTTCCGTGAGGGAGGAAGGTTGAGGCCATTGTTCAATAGCGATGACCTTGCTCGGATCAACCTTGAGACCATCGCGAGATACCACATAACCAAGAAACTAGAGAGAGTCTACGAGAAACGCACACTTGGCGGTAGCAGCATATAATTTGTCTCGACGGAGAACCAATAACACTTCACGCAAATGTTCAAGATGCACTGTAGGATTCACATTGTAGATCAAGATGTCATCGAAATAAACGACGACAAACTTACCAATAAAAGGCTGAAGAGCTTGGTTCATCACATGGATGAAAGTGCTAGGAGCATTGGATAAACCAAATGGCATGACCAGCCATTCATATAAACCTTCACGAGTCTTAAAAGCGGTTTTCCATTCATCTCCCATACGAATACGAATCTGATGGTAGCCACTTGAAATGTGTATAATGCAAGTTCGTTTTCTCAGTTCTTAACTAATAGAAAGTCCAATCAATATCAAATTTATAATTGTTTTTGGTTGTTCAAGCTTGCTTGGTAATCTATTGCTAATTCAAACAAAACTATCTAAAAATGAAAAATATAAACCTACTTATACGTAAAACAAATTGCAAATTCCAAATTTTATTCAAGTAAAATATAAAAATGCAAAATATAAAACTATAAGGACTGAAATTGTAATTTCTATAAAATGTAAATGCTTGAAATGTAAATTCTAAAAGTTATAAGGACTAAAAATGTAAAACAGTTAACTATAAGGACTAAACTTGTAAAAACTTTAACAAACTAACCAAATACTAACAAACTCACAAACTAACAAACTGAATTTTAACAAACTAACAAATCCAGGGACTAAGTTTTGCAAAAACCACAAAATTAGTAAGATTAGCTAGGTTTAGAAACTGTTTAGAATTCTAGGGACTAAAGTGCAATTAACCAAACTTTTCAAGTAAAAACGGGACAAAGAGAAAAATAAGCTCGTTTGAGCTTATTACTCAACCAATTAAGCTGAAACAACTTGCAAACAACTTCAAATCCGATTTAAGAAACGTGTGTTCAAGGAAATAAGCTAAAAGTCCAAAATAAGCAAAAGAGTGCTTATTAATAAGCTCAAAATAAGCTATAGCCTAATCCAAACATCCACATCTTGATTTTATTATCAAAACTGATTAAGCACGTGATTTAAAGAAGGGGAAATCAAATTAGAACCAATTTCATCCAGTAATAAGCTAGATATCTGAAAATAAGCTCAAATGAGCTTATGTTGACCAGGTTTGACCAAAATTTTGGAAAAAGCTCAAAATTTCAAAACTTCATATTCAATGCTAACTAGATGGATTGGTGAAAGAAAATCAAGACTTTTATGAAGTGGATAATGAGAACTAGTAAAACAGTAAGCCTTTCACATCAGAGAATGACATTTGCTCAGTCATGAGCTAAAAAGCTTATTCCTAGCTTATTTCTTAATACTGTAGATTTTCCTCTTAAAGACTGAAAGTTTATGTTATAAGCTATAACTAGAAACTGGTTTGAGCAAATTTCATTAAGTATTGAAAGAGAAATAAGCAAGTGAATTTGGCAAGTTTTGAAATAAAAGCTGATAACAAGTATGACCCAAACTTTTTGATTACCAATTACCTGTTTGACTATTATATTGACTAGTAAAAGACTTAGAACCAATTGTTAACACCTAATGACTGAAAATGATCACTTAAACTCCAATTACCTACACTTGAAAACTGATTTACAACTACTCCCAAACACTCCTTAAAAGGTTTTAACCAAACTTTTACAAAGACTATTTGAGTTATGGTTTGAACTGATACAAAAGCTATATCAAACTTGATTAAGTGAACAAAATGGAAGCTAATGAAACTGAAATGAAGCAATTAACAAGACTAAAACTCAATTAAGGTGTTATGCTACAAAATTACTGAAAATAAGCAGAAACTACAAAAGGAACTCAAAACAATGAACAAGTAGGCAAGATTAAGCTACAAATGAACTTGAATCAATCAATCAACAATTATTTATCAAGTAAAACAGGCAGCCATCAAAGTTATCTAGGAAAGTTAGCATGCAGTTTGACTGTTTAGAGGAACATAAAACAAGAGCCTTAGAACCTATTGTAGAGGTCCTTTGGGAAGAAGAGGAGCGCTGAGCTCTCTTGCCCTAGTGATACCACCACCTATCACTAGCAATCAACTCAATTCAACAATCAAAACAGCTACAAATCATCATTCTGCCATGAATTCTTCAAGGTCAATGGAAATGCTAGAATTCTGATCAAACAGCAATAAAACTTCAACAATGTCAGTTATGATCTTTGGTTGATCATAACAAACATCTAACAGCATCAATGGAATCACACAACAGCAGGAAAGTAGCAGAAATTGAAGAACAGAATTTGGCGGGAAACTTGAATTTGAAATTTTATTGAAGAATTCAGTTACAAAAGGTAGTTACAAGCTTCTAACTAACTAACTGACTCAAGAGTTTGTCAGACTCTTGAGTAGTTAGGTGAAAAGGAGGGAAAAAGGGAAGAGGAATTTTAAGAACTAGGTGTTTACAAAATTAAGCTACAAATCACAAATGAAGTACTAGCTAGGTATTTATAGGCAAGAAAGGGAGATTCTGTTGGAGTTGTGACGTGTTCAGGCCAATCATAGCTTGACACGTGGAGGAATTCTGCAAATCCACTTTGAAGGTGATGAACACATTTTTGGTGTTTTTGATTCAATGGATTATTTGTTAATTGGATAACACCATTGGATTCCTCTCTTCAAAACGAGCAAAATTGGTGTTTTGATCTTTACTTGAAATGCCTTCTATCAAAATCCCGTTCCTGGAAATGTTTTTGTTAAAGAAGATGGACACGTGTCATCTTCTTATTGGTAGAGAGGGTGTGTTGCGGATTGCACTGTTGTGATCTTGCATTAATTGTGACGGCTGTAAGTGGGTATTTAATACTTGATCCGTGTGACTTGTTTTCTTGCTTCTGATTGGCTGAGAGCTTAAGCACATGGATTCAACTTGCATAACTTTCCAATGTTGGCAGATTAGGTCCTTGTACTTGGCAGATTCCCATTTCAAGCTATTATCTTCATTCCTTTGACATTTTTGACCCTTCAACTTCCAAAACTTGTATAAAATGACCCTTTGACTTGAGTTGACTTTGTAGTTGACCAAATTTGACTTGAATCTTGACTTTCCATAATTTGCACTTTAAGTCCTTCAACTTTCACAAATTGTCAAGATAGGTCCTTGAACTTCAAAGTCTTGTCACTTTTGATCCTCTTTTGTCTTTTTCATCCATTTGAGCTTGGTTTTTCCTTGTTTGCTTGAAATTGTATCCTTTTACCTACATAAGATCACACAAACACAAACATACCACATAACACTGCTTTTTACAAGATAAATGGGTATTTTGCTTCATGTTTTAGGGTTATTTGTTGATAAAAGGATATGAGTTTAAGCTCATATCAAATTCCCCTACACTTGAGCATTGCCATGTCCTCATGCAATATTATATTTCAAGGTTTAAAAATTTACATTTCTCTCATAATTAATCCACCTTGGCCATATGAGATGCATCTACACTACTCTAAACTAGATGATGCATGATTTTGACTTTTAATAATGCAATGAATCAAAATACAATTCTATCTATATTTTTTTTTTTGATTTTTCTTGAAATAGTTTTGATGGAAATAACTCATAAAGAACTCAATGACTTGGATTAGGGCTTGGGTACCATGGACACTTATCACCCTCAAGTTTCACTTTCCCCATACCAAGCTAGTAAATGGGATCATTGCATTCACAAGTAAAAAGTGCATCAACTTATTCATGACAATTAAATGTGGAACCGGTTATTAATTGAGCAAATTGCTTGTGGGCAAATTTGTCATTATTCAAGCGTGAAATATAAGAAGTGTAAAATCCAAAAATAAGGAAGCACGGTTTTAATCCTAAGTAATCTTCTCATCCATTACTTGAAAAACCGCTCACAATTAATATAAGTCCGTATTAAGAATAATAAGTCATTCGCCTTATGTGTAAAATCCTCATGTCATGCTTTCATAAGTAACTACACACTCGCTAAGGAAAGAAAAATAAAACTCACGCAATAATTTACATCCGCATCTTTTTGAGATTTTGGATCTTCAACCCCGCAACCCGTCAAGGTAATATTGGATTGGAGCAATCTATTGAATCCCCGCAACCCGTCAAGGTAATATTGGAACTCAATAGTCACTATAATTAACACCACACTGCCCCTCTTGGGAGTCTTGCATTATTTTTTTATTTTTTTTTTCTTTTTCTTTTTTTTTCTAGCCACTCATTTTTTTTTCATAAGCCGCTCTTATTTTTCTTTATTCCTCACCAAGAAATTTGCAAAGAAGAAAAGGAAAAACACCCGCTAAATATGGAGCATGACATAAGTCTAGTACACATAAAACGTGCTAACTTAGAATCTTAAGACGTACTCATATCAACCATAAATGATTAGCCAAAAATGCATAAGAGATTACAAACCAATTAAAACCGTACTTGATTATTTATTAACAATTATATACAAGCGAAGAAAATAGAGGTCAAAAAGAGAAGGGTTTAGCCACAAGTAATTGCCATGAAGTCTATCTAGCCCTTTTACACTTGCTTCAACTCTATCATTTCCCATTCTCCACAAATTTAAAATTTCAAAGAATGAAATTGGTGGAAGCTTAGCCTAATAGACCAATGAAGGACTACATGGTTAAGGATACTAGCTAGAGAGTGCTAAAATAAACAAACTCGGGTTGAGTCAAAATATCCATGGCGGGCCTAATATGTCAAAGAAGTCTAAACTTGTTAAAACCATGTTTTATTATATTTTTCCTTTTTATTTATTTTGATGAAAAATAAAAGAAGAAATATATACAATGCAAATGTGTTATGCAAATGAAAAATGATTGATGCAAAAATTATGAATGCATATTTTTGTTGGCCAAAGTAGATCAAAAATTTGAAAAATGTTGAAAATTCAATTTTCCATGTTATCATGCAAGACAATGACAAGTTCTAGGTAAGGTCACTTCGATAGAAGACCCCCCTACACTTAAGCGAAACATTGTCCTCAATGTTTAAGAGCATGGAAGTATAAAAACTTCCCCTACACTTATGACAATGAATAGACTTTGCTTAACCCAAGTTAAGGAAAGGACTACTATTAGTGAAATCATGTTTAAGCACAAGGTGTCAATGAAAAATCACTATAGTAACGAAGTGAACCGGATACAAGGGCCTCCTCCATAAGCTCCAAAGCATGAGATGAGTGAGCAACCCTACAAACAAGCATGAAGACAAAAGAAGGTCTCCCCTACACTTATCTCCAAATCTATGCCTTTATTTCTAACCTACAACACTCTAACCTAGTTATTCGATGCTTGAGTTAATGAGTCTCTAGCTCGACTCGTCCCTCAATGAATTAATTCATTGGGAAAATGGGGACCTCTTGGACCATTTCAACGGAAATGTCCTCCCCAAAGTAGTGCTTAACACGGTGACCATTCACTTTAAAGTTTGGACCATCGTTTTGAGACAACTCAAGAGTTCCATATGGAAACACTTGAGCAATAGTGAATGGACCGGACCATCTCGACTTAAGCTTGCCCGCAAAAAGCTTCAATCTTGAGTTAAAGAGGAGAACCGGCTCTCCAACTTTGAACTCACGATTCTTGATCTTAGCATCATGCAATTTCTTAGTCTTTTCCTTGTATAGCAAAGAATTCTCATAGGCATTGGCTCTCAACTCATCCATCTCATTGATTTGATCTTTCCTATGTGAACCGGCTTGGTTTAAATCAAAGTTAGCCCACTTGAGAGCCCAAGATGCCTTATGTTCTAACTCAAATGGGAGGTGGCACGCTTTTCCATAGACAAGCCTATAAGGAGTACAACCAATTGGTGTCTTAAAAGCCGTCCTAAACGCCCACAAAGCATCATCAAGCTTATCCGACCAAGAAGCTCTATGCTCTCCCACCGTTCTTTCTAAAATCCTCTTTAAACCACGATTTGTGACCTCGGTTTGACCATTTGTTTGAGGGTGATACGCGGTAGAAAGTCTATGATTCACTCCATATTTCTTCATAACTCTCGTGAATTGATCATTACAAAAGTGCGTACCACGATCACTTATGATGGCCCGAGGTACACCAAATCTAGCAAACAATTGTTTCAAGAACTTTACAACCACTCTAGCATCATTAGTAGGTAAGGCTTTAGCCTCCACCCACTTGGACACATAATCCACCGCCACAAGTATATACTTGTTTCCCTTAGAGGATGGAAAAGGTCCCATGAAATCTATTCCCCATACATCAAATATCTCACACTCTTGGATAAAATTTTGTGGCATCTCATCACGTTGTGTTATTTTTCCTTGTCTTTGACAAACATCACAAAATTTCACCATCTCTTGAGCATCCTTGTAAATGGAAGGCCAATAGTAACCCGAATCAAAGACTTTCTTGGCGGTGTAGTTAGGCCCAAAATGTCCACCCGTAGGTCCTTTATGACATGCCTCTAAAATTTTAAATGCCTCGGGCCCATCTACACACCGTCTAATGATTTGGTCCGCACATTGCCTAAAAAGATATGGATCATCCCAAAAGTAATACTTAACTTCCTTAAGAAACTTTTTCTTTTGTTGGTAAGTAAGACCCTCAATAAGCACATTGCCCACAAGATAGTTTGCAATATCCGCAAACTAAGGTGTGGCATCCTCTTGGGAAGAGATAGACATGAGCTCCTCTAATGGAAAGGATTCATTGATTTCTTGATGTGGGAAATCTCCTTGAAAAGGATGCTCAAGTCTACTCAAATGATCCGCCGCTAAATTCTCGGCCCCTTTTTTATCACGAATCTCTATCTTAAACTCTTGAAGCAACAAAACCCATCTCAAAAGCCTAGGCTTAGCATCTTGTTTTGTCATAAGATACTTGAGAGCGGAATGATCCGTATACACTATGGTCTTGGAAAGCACAAGGTATGGTCTAAACTTCTCAAAAGCATATACTATAGCAAGCAACTCTTTTTCCGTGGTAGTGTAATGAAGTTGTGCACCGGTCATGGTTTTACTCGTATAGTGTATAGGTTGGAAATGCTTATTAACTCTTTGTCCTAAGACGACCCCCACCGCATAATCACTAGCGTCACACATAAGCTCAAAAGGTAATTCCCAATTTGGAGAAACCAAAACGGGAGCCTTTGTCAATTTTTCCTTAAGTGTCTCAAAAGATTCTAAACAAGCTTGATCAAAAATGAAAGGAGCCTCTTTCTCCAAGAGATGAGTCATCGGTCTAGCTATCTTAGAAAAATCTTGGATAAAGCGCCTATAAAAACCCGCATGACCTAAGAAACTCCTCACACCTTTAACCGAGGTGGGTGGGGGAAGCTTAGCAATCACATCAATTTTGGCTCGATCAACTTCTAATCCCTTATTGGATATCTTGTGTCCTAAAACAATCCCCTCTTTCACCATAAAGTGACATTTCTCCCAATTAAGCACCAAACGTGTTTCCTCACAACGCTTAAGCATTCTCTCAAGATTGATGAGACAAGAGCTAAAGGAGTTCCCAAATACGGAAAAGTCATCCATAAAAACCTCCATGGTTTGCTCTATCATATCATGGAAAATTGCCATCATGCACCTTTGAAACGTCCCCGGTGCATTACATAGGCCAAAAGGCATCCTCTTGTAAGCAAATGTACCGTATGGACAAGTGAATGTGGTCTTTTCTTGATCCTTAGGGTCAATGGGTATTTGGAAATAACCCGAAAAGCCATCAAGAAAACAATAGTACTCATTTCCCGCTAAGCGTTCAAGCATTTGATCCATAAAGGGAAGCGGGAAATGGTCTTTCCTAGTTGCCTCATTGAGTTTTCTATAATCAATGCAAACTCTCCAACCGGTTACAAGTCTCGTGGGAATAAGCTCATTGTTCTCATTAGGCACCACGGTGATTCCACCCTTCTTTGGAACACAATGAACCGGGCTAACCCATGGAGAGTCAGAAATGGGGTAAATCATACCCGCATCTAAGAGTTTAATCACTTCCTTCTTAATAACCTCATGAATTTTTGGGTTAACTCTCCTTTGGTTTTGAATGGCGGGTTTATAATCATCCTCCATAAGGATTTTGTGAGTACAAAAATGTGGATCAATTCCCCTTATGTCGGATATTTTCCATGCTAAAGCTTTCTTATGTTTCTTAAGGACTTCAATGAGTTGCTCCTTCTCATCCTCTTTCAATTCCTTAGCAATAATCACCGGTAATTGGTCTTTTCCTTCTAAGAAAGCATATTCTAAGTGGGATGGAAGTTCCTTAAGTTCAATGGGAGGTGGACTCTCTATGGAAGGTTTTACTATGTAAGGTTCCTCAATGGTAATCTCTTGTGGAATAGGGGAAGGAATAGGGTCCTCATTGAGTAACTTTTGGATTGTAAGAATATCTTCTTCCAAATTAATGGGAGAATCATCATCACCAAGAAAGTTGGACTCAAATTCCTCCAAGAGGAAATCACTCTCTCCAAAAGGTGTTAAAGAAGGAGCAATTGAGGCCACGGTTTCAACATGTGGAATCTCATCACTAGCATTCTTACAAGCATCATGAAAGTGTTCATTACACACTTCATCTAGCACATCCACAATGTTAATCGTCTCACAAGGTCTAGACTCCTTAACCTCTTTTCTATCACAAACTTTCCCTAACTTAAACACCACTTTCTCATCCTCTACTCTCATAATTAATTCTCCTTCCGCCACATCTATCAAGGTACGACCCGTTCTCAAAAACGGTCTACCAACAATCAAAGGCACTCTAGGATCCATGTCATAATCGACCACTACAAAGTCGGCCGGAAAGGTAAACTTATCCACACCTACAAACACATCTTCCGCTATACCTACGGGGTGAGCTATGGTTCGGTTGGCTAGTTCAAGAGTCATCCTAGTGGGGGTGAGCTCGGGAAGAGAGAGTTGTTTCCAAACCGATAAAGGCATGAGATTTATGCTTGCCCCTAAATCCGCCAAAGCCATGCAATTTTCAACACCGGGAAAATTACAAGGTATCAAGAAGCGCCCCAGATCTCCAAGTTTTGTTGGTAAGGTTTTAAGTAACACCGCGGAACAATTTTCATTAAGTGATGTGTTGGGCAAATCAACCAATTTTTCTTTGTTTGAGAGCAAATCCTTGAACATCTTAGCAAACTTTGGCATATAAGCAAGAGCTTCCGCAAAGGATATGTTGATATTGAGTTGCTTAAACATCCTTAAGAAATTGGATACTTGGATGTCATCTTTGTTCTTTAACTTGTCCTTTTTCAACCTTGAAGGGTATGGAAGAGTAGGTTTGAGTGTAGGTGGAATAGGTGTTGTAGTGGAAGATTTGTCTTTGTTAGCCTCTTCATTGGGAAGTGTGGAAGGTAAAGGAGAAGTATGAGGTGGTTGAGAAGGTGTGTTTGAGTGAATAGGAGCACTTTGAGGAGGTGGAGTAGAAGTAGAAGGCTTATCACAAGTAGGAGCACAAGTAGGTTGAACAATAGTAGGTTTAGGAGGTGAAGGATCCTTTGTTGTTATACCACTCCTTGTTGTAATAGCATTGACATTGGCCCTAGGATTTGTTTGTGTGTTGGAAGGTAAAGCTCCTTGTGGTCTTTGATTTAATGCCATGAAAAGCTTATTGAATTGGTCATTCATTTTCTTGTCCATAGCTTAGAATTTCTTTTCATTCTCTTGATTCATCTTTTGCAAAAGATCCATTGTGTTTAACTCTTGTGGCACATAACCTTGAAAACCTTGAGGTTGGAAAGGTAAAGGTTGGGAGTTAAATCCTTGATTTGGTGGATAAAAGGTACTTGCTTGAGGTTGAAATTGATTAGGTGCCTTGTAGTTATTTCCTTGGTATGGTTGTCTTTGCCCTTGATTCCTTGCTAAAATTTGAGGAGGATTTTGTGGAATTTGGGTGGGTGGTTGGGGTGGAAAGCCGGGTGGAGTAAGGTAATTTTGGGATTTGTAAGAAAGGTTATTTGGATTGATGTTAGGCTTGAAGTGTTCACGGTGTTCCTCTTGATAAGCATAACATTCCCCTTGATACCCTTGCACCTTGTCACATTGTTCATAAGAGTGTGGGCCTCCACAAGTAACACAAGAAATGGTAATGGCATTCACATTGTTTGAGGAATTGTTCAATGTCATGCTCTTAAAAGTTTGAAGCATGTCTTGTTGTGCTTGCAAATGCCTCTCACTTTCTCTATCCATCCTTTGAAAAATAGCTTCTTGAAACTTGAGGAGTTGATTGTCAAAAGGGATTTGAGAAGTGTTTTGGATAACATGAACTCTTTCTTCAAATGGATCGTTTGTTTGAACCATTGCCTTAGTCTCAATAATGGTCAAAGCCTCATGGTATGTCTTGAAATGAATACTCCCTCCCGCGGAAGCATTTAGTGAATCTTGGTGGTGAGGTTTAAGGCCATTATAGAAGGTATTGATTTGGGTTAGATCATCCATTCCATGATTAGGGCATCGCCTCAACAACTCACTATACTCTTCCCAAGCATCACCAAAGGATTGACTAGGTTTTTGTGTAAAGCCCATAATCAAATTTCTCAAAGCCATAGTCTTTTGTGGAGGAAAGAATTTGTTCAAAAACTTAGTGGTAAAATCATCCCATGTGGTGATACTATCGGGTGGTTGGGTGTCTAACCAATGCTTAGCACTCCCATCTAGTGAAAATGACACTAACAACAATCTAATGACATCAGGTGGAACCCCATTATGCTTAATGGTATTGCAAAGTGAAAGGAATCTCTTAAGATGAGCATGGGGATCCTCATTTTGTTTTCCATAGAAAGGTGATGCAGCAACCATATTGATCATAGATGTATGTAGCTCAAATGTGTTAGCGGGATAGTCGGGAATCTTAATGGCACTAACATATCCATGAACGTTGGATTGCATACGTTCATACAAAGTACGGTTATCAACAGCCATGGCTCCTTGTGGTGGTGACAAAGCACGATTCTCGTGATCGGCTTGGTGAACGGTGGTGGTCTTACTCTTTCTCTTTTTCTTCCTTTTCGGAGGAAGAGGTTGTACACCAATCGGTATTTGTGCACGCCCGCGAGTGAGCATGCAACTCAATACGAGGAATGAGAGAGAAGCTCTCGTGTGACTTTGAAAAGAATAAGATTATCCTCTTCGAGTTTCGATATTAAATATCCACAAGAAAATAACAATATATGTAATACTACTTTGGGTGCAAGACCCTCAATGAAGCTTTCCTTCTTAGAATACTCCCAAGTGAACGGGGGGTTAGGTGGCGCGAAGCACTTAAGTACCTATTGACCCTTAGATGGCATTTTATAGCACATCGCCTTTCTATTCACTTAAATGTTCGTATTCTTCGAATTATTGCTTATTGAGAGTATTTATCTATTCTTGCTTTATTTTGTTTGATCGATACGCGTGTCAAGGACCGGAGCGCCCCTCAACACGGTGTATTGCCTCGGCAATACTTATGGAAGATATGTATATTGATTGTTCTTATACGTATATGTATGTACTTATAATAATATATGGAAAATATTTTTGTATTTATGAGTTTTTAAAGGAAAATACTATATGTACATAAAAACCGAGAGAATCCAATAATATATATTTTTGGGTGCAATCTCTTAGGAAAAAGATTGCTTTTTGGATTTTTTAATTTTTGGTCAATTCTTTAGGAAAAGAATTGTTTTGTTAATTTTTTAGTTTTTATATATTTTTATATTTTTGATTTTTTATTTGTTTTTGATTTATAATACGTAAAAATAACGTTCAACAAATGAACGGATCCCAAAAGCCAATGAAAACCGTCAATCGATAGTCTCTCGTGTAGTCAAAGAACCGGCAGCGGCGCCATTTGGCGCCATTTGAAATGTGTATAATGCAAGTTCGTTTTCTCAGTTCTTAACTAATAGAAAGTCCAATCAATATCAAATTTATAATTGTTTTTGGTTGTTCAAGCTTGCTTGGTAATCTATTGCTAATTCAAACAAAACTATCTAAAAATGAAAAATATAAACCTACTTATACGTAAAACAAATTGCAAATTCCAAATTTTATTCAAGTAAAATATAAAAATGCAAAATATAAAACTATAAGGACTGAAATTGTAATTTCTATAAAATGTAAATGCTTGAAATGTAAATTCTAAAAGTTATAAGGACTAAAAATGTAAAACAGTTAACTATAAGGACTAAACTTGTAAAAACTTTAACAAACTAACCAAATACTAACAAACTCACAAACTAACAAACTGAATTTTAACAAACTAACAAATCCAGGGACTAAGTTTTGCAAAAACCACAAAATTAGTAAGATTAGCTAGGTTTAGAAACTGTTTAGAATTCTAGGGACTAAAGTGCAATTAACCAAACTTTTCAAGTAAAAACGGGACAAAGAGAAAAATAAGCTCGTTTGAGCTTATTACTCAACCAATTAAGCTGAAACAACTTGCAAACAACTTCAAATCCGATTTAAGAAACGTGTGTTCAAGGAAATAAGCTAAAAGTCCAAAATAAGCAAAAGAGTGCTTATTAATAAGCTCAAAATAAGCTATAGCCTAATCCAAACATCCACATCTTGATTTTATTATCAAAACTGATTAAGCACGTGATTTAAAGAAGGGGAAATCAAATTAGAACCAATTTCATCCAGTAATAAGCTAGATATCTGAAAATAAGCTCAAATGAGCTTATGTTGACCAGGTTTGACCAAAATTTTGGAAAAAGCTCAAAATTTCAAAACTTCATATTCAATGCTAACTAGATGGATTGGTGAAAGAAAATCAAGACTTTTATGAAGTGGATAATGAGAACTAGTAAAACAGTAAGCCTTTCACATCAGAGAATGACATTTGCTCAGTCATGAGCTAAAAAGCTTATTCCTAGCTTATTTCTTAATACTGTAGATTTTCCTCTTAAAGACTGAAAGTTTATGTTATAAGCTATAACTAGAAACTGGTTTGAGCAAATTTCATTAAGTATTGAAAGAGAAATAAGCAAGTGAATTTGGCAAGTTTTGAAATAAAAGCTGATAACAAGTATGACCCAAACTTTTTGATTACCAATTACCTGTTTGACTATTATATTGACTAGTAAAAGACTTAGAACCAATTGTTAACACCTAATGACTGAAAATGATCACTTAAACTCCAATTACCTACACTTGAAAACTGATTTACAACTACTCCCAAACACTCCTTAAAAGGTTTTAACCAAACTTTTACAAAGACTATTTGAGTTATGGTTTGAACTGATACAAAAGCTATATCAAACTTGATTAAGTGAACAAAATGGAAGCTAATGAAACTGAAATGAAGCAATTAACAAGACTAAAACTCAATTAAGGTGTTATGCTACAAAATTACTGAAAATAAGCAGAAACTACAAAAGGAACTCAAAACAATGAGCAAGTAGGCAAGATTAAGCTACAAATGAACTTGAATCAATCAATCAACAATTATTTATCAAGTAAAACAGGCAGCCATCAAAGTTATCTAGGAAAGTTAGCATGCAGTTTGACTGTTTAGAGGAACATAAAACAAGAGCCTTAGAACCTATTGTAGAGGTCCTTTGGGAAGAAGAGGAGCGCTGAGCTCTCTTGCCCTAGTGATACCACCACCTATCACTAGCAATCAACTCAATTCAACAATCAAAACAGCTACAAATCATCATTCTGCCATGAATTCTTTAAGGTCAATGGAAATGCTAGAATTCTGATCAAACAGCAATAAAACTTCAACAATGTCAGTTATGATCTTTGGTTGATCATAACAAACATCTAACAGCATCAATGGAATCACACAACAGCAGGAAAGTAGCAGAAATTGAAGAACAGAATTTGGCGGGAAACTTGAATTTGAAATTTTATTGAAGAATTCAGTTACAAAAGGTAGTTACAAGCTTCTAACTAACTAACTGACTCAAGAGTTTGTCAGACTCTTGAGTAGTTAGGTGAAAAGGAGGGAAAAAGGGAAGAGGAATTTTAAGAACTAGGTGTTTACAAAATTAAGCTACAAATCACAAATGAAGTACTAGCTAGGTATTTATAGGCAAGAAAGGGAGATTCTGTTGGAGTTGTGACGTGTTCAGGCTAATCATAGCTTGACACGTGGAGGAATTCTGCAAATCCACTTTGAAGGTGATGAACACATTTTGGGTGTTTTTGATTCAATGGATTATTTGTTAATTGGATAACACCATTGGATTCCTCTCTTCAAAACGAGCAAAATTGGTGTTTTGATCTTTACTTGAAATGCCTTCTATCAAAATCCCGTTCCTGGAAATGTTTTTGTTAAAGAAGATGGACACGTGTCATCTTCTTATTGGTAGAGAGGGTGTGTTGCGGATTGCACTGTTGTGATCTTGCATTAATTGTGACGGCTGTAAGTGGGTATTTAATACTTGATCCGTGTGACTTGTTTTCTTGCTTCTGATTGGCTGAGAGCTTAAGCACATGGATTCAACTTGCATAACTTTCCAATGTTGGCAGATTAGGTCCTTGTACTTGGCAGATTCCCATTTCAAGCTATTATCTTCATTCCTTTGACATTTTTGACCCTTCAACTTCCAAAACTTGTATAAAATGACCCTTTGACTTGAGTTGACTTTGTAGTTGACCAAATTTGACTTGAATCTTGACTTTCCATAATTTGCACTTTAAGTCCTTCAACTTTCACAAATTGTCAAGATAGGTCCTTGAACTTCAAAGTCTTGTCACTTTTGATCCTCTTTTGTCTTTTTCATCCATTTGAGCTTGGTTTTTCCTTGTTTGCTTGAAATTGTATCCTTTTACCTACATAAGATCACACAAACACAAACATACCACATAACACTGCTTTTTACAAGATAAATGGGTATTTTGCTTCATGTTTTAGGGTTATTTGTTGATAAAAGGATATGAGTTTAAGCTCATATCACCACTCTTGAGGTCTAGTTTTCTAAAGACACAAGCACCACCCAATTGGTCTAGAGAATCATCCAATCGGGGAATAGGAAAATGGTAACGCACAGTAATCTTGTTAATATCTCTACTGTCAACACACAAACGCCAAGAGCCATCCTTTTTGGAGTAAGGAGGGAAAACACGACACAAGGACTAAGACTCTCACGAATGTGACCCTTAGCTAGCAACTCCTATACTTGTCTACGTAACTCCTCGTGTTCCTTCGGACTCATGCGGTAATGGGGTCGGTTGGGTAAGGCAGCACCGGGGACCAAATCGATGTGATGTTGAATATCACGTAGAGGGGGCAAACCTGACGGAAGAGATTCGGGAAACACATCCGCAAACTCTTGTAATAAAGGTTGGACACCAACAGGAATAACAAGAGTATCATGACAAACGGGAATGGAAAGTAAGAAAAATACCACACCATACTCTTCTATAGCAGCTTCAAAAGGAGCACGAGACAAAAAAGTGGTCGAGGAAGGGGATTGAGCCGTAGTGGCAGAAACATCCTTGGGCTTATTTGGCACCAAAACAATTTTCTTTCCACGAAAGAGGAAAGAGTATGTATTAGCGCGACCATCATGTTGAACGGTATTATCATATTGCCAAGGACGACCCAGTAAGAGATGACATGCATCCATAGGAACCACATCGCAATAAGTAGTATCCTGGTAAGTAGAACTAATCGAAAAATTCATAAGTACACGTTTCGAAACAACAACATCGGTACCTTGACTGAGCCAATAAAGGCGATAAGGCTTAGGGTGCGGCTCAGTAGGAAGGTTGAGTTTGGAAACCGAAACCTCAGAAATCACATTCTCACAACTTCCAGCATCGATAATAAAAGTGCAAACCTTTCCACCAATGGTACAAGTCGAATGAAACAGATTGTGGCGCAACCATTAATTATCAGGAGCACGCGGGGTTAAAAAGGCCCTACATAACATAAAAAGAGGACCAATATCACCCGACGCATACTCCTTTGTGACATCTTCCGGGTACTCATCATAAATAGGGGCAAAATCTGAAATCAGGACAACATCCGACTCTTGAGCCTCAGTAAAAAGGCCACGGTTAGCAGATTTTGGATTTTGATAATTGGATTGCCGGTGACCAAGTTCCCCGCAATTATAACAACGTAAACCACCACTGAAATGACCTTGAGGGACATTGGGAGGACCATGAGCAGAGGCATAGGTCTGTGGAGCAACCTGGGAGCGAGGCGGTAGGGTAGAAGAACTTGCAGCGCCACCCAAAGGGGGTTGTTGGCGAAACCCACCAAATGTATGACGATTCAATTGTTTTTCTGCCTGAGAAGCACGTTGATGCGCCTCAACGACTGTCAACGGATCAAACATATTAAGAATCTTTTGGAGCTCAAGACGAAGACCACCAATATAGCGAGAGACCAACTGATCATTGGATTCATTGAGATCAAGGCGAGCAAGGTACTCAAAGAAATCTGTCGTGTACGCCTCAACAGATCGAGTTCCTTGGCGAAGGTTCTGAAAGCGTTGATACAACTCTCTCTCAAAGTTGTAGGGTAAGAACGCAGTTCTAGCATGTTTCTTGAACTTTTCCCAACTTGGGAGCTTAGACTTACCACTACGAACACGAACTTGTTTTAGTTGTTGCCACCAAGCCTGTGCACGACCACGTAGATTAATTGCGACAAGTGGCACACGACGACTATCAGGGACATTATTGAAATCTAGAATTTCATCAACTTGGGAAAGCCAATCAATAAACTCCTCTGGTTTGAGAGAGCCATCAAAAGTAGAGATCTCGACCTTGAAACTCTGCTCCCAACGGTTAGCAGGACGTTCCGGAGACCGATTTCGGTGAGCACCAAACGGGTTTTCATCCGTAACAGTCACATCGTCCTCATGAGGATGTACGTTGACGAATTCATTCAGCCGTTCAGTCAGTAATTCAACCTGTCGCTGAAGATCAGCGTTTTGCCTGCGTAGGGCATCAACAGGAACATCATCAACACTATCCTGGACCACACGGCGTTCTCGACGGGGTGGCATAACTCAGGATCGTCTGGAATCTGATATCACTCTGATGCAGCGTACGTGGAGGAACAAGCAGGAAGAACAATGGGGTTGAGGAAAACCTCGACTTTTATTAATAACCAAAAACTGAGCAGCCAAAAAACATTCACGAAGTCTTTAAACCCTAACCTATTGAATGAAAATAAATTACGAAACAAAGTCCTAAAACTTTTAAAAAAATGACAAAACAGTCCAAAAGTGAGCAAAACACAATTTAAACCCACAAAACGACCTCCTGACCAAACAGTTAACACTTCCGCTGAATCTTTCGATGTGCCAACTTTTGCTGTAAATCCTCCTAGAGTAAAAAAAAACACTCCCCGATAATGTAAACATTTCATTTCCAAACAGATGATGGAAACACGTTATGTGTATTGATATTTGCTTATTTTACCGGGATGAAATCCGCTTTACCTAAAAAATTATTTGCTTGATATTAATCAAATGATGTGAAGAACATTCAGTTTCTTTATATGGCAAGCCTCATCATTTTAATATCAAGAATAAAATTTATAAATAATACTTATAAGGATATCCTTTTCACTATATATTGGGCACATGACTTATTTGTTGGTCAAAGTTATTTTATTTTAATCCTGTTGCATAATTTGGTAACACAGTATTTGTTGGTCAAAGATCAGTTTTTGTAGTGTTTTGTTTGAATAAATTGAAGTTGGAATGAAATAAATCATTACCGTTAAATAAAAAAATCTTGTGTTTTTGAGTCTTTAATGATATAGTTTATTCGTTGTTTCATTTCGTTCGTAACCATTAGTTTCATTATATCTTACTTAGTTTTTCTTTTCATTTCATACGACAAGGGAATCACATTTTGCCATATTTCATTTATTTTCAACGTTTATTGCATTGTAACAAACAACATACGTAAATGCGTTATTCCATTTTAGCATAACAACTAAATAGGTCAATGGAACAGTTTTGACTCATTGAAAAACTATGTTCATTATGTTATATCGCTGATTACATTCTTTTATCCGTTTAACCATTTAGACTACGTTAATGCTTTATTCCATTTTAACATCTATATCTCTATCTCTACTACCATATAAAGCATTTACCCCTAAACCTTGAATGTTGAAAATTCATCTAATTTAGGAATTGTTGAAAAAGCTCACAAAATAGGAAATGTTAAAAACACAGTAAATTGCAAAAAGCTGTAATACGATTTTAACTTTAAACTATATAACTTTGGAATGTTGACAACCAATGATACTAACTTTGGAATGTGAAAGTATTTTCAGATATAATAATTTTAATTTTAGAAATAATTACAAACAAATCAAGGAATTAATACAGGGGTTTAAAATTAGCTAAACTTGTAAGAGAAGCCTCGTGAATTTCGATCGGCTATAAATAAAGCCACCACGATGTGTTAATTTATTTCTTTAATCAAGTCGTAACAATTAGCGAGTTGGTGTTATATATGTTTACTAAAGAGCGCAGCAAGTTGGTGATATATATTTTTTCTTAAATGATAAATAGCGTGAGTTTCTAATGCACCATTAAGAATTTCAGAACATAGGTTTACCTCTTTAGAAAAGACAACGACTTATTTAGCTGACTGTTATCCTTCTAAATCCACCATTCAAATTAGCATTTTCAGATTTTAGTTGATATTACATGCGCTGCTGCTTTCTACAGGTTAACGTATTGATTGGAAAGGATGGGGAGACTATTCGGACATCCACAAAAGCTTAGTGTCAAGGATCTAAATCACACGCGATGCCAAGGTTGATCCCTATTCAACAAATGGTCAAGGTGCTAAAACAACGACCCATTAGTCTCATACATACAAAACACAATAAGTTGGGTTTGCCTTTAATTTTTACTCCACTCATTTTAGATTCTTCTCACCTCTACTTTTCGAATGATCTGCCGATATGGAGTCAGGTACTAATGTAATATAGTCAATCATTGTATTATCATGGGTTTAGTTGTGATTTATTAATATTTAATTTCTTTCCGTGCAAAAATTAGGGAAAAAGGCATCGGTTTTTAATTTTGGATGTTGGTACCGGAAGACTGGAGATTTGTGTATCAAAAAGGTAATATTTTGAGTTATGATTCTTCATTTTAATTCGACCAGTGTTCGCATTTTTGTTTGTTTCTGTCCGTTTTGCGATATTAGGGTGTTCGTTTACCTTATTCAGTGGTGCTTGCGGCTTATTTTGTTTTTGGGGATTTGTTTTCGTTTAATCCTTAATGTACTTTTAATTATTCTAAATGTGACGTACTCATACTTGATTATCATTCCTGCAAGATTAGATTTTGTGTAATGAAAGGATGCTGTCGACTTGAGGTGCAGGCGACATGGAAGGTTCATTTAGTGCTACCAAACTCATGTGCCTTCCACGTGATTACCCACCTTTAGTATATTATGTATAGTGTCCAAATGACACAATCTGAGGGTAGAGATACCACATCGCTGTCCAAACTCACGTGCGACTGTTATGAAGAGATGTTGGGATGCAAATCTCGACAAGAGGCTGAAGATGGATAAGTTAGTAGCAATATTGTAAGCAATTGACACATTAAAGGGTGGAGGAATGATACTCGGTGATCACAAACATCATGGATGTTTTTGTTTCACCTGAACTACATGCCCGTAAGTCTATCTCTTTTCATTAGAAATGAAAGCCAACAACTTGAAGATCCTTTTAGTGTTTCCATAGTGTAATATTAAATACGATCTTAATGTATAGTGTGATCATCAAAAATATATGCTGAATATTCCATGTGTATACTAGCCAAAAGTGGTGTCTTTAAAAAATGTAAGTGCTTTTGAAATGTAAACAAAGGTTCCAATAAACCTGACAATGTGAAATGGTCATTTTTATGTGTCTTTATGAGGATACTGCATATTCAATCTAAAATCAGTCGATCTTTTTAAGCTTACAGTGTCTTTATACATATTACAAAGTACATCTTACAAAACCTGTTGAATAGATGTACTACAGTGTAATAAATTCGAAAAAAATAAGCCCGTCGCAACGCACGGGCTATCATGCTTGTTGCATTTCAATTATAACATACACATTTTGTATAAGAATCAATTCCTCAATTAAATTAAAGATGTCATATATTTGTAAACTTTTTTACTTTTGACTTTTCTGTATATATTTTTTTGACTTTTCTGTATATTTAACACGAATACAATAAGTACTTGCATCTTTTACCTTTTATTACTTGTATACCAATGAAATAAAAGTACTGACTAATTGACAAGAAAAAGACAATAGTGACTAACTACAAACTAACTTGGTGGGTACGTTTTAGACTTATAAAACACAGTAGAAGCCACGACCATTGTGACATGCATCTGGTGAAAGTAAACGTACAATTGCAATATGAAAAAAAGATGGCAAAGGATTTTTCTATTGGTAATGTTAGTTGTATTGATTATCAGTTTAGTTAATATTAGATATGTGCATAACAATGATATAGTTATAAAATTATAATCATGTTTTGATTAAGTGTATATTGTTAAATTTTGTGTAGCTAAAATATCATTTTATTTATGTGTCGGGATAGAATTTTGTTGGATGACTGACTGCAAACGTTGTGATCCTAATATCACGAGGCTGATATGCAAACGATTTGATCTTAATGTCATCAATGCTGAAATAAATGTTGGATGGCACGCTGGAGATAAAGTGTTTTTGCGAAGAATTCCTTTTTCTCTATCTAAAGAAGATATGTTCTCTTTTTAGCTAAAGCGAACATAATTTTCTGTCGACATTAGATTTGTGGGGACTATGCAATAAAGCTCGAGACTAAGAAATTAGTGAAAGCGGTAAAAAAAGTTGATCAATGAGAAGTCTACACCTCAAATGTCGTGTACCAATAACCTTTACGTGAAGAGTAACATGTGTTGATTGATTTTATCTCAAAACCGATGCAATATATCACTTTATCGTTTATATGTTATTTGATGCTTGTTAAGAATTCATAGACGTGTCATGAGCGTTGTCAATTTTATTTTATCTTTTCACGTTTTATTTTTAATGTTACACAATAACTACGATATTTTCTATCGTTAATTATCAGCTGTTAGGTATTTCCGTCGCTATGCGCGGGTACTTGTCTAGTAACAACTAAATAGATCAATGGAACAATTTTTACTCATTGAATTACTATGTTCATATGTTACATCGTTAATTACATTCTTTTCTTCATCCATTACGTCTAACCAAACGTATTACATTAATGATCTTTTTTTTCCTTGTGAACAGCAAAAAACACCACCACCCAGCTATAACAAAGATAATCCTATATTTAAAATCTTAAATCTACATTGTGCTTGTTTCTAATTGATTTCAATAAACTTCAGTTCTAAGTTCTTGTAATCTTTGGTTCATTCTCTAACTTCCAAGCATTTTTTAATGCTTTTGAATCCATATCTTCCTTTGAGTTGAACAATAAGTTAGACAACATTACACTTACTATTAGTAAATTAACGTTTTATGTAGGAAAACGTAAGGAAACACAATAAGTTGACATGCCTTCTTCAGATTGGTGCACAAGATAATGGAACAAGTTTGCTAGTGTTTATTTGTCCAATGAAATTGAAATACTTATAAATTACAATGATACTGCAGGTTTAGTTGGTTAGAGAGGAGGGTGTGGTGACGAGGGGTACCTCGTCGTGTTGAGGTGGCCTCTCGTCGAGCTTCGTCGTGGCTCGTCGTCACACCGACCACCTATTCGCCGTGTCGATTTCGCAAATGCGAAATGTTGACGACGAGGCCACATGGTCAAATATATCCGTTGGGTTTGATTTTAGAGCCATTTGGTTTGAAAAGTTTTTTTTCCTTAATTTTTATATAAACTCTCCCCCATTTAACAATTTTAACAATCATATTCATTCCCTAAAATAAAAAAAAAAATACTACTAGAATGCCTTGTTCGGCTCCACACACTTATGATCAAATCAAAAAAGTAGTTGCTAAACTAATTAAGGAAGACAACATTCGACAAAAAGCGATTACGGATTTAGCCCTCAAATTTGAAAGTGCATCCTATTCAAAATTTGAACTGCATGAGGCATGTGAAAAATGCAAGGATATTCCAAAAGAGTGGCGTGATCAGATAACCGAATTTTTGAAAAAAGAATCGAACAAATTCGATGAAATACATGATGCTTTGGTTGAAGAAGGCGTTAAAATCGAAAAACTGATGGATTCTAAAAAAAAATGGATTAGAGAATTTTAATTTCGTTATTCTAGTTCTAATTTAAATAATGTTATTTTAATTTCAGTAATGTTATTTTATTTTCTATGTTGTAATTTTAATTTCAGTAATGAATTTTCCAACGGCTATGTTTAAATTTAAATTTTCCAACGGCTATATTTAACATGGGTTCCAATGGCTATATTTTCCTATAAATACTACTTCCATTTAGTTTTTTTTCTCACACAAAACCATACTCTAAAACATGTCTCAAGGAAACACTTCTGTAAACAAGAAACAAAACAAATGAAAAGCTACTCGAAGTAACCCATCGACACCGGAAAAGGTACCATAGACAATCCCTCCACAACCTTACCCTCCACAAGCTTAACCAAACACGATGGGTGAATCATCCGTTCCTACTATTCATCAACCAGAGAGCCCTGTTGAATAATACCAGGTACCTGCTGAGTTCTGTCTTACTGAGGAACAAGCATATCAACTGCTTAATGATGAAGAAGCATTACGTGAAGCATTAGTAGAAGAAGAACGGGAGAAACAAGAGTTGGCGAAGCAGATCAAGTGGGAAAAGACACGCGAATTCATCAAGAGATCGTGGGGTATTTCATCGGAATCTGATTCGGATCCCGAAACCGATTAAATTCCGTCGAACCGTACCGTATCGTATCGTATCGTTTTTAATTTTATTCCGTATTTGTAATTTTTATTTCCGTATTTGTAATGTTTTATTTAAGTGAAATAAATGTTAGTTTGTGTGAAAATGAAAAAAGGAAAAATAAAAGATAGTGGTGAGGCCCAAATGAAGAGGGGTCGGGTGTGTTGTGAGTGAAGGGGTATTTTAGTTAGTTGTATTAATGTGATGTGACCCTAAGTTAACAGATGACTGGGCAAAATTTTTAAGGGTTGACTCTTCACCACTACAACTTAACATCCACGTGGCTAAGTCCGTAGCAAAAATATGTTCCACTCAGCACAAGCATTATAATGCACTTAATTCAAGAGCCTCATTCATCATAGTCGATTTGTATTTGTTATGCTACATCAGACCGTTTCAATCATATGGTCATACCAAAGATCCAAAATGACCAAATGGCAAAGTCATCCATTTTAACTCATAGAGCTAAGCAGATGACGAATTCATACACGTCAATTAACATTAACAACCATTTCTGTTTACAGTGATCCATACTAAAGAATCAACCATAAATAGTACAACCGATCCTAACTACCTAGACTATGTATAAACCCATCTCAAAGCATCACTAGCCATAAGACAATAAAAGTTACATGCAGAGGGTCTCGGATAGGTGTGCAATAGGTGCGGCCGCACATGGCCTCCATTTAAAAAGGGTCACATTTTCAATAGTTCCGCGTATAAACACATATAATATTAAACATGTACGAGACAATAATTCAAAATTTTAAGCATTTTCTCTTTAGTTTACAATGTTATAGGGCCTCTTTGTTGTTCTCACCTAGGGCCACCGGAAACCACGAGACGACCCTAGTTACATGGCTATCATTGTCGGGATATGCGATCGTTTATTCATCAGAAATACGTGAGCTTATCGGGGCACACACTCAATACGGAGAACACACTTAATAAAAACTTCACTTTATTATTTAATTAACGGTATTTAAATTGGTTACGAGTTTAATTAATTAAACATACGTGTTTAATTAATTTGAGGGACTATAAATCAAATCTAGGAAACCACAAGGCCATAGTCGGCCGAAATCCCTTAGGGGGTTCTAGAAGGATTTTTTTATTTAATAATTAAGCTAAATATTTACCTTAATTATGTTTTCTTGGAGTAGGGATCAAGTAATTTTGAGGACGTGAAGAGGCTATTTAAACATACCCCTACACCTCAAAAAAATCGTCCCATCCCTCTCTTTGGTCGACTAAACCGATTGGCCAAAACCAAAAAACCAAACAATTCCCTTAAAACCCTAAAATCACCTAAAGTGTAAACCTTTGCAAGATCGACTACCTTTTGGTACTCTCTTGTGAAGTTTCTAAGTATAATACTAAACCCTTGATCCTCGTGTCATGGTTTTAGCTTTGTTCTTGCTTCCCTTTGTGGTTCGACATTACCTAAACCCTAATTAGGGTTTTGGGTGATTTTTCTCAAGAATCTTGTAACGTTTATAAATCGATCCTTACAAAATTCCAATTAGGATTTTGGATCTAGGGTTCATAGTTACAAGATTATTACACAAGTTTGTTTGAAGTGAATTTACTACTAGCATCGTAGTGTTTGTACGTTTGACGTGTGGTGTGAGCAAACGATAGAGACAGTTATTTAACTGTTAAGTTCAAGATCAAGATCAAGACTCATTAATTGATTTAATCAACTACTTCAAGGTTGGTTTTTAAATCGTTTTTATTATGTGATTAATTATATTTGTCATACTAGATCTATTCAGCTGCGTACTCGTAGTTAATGGTTTAACTAGTATCTTAAATCCCAACACTGGCATCATGAGTCATCGTATGGCATTCATGGGTTACACGTTGAATGAACACGCTAGATCCGCTTAAAACCTCTTTTATTTTGTTTCTATGGCAATAACATGCATTCTTGCCATATAGTTTTAATCTTGATCTATATCTATTAAAATTGGGTAGGTTTAAATTTGAATCTGTTAATAACATATTATTGATTGTTTTATCCGGCTAAAAGACCTACGCAATCAAGTTCTTTGATGGATTTTGATGCCTTTGGATATCAAGGGGGGGGGGGTCTTTTAGTTCTTCAATCAGGGAAGACTCAATTTGAGATCTCGGATCTTATATGTTACTACTTTCATATAGAGTCTGTCTTCACCTCTACCCCCTTTTATGTCTATTTTTATGTGCTTATTTGTTTTCCATTATGAATTGCAAAACCTAATAATACAAGATTCTAGGAATCATAAAAACGTATCTCTACTTATATCGAAACTAGTTTTAAAAGTATGTCACATTAATTACATTTATTTTCCTTGCGACTCGGCTATGTGTTATTTGTTAAAACTAGTTTTTTGAACAGAAAGTTAATACTGACATAAGATCTATGTAACTTGGTTTATTTTAGGCTAAATGTTTTGCGAAATCATATTGTCACTCGAGTTGGGCTTACATACCGTGATGATAGCTTATAAACTACCTTCTCAACGGCGTGATTTACAAAATTAATTATATTCAAATTACAACACCGTTTTGTGCTTTACTAATAATGGATCTTGCTACTACACGACGTGTTTTAGTCAAGCTATCTAGGGTTTGAATGATCTTTAATGATTTCCCGTGTCACATACATGTTTCGGCATCTATGTGATAATTATCCCAAGCACTTGCGCCGACGCATGAAGAGTAGGATATATGGTTTGATCATTCTTTAATCTTTTCCCGCGGTAAACACGCCTAAAACTAATGGTAATAAAAGTTTTTTCTTAACTTGTGCTAAAAAGATGATTGCGTGCATCTTTTTACACGATTTTGACATTTGTTTTCTAAAAATTATGTGATACCTATTAAAATTTTTAAATCCATGCCATCCAACTGAAAATCACTTGTTGTTGGTTTTCATCAACTGGTCAGACCTAGGGTGAATTCTATACCTGAGGCGATTTTGTCATAGGTAAGATCTATGCCAATTATTGCATGCTTTACATTCGTACAACTTAAGTCGAGTTCTCGGTCAGATTCGGAACCCGAGGCATAAGATGAGATGAAACATACTCATGACTTTACGACATGTAGAACAAGTTTGTTTGAGATGTTCAGTTGTACTTGAAAGAGTTGTGAGTAAGGCTGGTAATTTTTGACACGACACGATAAACGATACGAACCCCGCACGAAGTTAATCAGGTATGGGTTAAGGATAAACAAGTTTGGGTAAAAAACATGTCAACCTGTATAACTATTTTAAAATTTGGGTCGTGTTTGGGTTGAGTAAGTATTAAACAGTTCGACACGTGAACCCGTTTAAGTATGTATAAGCCTCTAAATAAACTATATAAGTTTAATGTTATGTTAGATTTGGATTAAATATATTTTGTTATGTAGTTAATAGGAGTAAATTTTCATTATAATTCATATATCATTGAAATTGTTGCATAACTATTTGTTTGTTATATTTATCATTTTTTACATCTTGATATCATTTTTTTTTGCAAATAAATTAACGAGATTAACAAAGCATCAACCTTATTAATTGCTTGACATAGTTACTTAAACAGGTTAAACGGGTCAAAAACGGGTATCACGTGTCATGCAGGTGTGGGTTAGGGTTAAGTTTCTTGCCACGATTAATTAATGGGTCATTTTTGGATTAAGGTTATAATAACACGTCAACCCGGGAACTCGAATAGGTTGACACGAACACGAATCGATTGCCACCCCTAGTTGTGAGAACATCCCATTCAAACACTCTACAATAATAAACTTCATGAATCATCTCAAAATTCTAAGAGTTTCACTTGTAATGCAATTAACGCTCGACGCTTACCTCTTGCCCTACTTATTATTAGTTGGCCAGACCTCTAATATTAATTGAGAGTACAAGTAAGGATCTTAGTCTCATAATGTTTAATTGGGTAGTTAATTCTTTTGAGAATGCAATTATCGCAAATACTAATCGCTCGAGACCGACGATTTGTATAAATACCTTGAGCAACCCATTCCTGATCTCCCATGTCTCCCTCCAAAACAAGAAGGTCCTTTACCTGATGCTACAAACACTCTGCTCTCGATCAAAAGCTCAAAGGAAATTGCGCGACTTATGCTCAAGACTATGCCCCCGAACTTCAGAGAAATTTGGAGGGACATGGCACGTGGTCTATGATGGAGTAATTGAAGACCATGTTCTGCCAACAAGCAGATTAGGAACTCCTTGATGTTGCACGTGCCTTTCACGCGGGTAAACATGAGGAAGGACAAACTGTGAGCTCCTTTGTCTTAAAGATGAAGGGCTACATAGAAAATTTGGAACATCTCAGTCACCTCGTATCACTCCAACTTGTTATCAGCCTAATTTTGGTCTTACTGAGCAATGATTATGATAGGTTCGTGCAAGATTATAATATGCATGGCCTGAGAAAGGCAATACCTGAGTTGCATGCCATGCTCAAGTTAAATGAGAAGATTCTACCAAAGAAGTCTTCACCTACTACTACTAATACCGTCAATGCTATTAGGGCCACAAGGATCCAAAAGCCTAATAAGGCTAAACCGTCTACTTGTCACACCCCACCATGGTGGAATATGGGACGCGACGTATGGATATCATCAAAACAAATTGGTGTCTCAATAGAGAAATACTAAATGCAAAAGAAATGTCATAAAAAGCGACACAAATGTCGTGACAATATCTCAACAAAATACAGGAGTCTAGGTAAGTAGGTAAAAGTCCTACCTCTTACCAAAGACAAACAAATAACAAACATCAAACATAAAGGTGTCTAACAGTATCACTTATTCAAATAACAAAAGTAAATCTAAGAGGGAAGGGATTCCTCCTAATGCAATCCTAGCAGCCTCTAGACTCTAGCCACTTCTAACATCATCCTTCTCAACTACCTCACCTAAAAATGACACTAAAATCTGTCAACATAAAGTTGGTGAGAACATAGGTTTAAGCTATCTAAAACATCGTAAGAAAAATTTGACATCCACTGTAAATAAGTTGAAGAAAACAAGTTAAAGCAATAGACTAAAAAGTGATGATCATGTTACATTCAACTACACGCAGACACACTTATAACAATAGAACACATAATAAGAACAATGCACCGACACCTATCTAGATATTTACCACACCCCGTGTGGAAGTTGAACCATATCCCTGTCGAGATATCATGCCTCCGAGAAGACGATGTACAAGAACTCAAGTACTCAAAACGCATATCAGTACACATCATAGAACATATAACACAACACACAAGTAAGCATATCACATAATAACACATTTATGTCCACACGTTTCAAAACATATCATCGAAACATTTTAAAGAAAATTACAAGTGTGATCTCTATCCCATACTAGAAAACATTAAAAACTTAGTTAAAATGGGACTATGAACTCACCTGATAAAACACCTCCAAGTGCCCGCACACTAGCAAAATCTAACATATCAATACGTACAATCAAGACATGAACCAATAAACTAAAATAGTTCATCAACTTATGATGGATGCCTAACTCTCTCCTACAGTTTAACCTCATTAATATACCACAATTATCCCATTACACCCATCTATAAGCCCCTTAACCTTGTTAAGTTCATAACCTATCCCGTTATCATTTTACCCAAAACAATCCAGTTTTTCATACCCTAAACTATGGGTCTAATCCCCATTAAAAAAAATAACATTCTTTGTAAAAGAAATCCTATGCCCTTACATGTGTTATCTAACTCAAACAATTTGACTCAACCTTAAAGCTACTGTTAAGGCCTCGATATATATATATATATATATATATATATATATATATATATATATATATATATATATATATATATATATATATATATATATATATATATATATATATATATATATATATATATATATATATATATATATATATATATATATATATATATATATATATATATATATATACTTTTACCTATCCAGAATTTACTGATTTTGAACATATGAAAGGTTTATTATGATCAGAGGGTCTTAACCTATTCCATTTACTAGCCATCCTCCAGATCTTTTATTTAATATATAGACTAAGTCTCACATTAAATTGAAGGTGCACTTATAATCCTAAGTACCCTAACCAACTCGAAACATTAATTGTAAACCGGCTGATCCAAAAACTGTTTTCACCTACAATTGTTGCAACCTACTTTTGACCCACTTCCCGAGCTCTAATTTAGTTCTCGTTTCTTGTGTTCAAAAGCTAACTCAATTACCTTTCCATGTGTATAAGATTCAACTTTATAAAGTTTGTAAAACAATAGATATGATCAAAACAAGTGACCT
The DNA here is from genome assembly GCA_025667525.1 of Glebionis coronaria. Lineage (NCBI taxonomy): Eukaryota > Viridiplantae > Streptophyta > Magnoliopsida > Asterales > Asteraceae > Glebionis > Glebionis coronaria. The sequence continues at coordinate 330,029,539 of CM046877.1, forward strand.
AAAATTCTGCCTTAATGACGAATTTAACACAACTAGTCTAATTAATTACCCACATCTTGTATAATTATGAACCCTAGTTAATCTAAACATGTTTATATAATTAAAATACAGATTTTAATTTAAACCTAACCCTAAATCCATCATGTATTGATTAAGAATAATTAAATAACAAGTTAATTGAAAAGATAAACAAGGGTTTTACCTTAGATTTAGTGGAAGATGAAAAAGGTTATGAAACCCTAAAAAAACTCCTTAAGGTCAACGTGTGATTTGATCTCCAGGGATTTATGTATGTTTTATGATTAATAAAAACCTTATATAGAAGTTTAGGAACAATCCTAGCCCAATACCAAAAGCCCGGTTTCATTTTTCTTTTTTTCCTCCCTTTTGCTTCGACTTACACCGACCCCACTCTATTTTTATTTTTTTATTTTTTTTATTATAAATGAAAGTGTTATTAATATTACCTTAATTTATTTCAGCTCCTAAAGTCCTCAAAACCTTAAAACCGTAAAACTAGTCAATTCTACGCATTTACCGTAAAATATTGTAAATATACAGTTTTATGAGAATTCTTAAAATAAGTTATTGTTAGAAGTATTTAAAGTGATGGTCATATAATATATCATTGCGAAGCTCGTGGAAAATGCTATTCAACGGTGTCGAGAGTTCTATGTTATTGTTATGTATGTAACGGGAATTAGTCCCGAACACACAAAGGAGGAAGGCCTCCTAACCTTGTAAGCCTTAGTATAAAAGGCACATAAACCTCATTTGTGTGTGTCTCTCATAGTATTTTCCTTCCTTCTTGTTTTAGAGAAAAAACTCTCCTTAGTTTCTCTCACTAGGAACACACTCCTTGTATCTTTCTCTTTCTTCTTCATCTAATCTAATATTCCATTCTTAGCTTTAATCTTATTCGTCATCATCTATATTATTTGTTCTATAAGTCGTGTTATTAGATCCTACAAGTGCTATCATTCGCCAAGGGATTCATGGATAGCTCTTGGGTGTTGTTTTAGTTGATTTATTTTCATGGGTTTAAGGTGGTTTCAAGATTGAATCTTGAAATTTTTTGCGTTTTGGTGGTTAAAGGTTGTAACCAAATCGACTACATAGTTGTGGTAGTGATTTGGGTTACTTTGTTTGATCAAAATCGCAAATTTTTTGGTTTATGGGTGATTTTCGGGATATATATCGAATACCTGTTAATTCGGATCACGAAAAAGTCGGCCAGCTCTAGTCAACTTCGGAATAATTGCCATCTTCCGAAGTACCCAAGAGGGTTTTGGATTATTCAGAAGTTCTACAGAAGTTTATTCCGAAGTCCTATAGAAAAAGTATTATGAAGTCCAACTTCTGGATTATTCCAAAGTTCTACATAAGTTTATACCGAAGTTCTACAGAAGAAATATTCCGAAGATCTCCAGACAAACATTCTGAAGTTACTTTGGGATTGCGAAATTGAGTATTAGCTGGATTCCGAAGTTAGCAAGGTATCTATTCCGAAGTACCATTTCTTCAGGATTCCGAAGTTCCTTTCAGGGATATTCCAAAGTCAAAAAGTAGGATATTCCTTGGTTAGCTATTCCGAAGTTCATTTTATTGGTTTTTCCGAAGTGACCAAGATTATTCCAAAGTTCTTTAGAAAAATCATTCCGAAGTTGATACTTTTTCCGAAGTGGATTTGTTTAGGTATTCCGAAGTACAAAAGCCCAAACATTCTAAAGTTGCTATTATTGTGATATTTCGAAGTGGATTGTTGTAGTATTCCGAAGTGGATCTTTTGCTTGTTATTCCGAAGATAATTCACATTTTGAAGTGATATTGTGAAGATTCCGAAGTTCACATATTGTAAGATTGCGAAGTTGATTCCGAAGTGAAGTGAAGTCAACTTATTCTGAAGATCCAATTGAGAATTATTCCAATAATCCTTGCAATATTTTTCAGAAAAAGTGTCTTAAAAATTTCGAATTCGTGAGTTTTTTTGTTTGCTTTGGATATTTTTGGCATCTCGAAGTCACATTCTTAGGGGATTTTTACAACAACACTCTCGCTTTCTACGAATTGAGATCCTGTCTTGTCACACGACTTCTACGATGACTAATAAGTGTGAAAACACTTATCCTTTTACCACTTATTTCCAATAATAACAAGACCAAAACATGTATTTTATGTCATAAAAGTCGGGATTATGCGTGGTTTGTGTTTTTATTGTGTTTTAGGACCAAAAGATGAAAAAGGAAGAAAACACAGGCTTTCACGGGCTTTTATCGAAGAAAAACGAGAAAAGACGAAGTAAAAAGATCAAGAGTGCAAAAGGAACGGAAGTCCAAGGCCTATTCTGAAGATTTATCGAAGAAAAAGTCTAAAGACGGAAGTTTAATGAAGTCGAAGAACTCAAGTCTAATTATAGAAGAAAATTAAAAGACGAGTTCAAGTTACATCGACAAATCCCGAGACGACGTCGAGAAAGACAAAGGATTTAAATCGAGTCGAGACGAGAAGAATGAAAGAGGAGGCAACACATGCACCTTCCCATCTCCTATAAATACCCTCCTAAACACATTAGGAGGGTGGTTAGCTAGTTTATTTCTTTTTTGTAGTTTTCATTTTTAGAGAGAGAAAGTGTTTAACTTTCTCTCACTAAAACTTCATCTTTTCTTTCAAATTTAAGCTTCATTTAATCTTTGTACTTGAAATTCATTAATCTAAAAATTCGAGTTTAAGCTTTTCATCTTTTATCTCTTTCTACCTTTCTTGATTTTACTTTAATTTTGATCCGAAATTATTTTTTATATTGTTTCATTTTGATGTTTATGTGATTAAAAAGTTTATCTTTTTGATCATATCTAAGTTTTTGTGCAAATTTAGCTTTGAGCTTATTATGCTTATTGGCTTATTTGGTACTTAGCTTATTTGTCTTTTAAGTTTTCTTAAAAGTTTAGTGTTTTTAAAAGTTTGATTCCCAAAAGTTTGCTTATATTGGATTTTAAAAGTTTTCAAATTTATGCTTATTGAGTAGGTTAAGTTTAGGTTAAGTGTGCTTATTGGTAGTGCTTATTGAAGTTTTGGATTATTTCACCTTTTCGGATTATTTGGTGGTTCATCGCAATCATAGGTTTTCAAGTATTTCGACGGTTTCATACAACTTATTTGTGATCGCAATAACCCAAGGGGTTCTAATTTGCGATCAAGTGCACATCCCCCTTATTCCGATCGTGATTGCGATCGCTCATTACGATCGCATATTGCGACGGGTCTTAAGGTTACTTTAAGAAGAAACGCTGCGAAAATTTCGTTGACCATATTCCGATGGAAACTGCATTCCGATAGACTAGTATTCCGACAGCTTTAACTTTGACATATTCCGATACTTTCCTTAGTATTCCGACAGATTGACATTAAGATAGAAGTTACATTCCGATAGGGGAGATTCCGATTGAATTCACTGTGCAATATTCCGATACTTTTGTGATTATTCCGATGGGATTCCGATGGATTATTCCGATGGATTGAGTTTTTACTTTCTATTTACTTATATTTATTTTAATTTCCAATTTAAATTTTCCAACAATTTTACTAAGTTTTTATTTTTACAAAGTTTTAAGTTTTCTAGTAATTTTTAGTCTTATTTTTAAAGCTTTAATTTTACTCAACGACATTTTCCTATTTGCTTTTAGTTTTAAAATAGATAATCAAACAACCCATTTTATTTTCCACCAAGAACGACTGAGTCGCACTAATTACTTGTAATCAATTCGAAAAGATCGGAACAACGAACTTTCATACGAGGCAAAACCCTTGTATTAAATGGCGCCGCTGCCGGCTCTTTTCGTTAAGATTAACGGTTTTTAGTGAGAGACGCGTTGGATTTTGTTATCCGTTCATCTTTGAACGTTATTTTTCTTGATTAAATTTTCAAAAATCCTAAAAAATATAAATTTTTTCAAAAATCCAAAAAAATAGAAAAACATAAAAAAACCAAAAATATTTCTTGTCTATTTTTCTTTTCTTTTTGTAGGTGTGTATGCGTACTCGTGCTCGTAAGAAGAAAGTAGCTCAAGCCGAAGTCATTACTCCACCTATTGTCACCATGGACAATTAACCAATGATCGAGCTTTTGCAATCGCACGTAGAGGGTAACACCGATGCTATTGTCATACCCGAGATTGGAGCCAACAATTTTGAACTCAAATCAGGCTTCATTCAAATGGTCTCCGCTCAACCTTTCTTGGGGCGTTCGCTTGATGATCCTCATGACCATATAAAAAGGTTCCTTCAACTCACTAATACGGTTAAGTAAAATGGGGTTTCACAAGAAGTGATTCGCTTGCAACTTTTTCCTTTCTCCTTAGAGGGACAAGCCCGAAATTGGCTTGATAAGGAACCGCCACAAAGTATTCTTACGTGGACGGATTTAGAGACTAAATTCATCAACTACTTTTTCCCACCCTCACGTACTACCGCTTTGCGGAATGAAATCATTACCTTTGAACAAAAGTACGGTGAGACATTTAGCGAATCTTGGGACCATTTTAAGGAACTTTTTAGAAAGTGTCCACAACATGGTTTCACAAAAGTACATCAAATTAATACTTTTTACAATGGTTTAAGCATGAATGACCAAAATTCACTAAATAGTGCTTCGGCGGGTAATATTTTGGTTAAGTCTTCTAATGCCGCATGGGACATTATTGAGAATAAGTCTAGAGTGCAAACCAAGAGTGTTCGGAATAATGTGGCTAGTGCTAGCACTAATGAGAGCGACAAGAGAATTGATAAGCTTACTTCGCTTGTTGAAACACTTGCTCTCCAAACCGCTAACAACACCAAAGCTATCAATGCACAAGTTAATGCTATGAGTCAGTCATGTGAAATATGTGGGGGATTTCATTCATACACCGATTGTCCTTCGACTTATGACAATCCGGAAAATGTGTATGCCGCCAACGGTAACTTTTCTACAGGAGGCTATCAAGCACGTCCTCAAGGTGAACGCAATTTGCTCAGTTATCGTTCAAACAACTTTCTTTCACCACCCGGTTTTCCCCCACAAAACCCAAACAACCTCAATCGCAATAATCAAAATCAACCTCGAGCTCCAAATCAATATCAAACCCAAAGAAACTCATATCCACCTCAAAGAAACAATCAAGTTCACCAACCACCCGCTTATCAACCACCTGCCTTCCATGCTCTTCCTCCCACCCAACCCACCACATTTAATCAAGAGGTTGACACTTACATGAGGACTAATGATGTGATAGTGCAAAATCTTCAGCGGGAAATGGCCAACTTGAAAGCAGATATGGTGAAACAAGGGAATGATCTTCGAGCCGATATGCGAAACTCTTTGGCAAGTCAAGCGAATGACTTAAGGAACATGATAGCTAGTTTCTTCCCAAGTAATCAAGCCTCTGGTTTGGGTCCTCTTCCGAGTAACACCGTTTCTAATCCAAGAGGGGAGATGAAAGCAATCACCACTCGAAGTGGAAAAGGTTTAAAGGAACCCGAGCTTCCTACACCTACACCGATGATTGTGACAAAGGAAAACGAGTCCCCTTCTCCAATTCCTCCAACTTCTACTTCTCCAATTCCTCCAACTTCTACTTCTCCAATTCCTCTACCTTCTACTTCCACCCCTCCACCACCCAAGGACGTGAGTGATAATTCCATTCTAAAGCCTTCATCTCAACCCAACATACCTTATCCTTCGAGGTTGAGGAAAGAGAAATTAAAGAGCAAGGATGATATTCAGGTTTCTAACTTTCTTAAAATGTTTAAACAACTGAATTTCAATATCTCCTTTGTTGAGGCTCTCGCTCACATACCCAAATATGCTAAAATGTTTAAAGATCTTCTCAGTGATAAGGAGAAACTTCTTGATATTGCTCAGACCCAACTTAATGAGAATTGCCCCGCAGTGCTCTTATGGAAATTACCCACCAAACTTGGTGATCCGGGTCGTTTTCTCATTCCTTGCAACTTCCCCAGGGTAGAGAATTGTATGGCCCTAGCCGATCTAGGTGCTAGTATAAACTTAATGCCATTAAGTCTTTGGAAACAATTATCTCTGCCCGAGCTAGTCCCCACACGAATGACTTTGGAATTACCTAACCGTACGGTTGCTTATCCGGTGGGGATAGCCGAAGACGTCTTTGTTGGCGTCGACAAATTCACCTTTCCGGCGGATTTTGTTGTCGTTGACTACGAGATGGATCCCCTTGTTCCATTAATCGTTGGACGTCCATTCTTGAGGACCGGTCGCACTCTCATTGATGTAGCCGCGGGCGAATTAATCATGAGAGTTGGTGACGATAAAATCGTCTTCAACATGGGAAAACTTTCTAAGCAACCTTCTGAAAACGAGAGTGTTAATTTCATTGACGTTCTTGATGAGGCTTGTGAAGAACATTTCAAAGACGCTTGTAAAAGTGGTTCTTCTTCTCTTCCCATTGTTGAGACCGTTGCCTTTATTGCTCCATCACTAACTCCATTTGGAGAAAGTGATTTCATTTTGAAAGAATTTGAAGCAACTTTGGGAGATGTGGACTTGCAATATGACGATTCTCCCTCCATTTGGGACGAAGACATTCGTACCATTGAGAAACTTCTCAATGAGGACCATATTTCTCCACCATCTCCTAAGGATATCTCTATCGATGAACCGAATTTGACTACGCCTTCCATCGAAAATCCTCCGGATTTAGAGCTTAAGGACCTACAGTCTCATCTCGAGTACGTTTTCCTTGAAGACAACAAGAAGTCACCCGTTATCCTCGCAAAAGGACTTGAAAGAGGAAGAAAAATCTCAACTTATCGCTGTGCTGAAGAATCACAAGAAAGCGATTGCTTGGAAAATCTCCGATATTCGTGGAATTGATCCTCACTTTTGCACACATAAAATTCTCATGGAGGACGACTTTAAACCCACTATTCAAAGCCAAAGAAGGGTGAATCCCAAGATCCATGACGTTATCAAAAAAGAGGTTATCAAAATTCTTGATGCGTGAATGATCTACCCTATCTCGGATTCACCATGGGTTAGTCCCGTCCATTGTGTGCCTAAGAAAGGCGGAATCACTGTTGTGCCCAATGAAAACAACGAGTTGATTCCTACTCGTCTCGTTACAGGGTGGAGAGTTTGTATAGACTATCACAAACCCAATGATGCTACGAGAAAGGATCATTTCCCCCTTCCTTTTATGGACCAAATGCTTGAACGTCTAGCGGGTAATGATTATTATTGCTTTTTAGACGGTTTCTCCGGGTATTTTCAAATTCCCATCGATCCTAAAGACCAAGAGAAAACCACATTCACTTGTCCTTATGGAACATTTGCTTACAAACGAATGCCTTTCGGCTTATGCAATGCTCCTGGGACTTTCCAAAGGTGTATGATGGCTATCTTCCATGACATGGTTGAGCAAACCATGGAAGTATTCAAGGATGATTTCTCGGTCTATGGTGATTCTTTCTCTTATTGCCTTGCCAATTTGGAACGCATGCTTAAGCGGTGTGAAGACACTCGCCTTGTTCGAAATTGGGAAGAATGCCATTTCATGGTAAAAGAAGGCATTGTGCTTGGACATAAAATTTCCAAAGACGGTCTTGAAGTGGACCGTGCTAAAGTTGATGTCATAGCAAAATTACCTCCACCTTCAACAGTGAAGGGTGTGAGAAGTTTCCTTGGTCATGCGGGTTTCTATCGTCGATTCATTCAAGATTTTTCTAAAATCGCTCGCCCGATGACCCACCTCTTGGAAAAAGATACTCCTTTTATCTTTTCTAAAGAGTGTATTGAATCCTTCAATCTTTTTAAGGACAATCTAACTAAGGTACCGGTCTTGGTTACCCCTAATTGGGAGCTACCTTTTGAACTGATGTGTGATGCTAGCGACTTTGCTATTGGAGCGGTTTTGGGCCAAAGAGTGAACAAACACTTCCAACCAATCAATTATGCTAGCAAGACAATGACGGGGGCTCAATTGCATTATACCACTACCGAAAAAGAGCTTTTAGCTGTAGTGTATGCTTTTGAGAAGTTCCGCCCCTATCTTCTTCTTTCCACCACAATCGTGTACACCGATCATTACGCGTTGAAGTACTTGTTAACTAAACAAGATTCTAAGCCAAGACTTCTTCGTTGGGTTTTGCTCCTTCAAGAATTTAAAATTGAAATTCGTGACAAAAAGGGAGCGGAAAACCTAGCCGCGGATCATCTAAGTAGACTTGAGGATCCTTATCAAGGGGATCATCCGAATCAAGAAATAAATGACTCTTTTCCCCTTGAGGCCTTAATGTCTATCAATTCCAATCTTGATGACACCCCGTGGTTTGCAGACATTGCAAACTACTTAGCGGGTGGTATTCTCATCGAAGGTTTAACATCCCAACAAAAGAAGAAGTTCTTTAAAGATGTTAAGACTTACTTTTGGGATGACCCTTATCTCTTCAAACAATGTGCTGATCTGATTATTCATCGGTGTGTTGATGGACCAGCAGCTTTAGACATTCTCGAAGCTTGCCATAAAGGACCCACCGATGGTCATTTTAGTCCCAACTACACCGCGAAGAAAGTGTTTGACTTGGGATTCTATTGGCCCACCATTTATCGTAACACTCACGAGAGGGTTAAAAATTGTGATTCTTGCCAACGCCAAAGCAAGATCACACATAAAGATGAGATGCCTCAAAATTTCATACAAGAATGTGAAATCTTTGATGTATGGGGCATCGACTTTATGGGGCCATTTCCATCATCTAAAGGGAACAAGTACATCCTCGTAGCCGTTGACTACGTTTCTAAATGGGTTGAAGCAAAAGCTCTCCCTACGAACGATGTGAGGGTGGTTGTGAACTTTCTGAAGCAACTTTTTGCTCGATTCGGTGTTCCTCGTGCTATCATCAGTGACCGCGGGACTCATTTTTACAATGATCAATTTGCTCGAGTCATGGCTAAGTATGGTTTCAATTACCGTCTTTCCACCGCTTATCATCCTCAAACAAATGGTCAAGCCAAGATATCTAACCGTGGATTGAAGCGAATTCTTGAGCGTACTGTGGGAGAGCATCGTGCCTCGTGGGCTGATTAGATGATGCTTTGTGGGCTTTCCGTACCGCTTATAAGACCCCGATTGGTTGTACACCTTATCGTCTTGTGTACGGGAAAGCATGCCACCTCCCTATCGAGCTGGAACATAAGGCATACTGGGCCTTGAAGTGGGCGAATTTTGACATCAACAAATCCGGCGATCTTCAGAAGATTCAACTCAATGAGCTAAATGAACTAAGAAATGAAGCTTATGAGAACTCATTGATCTACAAGGAGAAGACCAAGATCATCCATGGTTCAAGGATTAAGAACCAAGAGTTCTACGTTGGTGATCAAGTTTTACTCTTTAACTCTCGGTTGAAGATCTTCTCGGGAAAGCTGAAGAGCCGCTGGCCTGGTCTATTCACTGTTGCCAAAGTCTTCACATATGGCACCATTAAGCTTTCTCAGCCAAATGGGCCTAATTTTAAAGTGAATGGCCAGCGTGTGAAGTTGTACTTTGGTGAGGACATCTCTCATGAGATGATTCCATCCCTCACCACGTTTCCCTTGAATTAGTTCTGGGCCGAGTCAGGCTCGTGACTCGGTTAACAAAAACAAGCACTTCTCGGGAGGCAAACCATTGATCTATCCTTTACTGTCTTCATAATAAGTGTAGGGGGAGCCCCTTATGTGTTTGTTGTCTTGTTTCTTCTAATGTGCAGGGATTAAAGTTTCAAAGACCCATTTTCGATGACTTTTGACGAACCGTGATCCCGTGTACCCGTCTTCCCAGTTCTATCCTAAACTATCGTTATTCAATATTTCATATCTTATATGTTCACATTGAAATCACTATAGTTGTCCTTTCCTTAGCAATATTTAAACAAAGTGCACAATGTCATAAGTGTAGGGGAGTTTACTCCCACGTGCTTCAACATTGAGGACAATGTTTATATCAAGTGTAGGGGGGACTTCTATCGAAGTAAGTGGTCTTTTCCATGATTTTTCCCTCATTTTAACCGGAAAATTTGATTTTTCGACATTTTTCAAAATTTTTAATCTGTTTTGGCCTTGTAATTTTCCTTTGCTATCGTTATTTACTTTCTTTGCTAGAATAAATTTTCAATAAAGTGGTTTTAAATTTTTCAAAGTCGTGAATATTTTGACTCAACCCAAGTTTACTTATCTAAGTTTACTCTAGCTAGTATCCTTAACGTGTTTAAGTCAAGTTTTGCTAGGCTTTTATATAGGGAAATTTAAAACGCGAAAGTCTTAACTCTCACGGGTTAAGAACAAGAACTTTTCGCAAGTTCCTATAATTGATCCTAGAAAGTCGTTTATCAAGGGAACTTTAAAATGCGAATTCTAAACTTCAAAAAGTCTAAGAAGTTGCAAGATCCTATAGATGACTTGAAAACCCAAAACTTTGATTTAATTGGCTAAGCATCCACGAGTCTCATTCCTTGAGATTTTAAATTGTGGATAACGAGAGATGATAGAGTCAATTATGAGTTTGGAATTCTTTCGTGAATTTATGTGAGTTGATTATAAGCTTCTTCTCCCATCGCTTGTTAATAAATATATTTGCAATAAATAAGGTTGTACGATTTGAAAAGTTACTTAGCTTCTAGCACAAGATCGTTTAAAAGTTGCTCGGTATTAATTAGAGTTCATAGCCAAGGAATAACTTATTGAAGCGGGATGCGAAGATTGGCGAGTCTGAAAAGGCCCTAACAAGGCATGAGGGCTACATTTTGTTTCCAAAGATCCAAAAGTGATGTCAAGAATCATTTATCAAAAATCAATATGAAGGATCAAGACACACGACAAAAAGAAAATACTCCCCAAAAGATCATGGAGAAGTCTATCCAAAAAGGCCCTAACAAGGTATGAGGATAAATAGATCCAAGTCCTAAAAGGAGGCGGATCGTTGTATATCAAAGTCCAAAAATAAAGATTGGAGAAAAATGAAGAAGTCGTGGTGCAAGTATGAAGAATCTCTCAAAAACTTCAAATGAAGAAATTCCTATTATGAAGAGAAGACCATAATTTCAAGAACGTCTCTCAAGATTCGAAGTATGAAGTCGCTGCCAAATATCGGTCCGAGAAAGGTCTCAAATCGTGAAGCAAGTTATGCCAAGATATGAACTTTATGAGGTCCCGAGAAGCAGTTTTAAAAGATTTTGTCCTTTAGTAACTATTGATTAAATCGTCCCACTTTATTTTTGACCTAAAAAAACTATCGAAATAATTCAAACAATGTATCCTCGTGATCATTCAAGACAAAATAAAATATAAGAGATACACCTAGGAATAAGGGAGTCTAAGTGAATAATTGGGCTACATGAGTTCGTGTTAGTTTGCTAACTTATAATAACAATGATCTCGTTTTTAAGCTTGGTATGGGGAACGTGAAACTTGAGGATGATGAACATTCATGACGACCAAAACCCCAATGTAAGTCTTTTATTTCTTTACTTGTTTTGTACATATTTCTATGTTTTTAGTTTCCTTAAAGTTTAGTATTTAATAAAGGCCAAAGTAGGTTATTTATGATGAGAAATTTAAACTGTGCTTTGAAATTAATGCATTGCATGAGGGCATTGCAATGGTCAAGTGTAGGAGATTTAATAAGTGTGAAAATACTTATCCTTTTACCACTTATTTCCAATAATAACAAGACCAAAACGTGTATTTTATGTCATATAAGTCGGAATTATGCGTGGTTTGTGTTTTTATTGTGTTTTAGGACCAAAAGATGAAAAAGAAAGAAAACACGGGCTTTCACGGGCTTTTATCGAAGAAAAACGAGAAAAGACGAAGTCAAAAGATCAAGAGTGCAAAAGGAACGGAAGTCCAAGGCATATTCTGAAGATTTATCGAAGAAAAAGTCTAAAGACGGAAGTTTAATGAAGTCGAAGAACTCAAGTCTAAGTATAGAAGAAAATTAAAAGACGAGTTCAATTTACATCGACAAATCCCGAGACGACGTCGAGAAAGACAAAGGATTTAAATCGAGTCGAGACGAGAAGAATGAAAGAGGAGGCAACACATGCACCTTCCCATCTCCTATAAATACCCTCCTAAACACATTAGGAGGGTGGTTAGCTAGTTTATTTCTTTTTTGTAGTTTTCATTTTTAGAGAGAGAAATTGTTTACCTTTCTCTCACTAAAACTTCATCTTTTCTTTCAAATTTAAGCTTCATTTAATCTTTGTACTTGAAATTCATTAATCTAATAATTCGAGTTTAAGTTTTTCATCTTTTATCTCTTTCTACCTTTCTTGCTTTTACTTTAATTTTGATCCGAAATTATTTTTTATATTGTTTCATTTTGATGTTTATGTGATTAAAAAAGTTTATCTTGTTGATCATATCTAAGTTTTTGTGCAAATTGAGCTTTGAGCTTATTATGCTTATTGGCTTATTTGGTACTTAGCTTATTTGTCTTTTAAGTTTTCTTAAAAGTTTAGTGTTTTTAAAAGTTTGATTCCCAAAAGTTTGCTTATATTGGATTTTAAAAGTTTTCAAATTTATGCTTATTGAGTTGGTTAAGTTTAGGTTAAGTGTGCTTATTGGTAGTGCTTATTGAAGTTTTGGCTTATTTCACCTTTTCGGATTATTTGGTGTTTCATCGCAATCATAGGTTTTCAAGTATTTCGACGGTTTCAGACAGCTTACTTGTGATCGCAATAACCCAAGGGGTTCTACTTTGCGATCAAGTGCACATCCCCCTTATTCCGATCGTGATTGCGATCGCTCATTGCGATCGCATATTGCGACGGGTCTTAAGGTTACTTTAAGAAGAAACGCTGCCAAAATTTCGTTGACCATATTCCGATGGGAACTGCATTCCGATAGACTAGTATTCCGACAGCTTTAACTTTGACATATTCCGATACTTTCCTTAGTATTCCGACAGATTGACATTCAGATAGAAGTTACATTCCGATAGGGGAGATTCCGATTGAATTCACTGTGCAATATTATGATACTTTTGTGATTATTCCGATGGGAAACATTCCGATGGATTATTCCGATGGATTGAGTTTTTACTTTATATTTACTTATTTTTATTTTAATTTCCAATTTAATTTTTCCAACAATTTTACTAAGTTTTTATTCTTACAGAGTTTTAAGTTTTCTAGTAATTTTTCGTTTAATTTTTAAAGCTTTAATTTTACTCAACGACATTTTCCTATTTGCTTTTATTCTAAAAATAGATAATCAAACAACCCATTTTATTTTCCACCAAGAACGACTGAGTCGCACTAATTACTTGTAATCAATTCGAAAAGATCGGAACAACGAACTTTCATACGAGGCAAAACCCTTGTATTAATGACTATCAACAAGACAATGATGCTGCGGGTTTTGAGCATCGTGATAGCCATGTAAGAAAGAAGAGGAATGCTGCCCATCTCTAGTCTCAGCTTCTTATAGCACAAAAGGAAGAAGCAGGAATTCCACTTCTAGCTGAAGAGTTTGATCTCATGGCATCTGCAACAACATATGATGAAGAAGAAGAGGTGACTACCGACTCCATCTTGATGGCTAAATCGCAGCAATCATCCACATCGGTAGTTCGACCTAACAGAGCTCCTGTGTATGATTCAGACGGTTCCTCTGAGGTACACCCACGTCTCAATGATAATGAGTTATATAATATGTCTAATCCGGAGGAAGAGTATACTGAGTCACTTGAGCCTTCCACTGAGACACACGGGGTTCAAACGAATAATAGCAATATTATTTCTAATGCGCCCAGTGTGGACCTTAGTGGAGATCAAGTAGCGCAACCTACAACCCTTCCCGACGAGACGCATGCGTATTATAAATCATTATTTGATAAGCTTGCCAAGGATGTTGCTCATGCGAATGTGGTTAATAATAAGTTTAGAGAAACTAATGCTAAATTGACCACTGAGCTTGCGGGATATAAGGAACGGGAGAAAAGTTTTGAGATTCATCATGCTAAAATCAAGGAACTTGAACAAGCTCATGCTACATCGGTTTATAAAAAAAATGCACCATTAAGAAACTAAATGCCTTACATTTAAGTAGTGCTAAAAAGATAAGCGAATTGAATGATGAAATCACCTCTCTAAATAAACAGCTTTCAACTGAAAAGTCTATCATTTTGGATTTAAAAGAAGAACGAAAAAAAGCTGAAACATGATTTCAAAATTCAAAAAGATGGGCTTCTTGAGGACTTTTGCAAAGCTCAGGATAGGATTAGGGAATTAGACAAACTTTTGGTAAAACGTGGCCAAACTATGCAAACGATAAATATGCTCGCACCTAAAGTGAATGAGATAAATTACACCCGTTACAAAATGGCTTTAGGTTGTCCTCTTTCTCCTAATCCCGAATATATTAAGCATGTTCAGGCCACAAATCAAACTCTATATAATGGTAGTGTGCTCTTGTCTGAGGAGCATGATCCTCCTAGTGTGCATGATTCTGAGGAAACTACTGAACTTGCAATAGAGACTCGTTTAAGAATGAAAAAGCTTGATAAAGAAGTGACACCCGTTTATTATTCAAAAATTAATCCTCCAACTGTTTTTGTTCGGTCTAAAACGAGTACTGAAATGCTTTTGATACCGAGTGAGGAATTGTCGGATGATACTCCAAAACCGAGTGTTGCACGACGATTTCTTAATGAGCAAAAAGATAACTTTGTCATTCTCAAACGTGTTGTTAATTCAAAAATTTACTGGAGGAAACTTTACTTCACCCGTTCAGATTGAAGTTCAGAAAATTCTTCACAACGAGATTAATCCGATCATTAATCAAGTTGATGCTAGGATAAGCAATCTTGAGAACGCTTTTCTAAAAGAACTAGCCAAATTTGTTGAAGACTTTAAATCTTTGGCGAAGGAGGCTGATGAATCTCTTGATAGAATTAAAGTTTTGGAAAGCGACCTTTCATGTCTGTCGAAAACAAGTGACAGTGGTGATTGTGTTGATAGTAACCCCGTTGCGGTAAACATCTCTGTGTCAGACAATGAAATCCTCCAAAATGAGATTGATCGTACGAAAGAGAAAATGGAGTCTTATGTCATCAAAAGGACAAAAAATTCACCGATCTTTGGAATAAATATGTCAAAAATGTGAAGAATGTAAGGATGACAAACTCTTGTATGATAAAGCTTAAATGGACTACAACAAACAATCGAACAGCTGCAAGCTTAGTTAGGAGCTGAATGTCGCGACAGTGAGCCTTCAACAAATGTTTATAAAAAAGAGTTCATGATTCTTCAACACCGATATGATTTTCTTCAGAAACATTTTCATTCTCTTGAACTTGCTTTGCAAAACAAAGTTGGAAAATTTCCAGATGACAGTAATTTACAAGTAAAACTCTCTGAATCATTTCGGGAATCAAACGAAAAGATAGTGGAAATTTCTGACTTGAAAGCTCAGTTGCAAGACAAAGACATCGCGATTGCTGAGTTGAAGAAGCTTGTTGGAAAGTTGGGTGGAAAAACTGTGGAACCTAAGGTTGTAAAATCAGTTGTTAGACAACCCAATGCGTACAAAGTACCAAAGCCATCTATCTTAGGAAAACCGCCTTGTAACGTTTCTAGGTTACCTCCTGATGAGACTGCTTTTATACATAGTCTCATCGTCCAAAAAGGGCTTATAATGCATTAAATATCATCAAAATACCCATATATATGCTTGTGTTTGTTGCTTGTGTATTTTAGGTACGGATATTGAGAAAATGACAAAAGATCACAAGAATCATGCAAAAACGAACACGGGAAACGAAGCCGCACAATGAACCAAGCCCTAATGAAGAATTGTCCCAAGAAAACCCTTGAAGATTTGAAGAATTATGAAGAAGGGTCCTCCAATATGGAAGAATTGACACTTTATACCCTTGTATCTTCATAATTACAAGATTGGTCCCTAAAGTTTGTCAAAATTGCAAAAAGGGCCCTTGGCTTTGAAGAATTGGCAATTTTAGCCCCTCAACAAAGCTAAAATGTCAATATTTATCCTCCTCAAAGTCAAACATACCAAGAAGGACTCCAAGTTACATGAATTACAAATTTGGTCCTTTGAAAATCTCAAAATTACCAAAAGGACCCTTGACTTTGAAGACTTGGCAAAAATGGTCCCTCATCAAACATGATTTGGCAATTTCAGTCCTCCAAAATGCCAATCATACAAGTTTAGACCATTATCCTTGAAGAAAATACCAAATCAATCCTTTAAAAATCAGAAATTGGCAAGAATTACCCCTGAAATCATTTTGTAATACTTTTTGGGGCAAAAGTGTGAAAAAGGAAAAGTTGTTATGAAGGATTTAGGCGTTGACAAGTTTTTAAACTGAAATGAAAAAGAGAAGAGAGTAAAGGGGTGTAACCTGGCAGACACAATTCTTACCTAGACCAGTGAGGGGGTGACACGTGCCCCACTCACTCCATCCAACCAATCACAACTCACCCTTTGGCCATGTCGCTACTCCACTCAGCTGAATTAAATGATTAGCTAAACCTTGGCCCCATTAACACTTATTTAAATCCTAATTAACCCAAAACAAGATCAATACCTGTGTTCATCAGCCAAGAACATAAATTGGGGATTTTTGTTTTAGCAAAAATTAAACCACCACCTCTTCCAGATTAGTGATTAATGATGTCCTAATCAAATCCCAACCTTAACATTGGCCACCACATCATTCACGTGTCCACATGGGACCTCCCCTGCTACACCATTGAGCAAGAAGACAATATAGTAACAGTCATCCAACGTCCAAGGATTCATCTTACATCCTAAGCTCATTTCACACCCTTTGATCACTTTTTCACTTGCCAGCTACCACAAAACAACAAGAAAGAGTCACATGTTTCTCCAAAGAGTTCAAACTTCAAAGGGAATTTTAGGGATTCTACAAGCTAGGGTTTACGTTTTTTTAGCTTAACTAGTTCATTGTATGCCTATATAAAGGCCCTAGTTCATTACATGTAAGGTTGCTCTTGAATTTTCAATTGTTCACTTTCTGTAAATCCATTTTTAGTCTTAATGAAATGTGTTTGAAATGTTGAAGAAAGCTCAAGTGCCATCATTTTTATCTGCTTATTATTGTTCTTAGTTTGATAATTTTGAATCTCATAACCTGTTTTTAAGGAGTGTGCAAAAGTTTGCATTTTTCCTTCAAGCTTGATATTTTGCTAAGTTCTTGTTTAAACCTTGGAATTCTTGGGCTATAGGGCTGATCATAGCATCCTGATATTGAGTTATCAAGGTGTGGTGAGGCTTATAACTTGGGGATAATCAAGTGTGGGGTAACAAGGTTGCATTAATCAAGGCTTTTCACTTTTCTGATTTTACTATTTTGTTCTTAACTTTGTTGATTCTTAGCAGGGTTGTTTAAGGAAGCTTGTACTTGTTCTTGCTAGTACATAAGTTCAAAATTCGTGGGTGTGGATGTACATCCATGAGGTTTGCATACTTAATCCCAAAATCTGCTTAAATCTTGATTTTTGGTGATATTTGTGTGTGACTTGTGTTCTTGTGAATTTTGTGGCTTAATCTTGCTTGAATCTGTTGTTCTCATCTGTTGTTGTGTTAATTTGGGCTTGGGTGGTCTTAAATCTCACTTTTGATTTGAAAATTTTGATTTTGAAAAGTTAAAGGGGTGTTTGGGATTACCTGTTTGAAATCATAACTTGGTATTGTGTTGTTAAGAGTTTGTATTTGTGCTTGGTATCTGATATATGCTTGGTTGAGAGTTGTTTGCTGCAAGTTTTTGAGTTTGAAACCTTGAATCACACATTGTGCTATATCTAAGTGATTTTAACTGTTTTTGACCTAAGATTTTGGGAAAACCTAGAGTTTATGCATGCTTAGGGTTAAAAGTTGTTAAAACATCATTAATATAACATAAGTGATAGATTTGAGTGGTTGAATTTGGCTTGTTGGTCAATTGCATCAGCAAAGTATAAAACTGCTTGTGTTTAGTGTTCATCAGTAACCTTCATAAGCTTGGATCTTGATTTAGGCTTTAAGCCATTGCATGAAAACTGTTTAGACTTGTTCATTTGAGTTTTAATAGCTTGTATATGCTTTTGGTGCAATTTGGTTGGCTGAATATTGCTAAAACAACTTATAAGTGCTTAACTGCTTATGTGTTCATGTCTGTGAGTGATCTGGTGATGTTTTGATTTAACTGTATCAATTGGCTTGTTGGATTGTTGATTTCTTTGTTTGTATTGACTCCTTATGCTCCAATGATCATTTGGGTGCCTTGTTGAAACCTGAATCTCCAAAAAAGTCACTAAAGACAAAAAGTCAAACAAGTCAAGCAGTGGGAAAAGTTTCCACTGCTCAACACCCAAAACTAGCCCCTGCTAGTGTAATTTTTCACTCAGCTTATCAATAAGCTATATTTTCTTATCCAGACCTGCAACAACTTATTTTTTGTGATAGATCTTCATTATTTGACCCATTTGATTAGACTTGAGCTTATTGGACTTTGACTTTGACTTTTTGCTAGAAAACCAACTTATTTGACTTTTTTCATAAGTACTTATTTGCTTTTTCCAGCTTATTGAGTCAGCTTATTTGAAAACCTTTTGTTGATTTAGCTTATTTAAGTCATTTAAAGCTTTTTCAATTTGAATCAGCTCTTGGGATAGCCTAGAACTCAAAAACGACTATTTTGTCATTTTCTGTAGATTGCTTTTTACATTTTCAGGCTTATTCCTTTGGCTTATTTCAAGTTTCTTTTTACAGAAGTCTTATTTTGCTCAAAAGAAGCTTGTGTGTCTAATTTGAGCTTATGGCATTAGCTTATAGCTTAATGGGCCAAAAAGCCCATTAAGAATAAGCTGTTTGGTATAAGCTTGCTTATTTCACATTTTCAGCTTTTGGGCCTTTGGAAAAAGTTGTTTAAAATCAAATTTTGAGTCAAATAGTGTTTTTTGGGATTATTTGGGCCACTTTTTCATTTTGGGCTAAATTTGGCCCATTAAGGAGTCTGTTTTGGGTTTAGCCCATTTTCTAGGCCCATTAAGGGTATTTAGGTAATTTCAAGTTCATTTCTGAGTTATTTAGGTTAAAATTAGCTAGTTTGCATTAATTTTAGAATTTTTTAGGATTTTTGGATTTTTATTAATATTTTAATATTATTTTATTATTAAAAATTAAAAGTCTGATTTTCTAAGTTTTTATATTTTTCCTAGATTCTAGACACTTAATTAGGAATTTTACAACTTTCTAAATATTTTTAGGGTCTTTCAATTATTTTCTAGAATTATTTTAAGTTTTTATAGCTTTTAATAGTTTTTAATTGTTTAAAAATAGTTTTTATTGGTTTTTAAATTTAGAAAAGTACTTTTTAGCTTAATTAGATTATTTTAAAGGTTTACAAACTTTAAGATCTTGATTTAGACTTTTTATTAGTTAATATTGATTTTTAGGGCTTTAATTAGCATTAAAAAGTTAATATTTTATTAATTAAAAGGTTTTAGCAAGTTTAGATTTTTTTGTAAACCTTGGAATATTTTAGTGGAATTTTAGTGATTTTCTAGGAATTTTTAGAGTAAATTTTTAATGTTGGTGCCTTTACGGTTTTACGTGTACGCCTTTTTCGTCTTGGTGAAATCCGTCATCGTAACCGTCATTCTCTTCTTGTCCCCTTTCTATTTTCTTTCTCATAACTATATAACCACATCACTAATCATTTCACACACACACACCAAGCCTCCTTGAGAACGATCCCCACTTTTGGGTCATAACTCGTGGTTTTCCTAAATCACTTGTTAACACTTTCCCTAATTGCCTTGTTTTCCTAAACAAGTGCTAAAAATACAACTATCATTTTGGCTCCGCTGCCGGGGAGGTGTTATGTGTTTTGATTTGGAAATTGTTGTTTTTATATAGCCATAAATAGCTAATTGTATTAGTAGCACTCTACTAATACGTATTATCGGTTTTTATTTTTTTGTGTGAATACTATTACTATATTTTATACGTAGAACAATAAACATACAAATACTCCAAAAGTGAGAAATCACAACCTTGACTTGGGAGGTCATTACCCAATCATTGTATTCGAATCTCAAACCAAAGAAAAAGGCAAAAATAGATAAATACTTTCGTGAAGCTCGATTTTGAAAAATACAAACTATAAGGTGGGTATAAGGCGGATATTATAAAATATATCCTAAGGAAAAAGGCTCTTAAGTGCTTCGCGCCGCCTCGTTTCCCCGCTTTCTTGTGAGTATTTGATTTTGAGAGCTAATCGAGGGTTTTGCTGCCCAAAGTATTATTAAGTATCATATATACTTTCTTGGTTTCATTTGATTAAACCCTCTTGAACGTTTTGGTGTTCCACCAACGTTCTAAAGTCATCGAAGGCGTTCACTTCACGTGATCGTTTTCATTCCCTGAGGCTTCTTTAATCAAGAGATTTGATTAAGGAGGAGATTTGTAGATTTTTGTCTACTTAATACATTCACAAAAATCCAAAAAGGTTAATACAATCAAAAACCACAAAAAAAATTGAAAAATACAAACACCAAAAAGAATCTTCTTTGCTCACCCCTACGTTGTACGTGACGTTTATGCTTACTCGTAATCAAGCAAGACGTGCACGTAAACAAAAGAACAAAACTCCTACTCCTAATCTTTCTAGTGAGGAGTCTCCTATTGACGAACCCATTGTAAGAGAAGCACCAACCATGGCGAATCGTACTATGATGGAGTTACTTCAAGCACCCACCGAGGGTTATGGAGAGGCTATTGTGATTCCCGCTATCCTTGCGGAGAATTTTGAGGTGAAAACGGGTTTGTTGTCGATGATCCAAAACAACAAATTCCGTGGTGATGAGAAGGACAATCCACACAACCATATCCGCCAATTCAATCGTCTTACCGCCACTTGCAAGTTTAAGGATGTCTCTAATGACTCGATTAAGATGATGCTTTTTCTGTATTCCTTAGCGGGGCCCGCTAAAATTTGGTTAGAGAAAGAGCCACCCAATTCTATATTGACGTGGAAGGATCTCGTGTCTAAGTTTGTGAACCAATTTTTTCCGCCCTCTAAAACTACGCATTTGAAAAACGAGATTTCAATCACAAGAGTTTAATGAAATTTTTCAACGGCTTGGAATAGGTTTAAGAAAATGGTACATGAGTGTCCTCATCACGGTTTTTCCGATTTGCATCAAATTGACACGTTTTGCAATGGACTTAATGATCATGAAAGGGATTATCTTAATGCCGCCGCGGGTGGTAATTTTTTGTGTAAAACGGTTGAGGAAGCTTTGTTGATAATTGAGAATAGATCTAAGGTGTATAGTCCTCGTAGCACGTCTAGTGTTCGTAAGGCTTCGTCATCGGCTTCACCTTCTTTGTCTACTATCATCGATGCTTGCCAAATTGAGGCGAACTTGGAAAACAAAATCTTTGATAAGCTTAAAGGTCTTTTGATTGAGTTCAAAGTTGGAGAACCAAGTGCTCCCGCTACGGCTAAAGCGATTGAGGTTTCATGCATGTATTGTGGTGGAGGTCATGATTTCTCAGAGTGAATTACCAACGGTGGTAACACTTCGAGTGCCTACGCGGCCACGGGAACTTATAACCAAAACGGTCAAGTTACCCGCTCTAATCAAATGACTCCACTGGGTTTTGGATCAAATCAAAATGCTAACAACAACTATCGCAACAGTTAAGTTGGTTTCAAAAACAATTACAACAAGCGAAACTATGGTAATCAAGGGGCTAATAATCAAGTTTCAAACAAAATTCAAAATGATTTTCAAAACAACAACAAAAGTTTGCAAATGTTGAAAGATCTTCCAAGTGAATTTGTTGAATACGCTAATGGGAACGATGCTAGGTTTGACAACATTCAAAGAGAAATCATTAGCCTAAGATCCGAGTTTAAGACCGACTTGAAGAAAGAGTTGAAAAATGAGTTAGCTAATGAGCTTAAAATCCACACCAACAAGATGGAAGGAAATGTAACAAGGTTAGAACAAAACCAACAAAAAATGGAACAAGGGCAACATGAGATTAAACAAGAAATAATTAAAGGCGAGAAGAGGCAATCCATGTTTGAAGATAAAATCTCATCTATGTTTGAGGCAATTATGTGTAAACCGTCTTCGAGTAGTCTTCCTAGGAACACCGTATCAAACCCTAAGGGTGAGATGAAAGTGATTACCACACGTAGTGGTAAGACACTTAAGGAACCGACTCCTCAACCAATTTCTCCTACGGAGGAAGCAATTGAGGAAGAACCCGAGGTGGTGGTCCAAAAGGATCATGTCCCAATCCCACGAAGTACCGCTCATGCCACACCTACGGTTGTCCCATTACCAACATTGGAACCCGAGATTCCAAAGGCTATGCCTATGCCTCAACCCACACCACCTTTTCCCTATCCATCGAGACTTAGAAAGGAGAAACGTCAAGAGCGCGACAACTACCAATTTGAGCTTTTTATGAAAATGTTTCGTGATTTGCACTTTAATGTGAGTTTCGCCGATGCTTTGGTCATGATGACTCGATTTGCCGCTAACTTTAAGAGTATGTTGAACAACAAGGAGAAATTGCACCAATTGTCTAGTTGTTCATCGGTTTATCTTAATCGCATACCTCAAAAAGTCGGTGATCCTGGTAAATTTTTGATCCCTTGTGCAATCCAAGATATGGAAGAATGCTTTGACTTGGCCGATCTTGGTGCTAGCATTAACTTGATGCCACTTGCAATCTTCAAGTCGCTCAATCTTCCTAATCTTACTCCTTCACTAATGTCTATCGAGTTGGCCGACCATTCCACGATTCCCGCATGTGGATTGGCGGAAGACGTGTTTGTGAAAGTGGGAAAGTTCTACTATCCCGTAGACTTTATCGTTGTCGATTTTCCCACGGATCCTCAAGTTCCTCTCATTTTAGGTCGTTCGTTTTTAGATACGTCTATGGCTTTGATCGATGTTCATGCTAGAAAGATCACCTTACGTTTCAACGACGAGGAACTTGTTATAAACGCAACTCAAAACTCTCAAATTTCTCATGTTTGCTCCGTTGCAACCATAAAACTCGTTGATATAATTGACGTGGTTTGCGAGGAATTTTCACAAGAAGTTCTAGGTTTTGGTGATGACGAAAATAGTGGCAATCCCACTATGTTGGATCCCATTCTTGATAATTCGACACCAACCTTCACTCCATTTGAAGGTGGTGGTTTTACGTTGGAAGAATTCGATGTTCCACGTACTTGTAACGAAGACCTCGACAACGATGAGGACTTCTCGATTATCAAGGATTTTCTTAACGATTTCCCATTTCCTCCACCCGAGGAGGTTATGAGTATCGAGCCTAAATCTTCAATTGTGGAACCACCTATCCTCGAGTTGAAAGATTTACCTCCTCATCTCGAATATGTCTTTTTGGAGGAGGACGACAAGTTGCCGGTTATTATTGCGAAGGAACTTTCGGATGATGAAAAAACCGCACTTGTCGATGTTCTAAAGGATCACAAAGGGGCAATTGCGTGGAAGTTATCCGACATTAAGGGGATCGATCCCAAATTTTGTACCCACAAAATCTTAATGGAGGAGGATTACAAGCCCGCAATCCAATGTCAAAGGAGGGTGAACCCCAAAATTCACGACGTCATCAAAAAGGAAGTCCTTAAACTCCTTGACGCGGGAATGATTTACCCTATTTCCGATAGCCCTTGGGTGAGTCCTATCCATTGTGTCCCTAAAAAGGGAGGGATGACCGTTGTGCCAAACGATGCCAACGAGTTAATTCCCACTAGACTCGTGACCGGATGGAGAGTGTGCATTGACTATCGTAAGTTGAATGAAGCCACTCGAAAACACCATTTTCCCTTGCCCTTCATGGACCAAATGTTGGAGCGTCTTGCGGGAAACGATTTCTATTGCTTTTTAGATGGTTTTTCCGGTTACTTCCAAATCCTCATCGATCCTTGTAATCAAGAAAAAAATACATTTACGTGTCCATATGGAACGTTTACCTATCGTAGAATGCCATTCGGACTTTGCAATGCACCGGGAACCTTTCGAAGGTGCATGATGGCTATTTTCCATGACATGATCGAGAAGACGATGGAAGTCTTCATGGATGACTTTTCCGTGTTTGGTAATTCATTAACTTCATGTTTGTCGAATCTCGAGAACGTTGTGAGGAAACAACCTTGTGCTCAATTGGGAAAAATGTCATTTTATGGTTAAGAGTGGAATCGTCTTAGGGCACAAGGTCTCGAAAGCGAGGATTGAGGTAGTTCAAGCTAAGGTAGACGTCATCGCCAAATTACCTCATCCCAAAACCGTTAAGGGAGTTAGGAGTTTCCTAGGCCACGCGGGCTTTTATCGTCGATTCATCAAGGATTTTTCAAAGATCTCTTGACCTATTACACATCTTCTTGAAAAAGAGGCACGTTTTGTCTTTGACGAAGATTGTGTACGAGCCTTTGAAATCCTTAAGAGGAAACTTACTGAAGCTCCCATTCTTGTTGGTCCCAATTGGAACCTCCCCTTTGAGCTCATGTGTGATGCTAGTGATTACGCTATTGGGGCCGTATTGGGGCAACGTCATGAAAAGCACTTCTTGCCTATTCACTATGCTAGCAAGACGATGAGCGAGTCTCAACTAAAATACACTACAACGAAGAAGGATTTCCTTGCCGTGGTGTATGCATATGAGAAATTTCGACCTTATCTCGTCTTGACAAAATGCATAGTGTATACGGATCATTCGGCTATCAAGTATCTTATGGCTAAGCATGATGCAAAGCCGAGATTACTTCGTTGGATTCTCCTCCTTCAAGAATTTGATCACAAAATTGTTGACAAAAAAGGAGTCGAGAATCTAGCGCCCGATCATCTTTCTCATTTGGAAGATCCCCACCAAAGTGTTTACGAGCCGAAGGAAATCACCGAAACATTTCCGCTCGAGACACTTGGTGTAGTGAATTCTAAGCTTGATTCTTCCACCCCATGGTTTGCGGACATCACAAATTACCATGCGGGCAACTTCATCATTAAGGGTATGACGACTCAAGAAAAACGAAAATTCTTTCGTGACGTCAAGTTCTTCTTTTGGAACGACCCTTACTTGTTTCGAACTTGTGCGGATCAAATCATCCGACGTTGTGTATTTGGCACCGAAGCTTCTAATATCCTTAGATCTTGTCATGAGGGACCCACGGGTGGTCACCACGGTGCTAATCTCACGGCTAAGAAGGTGTTTGATGCCGGCTTCTTTTGGCCTACTATTTACCGAGATGCACTGATGAGATGGCATTTATACATGATCTCATCGTTCTTTTCGGACTTTAAATGCACTAAAATGTCATAAAATACCATATATATGCTTGTGTTTGTTTACTTGTGTGTTTTAGGTATGGATATCGTGAAAAAGACAAAAGATCACAAGAATCAAGGAAAAACGAACACGAGAAACGAAGCCATACAAAGAACCGGGCCCTAATCATGGAATTTTCATCAAATACCCTTGAAGACTTGAAGACAAAACAAGATTGATCATCCAAGAATGAAGAAATGACAACTTAAAACCCTTGTATATTAATAAGTACAAGTTTGGTCCCTTAAGTTTGTCAAATTTGCAAAATGGTCCTTCAACTTTGAAGAAATGGCAAGAATAGTCCCTCAACAATTTCAAAATGCCATTTATGGTCCCTCATGAAGATTAAGTTACAAGGAAGACCTTTGAAGACCAAAAGAATACAAGATCAGCCCTTGAAGAATCACCAAATGGCAAAAATACTCCTTGGAAACATTTTTAGAAATGTTTTGTGCCAAAATTGACAATAAGGGAAACTTATTTGTGAAGGAAAAACGTTTTTAGGGCACTGAAACATTGAATGCCAAAAATAACAAAAGCCAGGGACCAAAAGTGACAACTCCCAAACATTTAAATGAAACTGGCGGTTAACACATTACCCTCCCCCTTTTTAGGATCAAACTCAGTTACTGTTCATCTTTACCATGCCCAGAAATTACCCACCTTTTTACTTGGGTAAAACCCAATTAAACTTGCACACACTTAATTCACACATGCCAAAACCCTTCCCACTCCTAAAAACCTGCATCCCACTCATGTGCACCAAACCCCCAATTCCCCAATCCACCAATCACATCATTCCTTTGTCCCCAAGTTATGTGACGTGGCAAAATGGACGTCCAAGATACTATGCTTGCTCACAAAGCAAAATTTAAAGGCCAAGATCAAATGAGAGGACAAAATGCACTCAAAATCATTCAAGGGCACATTTGGGATTTTCTTATGATTAGGGTTTAGTTTTTTCTATTCTAGATTGTTCTTAGGACTCTATAAAAGGAGCTCACAACTTGTGTGAAGCCCTTGTTCCAGTTTTTAAGCTTGCACATGTAATACCTTTTTAAAGAAATAAAAAGTTTGGTTTTTGAAATATTCAAGTGTAATTCCTTTTTTATTGTTTTTAAAAGTTGAGTGTTGTGTTAAGCTTAATTCTGAGTTCCACACTTTTATTTGGTTAAGCAACTTTGATTTTCAAAGTTGTTTAAGGTTTTGAGATTTTGAGAGATTTTGGTAAAATCTTCTCAAAAGGTATTTTGGTGTTCTTGGTTAATGTTATTGGTAATATAGGGTTTTAGAAAACATATTTGGAAGTTTGAAAAGGTTTTGGAAAGATTTAAGAGAAAGAAAAGAAAATCAAAAATATATATTATTACTTGTTTTTGTGTTTTCTTCCTTTGTTTTTGATTTGAGCAGGTTGAAGGCTTGTTGATTTAGTTCAGCACCAACCCGGGTTGGTTTGGAGGTGGATTCAACATCCACTAGGACCCTTGGATGTAGGGGTCCTAAGGTAACTCTCTTTTACTCTTTGAAAAGTTCATAAAAGTGCTTGTTACATGATTTTGCTTGATTAATTGATTAAGTGTGTTATAGATAGTGGATTTGTGTTCTCAAGTGTTGTTATGCATGTTTTGAGATATTGGAACAAGTTTGCATAGGGTTTGTAAGGTTTTTCTTTGTTAAAATTGGTTTTCAAAAAGTTTAAAGGGTGTTTGGCAACAAGTTTAAGCAGGGTAAGGTTGTTGATTCATGAATTGTAAGAGTGTTAGAGTTAGTGATTAAGGTTGATTTAGGTTTTAACTAGTTGGTAACTTAGTTTGGTACAAGATTTGAACAAGTTTGTTAGGTTTTTAAGGAAAGAGTAAGTTAAAAATCTGCATCTTCACTTATTTGCCAATTTTCTTGCTTTTTCTTGTGCTTGATTTGATCATTTTTGGTGTGCAACGTGTTTAATTTGTGTGTTATTGACTCCTTGTGCTTCATTGAGCACAAGGGTGCCCAATTGTCCAAAAATAATCACCAAACAAGCTCATTACCAAGCTCCTCTTGGCATCAAAAGTGCACAAGTGTGCACTTGTTTGGTTCATCAGAAAACAACCAGGCACGTTTTTCATAGTATTGCGCCGCAAGACCTAAGTATTGCGGCGCAACTGAAGGAGCTGCAGATCTTGGTATTCCCGTTTCACTAGTTGCGGCGCAAGACAAAAACGTTGCGGCGCAACTGGAGGAGTTACTGACCAAAGGTGTTATCGTTTCACTAGTTGCGGCGCAAGGTACAAGTATTGCGACCCCACTAGTTGCGGCGCAACTGAAGGTGCTGCTGATCTTGGTGATCTCGCAACACTAGTTGCGGCGCAAGACACAAGCGTTGCGGCGCAACTAAGTGTTTTAATATTATTTTATTAATTAATTTTCAAAATTTTATTTTTCTTTCTTTTTCATTTTTCCTAGGTTCTTTGTCATTGATTAGGACTATTTCCATTTTTAGATTATTTTTATAACTTTTAGATTTATTTTTATAATTATTTTAAGTTTAATTAGGTTTTAATCATTTTTAATCATTTTTAGGGTTTTAAAAATAGTTTTAATAGGTTTAATTTTTAGAAAATTACTTTTTAGTCTTATAATAATATAAGTTGAGTAATTATTCAATAAAATCATATTTTTGACATTTGAATTAATTAAATTTAATTTTAGGGCTTTAATTAGCATTTAAAATTAATTATTTAATTAATAAAAGGTTTTAAAATATCTTTGTTGGATTTTTGTCTTTATTTATATTATTTTAGACTTGTTTTAGTCTCTTTAATCTTTTTCTTGATTTTGTTTTTGGTTAGCATAATTTTTAAATTTTTGTGGTTTTTCTACGGTTTTACGTTTTCGTCGTAGTTTAATTTTAACGTATCCGTCTTTTCTTCTTCTCACCCCCATTCTTCTTAATATTAATCTCAAATATATACAAGTTAATTCACAACACCATACCTCCTCGAGAACGAACTCACTTTTAGGGTCATTCACACACGGTTTTCCTAAATCGTCGTGCACGCTTACCCTATTTACGTTCTTTTTCCTAAAAGACGTATTTCTACTACAATCAATTTTTGGCGCCGCTGCCGGGGAGGTGTGTCGTGTCTTAATTTGGAAAATTTTGTTTTTGATATTATCCATAATAGTATTTGTGTTAAGTGGAACTCCCTTAACACGTATTATCGGTTTTCTCGGTTTTTCTTTGTGAATATTATTAATATATTGTATTAAGTATCACAACCAAAATACAAAATCTCCAAAAGTGTGAAAACACAACCTTGATTCGGGATTTCATCACTCGATCATTGTATTCGAATCTCAAACAAAAAGAAAAGGCAAAAATAGATAAATACTTTCGAGAAGCTCGATTTTGAAAAATACGAACTATAAGGTGGGTATAAGGCGGGTATTATAAAATATACCCTAAGGAAAAAGGCTCTTAAGTGCTTCGCGCCGCCTCGTTTCCCCGCTTGCTTGTGAGTATTTTGAGATTGAAGGCTAATCGAGGGTTTTGCCGCCCAAAGTATTAATACGTATACTATATTTGCTTGGTTTTCTTTGTGATTAAACCCTCGTGAACAATTTGGTTTTCACCAAAGTTCTAAAGTCATTCGAAGGCGTTCACTCCACGTGATCGTTTTCATTCCTTTGAGGCTTCTTTAATCAAGAGTTTGATTCGAGGAGAGATTTTGTAGATTGTTGTCTACGAAGATACACCAAAATCCAAAAAAATTAAATATCATCAAAAACACAAAAAAAATTGAAAATTCACAAAACAACCAAAAAGAATCTTCTTTGCTCACCTCCCATTCTTCGTGAAGTTTATGATCACTCGTAATCAAGCTAAACGAGCTCGTAAACGACTTCAAAAGCAAGCCAATCAATCGTTGATTGTTGAAGAACCTCCAATTGTTGAACCTATTATAGAACAAGAAGTCGTAATGGCTAATCGTACTATGATGGAGTTGCTACAAGCACCCACCGAGGGTTTTGGAGAAGCCATTGTTATTCCCGCCATCCTTGCGGAGAATTTCGAGATTAAGACGGGTTTAATGTCGATGCTACAAGCAAACAAGTTTCGAGGTCACGAGAAAGACAACCCGCATTACCACATTAGGAATTTCAACCGTCTCACCGCCACTAGCAAATTCAAAGATGTTCCGCATGACGCCATTAAGATGATGTTGTTTCCATATTCGTTGGATGGACCCGCTAAAATTTGGCTCGAGAAAGAACCGCCAAATTCGATTTTGACATGGGCCGATCTCGTTTCTAAGTTTGTGAACAAGTTTTTTCCACCATCGAAAACAACACATTTGAAGAATGAGATTTCACGATTTGTGCAACGTAACAATGAAAGTTTTTCTATGGCATGGGAACGATTTAAGGAGATGTTACATGAATGTCCTCATCATGATTTTTCGGAATTGCATCAAATTGATACCTTTTATAATGGGCTTAATGATCATGAACGAGATTATTTGAATGCCGCCGCGGGTGGTAATTTTTTGTGCAAGACGACAAATGAGGCTTTACAAATCATTGAAAATCGATCTAAGGTTTATAGCCCTCGTAACACACCGAGTGTTGCCAATATGGGTTCGTCATCTTCGTCACAATCGTCTCGTAGCATTAACGCCTTACATGATGAAGCTAATGAGGAAAATCGGTTTTTTGATAGATTTGCTAATCTAATGTCCCATTGGAAGGCTCAAGAAGCTTCCAATTCCGCTTCGGTTAAAGCGGTTGCTAAGAGTTGTTTATCGTGTGGAGGAGCTCATGATTTATCCGAGTGCATTACCGCGGATGGTAACACTTCGAGTGCTTATGTAGCAACGGGAACTTACAACCAAAACGGCCAAGGTTCCCGCCAAAATCAAGCTCCACCAAATCAAAATGTTAACAATTATCGAAACAACAACCAAGGTAATTACCAAGGCAACACACGCAATTACAACAAAGGGAATTATCAAAGTGGGAATGGACAAATCTCAAATCAAAACCAAAACCGTGATTTTCAAAACAATACACAAGGTTTTCAAAATGCTCACACGAAAAATTTGCAAGGAGAATTTTTAGATTATGCAAAAGCAAATGATGCTAAATTTGATAATATGCAACGTGAGATGATTAGCTTAAGGTCCGAATTGAAAAACGAGCTTAAAAATGAACTTGCTAATGAACTTAAAACTCATGCTAATAAAATGGAAGGAAATGTCCAACGTCTTCAACAAAACCAACAAAAGATGGAATTAGGACAACATGAGATTAAGCAAGAGTTATTGAAAGCGGATGCTAGGCAATCAAAATTTGAGGACCGAATGGCTAAGATGTTCGAAGCAATCATGTGTAAACCCTCTTCTTCGGGTGGTCTTCCTAGTGATACCATTGCAAACCCGAAGGGAGAAATGAAGGTTATTACTACACGAAGTGGTAAAACTTTCAAGGAACCAATCTCTCGTCCAAGTACTTCTACGGAGAAGGAAATCGAGAAAGAACCCGAGGTGATGGTCGAAAAGGAGCACATTACAATCCCACAAAGTACCGCTCAAACCATACCTACGGTTGAACCAATACCAATTGTGGAACCCGAGATTCCAAGGCCGTTGCCTAATGACCAACCCACACCACCTTTACCTTACCCTTCGAGACGTAACAAAGAGAAAGCACAAGAACGGAACAATTATCAATTCGAGCTATTTATGAAAATGTTTCGTGATTTGCATTTTAACATAAGTTTTGCCGATGCTTTAATCATGATGCCTCGATTCGCCGCAAACTTCAAAAGTATGCTTAACAACAAAGAGAAGTTACAACAATCGTCTAGTTGTTCATCGGTTTTTCTAAGCCGCATACCACAAAAAGTCGGTGATCCCGGTAAATTTTTGATTCCGTGTGCTATACAAGATATGGAGGAATGCTACGCCTTGGCCGATCTTGGTGCTAGTATTAATTTAATGCCTCTCGAGATTTTCAAATCGCTTTCGCTTCCGGCTCTTACTCCTTCGAACATGTCCATCGAGATGGCCGATCATTCTACGATCATGGCATGTGGAGTAGCCGAGGACGTTTTCGTTAAAGTCGGAAAGTTTTACTATCCCGTTGACTTTATCGTTGTAGACATTCCCATCGATCGAAAAGTTCCTCTCATTTTGGGTCGTTCATTTTTGGATACATCACGAGCACTTATCGATGTTCATGCTCGTAAAATCACCCTTCGTTTCAATGAAGAAGAACTTGTCATCAATGCAACACAAAACTCCAATCTTTCTCATGTATATTCTATTGCAACTTTAAACCATGGTGACTCGACCAATGTCATTTGCAAAGAATTTTCACCAAGAGTTTTAGGGAATGTCGCCAAAAACAATTTACCATTTCCTCCGCCGGTGGAGGTTATGAGTGCTAAGCCTACAAAGAAGAAACCATCAATACTTGAATCGAAAAATCCTTCACATTCGTTCTTGAAAAGTGTTGATAAGATGCCGGTTTCTACGGAAGATCTTTCGGATGATGAATTTATGGACCCCGATGGGGAGGTTTTCTTCGTCGATAAACGTTTTGAGAACTTGCCACCACCAAAACCAAAACGGTTTCAAAATGTGAGAATTTTTAGTGTAACTAACATCGTCTTAGAAACACCGAATATTTTCGACATAATCAACAAGGGTTTTCATAAGGAGAGTTTAAAAGATAACAAAGGAAAAGATCTTAAATGTGATTTAATTGATTTTTCTACAAATCTAACTCCGTCATCACCACGTGATTTGAGTACTACAAACTCGTCTACTCCTTTTGACGATGTTTTGTGTGGTTTTAGTATGGGGGAAGCCCCTTATGTTCCCTCATCCTTGTCCACCGAGGACGAGATATTCGATCCCGGAATTTCATGTAAAGGGAAATCTCGGTCTTCCACCGATGCAATAAATGGAAACTCTATCTATTTGCTTGGTGCGAGTCTACCTCGAGTAGCTCAAACATTTGTCTTACCAATTGTCTCACCCTTCTATTTCTCATCTATTTTCTTCAAACTCTTTGAGTTTATGGCACATGTTGGAGTGGTGTTAAATTGTTTTTTCCATGAAAACGAGAACGCCATTTTCGACCCCGGTATTTTGCATCATTTAAGGACTTAGTCCTTTATACCGGTTGCTTTTTGGGCCTTGTTTATCATGTAAGCCCCATCAAAAATTGACCACACCATGATTTCCCTAAATGTTCACATTTTGAGGGGATCGAGTCGAGCTCATGACTCGGTAATCAAAAACGAGGTGCCTCGTGGGGGAGATCCCATGCTTATCTTTATGCTTTATGCTTATTAATAAGGGGACTTGTACCCTTCCAACTCGTTGTCTCGTGGTTGTTTGTGATTGTGTTATCTAGATCATCATCATCGTCTACGATTGAAGACTCTCGTGTTCGTTTACGTGAGCCTCCATCGTTCGTTTGAAGAAGTTTTTCACGAATCCATGACATATCCTTTATTGTTCTAACAATTATCTTTTAGCATAATTAATAAACGGCTATAGATATATTGTTGATCACCCTTTCCATGCTAGATCCTAAGCATTCGATTCTTCGTCTCTAGTATGGGGGTGCTCACCCTTTAGACTCGAAACATTGAGGACAATGTTTACTTTTAGTATGGGGGGGTGAATAGGTACTTGCTTTGCTACGCCCTCACATTTTCCAACTTTCAATGTTTTGTTTTGCTAATAAGGCTAAAAATGGCCAAATTTTAAAATTTTTCTTAGTTTTCATAAGTGTTTTTAAGACACGAATGTATATTTTCCGATGGGTAGAATAAGAGTTAATTTTTGACTTGATGGGCATTTGGAGCCATTTACATTCCTTAACTCGCTCAATTCAAGTTTTGCTAGACTTTTATATAGGGAGCTTTAAAACGCGAAAGTCTTAATTCATTCGGGTTAAGAACAAGAACTTTTCGCAAGTTCCTATAATTGATTCTAGAAAGTCACTTATCAAGGGAACTTTAGAACGCATTCTCTAAACTTGAAAAAGTCCAAGAAAGTGCAAGATCCTATAGGTGGCTTGAAAACCCAAAACTTTGATTTGATATAGTCTTAATGAAAGCTAATCCAAATTTGGCTTAATTTTGACTTGCACGGCTAAGTATTCGCGAGTCTCTTTAATTAGAGGTCTTTAAATAGTGAAGAACGAGAAATGATAGAGTTAGACAAGTGATCATGCTAAACGTAGAACATGAAAATGTTCTTTCAAAAACTCATATGTTTTTAATTGTGGCTTTTTCTTCCCATATGATCAATGCATTAGGAATAAAACATAATTGCAATAAGTAAGGTCGTACGGTTTGAAAAGTTACTTAGCCTCTAGCGCAAGATCGTTTAAAAGTTGCTCGGGGTTGAATAGAGTTCATAGCCAAGGCATAACTTATTGAAGCGGGACGCGAAGATTGGAGATCATCCAAAAAGGCCCTAACAAGGCATGAGGAGTTCTATTTTTGCTAAAGATCCAAAGATGATGTGAAGTATCATTGTTCCAAAATCAATATGAAGGATCGAGACACACGACGAGAAGCTATTACTCCCCTAAAAGAATGGAGAAAGTCTATCCAAAAAGACCCTAACAAGGTATGAGGATAAATATATCCAAGTCCGAAAAGGAGGCGGATCGTTGTATATCAAAATCCAAAGTAAAGATTGAAGAAAAATGATGAAGTCGTGGTCCTATATGAAGAATCTCTCAAAAACGTCAAGTGAAGAAATTCCAATTATATGAAGAGAAGACCATAATTTCGAGAACGTCTTCCCAAGATTTGAAGTATGAAGTACATGCCAAATATCGGTCCGAGAAAGGTCTCAAATCGTGAAACGAGTTATGCCAAGATATGAACTTAAGGAGATACACGAGAAGCCGTTTTAAAAGATTTTGTCCTTCGGCTAACTATTGATCAAATCGTGCTACTTTGCTTTCGGACTAATAACTACTTAAATAAGTCAATATGAATCACTTGTGATCCATGACAATTAGATAAAAAATGCTAGTAACCCATTTCCTTTTATAATAACTAGGATTGCGGGGAGAAAAAGTATTACACAATTTGGACGTATGAGTAGTGTTAGCATTGTGACTTGTACCAACAATGATCTTGTTTTTGCACTTAGCATGGAATGTATGACAATCAAGGATGACGAAATTTACTCTAAGGGACATTAACTTGTTTCTATTCTTAGACCCTAAAAGTCACATTTTGGTGATGAAAATCATACATTATGTCTTTACACATCATCGTAGTATGTTGCAAGTCTTTTACTCTTCAATAAAGGTTAATAAAATTGAACTTTGGTGATGCTTAGATACTTTATTCTAGCATTGCGTGAGGGCACGGCAATGGCTTAGTATGGGGGAGTGATGAGATGGCATTTATACATGATCTCATCGTTCTTTTCGGGCTTTAAATGCACTAAAATGTCATAAAATACCATATATATGCTTGTGTTTGTTTACTTGTGTGTTTTAGGTATGGATATCGTGAAAAAGACAAAAGATCACAAGAATCAAGGAAAAACGAACACGAGAAACGAAGCCATACAAAGAACCGGGCCCTAATCATGGAATTTTCATCAAATACCCTTGAAGACTTGAAGACAAAACAAGATTGATCATCCAAGAATGAAGAAATGACAACTTAAAACCCTTGTATATTAATAAGTACAAGTTTGGTCCCTTAAGTTTGTCAAATTTGCAAAATGGTCCTTCAACTTTGAAGAAATGGCAAGAATAGTCCCTCAACAATTTCAAAATGCCATTTATGGTCCCTCATGAAGATTAAGTTACAAGGAAGACCTTTGAAGACCAAAAGAATACAAGATCAGCCCTTGAAGAATCACCAAATGGCAAAAATACTCCTTGGAAACATTTTTAGAAATGTTTTGTGCCAAAATTGACAATAAGGGAAACTTATTTGTGAAGGAAAAACGTTTTTAGGGCACTGAAACATTGAATGCCAAAAATAACAAAAGCCAGGGACCAAAAGTGACAACTCCCAAACATTTAAATGAAACTGGCGGTTAACACATTACCCTCCCCCTTTTTAGGATCAAACTCAGTTACTGTTCATCTTTACCATGCCCAGAAATTACCCACCTTTTTACTTGGGTAAAACCCAATTAAACTTGCACACACTTAATTCACACATGCCAAAACCCTTCCCACTCCTAAAAACCTGCATCCCACTCATGTGCACCAAACCCCCAATTCCCCAATCCACCAATCACATCATTCCTTTGTCCCCAAGTTATGTGACGTGGCAAAATGGACGTCCAAGATACTATGCTTGCTCACAAAGCAAAATTTAAAGGCCAAGATCAAATGAGAGGACAAAATGCACTCAAAATCATTCAAGGGCACATTTGGGATTTTCTTATGATTAGGGTTTAGTTTTTTCTATTCTAGATTGTTCTTAGGACTCTATAAAAGGAGCTCACAACTTGTGTGAAGCCCTTGTTCCAGTTTTTAAGCTTGCACATGTAATACCTTTTTAAAGAAATAAAAAGTTTGGTTTTTGAAATATTCAAGTGTAATTCCTTTTTTATTGTTTTTAAAAGTTGAGTGTTGTGTTAAGCTTAATTATGAGTTCCACACTTTTATTTGGTTAAGCAACTTTGATTTTCAAAGTTGTTTAAGGTTTTGAGATTTTGAGAGATTTTGGTAAAATCTTCTCAAAAGGTATTTTGGTGTTCTTGGTTAATGTTATTGGTAATATAGGGTTTTAGAAAACATATTTGGAAGTTTGAAAAGGTTTTGGAAAGATTTAAGAGAAAGAAAAGAAAATCAAAAATATATATTATTACTTGTTTTTGTGTTTTCTTCCTTTGTTTTTGATTTGAGCAGGTTGAAGGCTTGTTGATTTAGTTCAGCACCAACCCGGGTTGGTTTGGAGGTGGATTCAACATCCACTAGGACCCTTGGATGTAGGGGTCCTAAGGTAACTCTCTTTTACTCTTTGAAAAGTTCATAAAAGTGCTTGTTACATGATTTTGCTTGATTAATTGATTAAGTGTGTTATAGATAGTGGATTTGTGTTCTCAAGTGTTGTTATGCATGTTTTGAGATATTGGAACAAGTTTGCATAGGGTTTGTAAGGTTTTTCTTTGTTAAAATTGGTTTTCAAAAAGTTTAAAGGGTGTTTGGCAACAAGTTTAAGCAGGGTAAGGTTGTTGATTCATGAATTGTAAGAGTGTTAGAGTTAGTGATTAAGGTTGATTTAGGTTTTAACTAGTTGGTAACTTAGTTTGGTACAAGATTTGAACAAGTTTGTTAGGTTTTTAAGGAAAGAGTAAGTTAAAAATCTGCATCTTCACTTATTTGCCAATTTTCTTGCTTTTTCTTGTGCTTGATTTGATCATTTTTGGTGTGCAACGTGTTTAATTTGTGTGTTATTGACTCCTTGTGCTTCATTGAGCACAAGGGTGCCCAATTGTCCAAAAATAATCACCAAACAAGCTCATTACCAAGCTCCTCTTGGCATCAAAAGTGCACAAGTGTGCACTTGTTTGGTTCATCAGAAAACAACCAGGCACGTTTTTCATAGTATTGCGCCGCAAGACCTAAGTATTGCGGCGCAACTGAAGGAGCTGCAGATCTTGGTATTCCCGTTTCACTAGTTGCGGCGCAAGACAAAAACGTTGCGGCGCAACTGGAGGAGTTACTGACCAAAGGTGTTATCGTTTCACTAGTTGCGGCGCAAGGTACAAGTATTGCGACCCCACTAGTTGCGGCGCAACTGAAGGTGCTGCTGATCTTGGTGATCTCGCAACACTAGTTGCGGCGCAAGACACAAGCGTTGCGGCGCAACTAAGTGTTTTAATATTATTTTATTAATTAATTTTCAAAATTTTATTTTTCTTTCTTTTTCATTTTTCCTAGGTTCTTTGTCATTGATTAGGACTATTTCCATTTTTAGATTATTTTTATAACTTTTAGATTTATTTTTATAATTATTTTAAGTTTAATTAGGTTTTAATCATTTTTAATCATTTTTAGGGTTTTAAAAATAGTTTTAATAGGTTTAATTTTTAGAAAATTACTTTTTAGTCTTATAATAATATAAGTTGAGTAATTATTCAATAAAATCATATTTTTGACATTTAAATTAATTAAATTTAATTTTAGGGCTTTAATTAGCATTTAAAATTAATTATTTAATTAATAAAAGGTTTTAAAATATCTTTGTTGGATTTTTGTCTTTATTTATATTATTTTAGACTTGTTTTAGTCTCTTTAATCTTTTTCTTGATTTTGTTTTTGGTTAGCATAATTTTTAAATTTTTGTGGTTTTTCTACGGTTTTACGTTTTCGTCGTAGTTTAATTTTAACGTATCCGTCTTTTCTTCTTCTCACCCCCATTCTTCTTAATATTAATCTCAAATATATACAAGTTAATTCACAACACCATACCTCCTCGAGAACGAACTCACTTTTAGGGTCATTCACACACGGTTTTCCTAAATCGTCGTGCACGCTTACCCTATTTACGTTCTTTTTCCTAAAAGACGTATTTCTACTACAATCATGCACAAGATCTTGTGAAGTCGTGTGACTCATGCCAACGACAAGGAAAAACCTCACAAAAAGATGAAATGCCACAAAATATCATCCAAGTGTGTGAGATCTTTGAAGTTTGGGGCATAGACTTTATGGGGCCGTTCCCATCATCTCGTGGTAATAAGTACATCCTTGTCGCGGTTGACTACCTATCTAAGTGGGTGGAAGCTAAGGCTTTGCCCACCAATGATGCTCGTGTGGTAGTCAAGTTTTTGAAAAGCTTGTTTTCTCGGTTTGGAACCCCTCGTGCGATCATAAGCGATCGTGGAACCCATTTTTGTAACGACCAATTCGAAAGGGTCCTAAGGAAATATGGGGTTACACATCGGCTTTCTACGGCTTATCACCCACAAACGAGTGGGCAAGTCGAGTTTCAAACCGAGCATTGAAAAGGATCTTGGAGAGATCCGTTGGGGAAAACCGACAATCTTGGTTGGGTAAGTTGGACGATGCTTTATGGGCCATTAGGACCGCTCATAAGACGCCCATTGGGTGCACTCCTTATAAGCTTGTGTATGGGAAGAATTATCATTTGACAATCAAATTGGAACACATGGCTTATTGGGCCCTAAAGCATTGTAATGATGACATGGAGACCGCGGGAAAACACCAGAAAATGAAATTAAATGAATTGGATGAATTAAGGGATATTGCTTATGAAATTCATTGATTTACAAAGAAAAAACTAAAAAGTTGCATGATTCTAAAATTAAAAACCGGGGTTTTAACATTGGGGATCAAGTTTTGCTTTTTAATTCTCGATTGAAAATCTTTTCCGGTAAGTTGAAATCCCGTTGGTCCGGTCCATTCACCGTGACTCAAGTCTTTCCATATGGGACCATCGAGTTAGCTCAAAATGATGGCCCAAATTTCAAGGTGAATGGACATAGGTTGAAGCACTACTTTGGCGGGGAAGTTCCATCCTTGAACTACCTCGACCAAATCACCTTCCCCAATGATAATTAGTATTGAGGGGATCGAGTCTAGCTCATTACTCGGTAATAAAAAACGAGGTGCCTCGTGGGGGAGTCCCATGCTTATCCTATGTACATATTATCGCTTTCTAATGTAGTAACGTGTGGGGATTTGTGCCCTTCCAACCTTTGTTCCGTGGTTGTTTGTGAATTGTGGATTTTAGATGATCATGATCTTCACGATTGGAGCCTCTCGTGTTCATTTTATGGGAGCACTCGATCGTTTGCTTTGAAGACTTTCTCAATATCCATGATATATCCTTTGATGTTCTAACCTTAGGTTTTTAGCACACTTCATAAACGGCTTTAAATTTAACGGTTACACACTTTCCATGCTAGATTAGGCATTCGACTACGTCTCTAGTATGGGGGTGTTTGTACCCCTAGACTTGAAACATTGAGGACAATGTTTAACTTTAGTATGGGGGGGGGGGGGGTGAATAGATGCTTGCCTTGCCATACCTTCACGCTTTCCAAAGTTTATCTTTTTGTTTATCGTTTTTGTTGCAAAATAAGGCTAAAACTGGCCAAGTTTTAAATTTTTTCTCATGATTTATAAGTGTTTGAAGACACGAATGTAGGTTTTCTGATGGCGAGAATAAGAGTAATTTTTGACTCGACCGTGCGTGTTGAGCACTTAGCTTCGATTCCTTAACTTCACATTAGGCTAAGTCTCTTAAATGAGGACGAGAAATGATAGGGTTAATTATAAGTTACTATGCTAAACGTAGAGTACTCGTATTCTTTCAAAAACTCATGTGTCCTCGTTGTTTGCTTATTCTCCCTTCGCATGTAAATATTTTTTCCTTAATAAATATTGACTTAGCGGTTTAGTTGGGATTGTTGGGTTTCTAGTCTTTTCTAGTAGCTTCCGTGTAATTAAATTGGGAAGACATTAAGGTATCGCCAGCGTCACGGTTTTGAAGTATTGGCACCCGAATAATCAAAAGCTTCACCCAATAATAAGATTTCAAGTGCTACCTAAATCAAGCAAACAATTTGAAGCCCCACAAGGCCGAAAAATCTATGCAAAATTGAAAGTGAATCAAGCCTTAATCTTTGAAGCTTTAAAGATCCAAAATTCGCCTTAGCGTGAGGATATACGTCTTTGGCTAATAAAACTACCGATGAGGTGGATAATAAAAGGCAAGGCAAGACCGAATTCATAATAAAAGCTTCATGGCGGAGTTGAATAAAAGATGGAGGTAAACCAAAGATAATAAGACCCTTCCGTTAGGGGGCGTATAAAAGTCTTGGTAATAAGTCTCATGTTCAAAACCGTTATAAAACTGTGTTTATCGATCCTTCTTGTTGACTTAATTTTTTGACATCGTTGTCTATTAGGAGGGGTTATTGATTTGATGGTCTTGGTTACACCGTTAGGACTCTATTTTTAGACCTAAATCTCTATTATCGCATAAGTCAAACAATGTATCCTCGTGAAACATTCAAGACAAAATAAAATATAAGAGATACAACTTAGGAAATTGGGAGGATAAGTACGTGATTAGGGCATATGAGTAGTGTTTGCATTACTAACTTATAATGACAATGATCTCGTTGCACGCTTGGCATGGAATTAGGGTGAAAATCGAGGACGATGAAATTATTTCTAACGAAGCATTCACATGTTCTTATTCTATGAACCTAAACGTCCCATTTTGCGATGAAAATCATACATTATGTCTAAAACGTAAGTAGTAGTAATAGTAGTAGTGTAGCTAGTTTATCATTCAACAATGTGAATAAAAATGAATTTTGGAGGTGCTACGATACTTTATTCTAGCATTGCGTGAGGGCACGACAATGGTTTAGTATGGGGGAGTGATGAGACTGCTTTTATACATAGTCTCATCGTCCAAAAAGGGCTTATAATGCATTAAATATCATTAAAATACCCATATATATGCTTGTGTTTGTTGCTTGTGTATTTTTGGTACGGATATTGAGAAAATGACAAAAGATCACAAGAATCATGCAAAAACGAACACGGGAAACGAAGCCGCACAATGAACCAAGCCCTAATGAAGAATTGTCCCAAGAAAACCCTTGAAGATTTGAAGAATTATGAAGAAGGGTCCTCCAATATGGAAGAATTGACACTTTATACCCTTGTATCTTCATAATTACAAGATTGGTCCCTAAAGTTTGTCAAAATTGCAAAAAGGGCCCTTGACTTTGAAGAATTGGCAATTTTAGCCCCTCAACAAAGCTAAAATGTCAATATTTATCCTCCTCAAAGTCAAACATACCAAGAAGGACTCCAAGTTACAAGAATTACAAATTTGGTCCTTTGAAAATCTCAAAATTACCAAAAGGACCCTTGACTTTGAAGACTTGGCAAAAATGGTCCCTCATCAAACATGATTTGGCAATTTCAGTCCTCTAAAATGCCAATCATACAAGTTTAGACCATTATCCTTGAAGAAAATACTAAATCAGTCCTTCAAAAATCACAAATTGGCAAGAATTACCCCTAAAATCATTTTACGAAACTTTTTGGGGCAAAAGTGTGAAAAAGGAAAAGTTGTTATGAAGGATTTAAGCGTTGACATGTTTTTAAACTGAAATGACAAAGAGAAGAGAGTAAAGGGGTGTAACCTGGCAGACACAATTCTTACCTAGACCAGTGAGGGGGTGACACGTGCCCCACTCACTCCACCCAACCAATCACAACTCACCCTTTGGCCATGTCACTACTCCACTCAGCTGAATTAAATAATTAGCTAAACCTTGGCGCCATTAACACTTATTTAAATCCTAATTAACCCAAAACAAGATCAAAACCTGTGTTCATCAGCCAAGAACATAAATTGGGGATTTTTGAATACCGATGTGCAATCAAGTGTTCCAAAACCAGCCATATCACCCTATGTTCCTCCATTCCGAAAACCCACTTTTGCTAAACACAACATTGTGAATGCTCCTTGCACTACTCCTAAGAGTGTTCGCAAGCATGTGATTCTTACGCCCACAAAGGAATCTAAAGGTTCAAATGACGTTGTTCAAATCAACAATCTAGGGGATGGTGAGCCAACAGGGAACATTCAGAAAGTAAACCATGTGTATTCAAAACCTAGTAAACCAACAACCGCTAGAGTTCAACACACTCCTAATAGTAATCAACCAAAACCTAGGACTCCTTTTCAGCATCCTAGGAATTGGCAACCATCAATGAGTAGTCGTGTATCGAACAAGGTGCCTGAACTGTCAGTAAAACCTAGGTACACAAGAACTTTTGAGAATCCAAAACTCCCTGTATGCCCCACGTGCAAAAAGGGTATTCACAATGCTAACCATGCTAATTGCATTATGCAATACCTCTATGAGGTAAACTCTCGTGCCTTCACACATAGAAAGAATGCAAAATCCCATAAGACAACAAGGAGATTCACACCCGTCACAAAGAACAGCAATGACAAGAAATATTCAAGGTGGATCAATGCAAGAACTAGTTTCTCTCCAAAGAAGTCTTCCGTGCAAGAGAACACTACTCTTAGATCTAGTCTTTAGTGGAAACCAACGGGTAGGATCTTCAAGGAAGTTGGTCTTAAGTGGATTCCCATCGAGAAGAGTGATGACACCTGCTCCAACACTAATGCGAGTGTTCTGAATGTAGAAAATGCATTTGTTACTCCTAACACTAGTATTTATGCAAACTCTTCTTCTGTCATTGCAGGTACAACAACGGATTCTGAATCCAATTCTTCAAAGGGTTCCAATACTGTACATTCGATATCACCTTTTTCTGCTATACAAAAGTCTATTTTTGATTATTTTTGAAAAACTTGAAAAATCCAAAAATACAATAAAATGTATATATCTATATAAAAACAAAATACAAAATTAAAAAATCTTTCAAAAATACCAAAAATATTCTTCTCGACATGTCTTTCAGTTTCGATAATATGTACGCGCCTAGAAATGTCGCTCAATAAAGACACGGGTGTGTACATAAAGCTCGAATGAAAGTTCAGATGTTTTCAAAACATGTCATTTCCTTTTTCTTTAGATGATTTGCAATTACTTCAGATTGTGACTCGTGCCTCAAAGAAAGGAAAGTTGATCACGGATGATAACTTATCCTTAACAACGAGAAAATACAATTTTCTCGGTCATGAGCTCTCATTAAAACATTCCAAGGTTTTAAGCTCATGTAAACGACTTACAGTTAAATGTCAGACTGTAACTCGAAAATCAAATAAAGGAGAGTGTATCTTTAAAGATAACTTATCCTAATAACGGGTAGAGCAATCTATCACGGGTTGGGCTTATCACAAAACATTCAAAGTTTGGAGCTCAACACAATGGCTTATAGTCATATATCAGACTATAACCCGGTCCCCAAAGAAAGGAAAGTCTATGACTTATCCTCAACAACGGGAAATTAATTTTTCTCGGTCATGGGCTTATGTTAAACCATTCAAAGTTTTAAGCTCATGAACTCAAGGAAAATGTTCACTTATGTACATTTTTCCTCAACAACAGGAAATTCAGTTTTCTCGGGTCTGAGCACAATTTTTCAAGGTCTTTCAAAACTGTGTGCTCATATACTCTCCTATTTTAATTAGAATTTCTTTTCGAGGGGGAGTACAAACTTTCATGCAACATTATTCTCTCCTTGTTCCATCACTAGTTTCACAAAAATTTCAATCACATGCAATTTTTGAGGGGGAGAATAGTGATTAATATGTGATCAAAATGTTTTATGTTGGATAAGATCTTTGAGATAAGTGCTTTCTCGTCCTAACATGTGCAAAATGTTCACTTAAATTATTTCGCATTTTGATGCACATGTGTAGGGGAGCGATTTTTGGTGATTTAGAAAGTTTTTCTGGTTACGATATCTATACCTTCAACACAATTATTCACGACGATATTGGTGTCAAAAGGTGGTTAGGTATTCGTCCTATGATCCAACCAGAACCGGAGGGATCTTCCCAGGGACAATCCATTAGAACTTAGAACTCCTTAGGAAAGATGGAGTAGTTGAGTGTACGAGAATAATGCCGACTAATGACTTAAGCTAGCACTGGAACAATCACAACAAGGTGCTAGTTATGACGTCTTGGTAAGCATTAAAGGGGTTGAAGAATGAAAAAGAAATGTAAGGATAAAGGGTGTAAAGAAAATAGCCCTCCATACTACTTAGGCAGAAACCGGGTCAATACATCCACTATCAGAATCACGTT
Organism: Glebionis coronaria; assembly: GCA_025667525.1. Lineage (NCBI taxonomy): Eukaryota > Viridiplantae > Streptophyta > Magnoliopsida > Asterales > Asteraceae > Glebionis > Glebionis coronaria. The sequence continues at coordinate 330,073,710 of CM046877.1, forward strand.
TGTAGAAACTAGAAGGGGGGGGGGGGGTTGAATAGTTCCTTATATTCACTTGTTAAAAGATGGTTTTCAAAAAATCCTTTTTCAAAAACTTAGGCTTGAGGAAACATGTGAAATCTTCTTATGCACAATATGAACAATGATAGTGTAACTAAACTAATACTAACTAATGTATATGCACAAAGAATAAAGAATGTAAAGAGTTAAGGGTAAAGAAAGATCAAACCATACACCAAGGATTTATAGTGGTTCGGCAACAAAACTCACTCCTCGTTCCTACTCTACTCCTCGAGTACTCCTTACTCGAGAGTTCACTACACAACAAGCTCCTTATGGTGGAGAAAACCGTACACGTTGCTTAACCAACTTCCGACTCTAAGCTAAAAGTCGAGCCCTAATCATAGCTAGGACCAATCTACACAACTATACTTAGTACATACACAACTTCCAAATAGACACAACTACTTGGATCTTCACAACTATGACACAACAACAAATGTATAAGATTTGATCTTCAAAGGATCTTTGGTGGTGCACTCAACACTTCACAAGGATATTGTTCTTCTCTTTGCACTTGGAGAGAAAGGGATGGATGGGGTAGATTCACTTCTAAACAAGTAGTAATCAATCAAATGATCAAGGATTTGAGTGATTTAAGAAGTATGTTTGAATCTGGAAATATATGTGCAAAAGAGGTGAAGAGAAAATCTGAGAATGATCCACTATTTATAGGACAAAGGGCCAACGACTATACCTGCCCGCGTTTCCTTATCTCAGCCGGCGGTTCCTTATCGATAAGGAACCGCATAGGCACTAGGGAACCGCCGGAGTAGACTCCGCTCCCTTTTTGTCCTTTAGTGGTGGAGGTCTTATCTAATTATAAAATATCCTGAAAGAATATTCCAAATCAAGAAAAATATGCCATTTTCAAATTTTCAAATATTTATTTTAATAAAACATTTTCTTAAAAAGAAAGTTTAATAAAAAAACTTGTCACACTTAATAAAAAGTGAGTTTTAAGAAAAGATTAAATCACTTGATCACTTGATTAAGGTTAGTACTTGTTTATTCATACCTTAAGTGAAAATGGGTAAAATGAAAAATACTTGAACTCAAGAATTCGTTTTTCGTTGTTTTCGTAAATGCTTGTTTTTACATATTGTCGTAATCAAAACTAAGCGAGACCGAAAAATGCAAGTAACGTTTTTAGGCATTATTGCATTAACAATCTTCCCCTTTTTGATTCCGACAATACATAAACTCAATCACACAAAAACAAGATTTTCGAAGACGAGTTTATTCATTTCTCCCCTTTGTCGAAGCAAAAAGGTTGCACAAGTCGGTGTTGAAGAGACGGACTTTGCAAAGACTCCCCCTTGGTGCTTACTCCCCCTTGCTTGGGGCACCGAGGAATCGAGATATGGTACAAGCTACATAAAGGGTTAGTTGAAAAAAAGAGACAACCAACAAGAGATAGCTATAGGTCACAAAAAAAGAGAAGTAAACACAAAGACTAAGATCCAAGTGAAGTCATGTAAAAAAAAATCATACAAAGATGTATGTAAAAGCAAACAAGCGAAAAGCATAAATCTAATCCTAGTTAATCTAGAATTCTAAGATTTGCTTGAATTAGGTGTCTTGTGGATAAGCAACCAATGCTTATATGAAAGACAAGGTAGTGGCGGAAGGTGGTGGTGATGGCTTGGTGGAGATCTCATAATCAAAGTGAAGAGGAGGCTTGATTAAGAGACTCTTGATGTAACTCAACTCCTCATAGATGTGTGCCATAGCAAGATGTTGATATTGACAACAATGACAATATGTCCCATGGTGTATGACATTATCATGAGAAGGAGGAAGAACACTAAAGGGTGGTGGTGGAAGAAAAGATGTTCCACAATCAACATTCTTGGTAGGAGAAATGTGATTAAGAGTGTTCTTGGGTGAATTTGGATTGAAAGTGTTCTTGGGTGAGTTGGGATTGAAAGCAATTGTGGAAAATGGAGGAGAATCAAGGCTTTCATTAGGAGAATAAGACATTTTGGGATGTGAAGTATGGAAAAATGCTTATGGTTAAATAGGGAAGGCTCAAGGTATTTTTAGGGTGGTCAAAGGGTTGAAACAAAGATTCCCAAAAGTGTTGGAACAAATTTGGAGTTTCAGAAATACCCGAAAAAGGAAGCACTGTACGCGGTTCCTTATCACTTCTGGCGGTTCCTTATCGCTAAGGGACCACGGTTCATATATGGAACCGCCTACGGAGGCTGTGTTTTGGTGGTGAAGGATGATTTTTCAATTCAGCAAATCTTATTTTTCTAGTCTAACTAATCATAGGGATATGCTTAAAAGCAAAGATAGACAAAGAAAACACATACGAACTCACCAAATAGAGATTTGACCAAAATACATGGATTTTAAAATAAAAATCGATGTAGGAGGTGTGTAAGACAAGACCTTAAGTCACGACACAATGATCCTCCATGATTCTATCTTGTTCTTGCTATGTTTGAGAGAGTCATACATATGAATTATGTAAGCTCAAGATTAATAGCAAGAATCTATGAAAAACGTTTTTAGATTGAATTAACAATGTTAAAACATTTCTCGACCATTTTCGAAAGAGACTTTGAGAATTTTGAAAAGGAGAAGAGAAGATTTTCAAGAAGAGTTTAGGAGACTCAATGACTCAAAGTGATAAAAGACTCAAAAGAAAATAAGAGAATCAGTAAAAGGAAAGCAATTAAGGAATATGTTCCATTAAACCTAGACCTAGACGCAAGTAATTAAAAGGTTCGATCTTAAGTGGCTTAGTGAAAATGTCGGCTAAGTTATCCTCGGAGGGTACCTTCTCAATCGAAATGTTCCCCTTTTGAACATTATCCCTAAGGAAATGGTGGCGAATTTCTATGTGCTTGGTTCGCGAATGGTGCACGAGATTCTTGCTAAGGTCTATAGCACCTTTATTGTCGCACATGATGGGAACATCATCAAGAGAAATCCCGTAATCAACAAGCACTTGCTTCATCCATAGAGCTTGTTGGCATGATTTCCGGTACTCACATACTCGGCTTCCGTGGTGGATATCGCAAGAGCGGTTTGTTTCTTGGAGAACCAAGAAGTTAAACAACAACCCTTGAAGGTACAAACTCCACTAGTGATTTTCTGGTCCACATAGTCTCCCGCATGATCCGAGTCCACGTAGAAAATGGTTTCTATGCCGGTCCCTTTAGGATACCATAATCCTAAATGTATAGTACCCTTAATGTACCGGAAGATACGCTTAACCGCTTCAAGGTGAGAGGTTTTGGGAGCCTCTTGGAAGCGAGCACAAAGGCAAACACTAAACATGATATCCGGTCGACTTGCCGTTAGGTACAAAAAACTACCAATCATACCTCTATATTTGGTGTTGTCTACCGACTCACAATCATCATCTACGGTGAGTTTAGTATCCGAGGCCATTGGGGTCTTCATTGGTCTAGATTCTTCTAATCCAAATTTCTTTAGCATTTCTTCAGCATACTTAGATTGACTAAAGAAAATAACATCATCCATTTGTTTAATTTGGAGTACTAAAAAGAAGTTAAGTTCTCCCATCATACTCATTTCAACCTCATCATGCATGATTTTGGCAAAGTCATCACACAATTCTTGATAAGTTGAGCCAAATATAATGTCATCAACATATATTTGCACGATTATGAGGTGAGAACCTTTCTTCTTTGTAAAGAGCGTGTTGTCTACCATCCCCATGGTATACTCATGTTTAACAAGAAACGCTTTAAGTCTATCATACCAAGATTTGGGTGCTTGTTTAAGACCATAAAGTGCCTTCTTAAGCTTGTAAACATGATCCGGTTTCTCAAAATCAATGAAGCCGGGAGGTTGAGCCACATATACATCCTTATTGATCAAACCGTTAAGAAATGCACTCTTTACATCCATTTGTTGAAGCTTAAAGTCTAAGGCACAAGCGTAGGCTAAAAGGATTCTAATAGATTCTAATCTTGCTACCGGTGCATATGTCTCATCATAATCAATCCCTTCTTGTTGATTATAGCCTTGATCTACAAGTCTAGCCTTGTTACGAGACACAACACCATTCTCATCTAACTTATTCCTATAGACCCATTTGGTTCCTATAATGGTAGAACCTCTAGGTGGAGGAACAAGTTCCCCAACATCATTAGCAACGAAATGATTCAATTCTTCTTGCATCGCAATGACCCAACTCTCATCCGTCAAAGCTTCTTTAACATTCTTTGGTTCGATCAATGAGACGAAACAAAAGAAGTTGCTTTGGTTTTGGACTTGAGATCTTAGGGTCCTTTGATTTAAGTCACCAATGATATTATTGAGAGTATGATCCTTAGACTCCTTAATGTTTACTTACTTTTCAACACTAAGGTCTTTAACTCCTATTTTTCTAACTTCTTTGGCTTTAACTACTTCTATTTCATCCAAGTCATCATCAACCAATGGAGGTGTCTTGGGTAAAGGAGGGGTTTCATCAAAAGTCACGTTAAGTGATTCTTCATTTACGCCCGAGGTTCTATTGAGGACTATGTAGGATTTGCTAGTTTGGGAATAACCTAAAAGGATACCTTCGTAAGACTTTGGGTCGAACTTGGTAAGGTAGTCTTTGGTGTTGAGGATAAAGCACTTGCTTCCAAACACCCTAAAGTATTCCACTGAGGGTTTCTTACCTTTAAGAATCTCATAGGGGATCTTTCCTAGGAAAGGTCGAATAAGAATTCGGTTGAGAATATAAGTCGATGTGTCCACGGCATTGCACCAAAACTTTTGAGGCAAAGATTGCTCGTTTATCATCGTCCTACTCATCTCTTGGATGGTCCTATTCTTCCTTTCAACTACCCCATTTTATTATGGAGTGCGAGGAGCCGAGAAGTTATGGGTAATACCATGAGCTTCACAAAAGGCACCAAATTGCACTTCATTATCAAATTCCCTACCATGATCCGTCCTAATAGAGACAATTAGACATCCTAGTTGATTTTGAATTCTTCGACTAAATATTTCGAAATGATCGAAAGCTTCATTCTTAGATGCCAAAAATCTAGTCCAAGTGAATCTAGAATAGTCGTCAACTATAACTAGGGTATAAAGGTTACCTCCATAACTCCATATGGCGGAAGGTCCAAAGAGATCCATATGTAGGAGCTCTAAGCACCGAGAGGTTGAAACCAAATTCTTGGCTTTGTGACTTGAGTGAACTTGCTTTCCAACTTTGCAAGCATCACAAAAGTGACTATCAAACTTCATCTTGGGGAGGTGTCTTACCAACTCCTTAGAGACTAAAGATTGAATTAAACGCATGTTAGCGTGACCTAATCTCCTATGCCAAAGAGTAGAACTATCATCTATAGTCGCAAGACATATGTTGTCTTTTGACTTCTTATTGACCTTCATGACATAAAGCCCATGCTTTCTAACACCTTTTCCAATGACCTTTCCATCTTTTACGATTTCACTTTCATGTTCCGAAAAGATGACCTTACACTTATTGTCACAAATTTGACCTATACTTAAAAGGTTAAACCCTAAATTATCTACGTGCTCAAAATTTTCAATGGTCATGGAGTCAAGAGAAACCGTACCTTTGCCAATGATATTACCACGTAGACTACTAGCGAATGTGACGTTACCTCCATCATATGCTTTGTAGTGCGAGAACAAACTTCGATTACCCGTCATGTGTTTAGAACAACCACTATCCTTAATCCACTCGTCGGGTTCCAAATCAATTCCCAAGCATATCTAGGTAACAACACACAAGATCACACATTTGGTCCCCAATATCTCATGTGTCCAAAATTGTTAGTTCCAAACATCCCTTGCATTTGGTTGGGATGCATGAATGGAGGAGGGGTTCCCCATGGGGAATAAAATGGAGGAGGATAATAATTCATATAACCATTTTTTTGTTTATTATTTCTCCTAGGTGTATTTAATCTTGGTTTAGAGTTGTGGTCATTCCTTCTAGGTGTTAGAGTTTTACTTCTAGGTCGTGATTTGTTTTGACTATCTATTCTAGGTGTTGTCGTTCTACTTATAGGCCTAGACTCAGTCTATACTCTTGGTAGAGTAGTGGATGGTCTTGATAAACTTCTATTTCCCATTAGAGGTTTACTCAAGGGCTTATAGAACTTATCAACGGCATTGTCGTCAAGTATGGATAATTTGACCTTGTTAACAATAAGATGCTTTGGTTGTTCACCTAAATTTGACTTTTCAGAAAGTTCAGGATTTTCAGCAAAACCTCTTTCTGGCCGCGGTTCCTTATCTAGGGCGGCGGTTCCATAGTGATAAAGAACCGCCCCATACAATCTGGGACCGTGTACAAGAGACGATCTTTCTGAAAATCTGACTTGTTTAGGTTCACTAGTTGATGCTCATTTGAATTAAAACCTACACCAAGTCTTTCCTTAGAATGAATTTGTTTGTTTAACATATCATCAAGAGCACTAGTACCTTTCATGAACTTTTCCAATTTAATGGAGGTGCTCTTGAGATCTTCATTCTCTAATCTAAGTTTCTCACAACTTAAGCAACCTAAATCAACTTCTTTATTTTTCTCAAGCTTGGCTAATTTCTCCCTAAGTTCATTGATCTCATTTTCAAGCTTAGTTTTAGTTGATTTTAAGGTTTTGTTCTTTTCTATGAATTTAAGGCTAAGTTTGTGTAAATTATCATATTGGCCTTCTAATTCAATATCATCTAAGGTGGAGCTATCATTGCTATAACATTCGGTTTTAGAATGTACCTCTTTAGAAGTATGAGCCATAAGACATTTCTCCTCTTTGGGGTTGTGTAGGATATGTAAATCTTGCTTATGTTTATGAGAGACAAAGAGATAGAAAGATGGTGGATTACACACAATTCTGGAGAGAGAAAACAAAGAGAAGTATGTGAAAATATGAATAACCACACACCCTCTCCATCTAAGGAGAGGGTTTATATACCCAAGCCTTGTAATGGGCTTGGGCTTACATGTTTGGGCCGGCCTACACATGTTGTAGGCTAGGCTTGGGCTTGTTTGTTAAATAACGATGTCTAGACTACGAGCTACTACTTAGTATATTGTCAGAGTGACCGAATATTCCTAAATACGTAAAAACGTATTTCCACCAATCTCCCTCTAAGGGAGGTCACTCCAAACAAGGGCGTTACCCGAGTTACAATAATGAAATAAACCTAGCATACTATGCTTGTCTTGAGCTCGTAGTCTTCGTCTTTCTTTTCTTTTTCTTTTCTGGTGAACATGCTGATGTGATCTTTGATATCAGTCTTGAGCATTAATCTCTTGCCTTGATCTCGTGCATCCATCACTTGTGATCTTCGCCTCTTCGTGACCTCACGTCCCACATACTTATACCTTTGTAATTCTCGAAAGCTTTAGAGTTCGATACAGCGGAAGACTTAACTTTTAGGCTTTCTTAAATTAGATGAGGTATTAAGTGCATAAAGTATAAGCATGCGGGGACGACTTCTTCTTGGATCCCGCAATGCCACCGTCTTTAAATGCCGCAACATAAGTAGACACGAACGAAATGGCTTTGAATATTTCATTCTAATTCGGTAGCATTTTACCTCCGGCCGGTGAAGACCGTTGGACGATATAAAATATCGTACTTGTGGCAGGTAGACTTAATAAAAAATCTCCTTGACAAGATTTCGCAGGTAAACCCGTTCTCCTTACTCGACCGTCCAAAGCTGACTGCGAACGTAAAGAGTGAATCATTTGGATAAAATTATCCACATGATTGAAGCCGTCAATTCTGGTTCCTGGAACAAGTTTGATTCATTAAAGAATCGCACCATCGTTGCTTTCCAGCTGTCACGAGCTTGATTCGTATAGAATCTTGCAAGTTACCTACCAAGTGCTGTTTGAGGTTAACACTAGAAGGATTTCCACTCATCACTGTGAACACTGAGGTATCACTCTGAGTGTTCTGGAAAGATCAATAAGATATTGCGTAGAGGCCTGGAACGTGTTTAAATTCAGTTAAGAATTAAACCACTGTTGCTTTCCAGTTATCACAAGTTTGATTCATAAAGAATCGCACAAGTCACCTACCATGAGCTTTTTGATATTCGCTCAAGAAGGATTTCCATCTTCATTGTAAATACTTTCGTATTACTCGGATGTTCAAGCAAGATCATGAAGATTTTGCGTAGGACTCTTAAAATCTTTCTTACTTTTCACAGTGCATGAAGAAGTAAGGAATTATGAAAGTGTGTCCTAATGAGATATTTGATGATCTCAAATGGCTCTAGACTCGATCGTGCATTTTGGATTTTAGTGATCGGAGGCTGGAGAGGAGTGCCACCATTTCAATACCAATTTATTCGGAGTGAATAAATCGATAGATACCGTGTTGTCTCCGTGTGATTAAAAAAATATCTTTTAAGAGATATCTGAGTTAGCTGGGATGGGTTGTGCCTTGCATCACTGGGTCCATGATGTCTGTCCTCAATATCAAGAATCATTAAACAATGATCTTAATAACATATGTATTGACCCGGTTTCTGCCTAAGTTGTAAGGAGGGCTTCTTTCTTTACACCCTTTATCATTACAATTCTTTTTCATTCTTCAACCCCTTCAATGCTTACCAATACGTCATAACTAGCACCTTGTTGTGATTGTTCCAGTGCTAACTTAAGTACTTGGTCGGCATTCAGCTACGTTCACAATCTTTCTCCATCTTTCCTAAGGACTACTATTTCTAGCTATGGAATGTCCTTGGGAAGATTCCTCCGGTTCTGGAAGAATCATAGGACTTAACCTATCTTACCATCCTTATGTCACCACAATCTTCATCGTCGTGAAATAAATGGGTTTTTGGGTAAGTATATGTCACCATGAAAATCCATTTTGATATAGCAAATCCATTTTTCTCCCCCTTAACATATGCCACGATATTCGAAAACATTTCACACATGTCGGGATGAGCCAGCACATTAAGTCAAACCATTTGTGATAATATCTCATATTAAATCACATTTTCTCCCCCATATTAAAAATATTAACCCAATCGATGTTTTTAATATCAATTTATTTAATGTAGTTTTAACAAAGATTTTGGGAAGAAAAATGTGAGTCCATTTTATATTCATGATACCAACTGTGTGAGATATGATATCGATTTGTAACAAGATCACATATTCACCATATTAAAAAGAATTGACAAGGTTGGACCTAACTGATGAGAACATCATATGATAAGATCAAATGGTTCTTGGCAGCATATGTTGGTCACCTCGTCATGTTTGAAGTCATCTCTTGACACCACGTGTACGATTGGTATTCTTGTCTTGACACCAATTAGTGAGCTTGGCACGTTCGGCATCGAAGATTCTGAATGCTTGACAATTGCTCCCCCTCAATTGTTGACCCGTGTTCTATTGAAAGAGCTGTAGTCGTCGTTTGAGTAGTCGCATCGTCGAGTATGTAGATACCAATTGTAAATTGCTATGGTTGTAGAGATGATAGCTTCATAAAAACAAGACTTCTCTTGTTTTAACAAATAAATGCACTGAAACGTACATATATTTGTGTTAGACCAAGTTTTAAAGTAAACTTGATCCCTTACAAGGTTTTAAAGTAAACCTTACCCGAGAAAATTAATTCCCGTTGAGAGCCAAAGCTTTCATAAGAAATACTTGACTTTAATATGAAAACCGGGTTGCAGTCAGAAATAACTACAAGCCATATAGGCATGTTTTATGAAATATTTACAACTTTTGTACGAACTCTATTTATGTCGCCGTGTCGATATTAATCAACATTTCTAAGGGCGTAAATATTATCGTACCAAAAGACATGCCTTTTAGAAATAAAGTAAAAATATTTTTGGATTTTTTACTGAATTTTTCAATTTTTATGGTTTTATATTTTTCTATTTTGCTTTTGTGGATAAAAATATAAACAATATATACAGATGATCACCAAGGATACGGAGAATAGTTTTACCACCACTATTCTTTCGCTTCATCTGCCAGTTCCTTTAGAGTCTCAGGCGAGAAAGTTCTCATTCCTAGCTTGTCGGCCAAAAATTCAATTCGAGCGCGATCTAAAGCCTTCGTGAAAATATCCGCCAATTCATACTCATATCGGACAAAGTAAAGCTCGATTACTCCATTTTCCACTTGCTCCTTGATGAAGTGGTAGAGAATGTCAATATGCTTCGACCGGGAGAATTGAACATTGTTGCAGCATAAGGCAATTGCACTCTTGTTGTCGCAGTACATTGGAATTTTATTGAAACCTAGACCATAGTCGGTTAATTGCAATCTCATCCAAAGAATTTGAGCACAACAACCAGACATAGCTATGTATTCTGCTTCCGTACTTGAAATTGCAGCGCTTTTCTTCCTTTTCGATGCCCAACTGATTAGTCGATCTCCTAGTAGTTGCAAAGTTCCACTCGTGCTACGCCTTGTATCTTGACAACCCGCATGATCCGCATCTGCATATGCCATTAGTGCAATAGAAGAGTCCTTCGAATACCAAAGTCCCCGATTAATGGTTCCTTTAAGATATCAAAAGATCCGTTTAACAGTAGCTAAGTGTAACTCAGTAGGCCTAGTTCGATACCGAGCACACATACATATAGCAAATTGAAGATCAGGTCGACTAGCTGTGATATATAGAAGAGTACCGATCATTCCACGGTAAAGTGTCAGATCAACAGCAACTCCATGTAGATATGCATCAAGCTTAGTTCGTTCCACCATTGGAGTATCCACGGGGTCGCAAGATTCCATCTTATACTTCTTTAGTGGTTCAAGGGCATACTTGGATTGATTGATAAAGATGCCTGTGGGACTCTGAGATATCTGAAGACCTAAGAAGAATGATACCTTGCCCATCATTGACATCTTAAACTTGGAAGACATGAGTGTCCCAAACGCATCCGATAAGGTTTGGGTCGAGGCTGCAAATATAATATCATCAACATATATTTGTACCATAATTATATCTTTACCTCGTTTCTGAATAAACAGCGTGGGATCCACCTTGCCTTTAGCGAAGCCTTGCGTAATGAGGAATTGTGACAAAAGATCATACCATGCGCGAGGAGCTTGCTTCAACCCATAGAGAGCCTTCTTAAGCTTGTACACATGATTAGGATAATTAGGATTCACAAAACCATCCGGTTGTTGAACATAGACCTCTTTCTTGAGTTCACCATTAAGAAATGCCGTCTTCACATCCATCTGATAGACGATCATATTCATATGGGCTGCATAAGCGAAGAATAGTCGAATAGCTTCCAAACGGGCAACAGGTGCAAAGGATTCCATAAAGTCGATGCCCAATAATTGCTTGTATCCATGAGCTACTAGTCGAGCTTTGATCTTCAATATTCCGCCTAACTCATCGAGTTTCACCTTGTAAACCCATTTCAAAGTGAGTAACTGCACTTGATCCGGGCATGGGACAAGTTCCCATACTTCAAGACGTATAAATTCATTAAGTTCTTCTTGGATAGCTTCTATCCAACATGATTGAGTAAAAGCTTGTTGCCATGTCTTAGGTTCAACTTCAGTGAGAAAAGCATCAAAGTGACAAAACATTGCACTTTCTTGTAACTGACTTCGTGTGGATACCAGACGATTAGGGTCACCAATAATAGAATCTATAGGATGATCCTTTGTCCACTTGTTGTCATGTTCACGAATCCGTGGATTGGAGTAAACTGTAGAAGGAGCTTCTTCTGAGGTGGACGACCCGGCTTGATTAGGGTCGGGAATTGGTACACCAAAGAATGGAAGTTCACGCATTTGAGCGAATTCCAAATCGTGATCATCATCATCCTCTTCATCATCAATAGGCATGACATGGGTAGTTGAAACAGGTGTTGGTTGAGAATTACTTGTTGATGGTATATCTAGACCAATTGTAGGTGCAGACGTATCTGATTGTGCTTCGGTTGCTGGAGAGACAACTTCGGTTACCGGAGCTATTACCTCAGGTTTTGGAGCAACAATACTTGGAGGTGTAAAGAATTCATCAAAGAACGGTTGAAACAACGTATCCCATTCCTTCCTAGTAGGTGGTGTAAATGATGAATAAGTAGGGTTGTTTGGGACAAGACCAGAACTAATATTACTGGGTCCCATTTCATGAAGTGCGGGTTCAGAGCTGCTTTGCTCAGAAGCCATTGCTGTCAGCTCATCAAAATCAACATTCATAGTTTCGAGGATCTTGCGAGAGTTACGGTTGTAGATTCAGTATGCCTTCTTTGCGGGGGCGTAACCAATGAAAATACCAATATCAGCCTTTGGTTGAAGTTTTCCCAAATTGTCACCATCATTATTTGGGTAGCAAAGAGAACCAAATACATGAAGATATGATAAATCTGGTACTTTTCCATGGAGAATCTCATAAGGTGTTTTACCATGGCGTTTACGAATTAGTGACCGGTTTTGGGTGTACACTGCTGTAGATACTGCTTCTGCCCATAAAAACAATGGAGCCTTTGCGTAAATTAACATCGTTCGAGCAGCTTCCATAAGTGTGCGATTTCACCTTTTAACGACACCGTTTTGTTGTGGAGTGCGAGCAACGGATGTTTCATGAGAAATGCCAACTTCTTCATAATAATCACGCAAAATTTGATTCACAAATTCGGTTCCATTATCTGTACGAATGTGTTGGACAGTAGTGTTGAGACGCACTTGAATCATCTTGAGAAATCCGATGATGAATTTAGGTGCCTCATTTTTTGCTTTAAGAAATTTCACCCATGTAAACCGAGAGTAATCATCGACAATGACGAGGATGTACTTTTTGCCACTAAGACTTTCAACACGCATAGGTCCACAAAGATCCATATGCAACAGATAAAGTTTCTCTTGGTTGGTGTCTTCCGTCTTGGGTTTGTATGATTTCTTAGTGCTTTTCCCTATTGTACACGCGGAACACAAATGATCCTTGTGAAATGATAATTTAGGAAGACCACGAACAAGTTCATTTTTTGCCAAGTGATTAATAGCGTCAAAGTTAAGATGAGATAACCGTCGATGCCATAACCATGACTTAGTCTTCGATGCTTTGGAGAGAAGACATACGGGAGAAGCGGCCATCATGTCTTGTAGAGAAAAAGTATACAAATTATTCCCTCGAGTACCTTTCAATAAATCAACCCCTTCTAAATTACGAATGAAGCAGGTATGCTCTCGAAAAGCAACTTCTAGGTTTGCATCACAAAATTGTCCCACAAAAAATAAGTTGTGACCGAGACCTTCCACATAATACACTCTTGAAATAATAACATTCCCAATATGATATTCACCAACCCATTATCCTTGCAATATGATCATTTCCAAATCGAACCGTACCAAGAAACTTGCTGACGAAATTTCTGAGCTGAGAGCGATCTCCGGTCATATGCTTGGAGCAACCAGAGTCCAAATACCAGAGAATAATTTGGACCACCTGTTTTCAATAACAACAGTAGACAATGCATTGGAAACTATTGGTTCCTGAGTATTAGCAGATACAGATAAAATATTATCATAATTGCTAACATTTTTGTGACCCTTAGATTTCCGGCGTTTTCTAATGTGAGTCTTAGCACTAACAGGTTTTACTGTTCCAACTTTCTTAGGTTTTGAATTATTCGCGGTCACTACAGTTGGAGTAGACCTATTTAAAGGGCACTTGGTTCCTACAGTAGTGTCGATGTTCCTAGTTAAAGGACACGCTTGTGTTTTGGTAGCCTTGGTACTCCTAGTTAAATGGCACGCTTTCTTCGCTTTAGTGGGAGTGATCCTAGTTAAAGGGCACGTATTTCCTATTATAGTGAAAGTTCTACCAGTGGGGCGCCACATCCAACCAACTTGGGTTAACACTTTCCCAGTCGGTTTCCATTCTAATCCATTTTTCCAGGCATACATCTCATTCACATGGTCAATAAGGCAAGAATCATGACGACTAGAAAACATACATACATTGCAATTCCAACATTTCAAATTAGAATTCACACTAGGCTTAGAACACTGCACAACCGCAGAGCCTTTAGGTTTAGCTACATGATTCGTTTTATTCAAAACAGAAATAACATTCCTAGGATGGGCTTCTACTTTCTTCTTCACTTGACTACTAGATGGGGGCAAGATCCTATCATTCTTCTTGTTTCTTTTAAGCTTAGATCTTTGAGCCTTAGTAGTGGTGCTTACTCCTGTAGAAGGCAACACGGGAATATTAGAAGCTGGTTTTTATTCCGCCTTATCTTTAGTGACCAAAGTTTGAGATGGTTTAGTCCTAGGGCCCTTATTGAATGGTGTGTGTGACAGCCCCAAATTTATACAACTCAATACAGCGGAAGACTAGTTGGTGTTACGGGGTATCACATTACTCACATCATAGACAACGCTTAAAAGTCGCGTCGTTTTAATAATAAAGCATTTCCATTCATAAATATCAAATTTACATAGGTCCCAAGTCATATTATTTCATACAAAGTTTTACAAAGTATTTGAATGGAAATTATTGTTTAAGTATGGGCCATGAATTCTTTTTTGTCTTCCCGATAATTACCTTCAAGTACCTGAGATAAAACATGTTAAAAGAAAAGGTCAGCGATAAAGCCGAGTGAATTCATAGAGTTTAATAAATTCCATCAATATAATTTTGGTATAAGATTATTACCAAAAATCATTTTGTACAAATCATTGTAATAGGCCATAAAATAGCCAAAAATCATTGTATACAAATCCTTGTTAAAATCATAATATAGGCGTTTGCCTTAAAAATCATTATACGAGCCAATGTCGCAAAAACATCGTACAAACGTCTTATAACGTTGTATGAAAATAAAAACCGTTATATGAATATGGTTATGAAAACCAAAACACGAACATAATATCAATAGTATGACCCCGTATTGCTAGTCAGGCAATACATCGTAATTCGGTGCGTCTAGTAGTATTTCGTTAACTGGATTATTATAAGCCGCATGACATTGTTACCTTACTATCACAACAACGGGTAGCTAACCCGATTTCAAATTTGCCCATCTAAGTTAGCGTGTCGTCACAAAGTTCACGCTAAGGAAATCTTCTCATACATAAATTCGCTTACCAATCAATGTGACACGACGGGGATCAACCGTCAAGGCGCGAACTAGGGTGATCGTCCCCAAATAGTACTATTAAATGTATAAGCGTCTACCAAATCCCGGTAGTTCACAATTCATGCTAATGGGACTTTTAGTGACATAACCTAACTTTAATAATCCATTTTATTTCATCTATCGGGTCCTTTAATCATTTATCGGGTCATACAATCGGGTCATACAATCATTCGGGTCCAAATCAATAAACAAACAATCGGGACAAATGGTGTCCTATTTTATAAAAACTAACATGTTATCTCCCTCGCGGGTTTATAAAACATTTCATAAAAACATTTAAAAGAGTGTGAGGCTATGAACTCACGTTGATGTGGGAAAGCGGGTTATCGGCAACTCGGACCTACGGTACGTGCTTTAATCACAGAAACCTAGACAAATAATACACGTCTTATCATGTCCAATGATTTTATAAAAATAACAATTATGTATACATATGATGATTATATATATATGATGATCAAGTGGGTTTACATATTCCCTTTTACTCATTTTAGTGTTTACGTATTGGTATTTTCTTACTAGTTTACTAGTTTTACCTATTTACGTGTTTTAAGTCCAATAAACTTATTATAAGTTCTTTAACTTGTATTAATCCATGTTATACTTATATTATCAGTATCTACACTTTACAAGTTAGGCCTAAATGGGTTAAGCCCAATAAATAAGTTTATAAGTGTTTTAGTCCATTTTGTTGTATTATTAGTCCAATAACGTTAACGTAGCCCGTTAATGTCCGTATGTTATATAGTTCGGGTTTTATCTGTTTTTTTTACTTGCTATATATGTTTATATATCAGTATATGAGTTTTATAAAGTTTACATTAGACGGGTCCAACCGTCTAAGTTTTATTTAGCAAAAACGTTAATTTTACGGTAATAGCCGAAAAAGTCGTAAAAATCATGTTTATAGTTTTATAACTTATAAAACTTAACAAGTTACCATTTTTATAAAATGTCCACTTATTTATCCTTATAAATATTTATATAAATGTATTATATAAGTTAGTGGGTTTTAATTTACATTTTATACTATTTTTATTTGAGTGCTTATATAATACTATTATACTTTAATTTCCAAAATCTGATTTTTGTTTTCATCTTCACCAAAACTGCCATATCTAGAGTTCTATATGGAGATAGAAGCTCAAATTTTTATGACATAAACTAAATGATATGTGCTACATTTAACTCTCCTATAGCTACTGTTGAATCATCTTCTAAGTATTTTCTAAAAATCGTCCAAAACAGTGAACTCAGATTTGTACTTTAAACTTGTTTTGATCATATCTCACTCATTACAATGATTTCATTGCATGGCAAACTCTCACATGTGTACAAGACCCATAGATAAATCCATTAATCTATGCCATTTTTATCAGTTCATCATTTGATTCTTTACTGTTTTATACAGCCAACAAATTTAAACAAGATTTTAGCCTTGTTTCTTATAGTCTTTCATCTTTTTAAGCATGTTTATCAACACCAAATCCCCACATAATATTTTTAATCATCATTCATCATCATATACATATACATAAGTAAAAGAAATACAAGATTACATAATCAAAAATAACAAGAGGATGAGGAGGACAATGTTTATACCACCAAGTTGATGTAGGTTGTGATTTGGACATGGATTTTGATGGAGAAACTTGTGGATAACCAAGACCATCTTCAAGACCACCAATCTTTATAAACTCCTTGTGGAAAATCAGCCCCAAGACTCCATGGAACTCCTCCTTGGATGTTATAATCACCACCATTCAAGAGAGCTTCAAGAGGGCATCATCATATGTATGAATAACATAGGATTTTGTGGTTAATTTTGATCAAAATAGGGTGTTTGTGGGAGAGAGTGGACGGCATCTTAGAGAGAGGGAGGAGAAGGATGAAGTTGTTTGCATGAGTTGCAAAATGAGAAGTGGTTTATGTTTAAGCTAGTTAGTGGTTTTGGAAGAGGTAGCTTACATTGTAAGCTTACAAGTTAACAAGTGTTAACTTGTTAAGAAAATCTTGACACCTAAGGGTGGGTGACATGGTTTTGCCATCCCATGTGTAGGGGGTGGGGCAAAACTTGTTTTTGTCTCATCCCCAATTATTTACGGGTACTCCTCGATTCTAGTTTCCTCGATTTGCGTGCCCTCGGGTCGTTTTACGAAAAACGTTTTTATAAATTATGAATCAACGGCACAAAACGAATCTAATAAAAATTGTCTCATCAAAAACGGAGTTCGAAAACGTAAATACGTAATCCTAAGGTTTCCGGTTTAGTCGTAAAGGACGTTAAATTAAAATCGTAAGTCCTAATCTCTTCTCGTAAATTTGTGAGTTTATGAACCAACACAAATTTAAAACTCCAAAATAATATTCATGGACAAATTTATTTTCTGAAATGTCGGACTGTCACCAAAACGGTGTATGTAAACGTAAGCACGTAACGTAGAATCCTCCGGTTTAGACGTAGTCGATGCTACTTCAAGACGTAAATCCAAATTTCTTCCCAAAAATAAGTGAGTTCATAATATAACATTAAAATAATGTTTTCAATCAAATATTGAGAATAAAATATCAATCATAAATTGACAGATTGTCACAACATTTACCCCTAAACAAGCTTTGTCCTCAAAGATCATCTTACTACTCGCTTCTTATAGAGTTAAAGCCATGTGGGTATTTCCTCCACATTCGGTCTTTTCTCACAAGTGTAATTCATTACAATACGTGAGTTTCATCAAACATCACTACAGGAATAAGATCAGGCTAAATGTTGACTTACTTTCTCTATCCATGATGTTCACGTGTTTCTGATGAATGCAACTTTTCGCCGATCTAAGCTTTATTAAGAAGAATTCAGATTTTCACTTGATAGATATTCCATCAAGTTCGATATACGAATCATAATTCACGCAGCTCTTGAAGTCCTAGGGTAGATCCAGCTTGTATGCCTTTCAAACCAATCTTTTTACATCATCTCTATGGTCCCATACTACAGGGACTTATATCCCATGATTTGTCAGATCATTAATTCATTTTTCCAAGGTTAAAATTTTTGGCATAACTTCGCTACCCATCTGGCACTTCAAGATCTACATTTCATATTCACATAACCTCTTGCCCACTACCGGCAGTCAATAATTAGATCCTAATTTCAACAATCATTTCAGGTCTCGCGGGTCGAGTATTTCGTAAGGTTAGGTTCGCCATCATAGGAAACCTTAAACCTAAAAGACATGTCCAACTCACAATGGGTGTATGTCGGGTGTCTTCATCTCAACTCCTGCTTACAGATGCTCTAATATATAGATCCTAACAAGATTAGATCTCGATCCTAATACGATAGTTATCAAGGATAATCTCTCCAAAGGGAAACGATTTTGCAGTCTATCACCAAAGGTCAATCATTCAAACATAAAATAGTGCTTATAGTATTTTGTATCGTTACTTTTGCTTGTCCCTTCGATTTGGGGTGGTAAATGAGTACTCTCATCAAGGTTCGTTCCTAATGACTTCTGAGCAAATCTCTAGAAATTCGATGCGAAGCGAGGATCTTGATAGAGATGTTCGATACAGGCACACTATGTTTACATAACTCTTTGCATTTATCATTAACGGGAATGATATTAGCAGATTTGGTCAGTCTGTCGACATGACCAAATCGAATCAAATTCAGATGACGACCTTTGCAATAGCTAGACGTTTACTAATGTATGAGGCGATGTCTGCCTTTATAATTTGTCATTAGTACAACTTCTTTAGACAAAGATACTTCTAGTCATAAATGACATAAATAGAATACTTATACTTACAAATTCCAACATAACTAAATCTCAAAATCTCCATATTTAGGCAACCTCAAGTGGCCTTTTATATATGTAGCGTCATCGACTTCTTAATTCTAATGGTTCACATTAGTCGCGAACCACTTTTTATTATCTATATTATTCTTTTTACAATCATCGGCTATTTTTAGATTGTTCGGCAATTTATTTTGCACCTTCATTATTAAGGAACATGTCCTAGTTGGTTCTTCATCTTTTATACATAATGTGTCAGTAATTACGTTCACTTTCCTGCTGAAATAAATATCATAACCGTATTTATTCAAAATTCTTTCTTTATATTTTCTAAGTTTTAGTTTCGTCTCAACTATCATTTTTATCAGTTTTGCTTAATCTGACGTTTTAAAGCGTTGATAATTATTACAACTAATTAAATAAATATTTAATTTTTATGAAACGTAAACACAAAAAGTTTTTAAAGTTTCTCAGGTTGTCCAATTATATAGAGGTGTTCAAAATAAAATTTGTATTTAATTAACACGATTTTTGTTGATTTATCAAAAATATTTAATAAGATTCGTAAATGTTCGAAAAATCTTTGGTCCAAATTTTCTTAGTTGAAAAGCAAAAATTGTCGTTTCAAATTTCAAGTCATAAGTTATATAGTTTCCGCAATTTTTCTTAAGTTGTTTAGAAGTATACACAAACATTTACCCCTAAACAAAAGTTTAGTTAAATGGTTTGTGTATAAGGAAATAATCCCTTAAAAATCCTTTGTTAAAGTATTTGTCAAAACATATTTGCATTTTATTTTTGTTACAACCCAAAGTCTCAAATGGCTCAAATAATGTAAAGGGTTAAGTCTTTAATCACATGTTAAATATTTAAGATACAGGTTTTCATTGTTCGGCCAATTTAGGACAATCTATAAATAATTATTAACTCCTGTTTATTGTTATAAACAAACAAATGGTACTTAATGATCACAAGCATGACTTTATCAAATCACAGCCTACACACGTGATTCAGCAAATTTATGAATGCTACATGTGCATTGGTCAATCCAAACGTCACCACGTGAAACTCATAATGTTCATTTCAAGTTTTGGATGTAATGATTGGAATAGATAATCTTTTTCGCGGACGCGAATTTGATGATAACCATGCCATGGATCAAATTGCTAGAACCTTGTAAATGATCGAACAAATCTTCCATTTCAAGTTATGGATATCATTTTCGATTGTCAATTTACTCAGTTCACAGTAATCTAAAAATATAAGGAATGATAACACCATAGCTCTTCATGATGACGAGCTCGGTAGAATAGAATCTTTCTCCGACAACTCTCTCAGTTATACGGAAAATCCTTTAATTCAGATGGTGCTGTCGTACAGTGCACAAGCCACATGTGCAGCACCGAGAATTTAATCAATACCAAATTCAACATGCCTTAATGGCGAAAGTCTGGGTAATTCATCATCAAATACCTCCTAAAGTTTCAGATAACGAAAACATCTTTTAATAAATTCATATTAGGTTCTTTCTAGATTATAATATCTATGACTAATTAATAAGTGTGAAAACACTTATCCTTTTACCACTTATTTCCTATAATAACAAGACCAAAACGTGTAATTTATGTCGTAAAAGTCGGAATTATGCGTGGTTTGTGTTTTTATTGTGTTTTAGGACCAAAATGTGAAAAAGGAAGAAAACACGGGCTTTTATCGAAGAAAAAGTCTAAAGACGGAAGTTTAATGAAGTCAAAGAACTTAAGTCTAATAGAAGAAGAAAATTAAAAGACAAGTTCAAATCCCGAGACGACATCGAGAAAAGACGAAGAATTAAAGTCGAGTCGAGAAGACGTGAAGAAAGAAAGAAAGAAGATGCAACACATGCACTCCTTCCACCTTCCCTATAAATACCCTCCTAATACACATTAGGAGGGAGTTAGTCTTTATTTTTCTTTCATTTTTGTAGTTTAAATTCTAGAGAGAGAAAGCTTAACTTTCTCTCACTAGAAAACTTCATCTTTTATCTTTCTTGTTTTTATCTTATTAATCTTGTCTTAAGCTTATTAATCTTCATCTTGTCTTAATCTTCATCTTGTCTTAATCTTCATCTTATTAATCTTTATTGTTAATCACAATCTTGTTTTCATCATCTTTTTATCAAGTTTTTATATAAAGTTCATGTCTTTTTGATGTTTTGTGGCTTAAAGTTAATGTTTTTATAAGTTTTGATCTTCTCCCTAGCTTATTGGTAGCTTATTGGAGTTTTTCTTGGCTTATTGTCCTTGAAAAGTTGTTAAAAAGTTGCTAAAAATCGTCTTTATCCGAGATCCTATTTTTTAGGAACATCTGATTCGATTTTGCAACTTCTCCAAAGTTGCAAAATTGAATCATCCTTCTGATTGCGAAATTGAGTTTCTAGTATTGCGAAATGTTGATTTCAAGTAATTGCGAAATTGTATTTTCCAAAGTTGCGTAATCATACCTTGTTTCAATTGCGAAATCTTACTCAGCATTATTGCGAAATCATTACTTCTAAGAATTGCGAAATTGTTCTTTCACCTAAGTTACGAAATCATTCATTTTTCCCATTGCGAATTCTTGCATTATCCTGATTGCGAATTTGAGTTTCTTTCTAAGTATTGCGTAATGTTGTGATTCAAGTTTATTGCGAATTTGTACTTTAGGTTGCGAATTTGAACTTCATAAATTGAGAATTTGAGTCCATTTGGTATTGCGGAATCTTCTTGTTTGAGTATTGCGAATTTGAACTTTGTCCTAATTGCGAAATTGTACTTGTTATTGCGGAATTGTTCCCAAACCAGTATTGCGGAATTATGTAATTCTAACTATTGCGGATTTTTGTTATTTTCAAGTTGCGAATTTAATTCAGTTTTTAATTTAATTGTGAAATTAATTAGATTTATTTAGAATTTGATTTTTGAATTTATTTTTCCCGCCAATTTCCTTAGTGTTATTTTTACTTGTTCGTCTTAGTTTAATTTTAGATAATTTAATTTTCAAAGTTTTCATTTTAATTAAGTTTTTAAGTTTTCATATTTACGTTTAATTAGTTTAATTTCTCGTCATTTATTTTTGAAAGTCTTTAATTTTAGTTTAATCTTTCCTCACTTTATTTTTATTTCATTACTCAACGACGACTTTTCTTTTAATTAGATAAACAAAACCAAACCATTCTCTTGTTCGCCAAAAGACGATTGAGTCGCACTCCTAACCGGTAATCAATTCGTTAAGATACCGA
The DNA here is from genome assembly GCA_025667525.1 of Glebionis coronaria. NCBI lineage: Eukaryota > Viridiplantae > Streptophyta > Magnoliopsida > Asterales > Asteraceae > Glebionis > Glebionis coronaria. Next base: position 330,095,925 of record CM046877.1, read on the forward strand.
GAAACGAACAATTGAACTAGCAAAATCCGAGTATTAAAATGGCGCCGCTGCCGGCTCTTTTCGTTAAGATTAACGGTTTTTAGTGAGAGACGCATTGAATTTTGGGATCCGTTCTTTAAACGTTATTTTCCTTGCTTTAAAAATTTTCAAAAATCCTAAAAAATATAAAACTCTTCAAAAATACAAAAACATTAAAAAATCATTAAAAAGCAATTCTTTTCAAAAGGTTTTGCACCAAAAAGATTATATAGATTATATAGATATTCTCTGTGTATATTTTTCTTATGCAGGTGTATGCGTACTAGATCTTCGAACTATTCTGAGCCCGAGACTCGTGAAGATCTAGATATGGCTGGTGTTAATAACAACAATAACAACCCACCTCTACCCAATTTGAATAACAACAACAACAACAACAATGTCCTCCTGCCTGATTTACGAACAATGGAGGAATTGTGTCAACCCACCATGAACGGACGCGGAGGCCCGATTGCGCCAATGCACGTCACGGCTCAGGAGTTTTCGTTAAAGCATCACATGATCCAACAAGTGCAAACTAACCCATTTCGCGAAATTCCGGATGATGATGCCAACAAACATCTCGACAAATTCATTGCCATAACCCAAAGCATGAAGTGCTCCGGTGTTTCTATGGATGACCTTCGCCTTCAACTCTTTCCCCACTCGCTTTCTCACCATGCCGAAAAATGGTTTGACCGTCTTCCTAAGAATTCTATTCATACGTGGAATGACATGACTCAACGCTTTTTATCGCGCTACTTTCCCCCATCCATGGTCACTAGCCTTCGTAACCAAATCAGTGGATTTATGCAAGAGAATGATGAATCGCTTTTCGATGCTTGGGAACGATACAATGATTTGATCGACCGCTGTCCAAATCACAATATGCTCCCCGTCACTCTCATTGACACCTTCTACAATGGTCTCACTTTTCGTGATCGTGACACGATCAATGCCGCCGCCGGTGGTACTTTTATTAAAAGGAGACCGGAGGAGTGTCGAGAGTTGATCGAAAACATGACTACTCACCACAAGAATTGGGATTCATCCGCATCCTCAAGATCTAATCAGAGAGTCAATGTTTCTTCTACTACTTCCAATCCCGAGATATCTGAACTTTCCCGACAAATCGCGAATATGCACAAAGATTTCATGTCCATAGCCACAAACAACTTTCAACAAGCTAAAGCCGTTGCTATTTCTTGTGACACATGTGGTGGTCCTCATTCTTATAATGATTGTCCTTCTACCCAAGCCAATTTTTCTGAAAACGTTAACGCAGTTTACGGCACTTATCCCACGGGAGGCTATCAAGCCCGCCCGCAAGGAGACCGTGGCTTGCTAAGTTATCGTTCCAACAATTATCTTGCTCCTCCCGGTTTCCCTCCTGCAAACCAAAACCAACAACAAAGCTACACCCAATCCCAACCTCGTGCAAACAATCAATATCAATACCAACGAAACCCATACCCAACTCAAGGAAATTCTCAAGCTTACCAAGCCCCACCTCTCAATCAACCGATGGCAGTGAGTTCAGACGTCGAGACATTCATGAAGACTAATCGGGAGATGGTGACGAATCTTCAGAGTCAAGTCCGCAACTTGAAGGGCGAAATGGCAAAACAAGGGAACGATATTCGAGCCGAGCTAAGGAATGACATGGCAAAACACAGCAATGAAATTAATGCAAACATGCAAAACTCTTTTAATAATCAAGCGGTTCACCTTCGTGATATGATTGGTTCGCTCATCCAAGGTAATCAACCCTCTTCTTCAGGTACTCTTCCGAGTAATACCGTTGCGAATCCAAGAGGGGAGATGAAAGCAATCACCACTCGTAGTGGAAAAGGTTATATGGAACCCGAGCTTCCTACACCTCCACCCGTGATTGTGAACAAGGAAAAAGAGCAACTTTCCTCACCTCCTTCACCTTCTATCCCCATTTCCCCACCACCCGTGGTTGTGAGTGATCCTATTCCCCTAAAGCCTTCTTCTTCATCCAATATACCTTATCCTTCAAGGTTGAGGAAAGAGAAGCAAAAGAGCAAGGATGATATTCAGGTTTCAAACTTTCTAAAAATGTTTAAACAATTGAATTTTAACATCTCCTTTGCTGAGGCTCTCGCTCACATGCCCAAATACGCTAAGATGTTTAAAGATCTTCTAAGTGATAAGGAAAAGCTTCTTGACATTGCTTAGACCCAACTTAATGAGAACTGCTCCGCAGTGCTCTTAAGGAAATTGCCCACCAAACATGGTGATCCGGGTCGCTTCTTGATTCCTTGCAACTTCCCGGGAGTAGAGAATTTCATGGCCCTAGCCGATCTAGGTGCCAATATAAACTTAATGCCTTTAAGTGTTTGGAAGCAATTATCTCTCCCCGAGCTTGTCCCCACCAAAATGACTTTGGAATTAGCCAACCGTACGGTTGCTTATCCAGTGGGGATAGCCGAAGATGTCTTTGTTGGCGTTGACAAATTCACCTTCCCGGCGGATTTTGTTGTCGTTGACTATGAGATGGATCCTCGTGTTCCATTAATCGTTGGACGTCCATTCCTGAGGACCAGTCGCACTCTTATTGATGTAGCCGCAGGCGAAATAATCATGAGAGTTGGTGACGATAAAATTGTCTTCAACATGGGTAAGATTTCTAAGCAACTTTATTCATATGAGAGTGTTAATGCTATTGATGTTCTCGATGAGGCTTGTGAAGAAAATTTTCATGATGCTTGCAAAAGTACTCTTTCTTCTCTACCCAATGTTGAGACCGTTGCCTCAATTGCTCCAGCATTGACTCCTTTTGGAGAAAGTGACTTGGATGATTTCGAAGCTAGCTTGGATCCTCTCGATATTAAGTATGATAATTTGTCCACCAATTGGGATGAAGACATTCATACTATTGAGAGACTTCTCAATGAGGACCCGTTGTCTCCTCCTTCTCCTAAAGAGGTGACTAATGATGATCCATCGTTAGTTACACCATCTATTGAGGATCCTCCTACTCTTGAGCTTAAGGATCTACCTCCTCATCTTGAGTACGTTTTCTTGGAAGACAACGAGAAGTTACCGGTCATCATCGCAAAGGATCTGAAAGAAGACGAAAAAGACCGACTTGTCGCCGTGTTGAAGAAGCATAAAAGAGCTATCGCTTGGAAAATCTCCGACATCCGCGGAATTGATTCTCACTTTTGCACACATAAAATTCTCATGGAGGATGACTTTAAGCCCACAATTCAAAGCCAACGAAGGGTGAATCCTAAAATCCATGAAGTCATCAAAAAAGAGGTTATCAAACTTCTTGATGTGGGTATGATTTACCTTATTTCGGATTCACCATGGGTTAGTCCAGTCCATTGTGTGCCTAAGAAGGGCGGAATCACCGTTGTGCCAAATGCAAACAACGAGTTAATTCCCACCCGTCTCGTTACTGGGTGGAGAGTTTGTATAGACTACCGCAAACTCAATGATGCCACGAGAAAGGATCATTTCCCTCTACCTTTTATGGACCAAATGCTTGAACGTTTAGCGGGTAATGAATATTACTGCTTTCTTGATGGTTTCTCGGGTTATTTCCAAATACCCATCGATCCCCAAGATCAAGAGAAGACAACATTCACTTGTCCCTATGACACATTTGCTTACAAAAGGATGCCTTTTGGCTTATGCAATGCCCCCGGGACTTTCCAAAGGTGCATGTTGGCTATCTTACATGACATGGTTGAGCAAACCATGGAAGTCTTCATGGATGATTTCTCGGTCTTTGGGGATTCCTTCTCTTCTTGCCTTGCCAATTTGGAACGTATGCTTAAGCGGTGCGAAGACACTCGCCTTGTTCTGAATTGGGAAAAATGCCATTTTATGGTAAAAGAAGGCATTGTGCTAGGACACAAAATCTCTAAAGCCGGTCTTGAAGTCGACCGTGCTAAAGTAGATGTCATAGCCAAATTACCTCCACCCTCAACCGTGAAGGGTGTGAGAAGTTTTCTGGGTCATGCGGGCTTCTATCGTCGATTCATTCAGGATTTCTCTAAAATCGCTCGCCCGATGACCCACCTCTTGGAAAAAGATACTCCTTTTATCTTTTCTAAAGAGTGCCTCGAAGCCTTCAATCTTCTAAAGGATAAGCTAACTAAGGCACCGGTCTTGGTTACCCCTAATTGGGAGCTGCCTTTTGAATTGATGTGCGATGCTAGCGACTTTGCTATTGGTGCGGTTTTGGGCCAACGAGTGAATAAACACTTCCAACCAATCCATTATGCTAGCAAAACAATGACAGGGGCTCAATTGCATTATACGACAGCCGAAAAAGAGCTTTTAGCTGTTGTCTATGCTTTTGAGAAATTTCTCCCCTATCTTGTTTTATCCCCCACCATCGTATACACAGACCATTCCGCGTTGAAGTACTTGATGACTAAGCATGATTCTAAGCCAAGACTTCTTCGCTGGGTTTTACTCCTTCAAGAATTCGACATTGAAATTCGTGACAAGAAGGGAGCCGAAAACCTGGCCGCGGATCATCTGAGCAGACTTCAGGATCCATATCAAGGGGATCATCCGAACAAAGAGATCAATGACTCTTTCCCCCTTGAGACCTTAATGTCTATAAATTTCAATCTTGATGGCACCCCGTGGTTTGCAGACATTGCAAACTACTTAGCGGGCGGTATTCTCATCAAAGGGTTAACATCCCAACAAAAGAAGAAGTTCTTGAATGATGTTAAGACTTACTTTTGGGATGACCCTTATCTATTCAAACAATGTGCTGATCTGATCATTCATCGATGTGTTGACGGACCGGCAACTTTTGACATCCTCCAAGCTTGCCACAAAGGACCCACCGGTGGTCACTTTGGTCCCAACTACACCGCTAAGAAAGTGTTTGATTCTGGATTCTACTGGCCCACCATTTATCGTGACGCCCACGAAATGGTTAAGCATTGTGATACTTGCCAACGCCAAGGCAAGATCACACATAAGGATGAGATGCCTCAAATATTCATACAGGAATGTGAAATCTTTGATGTATGGGGCATCGACTTTATGGGGCCATTTCCATCCTCCAAAGGGAACAAGTACATCCTCGTCGCCGTCAACTACGTTTCTAAATGGGTTGAAGCCAAGGCTCTCCCTACGAACGATGCGAGGGTGGTTGTGAACTTTTTGAAGCAGCTTTTCGCTCGATTTGGCGTTCCTCGTGCTATCATCAGTGACCGCGGGACTCATTTTTGCAACGATCAATTTGCAAGAGTCATGGCTAAGTATGGTGTCAATCACCGTCTTTCCACCGCCTATCATCCCCAAACCAATGGGCAAGCCGAGATATCCAACCGTGGATTAAAGCGAATTTTGGAGCGTACTGTGGGAGAGCATCGCGCCGCGTGGGCCGATAAGTTAGATGATGCTCTGTGGGCTTTCCGTACTGCTTACAAGACCCCGATCGGTTGTACACCTTATCGTCTTGTGTACGGGAAAGCCTGCCACCTCCCCATCGAGCTGGAACATAAGGCGCACTGGGCCTTGAAGTGGGCTAACTTCGACATCAACAAAGCCGGTGATCATCGCAAGATTCAACTCAACGAGCTCAACGAACTAAGGAATGAAGCTTATAAGAACTCGCTGATCTACAAGGAGAAGACCAAGATCATTCATGACGCAAAAATCAAGAACCGAGAGTTCCACGTTGGTGATCAAGTCTTACTTTTTAACTCTCGGTTGAAGATCTTCTCTGGCAAGTTGAAGAGCCGTTGGTCTGGTCCATTCACCGTCGCCAAAGTCTTTCCATATGGGACCATTGAGCTTTCTCAGCCAAATGGGCCCAACTTCAAGGTGAATGGCCAGCGTCTGAAGCTGTACTTTGGTGAGGACATCTCTCATGAGATGATTCCATCCCTCACCACGTTTCCCATGAACTAACTTTGGGTCGAGTCAGGCTCGTGACTCGGTGAACAAAAACAAGCGCTTCTCGGGAGGCAAACCGTGATCTATCCTTTACTGCTTTCATAATAAGTGTAGGGGGAGCCCCGTATGTGTTTGTTGTCTTGTTTCTTGTGCTGTGCAGGGATTAAAGCTTCAAAGAGCATCTTGATGACTTTTGACGAACCGTGATACCGTGTTCCCATCTTCCCGGTTCTATCCTAAACTCTTGTGATTCAATATTTCATACTTTATATATGTTCACATTGAATTCACTTTAGTTGTCCTTTCCTTAGCAAGATTTAAACAAAGTGCACAATGTCATAAGTGTAGGGGAGTTTACTCCCACATGCTTAAACATTGAGAACAATGTTTATCTCAAGTGTAGGGGGACTTCTATCGAAGTAAGTGGTCTTTTCCATGAATTTGCCCTCAATTTAACCGGAAAATTTGATTTTTCGACATTTTTCAAAATTTTTAATCTATTTTGGCCTAGTTGTATAGTTGTATTTGCCTTTGTTATGATTATTTTCTTTCCATTGCTAGAATAATTCTTCAATAAAGTGGTTTTAGATTTTTCTTAGTCGTGAACAATTTGACTCAACCCGAGTCTACTTATCCAAGTTTACTCTAGCTAGTATCCTTAACGTGTTTAAGTCAAGTTTTGCTAGGCTTTTATATAGGGAGCTATAAAACGCGGAAGTCTTAACTCTCACGGGTTAAGAACAAGAACTTTTCGCAAGTTCCTATAATTGATCCTAGAGAGTTGTTTATCAAGGGAACTTTAAAATGCGATTTCTAAACTTTAAAAAGTCCAAGAATTTGCAAGATCCTATAGGCGACTCGAAAACCCAAAACTTTGATTTAATTGGCTAAGCATCCACGAGTCTCATTCCTTGAGATTTTGAATTGTGGAGAACGAGAGATGATAGAGTCAATTATAAGTTCGGTATTCTTTCGTGAATTTATGTGAGTTAATTATAAGCCTATTCTCCCTTCGCTTGTTAATAAATTTATCTGCAATAAATAAGGTTGTACGATTTAAAAGGTTACTTAGCTTCTAGCCCCAGATCGTTTAAAAGTTGCTCGGTACGGATTAGAGTTCATAGCCAAGGCATAACTTATTGAAGCGGGATGCGAAGATTGGCGAGTCCGAAAAGGCCCTAACAAGGCATGAGGGCTACATTTTGTTGCTAAAGATCCAAAAGTGATGTGAAGAATCATTTATCGAAAATCAATATGAAGGATCGAGACACACGACGAAAAGCAAATACTCCCCTAAAGATGATGGAGAAGTATATCCAAAAAGACCCTAACAAGGTATGAGGATAAATAGATCCAAGTCCTAAAAGGAGGCGGATCGTTGTATATCAAAGACCAAAATAAAGATTGGAGAAAAAATGAAGAAGTCGTGGTCCAAAGATGAAGAATCTCTCAAAACTTCAAGTGAAGAAATTCCTATTATGAAGAGAAGACCATTATTTCAAGAACGTCTCTCAAAGATTCGAAGTATGAAGTCGCTGCCAAATATCGGTCCGAGAAAGGTCTCAAATCGTGAAGCGAGTTATGCCAAGATATGAACTTTATGAGGTCCCGAGAAGCAGTTTTAAAAGATTATGTCCTTTAGCTAACTATTGATTAAATCGTTCACTTTATTTTCGGACTAAATATATATCGAAATAAGTCAAACAATGCATCCTTGTGATCATTCAAGACAAAAATAAAATATAAGAGATACACCTAGGAATAAGGGAGTCTAAGTGAGTAATTGGCCCACATGAGTTCGTGATAGTTTGCTAACTTATAATAACAATGATCTCGTTTTTAAGCTTGGTATGGGGAACATGAAACTTGAGGATGATAAACGTTCATGGCTGCCAAAACCAATGTAAGTGTTTGATTTCTTTTCTTGTTCTATCTTTTTATGTTTAGTAGTTAATAAAGGCCAAGGTGGGTTATTTATGATGGGAAATGTAAACCGTGCTTTAATTAATGCATTGCATGAGGGCATTGCAATGGTCAAGTGTAGGGGATTTAATAAGTGTGAAAACACTTATACTTACCACTTATTTCCTATAATAACAAGACCAAAACGTGTAATTTATGTCGTAAAAGTCGGAATTATGCGTGGTTTGTGTTTTTATTGTGTTTTAGGACCAAAATGTGAAAAAGGAAGAAAACACGGGCTTTTATCGAAGAAAAAGTCTAAAGACGGAAGTTTAATGAAGTCAAAGAACTTAAGTCTAATAGAAGAAGAAAATTAAAAGACAAGTTCAAATCCCGAGACGACATCGAGAAAAGACGAAGAATTAAAGTCGAGTCGAGAAGACGTGAAGAAAGAAAGAAAGAAGATGCAACACATGCACTCCTTCCACCTTCCCTATAAATACCCTCCTAATACACATTAGGAGGGAGTTAGTCTTTATTTTTCTTTCATTTTTGTAGTTTAAATTCTAGAGAGAGAAAGCTTAACTTTCTCTCACTAGAAAACTTCATCTTTTATCTTTCTTGTTTTTATCTTATTAATCTTGTCTTAAGCTTATTAATCTTCATCTTGTCTTAATCTTCATCTTATTAATCTTTATTGTTAATCACAATCTTGTTTTCATCATCTTTTTATCAAGTTTTTATATAAAGTTCATATCTTTTTGATGTTTTGTGGCTTAAAGTTAATGTTTTTATAAGTTTTGATCTTCTCCCTAGCTTATTGGTAGCTTAATGGAGTTTTTCTTGGCTTATTGTCCTTGAAAAGTTGTTAAAAAGTTGCTAAAAATCATCTTTATCCGAGATCCTATTTTTTAAGAACATCTGATTCGATTTTGCACTCCAAAGTTGCGAAATTGAATCATCCTTCTGATTACGAAATTGAGTTTCTAGTATTGCGAAATGTTGATTTCAAGTAATTGCGAAATTGTATTTTCCAAAGTTGCGTAATCATACCTTGTTTCAGTTGCGAAATCTTACTCAGCATTATTGCGAAATCATTACTTTTAAGAATTGCGAAATTGTTCTTTCACCTAAGTTGCGAAATCATTCATTTTTCCCATTGCGAATTCTTGCATTATCCTGATTGCGAATTTGAGTTTCTTTCTAAGTATTGCGAAATGTTGTGATTCAAGTTTATTGCGAAATTGTACTTCAGGTTGCGAATTTGAACTTCATAAATTGAGAATTTGAGTCCATTTGGTATTGTGAAATTTTCTTGTTTGAGTATTGCGAATTTGAACTTTGTCCTAATTGCGAAATTGTACTTGTTATTGAGGAATTGTTCCCAAACCAGTATTGCGGAATTATGTAATTCTAACTATTGCGGATTTTTGTTATTTTCAAGTTGCGAATTTAATTCAGTTTTTAATTTAATTGCGAAATTAATTAGATTTATTTAGAATTTGATTTTTGAATTTATTTTTCCCGCCAATTTCCTTAGTGTTATTTTTACTTGTTCGTCTTAGTTTAATTTTATATAATTTAATTTTCAAAGTTTTCATTTTAATTAAGTTTTTAAGTTTTCATATTTACGTTTAATTAGTTTAATTTCTCGTCATTTATTTTTGAAAGTCTTTAATTTTAGTTTAATCTTTCCTCACTTTATTTTTATTTAATTACTCAACGACGACTTTTCTTTTAATTAGATAAACAAAACCAAAGCATTCTCTTGTTCGCCAAAAGGCGATTGAGTCGCACTCCTAACTGGTAATCAATTCGTTAAGATAACGCCGAGTGAATTCATAGAGTTTAATAAATTCCATCAATATAATTTTGGTATAAGATTATTACCAAAAATCATTTTTTACAAATCATTGTAATAGGCCATAAAATAGACAAAAATCATTGTATACAAATCCTTGTTAAAATCATAATATAGGCGTTTGCCTTAAAAATCATTATACGAGCCAATGTCGCAAAAACATCGTACAATACGTCTTATGACGTTGTATGAAAATAAAAACCGTTATATGAATATGGTTATGAAAACCAAAACACGAACATAATATCAATAGTATGACCCCGTATTGCTAGTCAGGCAATACATCGTAATTCGGTGCGTCTAGTAGTATTTCGTTAACTGGATTATTATAAGCCGTATGACATTGTTACCTTACTATCACAACAACGGGTAGCTAACCCGATTTCAAATTTGCCCATCTAAGTTAGCGTGTCGTCACAAAGGTCACGCTATGAAAATCTTCTCATACATAAATTCGCTTACCAATCAATGTGGCACGACGGGGATCAACCGTCAAGGCGCGAACTGGGGTGATCGTCCCCAAATAGTACTATTAAATGTATAAGCGTCTACCAAATCCCGGTAGTTCACAATTCATGCTAATGGGACTTTTAGTGACATAACCTAACTTTAATAATCCATTTTATTTCATCTATCGGGTCCTTTAATCATTTATCGGGTCATACAATCGGGTCATACAATCATTCGGGTCTAAATCAATAAACAAACAATCGGGACAAATGGTGTCCTATTTTATAAAAACTAACATGTTATCTCCCTCGCGGGTTTATAAAACATTTCATAAAAACATTTAAAAGAGTGCGAGGCTATGAACTCACGTTGATGTGGGAAAGCGGGTTATCGGCAACTCGGACGTACGGTACGTGCTTTAATCACGGAAACCTAGACAAATAATACTCGTCTTAGACTCATGTCCAATGATTTTATAAAAATAACAATTATGTATACATATGATGATTAGATATATATGATGATCAAGTGGGTTTACATATTCCCTTTTACTTATTTTAGTGTTTACGTATTGGTATTTTCTTACTAGTTTACTAGTTTTACCTATTTACGTGTTTTAAGTCCAATAAACTTATTATAAGTTCTTTAACTTGTATTAATCCATGTTATACTTATATTATCAGTATCTACACTTTACAAGTTGGGCCTAAATGGGTTAAGCCCAATAAATAAGTTTATAAGTGTTTTAGTCCATTTTGTTGTATTATTAGTCCAATAACGTTAACGTAGCCCGTTAATGTCCGTATGTTATATAGTTCGGGTTTTATCGGTTTTTTTTACTTGCTATATATGTTTATATATCAGTATATGAGTTTTATAAAGTTTACATTAGACGGGTCCAACCGTCTAAGTTTTATTTAGCAAAAACGTTAATTTTACGGTAATAGCCGAAAAAGTCGTAAAAATCATGTTTATAGTTTTATAACTTATAAAACTTAACAAGTTACCAATTTTATAAAATGTACACTTATTTATCCTTATAAATATTTATATAAATGTATTATATAAGTTAGTGGGTTTTAATTTACATTTTATACTATTTTTATTTGAGTGCTTATATACTTTAATTTCTAAAATCTGATTTTTATTTTCATCTTCACCAAAACTGCCATATCTAGAGTTCTATATGGAGATAGAAGCTCAAATTTTAATGACATAAACTACATGATATGTGATACATTTAACTCTTCTATAGCTACTGTTGATTCATCTTCTAAGTATTTTCTAAAAATCGTCCAAAACAGTGAACTCAGATTTGTTACTTTAAACTTGTTTTGATCATATCTCACTCATTTAAATGATTCCATTGCATGGCCAACTCTCACATGTGTACAAGACCCATAGCTTACTGTAAATCCATTAATCTATGCCATTTTTATCAGTTCATCATTTGATTCTTTACTGTTTTATACAGCCAACAAATTTAAACAAGATTTTAGCCTTGTTTCTTATAGTCTTTCATCTTTTTAAGCATGTTTATCAACACCAAATCCCCACACAATATTTTTAATCATCATTCATCATCATATACATATACATAAGTAAAATAAATACAAGATTACATAATCAAAAATAACAAGAGGATGAGGAGGACAATCTTTATACCACCAAGTTGATGTAGGTTGTGATTTGGACATGGATTTTGATGGAGAAACTTGTGGATAACCAAGACCATCTTCAAGACCACCAATATTCATAAACTCCTTGTGGAAAATCAGCCCCAAGACTCCATGGAACTCCTCCTTGGATGTTATAATCACCACCATTCAAGAGAGCTTCAAGAGGCATCATCATATGTATGAATAACATAGGATTTTGTGGTTAATTTTGATCAAAATAGGGTGTTTGTGGGAGAGAGTAGACGGCATCTTAGAGAGAGGGAGGAGAAGGATGAAGTTGTTTGCATGATTTGCAAAATGAGAAGTGGTTTATGTTTAAGCTAGTTAGTGGTTTTGGAAGAGGTAGCTTACATTGTAAGCTTAAAAGTTAACAAGTGTTAACTTGTTAATGAAACCTTGACACCTAAGGGTGGGTGACATGGTTTTGCCGTCCCATGTGTAGGGGGTGGGGCAAAACTTGTTTTTGTCTCATCCCCAATTATTTACGGGTACTCCTCGATTCTAGTTTCCTCGATTTGCGTGCCCTCGGGTCGTTTTACGAAAAATATTTTTATAAATTATGAATCAACGACACAAAACGAATCTAATAAAAATTGTCTCATCAAAAACGGAGTTCGAAAACATAAATACGTAATCCTAAGGTTTCCGGTTTAGTCGTAAAGGACGTTAAATTAAAATCGTAAGTCCTAATCTCTTCTCGTAAATTTGTGAGTTTATGAACCAACACAAATTTAAAACTCCAAAATAATATTCATGGACAAATTTATTTTCTGAAATGTCGGACTGTCACCAAAACGGTGTATGTAAACGTAAGCGCGTAACGTAGAATCCTCCGGTTTAGACGTAGTCGATGCTACTTCAAGACGTAAATCCAAATTTCTTCCCAAAAATAAGTGAGTTCATAATATAACATTAAAATAATGTTTTCAATTAAATACTGAGAATAAAATATCAATCATAAATTGACGGATTGTCACAGTGTGACAGCTATAAGGTTCCTTTTGATTGCACTAGAGGGGGACAGTGGCTGCCTTATCCACAACATTCTTACCTTTTAGAGTACGAAGTGTTTCCTTTAACTCAGCCAAGACCAGATTTTTATCACAAATTTGTTCCCTCAAATCAGATATTTCCACCGACTTTCGATTCAATTGTTCAATCAATGATTGATTCTGTGCAGTGGTATTAGCACATGCGGGCTTTACTGAATCGAAGAGTCGTGTATTTTTCTGTTTTAAGTTATCAACTTTGGACAAAATCTTGGAAACTCGATTATCTAGATCAAGTTTAAAATTCTCAGCGGCCTCAAGTACGTTCACAGAGTTAAGCTCCTTAGATTTTTCTGTTTCTATCGGCAAAGATTTAGCAACTTTGTCACTTGGCTGACGCTGTTTTGATTGTAAATTCAATCGAAAATTCTTTTCAAAGTTTTCATCATTGATATTAACACCTTCGAATGACGTTTCAAAGATTTCTTGAATAAATTGTTGCTTGCATTCAAGCGAAATACAATGTGTTTGAATCTCATCAAAACGTTTTGAAAGCGAAGAATATGAATCTTGAAGCTTTAAAAATTCAGCGTCAGATTCGTGACAAGTACTATCTACCACATGATCCACAGATTCAACATTATGCACAATAGAATCATTATCAACACTTTTATTCACACAGACAGAAACTATATCATGAGACATCACTTGCTTCAGAAGCTGATCATTTTGGCGTGAAACCTGTTCTATTTCAGGTAAACTATTTTCATAAGCATCATCCATTTCATTGAAAACACGTCTAACTTATTCTATTTCCAAAAGCAAATCTTGATCAAGATTACTAAGACAAGCTTTAACATTCTTTACAAACAGAACAATTTCGTCTCGAAACGCAGCTCTAGTGTGCTCAAAATTCCATTCACCTTCCGTTATGGCCGAAGCCGTCGTACATTCCAAAATGACCTTGTCAAAATCGGCTAAGTGTTGGTGAACCACATTTAAGTTAACGGACGCCTTACTTACCGGTGGAATTAACTTTGTTAAATCCATTCTGACAAGTGTAGGAGACGTACTAGGAAGGTTTTCATTTGACAAATTTTGGGGCACAAGAACTGTCAATTTTGCTAATTCCTTTTGTAAGCGAATGCGTGTCTTTTTCGAAAATTGATCTTTGTTATGTTGATCATAATCAATTGTATGGAATTTTGAAAACATTTTAGAATGAGTTTCATCCGCAAGTGACTGTGTCTCCTCAGTACTACGAACAAAAGGTGCTTCTTTCGATTTTCCATTTATGGTCATATCATAAAGACCGGGAATATATTCCTGAGCTTGTTTTGCATAACCGGGATTAGGTGGTAAATCTTGAAGACGCATAAGTTGAAGTTCTTTAAATGATTTAGTTAAAAGATGAACCTTTTCTGTGGAAGCGTATTGTTTTAAAAGCTGTTGTTCTTTGAACTTAAGAAGTTTGGTAGCATTAATTTCCGATTCAAAATTTTTAGACTCGAGAGTTTCGAAATCCATTTTAAGTTTCTAAAAATCATTGACAACCGACTCTTTTGCTTTTAATTCATTGGAAAGATTAGCTTTTAATGATTCTATTTCTTTCAAGTGTTCAATCTTTTCAAAACAAAATTGGTCAAATTCTGAACATGTTATTTTCTCTGCTTGAGGGACCATTTCAAAAGTTTTGACCTTTTCTTTATGCAACGCAAGCTCAGTAGTTAGGGTGGAATTCGTATCTACCGATTGTTTGAGAGCCATATGCATTTGATCAATAAAATTTTTAGGCACCATGACCAAATCATGTTGAGCATAAGATTCCATACCCGTCGTAGCATTTGGTTGAGGTTCACTCAAATGTGTAGGATTGGGTACCACATCATTTGAGTTACTAGTCCCCGAATGCTGTTTGAGGTTGTCATTTTCATGCCCAACTTGATGTTGGTTATCATCAATATTATTAGATGTGGTTGGTACCTCACTGACGACATCAGAACCGTAGTGAGAGAGATTAGCAACGAGAGCAGCTTGGGCAGAGTGAATGTCATCACAATCCGAATCGTATGCATCAAGATCGTCCGCTTGATAAGCTGCATTAGAAGTGGAAATGACTGCAATGCCTTCAGTATCTGCTGCCCCTGGGTCTGCAAGAAATGCTAACTCCTCTGAATCCAAAATCTTCCCCTTAGACTGAGCATCAACCAAATACATCTTCTCACGAAACCATGCATCATCCCTTCTCCTTTTCGGCTGAGTGCATTGCCTAGCCACATGACCTTGTCCTTGGCAATTGCAGCAAGTCACAACCTTTTGAGGACCAATGGGGCTTCCAATTCCATTAGCTTGAGAATTCACAGCTTGAGCATTCACAGTCCTTGTAGGAGGTCCATATGAATTTTGCCTTCCCTGAATAGGCTGCACTGTTACTTGACCATCTTGAACAGTAGCTTGTTGTCGAGGATTTGAAGAGGTGTGGAGCTGATTGTTTGTTGGTGGAAATCCTCGAGTTGCAACAAGTTTTGACAAGTAGGCAGTGAGATGGTTTAGAACATCAGCTAGCGTATCATTTGGAGTAAAGACTGGTGCTTGGATTGGTGGAAGTTCATTAGAGTAGAAAGCTTGTGCTGGTTGTGCTTCTATTGGAAAATATCTGTATAGCCCACTAGAGAAGTGTTGGCTTGTGATGGTGATGTTTGATATGGTGGTTGCTGTGGAAAATATTGTTGATGAACACTTTCTTGATATGCTTACTGTGACATCATCGGTGGTTGATAAGATGGTTGTTGTGGTTTTTGATAGGTGTGTGGTGGTGGCTGCTGCAAGTATGATGGTTGTTGATAAGTACAAGCCATGTTTTGTTGAGAAGCATATTTTGCAAGTGGATCATGAACTTGAGGTGTAGACGACCGAGCCTCGATCACATGGCATTCGTGTTGTTGAAGAAAGGCTTGAAGTTGATCCACATTGGTTTATGCAAGTCCTTAGCCAATTTAACATCCGTCACGTATTTTTTCCATTCTGGAGGAAGAGTGTTCAAATACTTGGTGTTCAATTGGAAGGTAGGAATTGCCATGCCATAGATATTAAGCTCATTCAACAATAGGGTAAATCTCAGATAGTAATCATTGAGAGTCTCCCCTGGCACATAGGCAAACTTATCAAAAGTATCTTAAAGCTTACACTCTCGTTCTTGTTTAGTTAACGAGGTGCCTTGCATGAGAACACGAATTCTATCCCATAACTCTTTGGCAACTTTATGTTTGCTGACGAGTTTGTAGACATCTGGAGGAAGGGCTTGGAGAATGATATTTGTAGCTTGTTTGTCACACTTGTCTTGTATCTTAGCATCTAGAGTTAGTTCACCCGTTGTGCGAGGACGAGTAACAGCACCTTCCGTCACATTACCATATACCAATGGTCCATTGAGCACCGATGCCCAAATAAGATGTCCATTTCCCTTGTTCAACATATAAATTTCCATTCGGGAAGCCCATTCCTCATACATGGTCTTCACCAACATTGGTGGACGATTATCCGTACCCGAGAGGATGGACTTATCCGTAAGAGATGTGTACTCCATTTCAATAAGTTAAGATTTACAAAGTTGATCGCTCAATGAAAGAAAGTAAATGTATTTGTTGTTGTGTGTTAAAGCCGAGAAATAATGTTGAAATCCCCTAAATTATGTTCTCGAGAAACCAAAAAATCCAAGTCAAAATTACACACGAAATTTTCAAAAACACGTTTTTGAAAAAAGTTGGATCGTACTCAGATCGCACTCGTGGATCGTACTCTATGATCGTATTCAGATCGCACTCCTTGATCGTACTCGGATCGTACTAGTGATCGTACCCAACGATCGTACTCAGATCGTACTGGTGATCGCACTCAGATCGTACTAGTGATCATACTCCCTTATCGCAACACGTGATCGCAGTGGTGATCGCAGCGAGTGATCGTACTCCCTTATCACTGTGAGTGATCGCAGTGGTGATCGCAGCGAGTGATCGTACTCCCTTATCGCAGTGAATGATCGCAGTGGTGATCGCAACGAGTGATCGTACTCCCTTATCGCAGTGAGTGATCGTACTCCCTTATCGCAGTGAGTGATCGCAATGGTGATCGCAGCGAGTGATCGTACTCCCTTATCGCAGTGAGTGATCGCAGTGGTGATTGCAGCAAGTGATCGTACTCCCTTATCACAGTGAGTGATCGTACTCGTGATCGCAACTAGTGATCGTGACCTTGGATCGCAAGTAGAAACCCCCAGGGTTTATGCAATCGCAACAATCAGATCGTACTATGGATACTAACTTACCACTTTTCTCGGACAGTACAATAACACAATCAATTCGAGATTCTGAGCCAAAATATGAATCAAACACCCAAAAATTTTGTGTTTTTAACCCAAATAACAATACCAAATCACTATAACAAGTAATAAGATGAAGTATATCAAGATTGCTCATAAAAAAACACAAAAAAAAATTTGGTTCGTTTGAAAATGGATCAAAAATGGCGAGAGAATCAAGAACACAAACACAAAAACCAAACAATCATCCCATGGCTCTTGATACCATTTGTAGGATATGTAAATCTTGCTTATGTTTTAGAGAGAGAAAGAGATAGAAAGATGGTGGATTACACACAATTCTAGAGAGAGAAAACAAAGAGAAGTATGTGAAAATATGAATAACCACACACCCTCTCCATCTAAGGAGAGGGTTTATATACCCAAGCCTTGTAATGGGCTTGGGCTTACATGTTTGGGCCGGCCTACACATGTTGTAGGCTAGGCTTGGGCTTGTTTGTTAAATAACGATATCTAGACTACGAGCTACTACTTAGTATATTGTCGGAGTGACCGAATCTTCCTAAATACGTAAAAACGTATTTCCAACAGGTTGTCATCAACATCTTCACCGCTGTCGCTCCAAGAACCACTAACGAATGCCGTGTGATTCTTATCGCGTGAAGGCTTTGGACAATCACTAATGAAATGATTTAGATCACCACATCTAAAGAAATTCCTATCACCTTTTTCGTTCTTGGCAAACCGATTCTTTGAGAATGGTTTCTTGTCATTGTTGGGTTGCCTCACGTGTTGACCTCATCTTTTGAATAACTTCTTGAAATCTCTCACCGCCAATGCATACTCCTCGTCATCGCTATCTGAGGAACTATCATGATCGCTTTGTGCCTTCTTGGCTTTGAGTGCAAGAGATTTCCTTTCACTCTTGGTTTTCACCAATTCTGAGTCCTTCAAAATTATCATCTCATGAACCTTTAAGTCGCCTATGAGTTCATCGAGTGATAAAGTTGAGAGATCTTTCGATTCTTCAATCGCCGTGACTTTTTCTCTCCACTTCGGATGTAAGGCCCTTAGAAACTTCCTAACATTGTTCTTGCTAGAAAAATCTTCATCAAGTGCTTTTAGACTAGTAATAATAGTGTTAAATCTAGCAAAAGCACTATCAATAGTTTCATCTTCTAAGATGACAAATTGTTCATATTGTTGGACAAGAAGATCGATTTTGCTTTCTTTGACTTGGCTATTACCTTGGTGTGTTACTAAAAGAGTGTTCCAAATATCTTTAGCGGTTTGACACATAAAAATCCTTTCATACTCTTTCTTAGGTAAAGTATTATAAATCACCATTTTAGCCTCATTATTTTTCGAAAGTTTCTTTTTAGTATCGTCATTAGCTTTGTCAAAAGTGACCAATTATTTTGTTTTAGAAACTTCATTAGATTGATAAGGTAAAAAATCACCATTGGTAATAACATGCCAAAGATCTAAATCTTTTGATTTCACATAAGTCTCAAATCTATTTTTCCAATAAATAAAACTATCGGTTTCAAAAAGTGGTGGTCTTTGCATAGATTGCCCTTCTAGGTACTTGTTGGAATCCATAGATCGATTCAAGTTTTAAAATACAATATACTTTAAAAATTCTTGAGCAACCTTACTCTGATACCAATTGTAGAAACTAGAAGGGGGGGGGGGGGTTGAATAGTTTCTTATATTTACTTGTTAAAAGATGATTTTCAAAAAATCCTTTTTCAAAAACTTAGGCTTGAGGAAATATGTGAAATCTTCTTATGCACAATATGAATAATGATAATGTAACTAAACTAATACTAACTAATGTATATGCACAAAGAATAAAGAATGTAAAGAGTTAAGGGTAAAGAAAGATCAAACCAAACACCAAGGATTTATAGTGGTTCGGCAACGAAGCTCACTCCTCGTTCCTACTCCACTCCTCGAGTACTCCTTACTCGAGAGTTCACTACACAACAAGCTCCTTATGGTGGAGAAAACCGTACACGTTGCTTAACCAATTTCCGACTCTAAGCTAAAAGTTGAGCCCTAATCGTAGCTAGGACCAAACTACACAACTATACTTAGTACATACACAACTTCCAAATAGACACAACTACTTGGATCTTCACAACTATGACACAACAACAAATGTATAAGATTTGATCTTCAAAGGATCTTTGGTGGTGGACTCAACACTTCACAAGGATAGTGTTCTTCTTTTTGCACTTGGAGAGGAACGGATAGATGGGATAAATTCACTTCTAAACAAGTAGTAATCAATCAAATGATGAAGGATTTGAGTGATTTAAGAAGTATGTTTGAATCTGGAAATATATGTGCAAAAGAGGTGAAAAGAAAATCTGAAAATGGTCCACTATTTATAGGACAAAGGGCCAACGTCTATATCTGCCCGCGGTTCCTTATCTCAGCCGGCGGTCCTTATCGATAAGGAACCACATAGGCACTAGGGAACCGCCGGAGTAGACTCCGCTCCCTTTTTGTCCTTTAGTGGTGGAGGTCTTATCTGATTATAAAATATCCTGAAATAATATTCCAAATCAAAAAAGAATATGCCATTTTCAAATTTTCAAATATTTAATTTAATAAAATATTTTTTTAAAAAGAAAGTTTAATAAAAAAACTTGTCACACTTAATAAAAAGTGAGTTTTAAGAAAAGATTAAATCACTTGATCACTTGATTAAGGTTAGTACTTGTTTATTCATACCTTAAGTGAAAATGGGTAAAATGAAAAATACTTGAACTTAAGAATTCGTTTTTCGTTGTTTTCGTTGTTTTCGTAAATGCTTGTTTTTACATATTTTCGTAATCAAAACTAAGCGAGACCGAAAAATGCAAGTAACGTTTTTAGGCATTATTGCATTAACAACGTCGATGATTTCTGGTATTGAAGAAAAAGCATCATGGACCTAGCGATGCAATGCACAACCCCTCCCAACCTACTCAAGCTTCTCTCAAAAGAAGTTTGTTTTATTGTCACGGAGTTCAACTCATTTCTATCAACTTTCTCACTCCGAGACAGTAGATATTGAATTGGTGGCAGTCTGCTCTAGCCTCCGATCACCAAATAAACGTGCACTTATAGAGTCTAGAGCCAACGAGATTCATCATAAAATCTCATTAGGACACGTATTCCATATATCAATTGTTGTTCATTAATAGAACATAAGCGATAATTTATAGAGTCCTACGCTCTATCCTTGTGATATTGCCAGAACATTCAGAGTGATACTCATTGGTATTCACAGTGATGAATGGAAATCCTTCCACTGTTAACATCAAACAGCACTGCGGTGGGTCATATGTAAGATTCACTTGAATTGAACATATGCTAACTGGAAAGCAACAGTGGTTTGATTCTCTTGTGATTCAAACTCGTTCTAGGTCTCGACGCAATATCTTTATGATCTTGCCAGAACATTAAGAGTAATACTCCTCAGTATTTATAGTGACGAATTGAAATCCTTCGGTGTCATCATCAAACAACACTGCGGTAGGTGACTTGTGAAATTACATACGGATCTAACTTGTGTCAACTGGAAAGCAACAATGGTTTGATTCTTAATTGTTTCAAACTTGTTCCAGGAAATTGAATTGATGACTTAATAAGTAGAATGGAACTACATGATTCACTCCTTACTTTGAAGTATCTTTAGATATATTCAAGTATTGAGAACGGCTACCACAACCGGAAACCCTGTCAAGGAAGTTCTTTGAACTTACCTAATCACATGTACAATATTCGTACTGTATAACGGGAAACCGGAGGAATGCAAATGGTGGCGTAACCTCAAGAGTCGTAATTCAAGACCACATGCTCATGTATATGAAGAAAGCTCAAGAACATCTAAAGACAAAGACTTCCGCTACACTGATTATCAAGGGAAATTGTTAACAAGCTTTCAAGACAACGCAAAGTATGAGTATGTGGAGAAAGACACAAGAACACAAGTTGGCAAAGCATCACGATCAAGTCAAGCCAAAGATCAAAGATCCAAGATAACAAGTCATGAAAGGAACAATGAAAGAACTCTCAAGACAACGAGCTTCAAATTCAGCAACAATAAAGAAGTGAAGTCACATAATACATGACCACCACTTAGGGGGAGATTGTTAGAAGTATTTGAAGTGATGGTCAAAGAAGTGAAGTCACATATTATATGACCACCCCTTAGGGGGAGATTGTTAGAAGTATTTAAAGTGATGGTCATATAATATATCGTTGCGAAGCTCGTGGAAAATGCTATTCAACGATGTCGAGAGTTCTATGTTATTGTTATGTATGTAATGAGAATTAGTCCCGAACACACAAATGAGGAATGACTCCTAACCTTGTAAGCCTTAGTATAAAAGGCACATCAACCTAATTTGTGTGTGTCTCTGATAGTATTTTCCTTCATTCTTGTTTTAGAGAAAAAAAAACTCTCCTTAGTTTCTCTCACTAGGAACACACTCCTTATATCTTTCTCTTTCTTCTTCATCTAATCTAATATTCCATTCTTATCTTTAATCTTGTTCTTCATCATCTTTATTTCTTGATCTATAAGTTGTGTGCCTAAGTCCTACAGTTATTAACTAATTAACTAAGTCTAAAATGACTTGAAACTAACCCGTAAATTATTATCGACATTAAATCCTTAGCCCGAGACCTCTAAACACTAAACCTCGTATCGCAAATACACATTTACTATAATACATATATGTGACAATCCGTCAATTTATGGTTGATATTTTATTTTCAATATTATTTAAAAACAATGTACAATATGAACTCACATATTTTTGGGAAGAAATTTGGATTTACGTCTTGGAGTAGCATCGACTACGTCTAAACCGGAGAATTCAACGTTACGTGCTTACGTTTACATACACCGTCCTTGGTGACAGTCCGACATTTCAGAAAATAAATTTATCCGTGAATATTATTTTGGAGTTTTAAATTTGTGTTGGTTCATAAACTCACAAATTTACGAGAAGAGATTAGGACTTACGATTTTATTTTAACGTCTTTTACGACTAAACCGGAAACCTTAGGATTACGTATTTACGTTTTCAAACTCCGTTTTTGATGAAACAATTTTTATTGGATTCGTTTTGTGACGGTGATTCATAATTTATAAAAACGTTTTTCGTAAAACGACCCGAGGGCACGCAAATCGAGAAAACTAGAATCGAGAAATACCCGTAAACTAGTGAGATGGGACAAAACACTTTGCCCCATCCCACTAGCTAAAGTGGACGGCAAAAATGATACACCACACTTAGGTGGCATCAAGTTATAACTTGTTTACACAAGTGTAAGCTTGTGCTTACTTGTTAAGCTAACTCATTTACCAACTTCACAAAACTAGCAACTCCTTTCACTTCTACCATTTCTATCCATGCAAAAACCACTTCTCTCTCTCTACTCCCCATTTTGGCCGTCCCTTCCTCAACCAAAAACACACAATATGATCTTGATTCCACCACAAAATCATGTGTTATTTACACATATGTTGAAGCCCTTTTGAAGCTCTCTTGAATGGTGGTGATTATAACATCCATGGAGGAGTTTTCTTGGTGTCTTGGGGCTGATTTTACACAAGGAGTCCATGGAGCATGGTGGTCTTGAAGATGGTCTTGGCTATGCACAAGTTTCTCCATCAAATTCCATGTTTTCATCACAACCAACATCAACTTGGTGGTATAAAGATTGTCCTCCTCAACTTCTTATTTTGATTATGTAAACATGTATTTTATTTCCTATTGTATATATTTATGATGATTATATGATGATAAAAATGTTATGTGGGGATTTGTTGTTGATAAACATGATTAAAAAGGTGAAAAACCATATGAAACAAGGTTAAAATCTTGATTAATTTACATGGCTGTATAAAACAGTAAGTAAACAGGTCATGGACTGATAATATGATGAAATAGAATCCATTTACAGTAAGCTAAATGTCTTGTACACATGTGAGAGTTGGCCATGCAATGGAATCAAAATAATGAGTGAGATATGATCAAAACAAGTTTAGGGTATAAATCTGAAGTTACTGTTTTGGACGATTTTTAGAAAATATTTAAAAGATGATTCAACAGTAGCTATAGAAGAGTTAAATGTAGCACATATCATGTAGTTTATGTGATAAAAATTTGAGCTTCTATCTCCATGTAGAACTCAAGATATGGCAGTTTTGGTGAATGTGAAGTTAAAAATCAGATTTTTGGAAATAATGTTTATTATTATTATATAAGCACTCACTTTATAATTTATAAAATGTAAGATATAAACCCACTAACTTATAGAACTTAATTATATAAATGTATAAAAGGTTAATTGAATGGGTAAATTAGATAAATGGTGGTAAAAATAATATTTATAAGTAATAAAAACTATAAACTTGATTTTTACGACTTTTTCGGCTATTGCCGTGAAATTAACGTTTTTCATCAAATAAAACTTAGACGACCAAACCCGTCTAATGTAAAGTTTATAAAAATTGTATACTGATGTATAAGTAACTAAGACAAGCAAAAACCGATAAAACCCGAACTATAAGAATTACGGACAATTACGAGCTAAATAAACTTATTGGACTAATAATTGGACTTAATAAGATAAAAACTTGTAAAAAGAATTATTTGGGCTTAACCCATTTGGGCCCAACATGAAAGATATATATACTGATCATATAGGTATAAAATGGGTAAAAACAAGTTAAAGAACTTATAAAAGACTTAATGAACTTAAAATAGGTAAAATCGGTAAAACTAGTGAACTAGTAAGACGATACTAAAACGTAAACTCTAAAATGAGTAAACGAGAATATGTAAACCCACTTGATCATCATATATATATAATCATCATATGTATACATAATTGATATTTTTATAAAGTCATTGGACAAACGTCTAAGACCGATTATTATTTGTCTAGGTTTCCGTGATTGAAGCACGTACCGTACGTCCGAATTGCCGATAACCCGCATTCCCACATCAACATGAGTTCATAGCCTCGCACTCTTTTAAATGTTTTATAAATGCTTTATAAACCCGCGAGGGAGATAACATGTTAGTTTTTATAAAAGTTTGGACACCATTTGTCCTGATTGTTGGTTTATTGATTTTGGACCCGAATGATTGAATGACCCGATTGTATGACCCGATAAATGATTAATGGACCCGATAGATGAATTTAAATGGATTATTAAAGTTAGGTTATGTCACTAAAAGTCCCATTAGCATGAATTGTGAACTACCGGGAGTTAGTAGACGCTTATGCATTTAATAGTACTATTTGGGGACGATCACACCAGTTCGCGCCTTGACGGTTGATCCCCGTCGTGCCACATTGATTGGTAAGCGAATTAATGTATGAGAAGATCTCAATAGCGTGACCTTTGTGACGACACGCTACTTTAGATGGGCAAAATTGGTATCGGGTTAGCTACCCGTTTTGGTTTTAGTAAGGTAACAATGTCATGCGGCTTATAATAATCCAAATCGCCAAAATATTACTGGACGCTCCGAATTACGATGTATTGCCTGACTAGCAATACTGGGTCATACTATTGATATTATGTTTGTATTTTGGTTTTCATAACCATATTCATATAACGGTTTTTATTTGAATTTATACGACGTCATGAGACGTATTGTATGATGTTTTTACGACATTGGCTCGTATAATGATTTTTAAGGCAAATGCCTATATTATGATTTTCGATAAGGATTTGTATAAAATGATTTTGGCTATTTTACGGCCTATTACAATGATTTGTACGAATTGATTTTTGGTACTAATTTTATACCAAAGTTATATTGATGGATTTTATTAAACTCTATGAATTCACTCGGCGTTATCGCTGACCTTTTCTTTTAACATGTTTTATCTCAGGTACTTGAAGGTAATTCTCGGGAAGACGACAAGAATTCATGGCCCGCACTTAAACAATATTTTCCATTCAAATACTTTGTAAAAACTTTGTATGAAATAATATGACTTGGGACCGATGTAACTTTGATGTTTATGAATGGAAATGCTTTATAAGTAAACGACGCGATTTTTATGCGTTGTCTATGATGTGAGTAATGTGCTATCCCGTAACACCAACTAGTCTTCCGCTGTACTGAGTTGTATAAATTTGGGGGTGTTACAGTTTGGTACCAGAGCTCTCGTTATAGAGAACGAAAGATTTTTAAAACCAAGGTTTTGAATAAAACATTTCAAAATCTTTTAACTATAAACATTTTTCTAAAAATGTCTAAAAATCTTTTGACTATAACGGTGCCGAAGAATTCCCGAGTTACCGACAAGGCCAAGACTGAGAAGTGTTATTTTAATATATATATATAACTTGGATTATATATATATGATGTAATTTTATTACATGATTGTTTGATGATTATATTGATATTTATACGAGGTATTTATACGACGTCGATTGTCACAAGAAACCCTAAATCCCCTAGTAAATTAATCGAAGCTATTCTCGTAGGAATTCTAGCTATCCTAGATCTAAACCAAGTTGTGGATATTTATGATCCCAACGAAATGGTTGATATTCGTAGAAGTGTAGATATTAGTTGATCGTGATATTGAAAAAGAATTGGCAAGATTAAATCTGATATCGATGTTTTGACGATCTTTTCTTATAGAGTGGAGTTTGACAAAACGTTACCACCTAGAAAGATGTCATCTGATTCGTTGTCATCCAATTCTTAAATTGAAATCGAAAGGGTGAATGTTGCACTTGAGGCTGTTATTGGAACCATTACCCAAAAGCCTCATGCCACTAATACCTTTCCGAGAAGTCTAGTTGAATGATCAAGTCATTTCATATTAATGACTCATTTGATAATTATTGTTGTAAGAGCTAATAGGATTGGAAATTAAGTGTTGATTCATATTGAGATTGTATTGCCTTTACAAGGCCGAAGAATAAGGTTGTAAGTATTAGAGAATGAGGTAGAATATCGAATTGAGTATAAAATTTGATGAAACTTGAATAAAGTGAAACTTAACCCATATGGAATATGAGACTATTAATAGAAGTCGTTAAGTTTTGTGATTGAATTATAAGGATTTAATTGATTGTTGATTCGTGTTAAGGGTTGTTCCTAGACCATTGTCCACTAACGAGGATGCCCAGTGTCCAAGAAATAAATTGAAGAAATCCTCTTCTGAATTGGGACCGATGGATCTTCCGGGACAGGCAGGACACCTAATGACTCTTGTAGATTAGTATTCATTGTGGTATCTTTTAAAAAAAAAATCCCTAACTTAACTGAGATATCAGTTGGTAGGATGAGTTCTGAGAATTGTATGGCATAGTGACACATAATGTGTTACGGTACAATTTTGACTTGTTTGTGATTAATGAAAAGACTACCTTTGATTGCTAAATTCTACATGTATCGATGTTATCTATCTTTTATTGCTTCATCCTAATGTTCGCATTAGTGATGCAACTATTGAACAAGTACTCATCTCGATTTGAGTTACGTTTTGGATTATTCTTCCTGAGTGCCATCGAGGTCATGAACCTCATGATTATTTGGCTAAAGCTCATTCCCTATCATATTGTAGTTAAGATCTTGGTGAACAACTTTTCATCACTCTTTTGCAGATCACACATTGTTTTTATAAAGTTAAAACGGTATCCTTTGAGAAAAACTGAATTTTCATCACTATAAGGATTATTCATAGTGAGATTTATAAGTGATTGTTATTTGAATGAAGTTGTTTATAAAACACTTTGGAAAACCTTATTGTTTTCATAACAAGGAAAATCTTTGTAAATTTATTTTTGATTCTTATTTAAGAATAAAGCCTGAAAATGTTTTTATTATAAACATGATGATAACATTTTGACGAACTGAGTATTGCATCGTTGGTCTTGAAATTGTATATAGTTGCGCGCCTACATACAATTTGGAATGGACCATGCAAGGCTGATTAGTAGTCACCATAAAACTGATTAATAAACATTACATTCTCTTTGAAGATTGTGAAAGAATAAATTTTATGAGATCTGCAAGAAGTGAAAAATAGGGACATAGTGTTAGGGACACCTACCTATGTGCCTGTAGCATCTATTCTTCTGAGTTGAATTTACTCATCTGTGGAAATTGTCTTATTTGACAATTGACAATTCTTTCTTGTCCAATTCTCCCGTAGTGAGATTTTTAGGAAAAGTGTTTGATTATCGAGTGTTGATACCCGATTGGATGTATCGACGTTCTTATCATTTCTTATGATTTGATTTCATTTGAATGACCTGGGTAACGATCCGAGGAGCTTTCGAATGCGTACTTAAATTATGAAAAACATGGGATATATTCATATTCGTTAAATGTTTTCGTCTGTATCTGATTTGAAATTCTCTCGCATAGATTATGCGTTGACCCTACTCTTTTAATAGTAGTTGTGTATCCTAATATCCTTGAATTTGTGAAGAATTATGAATTATTATTAGTCTTTTGAGAAGTTCACATCTTATCGACGGCAATAAAACTGAAAAGTTGGTAGTGCCAGTAGAATGAATTGATTGATTATGACATGACGACATTGTCTTAATTGATGGGAACTCGGATAGAATTCCCCTAAATGATAAGATGTTGATTATCAAAAGTGATCTAAATAATTCTTGACGGATGCCCGTATCCTGCATTTAGACTTGAGATTATACCGTGAAGGATTGTGAACTAGTTATAGATATTATAATCTAGAAAGAACCTAATATGAATGTATTAAAAGATGTTTATCTTATCTGAAACTTTAGTAAGTATTTGTTAGTGAATTACCTAGACTTTCGCCATTAAGGCAAGTTGAAATTGGTATTGATTATATTCCCGGTGCTGCACCTATAGCTTGTGCACTGTACGTCAGCACCATCTAAATTAGAGGAATTACCGTACAACTGAGAAAGTTGTCGGAGAAAGATTTTATTATACCAAGCCTGTCATCCTGAAGAGCTATGGTGTTATCTTTCCTTATATTAGATTACTGTGACTGAGTAAATTGAAAATCGAAAACAATATCCATAACTCGAAATGGAAGAATTGTTCGATCATTTACAAGGTTCTAGCAAATTTGATCCATAGCATGGTTATCATCAACTTCGCATCTGCGAAAGGGATTATCTATTCCAATCACTACATCTGGTGCTTGTAATGAACATTATGAGTTCCACGTGATGTCGTTTGGATTGACCAATGCACATGTAGCATTCATAAATTCGGTGAATCACGTGTGTAGGCTGTAATTTGATAAATTCATGCTTGCGATCATTAAGGACTATTTATTTGTTAATACGAATAATAATGGGTTAATAATTATTTATAGATTGCCCTGAATTGACCGAACAATAAAAACCTGTACCTTGAATAATTGATACGTGATTAAAAACTTGAACCTTTACATGATTTAACCATGTGATTAATAGATAATGAAGTATAAATTGACTCTTCAAAAATTAAGAGCCCTTCTAAGACTTTGGATTTTACCAAAAAGAAAGTGCAAATATGTTTTGACAAATGTTTTAACAAAGGATTTTTAAAGGGATTATTCCCTTATACAAAAACCATTTAACTAAATTTCTGTTTAGGGGTAAATGTTTGTGTATACCTCAAGATAACTTAAGAAGGATTGAGGAAACCATTTAAAGCATGACTTGAAATTTGAACGATAATTTACGCTTTTCAAACTAAGGAAATTTTGACCAAAGTATAAACAAAGATTTTTTGAATATTTACGAAATCTTATTAAATATTTTCGATAAATCAACAAAAATCGTGTTAATTAAATTCAAATTTATTTTGAACATTTTATATAATTGGTCGAACTAAGAAATTTAAAATTTTTTTTTTACGTTTACGTTTCATAAAAATTAACTAATAATTATATAATTAATTATAATAATTATCGACGCTTTAGACAACGGATTGAGAAAAACTGATAAAAATGATAGTTGAGACGAAACTGAAACATAAAGAATATGAAGAAAGAATTTTGAATAAATAAAGTGATGATATTTATTTCATCAGGAGAAAGTGAACGTAATTACTGACGCTTAATATAGAAAGAATATCTGAGTAAATTGTGGACATGATACTTATATCATCATGTGAAGTGAATATAGATACCGACGCATTATGTATAAAAGATAAAGAACCAGTTAGGACGTGTTCCTTAATAATGAAGGTGCAGAATAAATTGCCGAACGATATAAAAATAAACAATGTTTGTAAAAAAAAAAAAAAAAAAAAAAAAAAGGATAATATAAATAGTGAAGGGTTTCACGGCTAATGTGAACCAACAGATTTGAGAAGCCAATGGCGTTAAATATTTTAAAGACCACTTGTGGTTGCCTAAATATGGAGATTGTGAGATATAGTTATGTTGGAATTTGTAAGTATAAGTATTATATGTATGTCATTTATGACTAAAAGTATCTTTGTTGAAGAAGTTGTACTGATGACGAATTATGAAGGCAGACATCGCCTCTTACATTAGTAAACACCTAGCTATTGCAAGGGTCATCATCTGAATTTGATTCGATTTGGGTCATCGTCGACAGACTGACCAAATCTGCTAATATCATTCTCGTTAATGATAGAATCTTGATGAAGAAATAGACTCTTTTATTTAAAGGAAGTTATATAAACATAGTGTGCCTGTATCGATCATCTATATATCAAGATCCTCGCTTCGCATCGAATTTCTAGAGATTTGCTCAGAAGTCATGGAGAACGAACCTTGATGAGAGTACTATGTACCACCCCAATCGAAGGGACGAGGTAAAGTAACGATACAAAATACTATAAGCGCTCTTCTATGTTTGAATGATTGACCTTTGGTAATAGACCGTATAATCGTTTTCCTTTGGAAAGATTATCATTGATAATCATCGTGTTAGGATTGAGACTGAATCTTGTTAGGATCTGAATCTTAGAGCATCTATAAGCAGAAGTTGAAATGAAGGCACCCGACATACACCCACTGTGAGTTGGACATGTCTTTTAAGTTTAAGGTTTCCTATAATGGCGAACCTATCCTTGCAAAATACTCGACCCGCGAGATCTGAAATGATTACTGAAATTAGGATCTGATTATTGACAGCCGGTAGTGGGCAAAAGGTTATGTGAATGTGAAATGTAGATCTTGAAGTGCCAAATGGGTAGCGAAGTTATGCCACAATTTTTAACCTTGGAAAGATGAATTCATGATCTGACAAATCATGGGATATAAGTCCCCGTTGTATGGGACCATTGAGATGATGTAAAAGATTTGGTTTGAAAAGGCATATAAGCTGGATCTACCCTAGGACTTCAAAGACTGCGTGAATTATGTTTCGTAAATCGAACTTGATGGAATATCTATCAAGTGAAAATCTGATTGTTCTTAGTAAAGCTTAGATCGGCGAAAAGTTGCATTCATCAGAAACCCGTGAACATCATGGATAGAGAAAGTAAGTCAACATTAAGCCTGATCTTATTCCCGTAGTTATGTCTGCTGAAACTCGCGTATTGTAATGAATTGAACTTGTGAGAAAAGATCAAATATGGAGGAAATACCCACATGGCTTTAACTCTATAAGAAGCGAGTAGTAAGGTAAGATGATCTTTGAGGACAAAGATCCTGTTTAGGGGTAAATGCTGTGACAATCCGTCAATTTATGGTTGATATTTTATTTTCAATATTATTTAAAAACAATGTACAATATGAACTCACATATTTTTGGGAAGAAATTTGGATTTACGTCTTGGAGTAGCATCGACTACGTCTAAACCGGAGAATTCAACGTTACGTGCTTACGTTTACATACACCGTCCTTGGTGACAGTCCAACATTTCAGAAAATAAATTTATCCGTGAATATTATTTTGGAGTTTTAAATTTGTGTTGGTTCATAAACTCACAAATTTACGAGAAGAGATTAGGACTTACGATTTTATTTTAACGTCTTTTACGACTAAACCGGAAACCTTAGGGTTTAGGGTTTAGGGTTTAGGGTTTAGGGTTTAGGGTTTAGGGTTTAGGGTTTAGGGTTTAGGGTTTAGGGTTTAGGGTTTAGGGTTTAGGGTTTAGGGTTTAGGGTTTAGGGTTTAGGGTTTAGGGTTTAGGGTTTAGGGTTTAGGGTTTAGGGTTTAGGGTTTAGGGTTTAGTATTCATTGTGGTATCTTTTAAAAAAAAAATCCCTAACTTAACTGAGATATCAGTTGGTAGGATGAGTTCTGAGAATTGTATGGCATAGTGACACATAATGTGTTACGGTACAATTTTGACTTGTTTGTGATTAATGAAAAGACTACCTTTGATTGCTAAATTCTACATGTATCGATGTTATCTATCTTTTATTGCTTCATCCTAATGTTCGCATTAGTGATGCAACTATTGAACAAGTACTCATCTCGATTTGAGTTACGTTTTGGATTATTCTTCCTGAGTGCCATCGAGGTCATGAACCTCATGATTATTTGGCTAAAGCTCATTCCCTATCATATTGTAGTTAAGATCTTGGTGAACAACTTTTCATCACTCTTTTGCAGATCACACATTGTTTTTATAAAGTTAAAACGGTATCCTTTGAGAAAAACTGAATTTTCATCACTATAAGGATTATTCATAGTGAGATTTATAAGTGATTGTTATTTGAATGAAGTTGTTTATAAAACACTTTGGAAAACCTTATTGTTTTCATAACAAGGAAAATCTTTGTAAATTTATTTTTGATTCTTATTTAAGAATAAAGCCTGAAAATGTTTTTATTATAAACATGATGATAACATTTTGACGAACTGAGTATTGCATCGTTGATCTTGAAATTGTATATAGTTGCGCGCCTACATACAATTTGGAATGGACCATGCAAGGCTGATTAGTAGTCACCATAAAACTGATTAATAAACATTACATTCTCTTTGAAGATTGTGAAAGAATAAATTTTATGAGATCTGCAAGAAGTGAAAAATAGGGACATAGTGTTAGGGACACCTACCTATGTGCCTGTAGCATCTATTCTTCTGAGTTGAATTTACTCATCTGTGGAAATTGTCTTATTTGACAATTGACAATTCTTTCTTGTCCAATTCTCCCGTAGTGAGATTTTTAGGAAAAGTGTTTGATTATCGAGTGTTGATACCCGATTGGATGTATCGATGTTCTTATCATTTCTTATGATTTGATTTCATTTGAATGACCTGGGTAACGATCCGAGGAGCTTTCGAATGCGTACTTAAATTATGAAAAACATGGGATATATTCATATTCGTTAAATGTTTTCGTCTGTATCTGATTTGAAATTCTCTCGCATAGATTATGCGTTGACCCTACTCTTTTAATAGTAGTTGTGTATCCTAATATCCTTGAATTTGTGAAGAATTATGAATTATTATTAGTCTTTTGAGAAGTTCACATCTTATCGACGGCAATAAAACTGAAAAGTTGGTAGTGCCAGTAGAATGAATTGATTGATTATGACATGACGACATTGTCTTAATTGATGGGAACTCGGATAGAATTCCCCTAAATGATAAGATGTTGATTATCAAAAGTGATCTAAATAATTCTTGACGGATGCCCGTATCCTGCATTTAGACTTGAGATTATACCGTGAAGGATTGTGAACTAGTTATAGATATTATAATCTAGAAAGAACCTAATATGAATGTATTAAAAGATGTTTATCTTATCTGAAACTTTAGTAAGTATTTGTTAGTGAATTACCTAGACTTTCGCCATTAAGGCAAGTTGAAATTGGTATTGATTATATTCCCGGTGCTGCACCTATAGCTTGTGCACTGTACGTCAGCACCATCTAAATTAGAGGAATTACCGTACAACTGAGAAAGTTGTCGGAGAAAGATTTTATTATACCAAGCCTGTCATCCTGAAGAGCTATGGTGTTATCTTTCCTTATATTAGATTACTGTGACTGAGTAAATTGAAAATCGAAAACAATATCCATAACTCGAAATGGAAGAATTGTTCGATCATTTACAAGGTTCTAGCAAATTTGATCCATAGCATGGTTATCATCAACTTCGCATCTGCGAAAGGGATTATCTATTCCAATCACTACATCTGGTGCTTGTAATGAACATTATGAGTTCCACGTGATGTCGTTTGGATTGACCAATGCACATGTAGCATTCATAAATTCGGTGAATCACGTGTGTAGGCTGTAATTTGATAAATTCATGCTTGCGATCATTAAGGACTATTTATTTGTTAATACGAATAATAATGGGTTAATAATTATTTATAGATTGCCCTGAATTGACCGAACAATAAAAACCTGTACCTTGAATAATTGATACGTGATTAAAAACTTGAACCTTTACATGATTTAACCATGTGATTAATAGATAATGAAGTATAAATTGACTCTTCAAAAATTAAGAGCCCTTCTAAGACTTTGGATTTTACCAAAAAGAAAGTGCAAATATGTTTTGACAAATGTTTTAACAAAGGATTTTTAAAGGGATTATTCCCTTATACAAAAACCATTTAACTAAATTTCTGTTTAGGGGTAAATGTTTGTGTATACCTCAAGATAACTTAAGAAGGATTGAGGAAACCATTTAAAGCATGACTTGAAATTTGAAACGATAATTTACGCTTTTCAAACTAAGGAAATTTTGACCAAAGTATAAACAAAGATTTTTTGAATATTTACGAAATCTTATTAAATATTTTCGATAAATCAACAAAAATCGTGTTAATTAAATTCAAATTTATTTTGAACATTTTATATAATTGGTCGAACTAAGAAATTTAAAATTTTTTTTTTACGTTTACGTTTCATAAAAATTAACTAATAATTATATAATTAATTATAATAATTATCGACGCTTTAGACAACGGATTGAGAAAAACTGATAAAAATGATAGTTGAGACGAAACTGAAACATAAAGAATATGAAGAAAGAATTTTGAATAAATAAAGTGATGATATTTATTTCATCAGGAGAAAGTGAACGTAATTACTGACGCTTAATATAGAAAGAATATCTGAGTAAATTGTGGACATGATACTTATATCATCATGTGAAGTGAATATAGATACCGACGCATTATGTATAAAAGATAAAGAACCAGTTAGGACGTGTTCCTTAATAATGAAGGTGCAGAATAAATTGCCGAACGATATAAAAATAAACAATGTTTGTAAAAAAAAAAAAAAAAAAAAAAAAAGGATAATATAAATAGTGAAGGGTTTCACGGCTAATGTGAACCAACAGATTTGAGAAGCCAATGGCGTTAAATATTTTAAAGACCACTTGTGGTTGCCTAAATATGGAGATTGTGAGATATAGTTATGTTGGAATTTGTAAGTATAAGTATTATATGTATGTCATTTATGACTAAAAGTATCTTTGTTGAAGAAGTTGTACTGATGACGAATTATGAAGGCAGACATCGCCTCTTACATTAGTAAACACCTAGCTATTGCAAGGGTCATCATCTGAATTTGATTCGATTTGGGTCATCGTCGACAGACTGACCAAATCTGCTAATATCATTCTCGTTAATGATAGAATCTTGATGAAGAAATAGACTCTTTTATTTAAAGGAAGTTATATAAACATAGTGTGCCTGTATCGATCATCTATATATCAAGATCCTCGCTTCGCATCGAATTTCTAGAGATTTGCTCAGAAGTCATGGAGAACGAACCTTGATGAGAGTACTATGTACCACCCCAATCGAAGGGACGAGGTAAAGTAACGATACAAAATACTATAAGCGCTCTTCTATGTTTGAATGATTGACCTTTGGTAATAGACCGTATAATCGTTTTCCTTTGGAAAGATTATCATTGATAATCATCGTGTTAGGATTGAGACTGAATCTTGTTAGGATCTGAATCTTAGAGCATCTATAAGCAGAAGTTGAAATGAAGGCACCCGACATACACCCACTATGAGTTGGACATGTCTTTTAAGTTTAAGGTTTCCTATAATGGCGAACCTATCCTTGCAAAATACTCGACCCGCGAGATCTGAAATGATTACTGAAATTAGGATCTGATTATTGACAGCCGGTAGTGGGCAAAAGGTTATGTGAATGTGAAATGTAGATCTTGAAGTGCCAAATGGGTAGCGAAGTTATGCCACAATTTTTAACCTTGGAAAGATGAATTCATGATCTGACAAATCATGGGATATAAGTCCCCGTTGTATGGGACCATTGAGATGATGTAAAAGATTTGGTTTGAAAAGGCATATAAGCTGGATCTACCCTAGGACTTCAAAGACTGCGTGAATTATGTTTCGTAAATCGAACTTGATGGAATATCTATCAAGTGAAAATCTGATTGTTCTTAGTAAAGCTTAGATCGGCGAAAAGTTGCATTCATCAGAAACCCGTGAACATCATGGATAGAGAAAGTAAGTCAACATTAAGCCTGATCTTATTCCCGTAGTTATGTCTGCTGAAACTCGCGTATTGTAATGAATTGAACTTGTGAGAAAAGATCAAATATGGAGGAAATACCCACATGGCTTTAACTCTATAAGAAGCGAGTAGTAAGGTAAGATGATCTTTGAGTACAAAGATCCTGTTTAGGGGTAAATGCTGTGACAATCCGTCAATTTATGGTTGATATTTTATTTTTAATATTATTTAAAAACAATGTACAATATGAACTCACATATTTTTGGGAAGAAATTTGGATTTACGTCTTGGAGTAGCATCGACTACGTCTAAACCGGAGAATTCAACGTTACGTGCTTACGTTTACATACACCGTCCTTGGTGACAGTCCAACATTTCAGAAAATAAATTTATCCGTGAATATTATTTTGGAGTTTTAAATTTGTGTTGGTTCATAAACTCACAAATTTACGAGAAGAGATTAGGACTTACGATTTTATTTTAACGTCTTTTACGACTAAACCGGAAACCTTAGGATTACGTATTTACGTTTTCGAACTCCGTTTTTGATGAAACAATTTTTATTGGATTCGTTTTGTGACGGTGATTCATAATTTATAAAAACGTTTTTCGTAAAACGACCCGAGGGCACGCAAATCGAGAAAACTAGAATCGAGAAATACCCGTAAACTAGTGAGATGGGACAAAACACTTTGCCCCATCCCACTAGCTAAAGTGGACGGCAAAAATGATACACCACACTTAGGTGGCATCAAGTTATAACTTGTTTACACAAGTGTAAGCTTGTGCTTACTTGTTAAGCTAACTCATTTACCAACTTCACAAAACTAGCAACTCCTTTCACTTCTACCATTTCTATCCATGAAAAAACCACTTCTCTCTCTCTACTCCCCATTTTGGCCGTCCCTTCCTCAACCAAAAACACACAATATGATCTTGATTCCACCACAAAATCATGTGTTATTTACACATATGTTGAAGCCCTTTTGAAGCTCTCTTGAATGGTGGTGATTATAACATCCATGGAGGAGTTTTCTTGGTGTCTTGGGGATGATTTTCCACAAGGAGTCCATGGAGCATGGTGGTCTTGAAGATGGTCTTGGCTATGCACAAGTTTCTCCATCAAATTCCATGTTTTCATCACAACCAACATCAACTTGGTGGTATAAAGATTGTCCTCCTCAACTTCTTATTTTGATTATGTAAACATGTATTTTATTTCCTATTGTATATATTTATGATGATTATATGATGATAAAAATGTTATGTGGGGATTTGTTGTTGATAAACATGATTAAAAAGGTGAAAAACCATATGAAACAAGGTTAAAATCTTTATTAATTTACATGGCTGTATAAAACAGTAAGTAAACAGGTCATGGACTGATAATATGATGAAATATAATCCATTTACAGTAAGCTAAATGTCTTGTACACATGTGAGAGTTGGCCATGCAATGGAATCAAAATAATGAGTGAGATATGATCAAAACAAGTTTAGGGTATAAATCTGAAGTTACTGTTTTGGACGATTTTTAGAAAATATTTAAAAGATGATTCAACAGTAGCTATAGAAGAGTTAAATGTAGCACATATCATTTAGTTTATGTGATAAAAATTTGAGCTTCTATCTCCATGTAGAACTCAAGATATGGCAGTTTTGGTGAATGTGAAGTTAAAAATCAGATTTTTGGAAATAATGTTTATTATTATTATATAAGCACTCACTTTATAATTTATAAAATGTAAGATATAAACCCACTAACTTATAGAACTTAATTATATAAATGTATAAAAGGTTAATTGAATGGGTAAATTAGATAAATGGTGGTAAAAATAATATTTATAAGTAATAAAAACTATAAACTTGATTTTTACGACTTTTTCGGCTATTGCCGTGAAATTAACGTTTTTCATCAAATAAAACTTAGACGACCAAACCCGTCTAATGTAAAGTTTATAAAAATTGTATACTGATGTATAAGTAACTAAGACAATCAAAAACCGATAAAACCCGAACTATAAGAATTACGGACAATTACGAGCTAAATAAACGTATTGGACTAATAATTGGACTTAATAAGATAAAAACTTGTAAAAAGAATTATTTGGGCTTAACCCATTTGGGCCCAACATGAAAGATATATATACTGATCATATAGGTATAAAATGGGTAAAAACAAGTTAAAGAACTTATAAAAGACTTAATGAACTTAAAATAGGTAAAATCGGTAAAACTAGTGAACTAGTAAGACGATACTAAAACGTAAACTCTAAAATGAGTAAACGAGAATATGTAAACCCACTTGATCATCATATATATATAATCATCATATGTATACATAATTGATATTTTTATAAAGTCATTGGACAAACGTCTAAGACCGATTATTATTTGTCTAGGTTTCCGTGATTGAAGCACGTACCGTACGTCCGAATTGCCGATAACCCGCATTCCCACATCAACGTGAGTTCATAGCCTCGCACTCTTTTAAATGTTTTATAAATGCTTTATAAACCCGCGAGGGAGATAACATGTTAGTTTTTATAAAAGTTTGGACACCATTTGTCCTGATTGTTGGTTTATTGATTTTGGACCCGAATGATTGAATGACCCGATTGTATGACCCGATAAATGATTAATGGACCCGATAGATGAATTTAAATGGATTATTAAAGTTAGGTTATGTCACTAAAAGTCCCATTAGCATGAATTGTGAACTACCGGGAGTTGGTAGACGCTTATGCATTTAATAGTACTATTTGGGGACGATCACCCCAGTTCGCGCCTTGACGGTTGATCCCCGTCGTGCCACATTGATTGGTAAGCGAATTAATGTATGAGAAGATCTCAACAGCGTGACCTTTGTGACGACACGCTACTTTAGATGGGCAAAATTGGTATCGGGTTAGCTACCCGTTTTGGTTTTAGTAAGGTAACAATGTCATGCGGCTTATAATAATCCAAATCGCCAAAATATTACTGGACGCTCCGAATTACGATGTATTGCCTGACTAGCAATACTGGGTCATACTATTAATATTATGTTTGTATTTTGGTTTTCATAACCATATTCATATAACGGTTTTTATTTGAATTTATACGACGTCATGAGACGTATTGTATGATGTTTTTACGACATTGGCTCGTATAATGATTTTTAAGGCAAATGCCTATATTATGATTTTCGATAAGGATTTGTATAAAATGATTTTGGCTATTTTACGGCCTATTACAATGATTTGTACGAATTGATTTTTGGTACTAATTTTATACCAAAGTTATATTGATGGATTTTATTAAACTCTATGAATTCACTCGGCGTTATCGCTGACCTTTTCTTTTAACATGTTTTATCTCAGGTACTTGAAGGTAATTCTCGGGAAGACGACAAGAATTCATGGCCCGCACTTAAACAATATTTTCCATTCAAATACTTTGTAAAAAATTTGTATGAAATAATATGACTTGGGACCGATGTAACTTTGATGTTTATGAATGAAAATGCTTTATAAGTAAACGACGCGATTTTTATGCGTTGTCTATGATGTGAGTAATGTGCTATCCCGTAACACCAACTAGTCTTCCGCTGTACTGAGTTGTATAAATTTGGGGGTGTTACAATATACCTACACATAAAATCTTAAAATAACTCCATATTCTATCATAGTTAAATCCAAGTGAACTAATGAGCACGAACTAACCTCATCATAACATTATATAATGTACTACGCACTACATAAACGATGACTAACATCAAATCAAAGGCTCAAATATAAACATGTCGCACATAAACGCACACTAAGCACATAAACAAAGTCAAACAGTCACTAATGGAAAATCTCAAAATCTAGGGTTATCACATCACTCCCTCCTAAAAGAAATCTCGTCTCGAGATTTACTTCCTAGGCTCAATAACTAAATCTCGCATTCCCAGAAAACTTCCTCTACCTCCTATACTTCTTGTTTCCTCCGAAACCGCATAACCCCTTTCAATGGTGAAACCTTTAGCATACCTTTGTCCCCATACCAAACTCCAATAGTTTACGCCTCTTGTCAGCATAGCTCTCTTGTCGGTCTCTTGCCGTCTTCCATATCTCCATTTGATAGTCCAAGCCATTCCACGTAGATGTTGACGCGTTCTCTTCTTTTGACAACTCAACTCGTGCAACTAACATCTTTCATCTAATCTATCTTAACACGTCATCCATATAGCCTAAGTTTGTCTCAGCTTTACTTCCTTCCTCTTATTCCATGTCTCATTAACTATGCTTGCCTTTCCCAGATGATACTTGGCCTTGTAATCTTCGTCACCACTTAACTCCATCTATCATCTATTCCTAATGTCCAAATCAAAAAGATTGAATGTGTGTTGGGGACGTTCATGATCTGTGTAAATCATTCTCTACATCTCGTACACCAAATTCCTCTAGCATTCTAGGAAGATCTAATAAACTAGCTCCACTATCTATGTCTTATATAATTTCTTCCAAACCTTCAGTTCCTGCAACGTATAAGCAATCACCTTTCTTCGCCCTCCTCGCCCGCATCCTAATCCTTGCTCCACGTATCGTCATGCTTTGCGAATTCGTCCAATCCTTTTGATAATGCCAAGATCGACTCATCACCTATGCTAGTTCTTTAGCCTCCAAAACGCTTACTCATCTTTCTTCGCTTCAACCTTGTTGGTCCCAACTAACTACTTAGTCTAGTAACCAAATTCCTAAAATTTCACACCTATAAGTTCTAACATACTTCATTTGCCTAAGTGACTTCAAACCTAACCCACAATTCTTCCCACACTCTTGCTCCGACTTCGAGTATATCAAGATGTCGTTGGTACACACGATGACAACTTGTCCATATACGGTCATGCACACTCGTTAATAGTTACCAAAATACTTATGTAATATACGTAATACTATGTACATGCCTACACATAGCCATAAGCACATCTAACATATACACTACAAGCATGTATTAACCCTCTTTCATGCAATCATACTTAGAAACCCATTGGTGTTGTGGTACTTGTATAACTATGTTGGCCACCATACTTATACGGGTCTGCTTTCACCAATGCACTCCCTCCTATGATGACACTTATAAGAATTTATACTACACATAACACATCAATCTACCAACTCAAATAAGCACATAGATCCCCTAACTCATATAAGTACATAAACACAACATAAAATAAGGTCCAAAGTTCCATGTATTAAAATAACATAGCCAATGCATGAAACACATAAACTCGTAATCCAACTGAACCTGCATAGACAAAATTCAAAATGTATAAAGAAAAATGAAAGCATAATTAACCAAAATTTAACTATGACTAGTATGGACGACTATGGTTCAACCCGCACTAGTCAAAACATGAAAGAAAAATAAACATGCGACTAAGTATGGATGACTGTGGTTCAATCCATAGTAGTCAAAACTCAACAGAAAACATCATAAATAAGAATGAACAATATCCAGAACAATATCAATCAATATCATAAAAGTAGCTCATATACAAAATATAGAAATTAGCATTTAATCACATCATATACTATAATGCACATGTACTCGTATGACACCTATATGTAGGGACCCTTAAGCTATAGACTAGGCTAGGCAACCTAATTCTCTATAACCATTGGCTCTGATATAATTCTGTCACACCCCACCATGGCAGAATATCGGGCACGACGTATACATATCATCACAAAAAATGGTGTCTCAATAGAGAAATACCTAAATGCAAAAGAAATGTCATAAAAGGCGACACACATGTCGTGACAATATCTCAACAAAATGCAGGAGTCTTGGTAAGTAGGTAAAAGTCCTACCTCTTACCAAAAACAAATAAATAACAAACATCAAACATAAAGGTGTCTAACAGTATCACTTATTCAAATAAAAAAGTAAATCTAATAGGAAAGGGATTATTCCTAATGCAATCCTAGCAGCCTCTAGACTCTAGCGACTTCTAACATCATCCTTCTCAACTACCTCACCTGAAAATGAAACTAAAATCTGTCAACATAAAGTTGGTGAGAACATATGTTTAAGCTATCTAAAACATCGTAAGAAAAACTTGACATCCGCTGTAAATAATTTGAAGAAAACAAGTTAAAGCAATGGACTAAAAAGTGATGATCATGTTACATACAACTACACACAGACATAATTATAACAATAGAACACATAATAAGAACAATGCACCTACACTTATCCAGATCTTTTCCACACCCCGTATATAAGTTGAACCATATCCCCGTCGAGATATCATGCCTCCGAGAAGACGATGTACAAGAACTCAAGTACTCAAAACGTATATCAGTACACTTAATAGTACATATAACACAACACACAAGTAAGCATATCCCATAATAACACATTTATGTCCACAAGTTTCAAAACATATCATCGAAACATTTTAAAGAAAATTAAAAGTGTCATCTCCATCTTATACTGGAAAAAACATTTAATAACTTAGTTAAAATGGGACTATGAACTCACCTAATAAAGCTCCTCCAAGTGCCCGCACACTAGCAAGATCTAAAATATGAATACATACAATCAAGGCATGAACCAATAAACTAAAATAGTTCATCAACCTATGATGGATGTCTAACTCTCTCCTACATTCTAACCTCATTAATGTACCACAAGTATCCCATCACTCCCCTCTATAATCCCCTTAAACTTGTTAAGTTCATAATCTATCTCGATATCATTTTACCCAAAACAGTCCCCTTTTTCATACCCCAAACTATGGGTCGAATCCCCCTTAAAAAATAACATTCTCTTTAAAAGAAACCTTATTCTCTTACATGTGTTAGCTAACTCTCACAATTTGCCCCAATCTTAAAGCTAATGTTAAGGCCCCGATGATAT
Organism: Glebionis coronaria; assembly: GCA_025667525.1. NCBI lineage: Eukaryota > Viridiplantae > Streptophyta > Magnoliopsida > Asterales > Asteraceae > Glebionis > Glebionis coronaria. The sequence continues at coordinate 330,138,356 of CM046877.1, forward strand.
ATATATATATATATATATATATATATATATATATATATATATATATATATATATATATATATATATATATATATATATATATATATATATATATATATATATATATATATATATATATATATATATATATATATATATATATATATATATATATATATATATATATATATATATATATATATATATATATATATATATATATATATATATATATATATATATATATACTTTTACTTATCCATAATTTACTAATTTTGAACATATGAAAAGTTTGTTATGATCAGAGGGTCTTAAGCTATTCCATTTACTTAGCCCTCCTACAGATCTTTTATATAATATATAAACCAAGTCTCACGTTAATTTGAAGGTCCAGTTATAACCCTTAGTACCCTAACCAACTCGAAACATTAATTGTAAACCGGCTGATCCAAAAACTGTTTTAACCTACGACTGTTGTAACCCACTTCCCGACCTCTAACTTAGTTCTTGTTTCTTGTGTTCAAAATTAAACTCAATTACCTTTCCATGAGTATAAGATTCAACTTCAGAAAGTTTATAAAACTCTATATATGATTAAAGCAAGTGACCTTCAATTCTGTCCAATTTTAATGACGAATTTAACACAACTAGTATAATTAATTACCCACATCTTGTATAATTATGAACCCTAATTAATCTAAACACGTTTATATAATTAAAATACAAATTTTAATTTAAACCTAACCCTAAATCTGTCATGTATTGATTAAGAATACTTAAATAACAAGTTAATTGAAAAGATGAACAAGGATTTTACCTTAGATTTAATGGAAGATGAAAAAGATTATGAAACTCTAATAAAACTCCTTAAGGTCGACGTGTGATTTGATATCTAGGGATTTATGTGTGTTTTATGATTAACAGAAACCTTATATAGATATTTAGGAAGAATCCTAGCCCAATACCAAAAGCCTGGTTTCCTTTTTCTTTTTTTTCCTCCCTTTTGCGTCGACTTACACCGACCCCCCTCTCTTTTTTTATTTTTTTTTTATTATTAATTAAAGTGTTATTAATATTACCTTAATTTATTTCAGCTCCTAAAGTCCTCAAAACCGTAAAACTAGTCAATTCTACCCGTTTACCATAAAATACGTAAAATATACAGTTTTATGAAAATTCTTTAAATAAGTTATTAACTAATTAAGTATGTCCAAAATGACTTGATACTAACCCGTAAATTAATCCCGACATTAAATCCTTAGTCCGAGACCTCTAAAAACTAAACCTCGTATCGCAAATATACATTTACTATAATACATATACCTACACATAAAATCTTTAAATAATACCATATTCTATCATAGTTACATCCAAGTGAACTAATGAGGACGAACTAACCCCATCATAACATCATATAATGTACCACACACTACATAAATGATGACTAACATCAAATCAAAGGCTCAAATATAAACATATCGCACATAGAGGCACACTAAGCACATAATCATAGTCAAATAGTCACTAATGACAAATCTCAAAATCTAGGGTTGTCACACTACTGTTGCGAAGGGTAAGAATCAACGCAAAGGGAAGAAAGTAGAAAATTTTACTCCTAGAGCCAAGATTCCTCCTCCACCAAAGAGAGAGAATCATGCTAAGGACACCACTTGTCACCAATGCGGTGATATTGGTCATTGGAAGATAAACTGTCCAGAGTATCTCGTTGAGTTGTGGAAGAAAAAGAAGCTATCTCAAGGAGCTTGCACTTCAAGGATCTTCAGTATAGAACTCTTTACTTTTCCTAATAAATCTTGGGTTTATGACACTGGTTGTGGTACTCACATCTGTAATACTACTCAGGGACTAAGGATAATTAGGAAGCTGAAGCCAGGAGCTTTGAACCTGTACGTGGGCAATGGTCATCGTACAACTTTCGAAGCCATTGGAGTTTTTCAGTTATTTCTCCCTAGTGGACTAGTCGTTATTTTAAATAATCGATGTTCGTTCGCAAGTCTTAGATTTATATTATAAGGTTTAGACAAAACAAGGGACTAAAAGACAAACACGGGCAAGTATACCCTTTCATTCGAGCTTTGTAGTGGTAAGCCAGGATCATTCGCTGAGACTTAATTTCGTTTTGGTAATCAAGATAATAATTGAAGAAAGAAATAGTTGAAATGATATCAATAGTAACAAGTATGACTAATATGGGATAGTTCTTATGAGTTCGTGATGATGATAATAATGATCGAGATATGTTTATGTAGGTAAAGAATGATAATCCTTTTTCGTCAAAACGGCGTTTGCACAATTTACTTGGGTTTGATTCAAGACTTATGTTTAATTAAGCGACTAAGCTCAAAACAAGTTGCCAACGAGTTCAATATTTTATCAAGTTTCTAAGTGGATCTCTCCAACCAAAGATTCATGACCATAGAAAAGTTCTTAATAACTTATTATAACAATTTGCGTTTCTCAAAGTCAAACTATCGTAACAAATCAACTTAGATAAAATATGGTTTATAGAACTAGGTGGTAAAATGGTTCTACAATATTAGCTTGAAATCATTTATAAAGGATCATATCATAGCATCATCACTAATTATAGTCATATACCCATATAGTCACAAATAGCTTAGCCTAACATAGTAATCAAAGTAACAATTAGAAAAGACTAACAGAACATCATACTTAGATTGGATTGAATGAACGAGTACACAAGTTTCACGATTGTATCGTTCCTCCAAGAATCGAAGTGTGGAATACTCTCGTTACAAGTATTTCCCAAAAATGGATAATACTGAAATTTAACTAAGAAAGCTAAAATACTCGAGCTATGAAGTATTGAGAGAGAGAGAGAGGTGTGTGTAAAATGTGCGAGACCCCCAAAATAAGGCAAGGAAACACGTAGGAAGCAAGGGGGTACCACGTCATGGTACAAGAAACAATGAAATACTTTGACACAAAGTTGACGTAATAAAACATTTACATTACATCATAAAAGATCAAATTTTTTAAACAAAGGTCCCAGAGTTTTATAAGCGGAAAATCTATTATTTAATTATGGTTTTGTAATATATAGCTACCAAGAATATATGATAATTTTTTGACAGTTTTTACCCAAAACCAAAGTTTAAATATACATAGAAATCTCCAAGCTGCTATCATATCATGCGGGCTCCCATCCAAGCAAAGCTAAGTAATAATACCTGAGATTAAACATGTAAAATCATCAACACAAAGTTGAGTGATATTCATACGTTTAGCAGTAAAGGTGTGGAACACAAGCATTCATTTGTAAAACAAGTACTAGGGAAAATGGATATGTACATTAACCATAGTCCGAAACCAATATTATTTCTATTTAGTTCATGACACCGAAGCTTAACAAAAGGTAAGTTCCCCTAATGAGTATTCAGCCTAAACACTCAAGTATAAACAAATGTAATGCCTCAAGGTAATACGAGACGGGGATTGTCAATCCCGATGGATCCACCCACAACATTCGCGCTTAGTAACACAAGTAAATTAACGGTGCATGAAATGGTAGGGAAATTTAGTGGCTATGTAAACTAAAAGCAATAATAATAATGGTAATCTGTTCTGGAAAGCATACAAGTTCTGGAAAGCATACAAGTTCTGGAAAGCATACAAGATCTGGATAGCATACAAGTTCTGGATAGCATATAAGTTGTGGATAGCATACAGTTTTAAATGAATGTGTTCCACCATGTAAAATCTCACCCCGCGTTTAGAAACAATGTATAAGTAGTAAAAAGGGGCTATGAACTCACCTTAACGATAGCGATATCAAACGAGGATAATGATCAAGCTAATAGTAACGGTACTGAATTGATGAAACAGGATAAGATGAGAGGCCGCGAGCTTCTAATGGCGACCTAAAATAAAGATGGTGCGTCTTAAAGATATAAATGACAACGTAAGAAATAAACGAGTTTTATAAAAGGTTCGTTAAAAAAATTAGACCGAACTAGTTTTAAAAATCTTAAAATGAGCAAGGGCTAAAAGTGTTATTCTAAAAATATTGAATATACCTTTGTATAAAGTTTAATAAATCAGAGACCAAAAAAATAAGTTAGCATATGTTATTCACAAAAATGAGGTGAAGACTTTGATTCTTCATTCTCAACTTACTACATCCGTAAGGAATTATAGTCCATATTTCATTCTAATAGTCAAATAAATTACCAATCATTATAGTAGTTCATATCTAGTGATACCTTAGATTCACATGGTAATAGAGTGATTCAACGCCGTGATGTGCGAGTATAAATACCCAAACGAGCATGGATACCAACGAAGTTAAATATAACCAAGACTTGAATCAAAGCAACTACTCGAACCCGAGAATAACGACCAAAAACTTCATTACTCAACCCTAAAACTCCAAAAACTCCAAAAACTCCAAGGATAAAGAAATTAATGATGAAGATGATGCTTGTTTAAACAATAAAATCTTTGTTATGCTTATAGAAGCTTCAACCTTAATGGGTAAATATTTATACTCGTTGTATTTGTGTGACAGATTTTGGAACGACAAAATGGGTGAACAGAATATGAAAATAAGTCTTGATATTTCTTTTAATGGGATCTAAATTAACTATGCATGTAAATGCAAATTAAGGAAGATACGTGTCATACACAAGACACTTGTGTTGTGGGCTGTTTATAGATGGGACACGCCACTCTTTAAAGAGCGGTGTTGTTTTATATTTATTAAAATTATCATATTAGTATAAAAGCGGACATAATCGAAATCCGATATTTTAAAAGTTACGCGATTTAAATATTACATGTAAAACACGAAAAATAAACGCTCAATATAAAATAAAAACATTAACAATCGGATAACATTGATATTTCGATAATGAAATGAGGTTTATAATTTAATAAACGTTAGCGCGTTGAATAAACGAATGACGCCTAAAAGCTTAACGTAAATTACGAAAAATGCTCGTAAAATAAAAAAATAAAAACATAAAATAAATAAATAAATTTAAAATGATGACAATAGAAAATATTTCTATGCCATGTCGATAACGTTTACGGTCGATGACAGACATAAAATTTGTCGATAAATAATAAATGAGACGTATTCAATACATTAAAACCTTAACCTTGTCGGTTAGCCGAGAATTTAATATTATTCATATTACAAACACGAAACATTAAAAGTCGATTAATAATTATTGGTCCGAATATTAGGTCTAATATTAGAGCTCGGTCTAAATGTTTATATTAAATTTCGGGTTATTACAGTGAATAAATATGGAAAAACAAAAATGAAGTTTTTTATAATTCCGATTAAAATATTATCAACGATCAGAAAAATAATTAAAATATAATTTAATTAAAATTCTCGAGATCTCAGGATTTACTTATGAAAAAGTAATGAGGAACAAGTAAAACATTGTAAAATCGACAAGTACGAATCAAAGAAAAAAAAATTAAATTATTGGAAAAAATACGAGTTCTTATAGTCAACCCCCCTAAAGGAACTCTGGACCCTAAAGTTCAACTGGAGACTGAAGAAGATGTGAACAAGTGGAGATACATAGTTTAGAACTGATTCTTCACTTTCCCAGTTAATTTCTGCACCACGACGAACCTTAACAATTTGAAACTCAACTACGCTTCAGCCTCTTAACTCCTTTTCAATTTTATTTCAAACTCGGATTGAAATAATAACCTTTTGGTACGAAAAATATAAATAGATATAATGAAAAAGAGAATTGCTTAGACGGACAAGTTGCGCTAAAACGAGTTAAGATTGATAATCAACAAGGAATCGCGAATCGCGGAACTTAAAACACGACAATCTACTTACTAGAGAAATAGAGAGGAAATATGAATTATATATAGACATTTAAAATAAGAGTTACCATAATTATTTGTCTCGGATTTGGTACTATTTTAAAACTCGGTTAATTTAATTTCTTGATTAAAAGAATACAAGGTTTGGTGATTTGTATTCAAAACTATATATATTTAGTGGGTAAACAGTCACAAAATCTTTTTCTTGATAAAGATTTCAAAGTGAAAGTAAAACAGTTTAAAATAATTATTTTGATTGGCTTAAGAGCTTTTAGATGATTGTATGAAATTATTGTTAAAACTCAGGCCTATCGTTACCATTAGGGAAAATCAAATAGTTTAAAAGATAAAGCATGACGTATTTTTAAACACTAATTATAAATCTACCAAAGAGGATGTATAGATCCGACATTTAACTTGAAACGGTTATTTTGGTAATTTAACCACTTGATAAAATGTGTAAAACGTTCTTAAAAATTTATAATAATTTTTTAGAAATCAAAGAAAGTGTTTAATGCATCAAATGGTAAACATGGGACATATCCGAGTTTTCAAAATGCGACAAGATAGCAAATAATAGTCAACAATTAGAATACAAGCAATAGCAGGAGGGAATAAAACGAATTTCGTATCAATTTCTTAACGAACATTATAGAATAATTGCGTAGATGATAAGAAACAAAGGATTTAGCAAATGATTAATTCACGAGTGTGGTTGGTGTCACCAACAACGGCTTATTAAGTTCTCGGTGTTCGATACACGATCGAAAGAGAAAAGTCACACAATAAATTTTTGAATCAGAGAAAATTCTTAAGAAGTCACTTGAGAGTAATACCAGTAAAATGAAAAACATTAGAAATGAGAGACGAAATCAATGCATGGTTCACACGAATGAATTTCGAGACTATAGAGTCTGACACACATCATGACAGATATAGAAAATCATTATTCACTTTCAGTCATAAAACACTATTCGCGTCCTGAGACGTTTCAAAAGTCTACCAAAATAGATAGAGAAGGTTGGTCGATGTAGAAGTATAACAACGTTGAAACTTCCAAGTCTGGTATCAATGGTAAGGAATTAGACGATTGGTAACGAGAATTATATCACGAGGGAAGATCAGGTAACAAGTAGAATAAAGATCGTTGAGTAAAGAAATATGTGCTTGTAGACACGTAATTTGTTCAAGAAAAGATGAGGGATCATATGTATATATCATGAACGGGTGCTACTCGCATAATGTGTAAAAGTTTTCAAAACTTTATTTTATCTTACTTTTTAAGGAACATGAGTAAAAAGTTGGTTCTTTGACAAGATATTTATGTTGGCTACTATTCGGCCTCGCATGGCTCCTTCTAAATTACGCATAGGTGATCAGGCCATGCATAATTAAGGACTAGCAATGCGATGCTTATTTTCGTCAAACTAGTATTACATGTCGTATATTTAAAGTATATATATGATACCAAAAATAGAAATCGGTATAATTTATGAAACTTTTGCAAGTAAGTAATTAGCTAGATATTTAATTTTAATGTTACAAGATTTGTTTATAAGACCAATGTAGAACATTTTGTAAAATTATTCGTAAAACAGTAATAATTTAATTTTATATGGTGACATTATAACTTATAAAATAGCGAGTGAGTTATACGGGAGTAGTATAGAGCAATTACTTAGAAAGTCGATGAAATGGTTACACGGTGATAAGGTTTAAAAAGGTTTAAAAAGGTTTAGCCAAAATCATTAGGAGACACGTGTCAAGATGGTAACGAAGGATGTGAAAACAAGAACTTCAAACCTCGACCTAAGTCAGTGGTACGATAGAAGAAAAGAAAGATAATATATAATGACAATTAAGTCATGTATAAAATAAAGGATAAAAGAAATCCGTATGCGCTCATATCGTAATTTATTCGACATAAATATGCTTTTGAGAAAGTCGAATGTCAGTTCTCGAATAATACAACTAACCGAAAAGTTTCTATTTTTAAAAGTTTTCAAACGCAATCAATGTTTGGTAGTTGTAAAATCTCATTCGTTGAAGTTTTACAAGCTTAATCGAACTCAAAACCGCTTCAAACCATATTTTTTTTAAATTCTATCAGCTTTGACTTTTAAGCTTGACTTCTGGGGTCTGACCAGACTAATTGACTTACTAAATGATATTTTTAAGACTCGAAGTCTAAAGCAATTTGGTGTAAAATTATGTTTTTGACAACTTTCTAGTTTCACTCGGGACTTGAAACGGATCAGAAATGGACGAAAATGGCCTCGCATCAAATCTGTCAAAAAAATGATATTTTAGAAATACGGCAAAAAATAAGTTCTTAAATTTTACAATTTCAAATGAGCGTAACTTGCTCGTTTTTAAGATTTACTGGCCAAATTTTATGTCTTAAAACGAATGTCTCAACAAGTAGAAATATATTTTTATGTCTAAATTTATAAAATATTTTCTAGACACCATTAAATTACATGTAAATCTTCTGCACAAAATATATTTTTCGACACACCTTGAACTTAAATCCAATTTCATAATAACCCAGAATTTATGTACACACATGACTTGTTGATTCCATGAAGACGAAAGAGAATAAATTGTATAATTAATCATGTAAAGAAAAACATAGTATAGAAATGGTTCAAGAATGTCAATAATAAACTAAAAAATCAAAAATGGCGCACGACATCCGTGTCTTCGATTTCAAGATGCAATGCAGGAAGGTCTCTTGGCGGCGTGATTTTTCAAAATCACAAAACATACTGAGAAAGAAATGGAACATTAACAGGTTGCACTCCCGGAGCGAGGATGTTTAATCAAAAGGGAGGATACAAGTTTATAGAAGTAGAATCGTATTCCAAACAATCGCCACATAATAGAGGATGGATTACAAGATGACGGTGGTGTTTCCAAGGTACAAATGGACGTTGTAATTTGAAGTTGAAACGTAGAATGGTTAATGAAATAAAATTTAATCAATATACAAGTTGTAGAAGTATGATATCTTTGATTTATCAAGAGGGTTGTTGTTTCTAGAGAGAGAAAGTATTGAGAGAGATGAGAGAAAAAGTAAATGTATTATGTGATAAAATGAAACAACCAACACCCTTTCCATGGTGTAAAGGGGTTTATATACCCAAGTCCCTTAATGGACTTGGGCCTCCAACCCATGAACATGCTCATGGGTCGGGCTAATATAAACTTTAATTAAACTTATACTACGAGCCTATAACTATATTGTTGGAGTGACCGAGACTTTCTAAATACGAAAAACGTATTTCCAACAATCTCCCCCAAAGGGAGGTCACTCCAAATTACAAAGTCCTAATCTAGCATGTTAGATCTTCGTTCTCGTGGTCATAGTCCACTTTCTCTTTTCTTCTTTTACATTTCTTCATTTTTGTGAATATGTGTTGAATATCATCAGGCTTTGGCTTAGAACATGTTCTTTTGGCCTTTCACGTGCAGTATTTGCCTTCTTATGATGTTCGCCCCTTCGTAACTTCATGTCCCACATACCTATCCTTTGTTGAATTCTTAAAAGTTTCAGAGTTGATACAGCGGAAGTTAGGTCAGACTTTCTTGAATTTGCTGAAATATTGATGCAGAAGGAATAAGTATGCGAGGACGACTTCAGCTGGTACACCGCAACGCCACCGTCTTCAAATGCAACAACATAATAAGACACGAATAAAATGGCTATGACATTTTATTCTGATTCGGTAAAATTTTACCTCCGGTCAGTGAAGACCGTTGGACGATAATAAATATCGTACTTGTCACAGGTAGCTCTAATTAAAGATCTCATTGACAAGATTTCGCAAGTAAACCCGTTCTCTTTATTCGACTGTCCAAAGCTGACTTCGAACATAAAGAGTGAATCATTTGGATAAGAAATATCCTAATGATTGAAGCCGTCAATTCATGATCCTGGAACAAGTGAATTTCAATTAAGATATTCACCATCGTTGCTTTCCAGTTGTCACGAGCTTGATTCTAATAGAATCTTGCTTGTCACCTACCGCGCTGCTGTTTAAGGTTGACACTGGAAGGATTTCCACTCTTCACTGTGAACACTAAATAGTGTCACTCGGAGTGTACTGACAAGATCACTTGGATAATGCGTAGAGGCCCTGGAAAAAGTTTAATCTCAATTAAGAGTTAAACCATCGTTTCTTTCCAGTTATCACAAGATTGGTTCTTAAAGAACCGCACATGTTACCTACCATGAGCTTGTTTGATGCTGGCTTGTGACAATCCGTCAATTTGAGGTCGTTATTTTATTCTCAAGTATTATTTAAATTAATTATTTTATTGCTAATTTATGAACTCACTCACCATTGGGAAGAAATTGGGGTTTACGTCGTAAAGTAGCATCGACTACGTCTAAACCGGAGAGCTCTACGATACGTGTTTACGTTTACGTACTCCGATTTTGTGACAGTCCGACATTTTAGATAGTAATTTTATTCTCAATTATTATTTTGGAATTTTATTTTGTGTTGGTTCATAAACTCACAAATTTACGAGAAGAAATTAGGACTTACGTGCATAATTTAGCGTCTTTTACGATTAAACCGGAAACCCTAGGTTTACGTATTTCGCTTTTGTGCTCCGTTTTTGGTGAGAAAATTTTTATTTGAATCGTTTTGTGCCGTAGATTCATAATTTATAAAAATGTTTTTCGTAAGTCGACCCGAGGGCACGTAAATCGAGGAAACTATAATCGAGGGGTACCGGTAAATTAGTGAGGATGAAACAAGTTTACACTTATCTCAACCCCACTATGGGCGGCAAGAACAAGCCAAAACCACCCCTTGGTGGCAAGTTTTTACGCTTCCTATGGAGACTTGTCCATAACCTTGACTAAAACCACTAACCCCATACCATCAAAACTAATTTCATACAACACACACATGCAAACAAGCTAAAAACTTTCAACTCTCTCTTCTCTCCCTTGTTTTGGCCGTCCAACATCATCACCAATTCACCATCATCATCAATTTTAACCATAAACAAAAGTTATAATCAACATATGTTGATAACCACACAAAAAGATGATGATTGGAGGTGATTATAAAATGTGAAAGGAAGAATCTAAGGAGTCCTAGGACTGATTTTCAAGAAGGTTTTCATACATATGAAGATCTCAAAAAGTTCATTTGCCAAGTTAAAGATTTGGTGACAAGAACCAAGCCTTGTCGATCCAAAATCTTATCATTTCATCATATTGATTGGTATTGTGATCAATCTCTTTCTATCACCTTATGGTTTTGTGAATGTATTCATTTATTTTCTTCAATAAATTTATATGTATGATGATGATAAATGATGATCAATATATTATGTGGGGATTTTGTGTTACTAGATTAGGCTAAAAAGGTTAAAATCTACAACTAAACATGTTAAAATCATGACTAGTTGTAAAGGCTGTATAAAACAGTATGTTTCAATATCTTCACATGCTTAAATGGCTATGATTAATAAATATACAGATAGATAAATGATTTTTACATATGTGGTGAGTTGGCCATACAATGGAATGTTAAAAATGAGCAAGATATGGCCAAAACAGTCTTGTAGTACAAATCTGTATAGTCTGTTTTAGACGAATTATTAAAAATACTTAGATGATGTTTGAGCAGTAGCTATAAGAGTTATTTGTAGCCCAAATCATATAGTTTATGCTGTTTATATTTGAGGTTCTATCTCCTTGTAGAACTCAAGATATGACAAAAATGGTCGACTTGACTTTAAAAATCAGATTTCTTAATAAACTATATAATATAAAAAGAGCACTCAAAGTAAATACTATTATAAAATAAGTATATAAAAGACACTAACTAATAATAACTATTATAAAATAAGTTGGTATACTATAATGAATAAACATGACATTTTATAAAAGTAAAACCCAAATGTTTTCTAAAACTACAAACTACATATAAGTTTTACGTCTTTTCGGCTAAAACCGAAAGATTAACGTTTTCGCCAAATAAAACATAGATGGTCGGACCAGTCTAATGTAAAATTTTTATAAATCATATACTGATATGTAAACACATTTGACAAGTAAAAATCGACAAAACCGAGCTTTGTAACTAATGGACCATAATGGGCCAAATTAGCCTTGTTGGACCACTAGGCCCAACTAGTTTGGTTTAATATGATTGGACTTACTCATGAACTTAAGACACTTGGGCCCAACATATGAGTATGGGCCTGATCTCAAAAAGATAAATGGACTAATAAAATGATATTGGACTCTTAATGGGCTTATTGGGCCTTAATGTGTAAATGGGCTAAAACTAGTGTAACTAGTATGATAAGCCTAAGTTAACTAATACTAAGCAACTAATAATGTTGTAAGGTGATAAAACCCCACTTGATCATAATGTTTTGACATCATTACATATACGTAACAACTTTTATAAAGTTATTGGGCATAGCCTAAGACCGAGTATTATTTGTCTAGGTTTCACGTGATCGAGGCACATACTATACATCCTAATTGCGATAACCCGCCTTCCCACACCAATGTGAGTTCGTAGCCTCACACTCTTTTAAATGTTTTATTAAATGTTTTATAAACCCGTGAGGGAGATAACATGCTAGTTTTAATAAAAATAGGACACCAGTTGTCCCGATTGTATGCTTATTGATATGGACCCGAATGATTATATGACCTAATGAATGAAATGAAATGGATTATTATTAGTTAGGTTATGTCACTAGAAGTCCCATTAGAATGAATTGTGAACTACCGGGATTTGGTAGACGCTTATGCATATAATAGTACTATTTGGGGAAGATCACCCCAGTTCGCGCCTTGACGGTTGATTCCCGTCGTGCCACATTGATTGGTAAGCGAATTTATGTATGAGAATATTTATATAAGCGTGATTATTGTGACGACACGCTGTTTTAGATGGGCAAAGGAATTACGGGTTAGCTACCCGATATATGTTTTAGAAAAGTAACAATGTCATGCGGCATATAATAATCCAATAATAAAAATACTGATATACGAATTGAATTATAATATATTGCCTGACTAGCAATACGGGGTCTTATTATTGATATTATTTTGGTTTTACATAACCATTTTCATATAACGTTTTTTATTAAACTCTATACAACGTTATAAAACATATTGTATGATGTTTTTACGACAATGGTTCTAATAAGTGTGTAAACACTTATCCTTTTGCCACTAAAATCAAGGAAAAACAAGACCTAATCATGTGTTTTATATCGTAAAAGTCGGAATTACGCGTGGTTTTGTGTTTTTGTGTTAAAATAGGTACAAATGATCAAAAGGAAAGAGAACACGGGATTTCACAGTCAAATGTTGAAGAAAAGTCCAAGAAAAGACGAAGACAAAGTCAAAAGACCAAAAGTGTGCCCAAGTTCATGATAACCGGTTAAACCGACACGGTTTTGAAGAAATGATCAAAGAAAACCGAAATCGAGCTCGTTTTAGTGGATTTAATTATTTACGAAGATTTCGAGCTTAGTGGGTCCCACATTTACTTAGTGGGCCCAAAAACCAAATAAAGGAGTTAGCATTATTTTCTTCTTGGGAAAATTAGCCCATTTGGCCCAATTCTAATACATGGATGGAATGTTAAAAATTTTGGGCCCCAAGCCCACATTGCTAGTTAACATGGAACGGAAGAGTTAAAGATTTAGGCCAAGCCCAATCCAAATCAAATACAAAATGGGACGGAGATAGTTATTTATATGGTCAACCTCCCCACATCACAGTCAACATCAACACACGAATAAAAACCGTCACCCCAACATTAAATAAAACGTGAATCCCTCACCCAATCACACGTATAAACTAATAAAAACCTTTTTTATTTTCCCATTCCCCATTAAAATGTCGATATTTACAAAGAAATAATCACTCACCATTTTCACCTCATCTCTCCTATTCTCACAGCCACCACCACTTTTTTTACATAAACCCTAAATTCACCCTTCATAAATAATTATTCAAAAATTGGGGCTTTTCATCCAAACGTGTGAATCACACGTTTGCCAAATAAATATTCATCTTTATCGGAAGAAAACACTCATGGTGGTCCTGTTATATTATCCGACATGGCCTCTCTCCTTTATTTTGATTGGTGAAAACAAATCACCAATATAAATCCACCAATAAACATACACCACCCTGGCGATCCGTGATGCAAGGACAATTTTGAGCCGTTGGTTACAAGAAAAAGAAAGAGAAAAGAAATATGCGGCTAGGATCGAAGAACTTGGGCACCAAGGAAAGGGTTTGAGGGTTTGCCTATATAAACCCCCACATCTTGTAATTTTAGAATAGTCCATTTTTTTTCTTTATTTTAATTTACTGTTTTTTTAATTAATTAGGAGTAGGATTAAATTAGATTTAATTTTTGCAAATTAGATTAGGGTTATTGTAATTTTTAAATTTTCAGTATTTGTAATTTTTGATAATTAATGAAATGTTTGATTTTATTAATTTCATCTCTCTCATTTAACTTTCTGTCAAAATTAAATTTCATCTTTAATCTCTTTCTTTATTTACTGTTCGTGTTATTATTATTATAAAAAAAAAGAGAAAGAAAAAAAAAATCTGGATCGAGACTGTTGATGTTCGAAGAAGCTATTGTTGGTTCGTATGGTTTGATTTTTGATGATGTTCAAGATGATGAATCGGGTTGATTAACGGTGGTGTTCGACGTTTCGGTTCACAAGGAGGCACAACGCCTACCTTCGGCTCAACGGATCGACACAAGGTTCTTTTCCTCTTTTTATTTTTATTAAGTTCTTATTATTTAGTTTAATAAAATCTGTTAAAATTTTAGTATCTGCTTGTTTTGGTTTACTGTTTATTTAGGAAGTATTTGTTTTGCTTTTTTTTTATTTAGTCTGCTTGTGTATTTGGAGGTTTAGATATGCTATTGGTTATGTAGGAAATTGTTTTATTTAAGTCTGCTTTTAATTGCTTATTGTTAGTATGCGTAGTATGGTTATTTGTTTCAGCTTATTTTCATCATAGCTTATTTTATTAGGTTTATCAGCTTATTTTGGTCGGTTTAGTTGCTTATCTGATTTTCGCTTATTAGATATTATCACCTTTTTGCTTATTTGGTATTTTAGCTTATTTGTAGTTATAGCTTATTTGCTTTTGATTCTGCTTAGTGTTTTATTGTTTAGCTTATTTAGTATGTTGCTTTGCTTTAGTTGCTCATTTGTTCATTTTAGTTCAATACTGTTTAGCTTATTAGATTCAGCTTATTTGCATTTGTTGGTTGATTTTGCTGGTTTGTTTGAGTGAATTACATACTGTATAAACTCAGACTCTTTGGTCTGAGTTTCTGAAATTCCATAAAAGCCCAAAAAAAATATAATCTAGCAAAAATATTCGTTTGGTGGGTATCGAACCCCAGACCTCTCGTTCACTAACCAACGCCCTTCCCATCTCATCTAGTCGTCTTTTTGTGTTTGTTACTCATTAGTTAGTTTTTATAGGTTTTTTTTATTTATAGCTGTCAGCTTTATTACTTAGTGTTAAATACAAGTTTTTAGTTTTTATTAAAAGTATTTCTTTAATAAGTTTTATTAAATTCAGTTTTTATAAAAAATAAAAAGATAAAAAAATATTTTATTCAAATTACTTTTATAAATTTAAGTTAGTTTTAAATTTACTTTTTTTTAAAATAGTTTTCTTTTATGTTTTTAAATTTAGTTTTAAAAATTAGTTTTCATAAAATTAGTTTTCAATTTAGATTTAAAGTTTTATTTTTAAAAATAGTTTTTTTTACAATATTTTAAGTTTTATTTAAAAATAGATTTCAATTAAAGTTTTTAGTTTAATTAGATTTAAATTTTAAATAGCTTTTATTTTAAATAGTTTTATATTAGTTTAAAAATTCCAAAAATACTTTTCACCAAAAACAAAGTAAGTCCACGTTAATTTGAGATCATATTCGAGTCGAATCGAGGAACGAAAATACATACAAAATCCTAGTATTAAAATGGCGCCGCTGCCGCTTCGCTCGTACGATTGACGATTTTTCGTGAAGACGTTTGGATTTTGGGATCCGTTCTTTTTGAACGTTACTTTCTTGCAACAAAATCAAAAATACAAAAAAATCAAAAAATTAAAAAAATTAAAAATCACAAAAGCAAATTTTTTCCTAAGATTTGCACCAAAAAAATTAAAAAACAAAAAATAATACTTTTTCCTAAAAGTATTACACCAAAAATATTACGTATTAGTGTTATTTTTCTTAATTCAATTTCTTTCGATTTTTCTTATATATTTTTCTAAAAAATACAAAAAGATTTTTCTTATTATAATATATTACGTAGCATAATAATTATTGTTATTTCGATTTCTTTCGACACTACCATGGATAATCGTCCGATTTGGGAAATATTGCAAGAAGAGGGTTATAAGATTATGTCCGAGGAGTGTTCGACTTGTGGTGGGTCTCATGCTTATTTTAATTGTGACAAAACTTATGAGGAGGTTTATAATAATGAGGAAAGTATGTGTTATGATACTAATACTTATTTTGGCTCCCCTAGTTTTTATACAACTAGTGACCCACCACAATATGATCAAAGGTTTTATGGGGAATTTCAAAATCAAGGGTTTTAAATAATGAAGGTTTTCCAAATGAAAGCAATTTTCAAAACTATAATCAAGGGAGTATTTCAAAAACTCAAATAGACTTGGTTCTACAAAAATTGACCGAACATGAGAAAATCATGGAAGAAATGCAAGAATCTACTAGACAAATGCAAGAGTCCACCGATAAGAAATTCATGCTCATTTTAGAAACCTATCAAGATCAATTTGTTATTGAGCCGTCTTTGAGAGTTGATATTGAGGCTAACATCACTACTAGTAGTGATGTTCCCACTGTAGATCCTTCCATCTCTCCGCCAATAAAGGAGAGACAAGGCCCGGAGATTATCATGAGTTTTACTCACCCTCCGGTGTTGACACCCACGGATACTATTAGCTCTCCTCTTTCCTCACCTATTGAGGAAATTCCCGAGATTATTCTTGAGCCTCCATTACCCATTGAAGACCCCATTTCTTTTATGACTCCTTCACCCACCCCTTCAAATGACTTTATGCTTTCTTCAAATCCTCTTTGCGAGACATGTTTTGAGAAACCAATTTTTGAGGAGTGTGAAGAACTTTATAATGAGTGCATAGAAGAACCCATAAGTTGTCCTACACCTAAGGAGTTTGTAGATAGGGATGAGTTATCTTGTGATTCCGACTACATTTTCAATTATTCCTCGGGTTCGGATGAGGATGATTCTCCTATTTTACCAAAACCGACTTTTGAAAACCATGATACTAATGATTTATCGGATTCTTTACTCCTTAGTGATGACTTTTATACCCCGAGTATTGAGAAATTCCATCACGAGGATGCTTTTTATGATCCCGTGTTATTGGATTTCTCGCATGAGCTTAATTGTGATCATGGTATTGATGAGAAGGCAAATGGAGTTTTAAAACTTGATATTGATATTGATTTTGAAAACTCGGATTTTGATAAATTCACATTTGCCTCTTCGCCAATTACTTTTGATTCTACCATCAATTCTCTTCCACATATCACTTTTAGTGATGATGATGGTTTTCTCATTCCCGAGATCAATGAGTTTCTTGATACTCCCGTGGATGATAATTTCACATATGTTGAGAGGACCTTTTTACCTTTTATGACTTATCCTCCCGCCTCTCATTTATTATGTTCCTCCGGGACCGAGGATAAGATTTTTGATCCCGGTATTACATTAGAGGCTTCCCCATGGACCATTTAATTCGGGGTCGAGTCAGGCTCGTGACTCGGTTAACAAAAACAAGCGCTTCTCGGGAGGCAACCCGATGATCTATCTTTTATCTATTTTCTACAATAAGTGTAGGGGGGAGCCTTGTAGGTTGTTTGTGTGTTGTGATGTTGTGTGTAGGGACATGTGCTTTGATGATCCACTTTTGGTGCTTTTGACTCGATAAGTTTTTGCTATTGTGATTCAATCTTGTATATAAATAAAACGAATAAATGTAATCACTTTAGTTGTCCCTTCCTTAGCTCGATTTTAAACAACGTACTCAATGTCTTAAGTGTAGGGGAGTTTATTCTCCCACATACCTAAACATTGAGGACAATGTTTATATTAAGTGTAGGGGGGACTTCTATCGAATTTTAGTGGGCTTTTCCATGAATTTGACCCCATTTAACCGGAAAATTTAATTTTTTTTAACGTTTTTCAAATTTTTGATCTATTTTGGCCTACTAGTATTTTTTATTTATTTTCTTTCCTTTTATCATCGCATCGTAATAATTTCCATTTCAAGAATAAAGTCAAAAAAATAAATAATAGATAAAATGGTTTTAACAAGTTTAGATGTCTTTGATATATTAGGCCCGTCGTAAATATTTTGACTCAACCCGAGTTTACTTATCCAAGTTTACTCTAGCTAGTATCCTTAACCATATGGACCTTAATTGGTTTATTAGGCTAAGCATCCACGAGTCTCATTCCTTGAGATTTTAAATTGTGGAGAACGAGAAATGATAGAGTTGATAATAAGTTTAAAGGTTAATTTTTGCTTATATGGTTTTTGTGGCTCTTTCTTCCCACTTGTATATTTAATTGCTTAATAAATGAGGATTTTTACGGTGTCAATTCGATATCTTAACTCTTAGCAAAATCTTTATTCTCCTTGTAATTAAAGCATGAACACATTGAGGGTGCCAGCGTTGTGGACTTCCGACTAAGGTGGCTCATAACCACTAAGTAGGAGGTATTCAGACCATGGGACCACGGAATTTGGCCTACTATATATATCATAATAAGAAAGAATAAGATTAAAACATGACCTCAAGGAGCCTTAGGGTGTGGGGCATGTAGCACAAACCTTGTCATTAGAGCCTTAGGGTGTATGGCATGGTAAGTGTTGAACAAAAATTGATCAATAAAATCAATTCCCTCGTTTGTCGTTCAAGGAGCCTTAGGGTGTGGACAATAGACGGGGAGCATTTTTACATCTTAAAGAGCCTAAGGGTATATGATGTGAACTTGCTAAACTCCACATAAAGTCAACATGACTTTGGAGGAAATAATTAATAAGTAGTACTATTGGCCAAATTTTGGGTCCGGGAATTTATTCCCCAAATCGTGTTAAATCATCCTTGACGTGGGCTTGCTTTAGTGATAATTTTTTTGAGGACAAGGTTAGGTTTTGAGTATCGGGTTTGCACCGTTTGGCCTTAATTTTTGGAATAATAATTATCAAATAAGTCAAATGAGCCTACGGGTGAATGACAATCAATAAAATCTAGAGATACAAAGTAGGAATTGGAGAAAGAATATTACACAATTGTCTTATATAAGTGGTTTTAACCTAAGGACTTATGGTAAACAATGATCTCGTTTTTAAGCTTGGTATGGGGAACGTGAAACTTGAGGGTGATTAATATTCATGACACCAAAGCCCTAATTCAAGTCTTAGATTTCTTTACGAGTTTCTTCCATCAAATAATTTCTAAGTTAATAAATTATTATAACTTTTGTCTCCTTTTAAATTTTTATCTTTTCATCGTAGTAGTAGTAGTAATAGTAATAAAGGTCGAGATGGATTAATTATGAGAAAAATGTACGTTATGCTTTAAAACTATGCATTGCATGGGGTCATTGCAATTGTAAAGTGTAGGGGATTTAATAAGTGTGTAAACACTTATCCTTTTGCCACTAAAATCAAGGAAAACAAGACCTAATCATGTGTTTTATATCGTAAAAGTCGGAATTACGCGTGGTTTGTGTTTTTGTGTTAAAATAGGTACAAATGATCAAAGGGAAAGAGAACACGGGATTTCACGGTCAAATATTGAAGAAAAGTCAAAGAAAAGACGAAGACAAAGTCAAAAGACCAAAAGTGTGCCCAAGTTCATGAAAACCGGTTAAACCGACACGGTTTTGAAGAAATGATCAAAGAAATCTGAAATCGAGCTCGTTTTAGTGGATTTAATTATTTACGAAGATTTCGAGCTTAGTGGGTCCCACATTTACTTAGTGGGCCCAAAAACCAAATAAAGGAGTTAGCATTATTTTCTTCTTGGGAAAATTATACAATTTAGCCCAATTCTAATACACGGATGGAATGTTAAAAATTTTGGGCCCCAAGCCCACATTGCTAGTTAACATGAAACGGAAGAGTTAAAGATTTGGGCCAAGCCCAATCCAAATCAAATACAAAATGGGACGGAGATAGTTATTTATATGGTCAACCTCCCCACATCACAGTCAACATCAACACACGAATAAAAACCCTCACCCCAACATTAAATAAAACGTGAATCCCTCACCCACTCACACGTATAAACTAATAAAAACCTTTTTTATTTTCCTATTCCCCATTAACTGTCGATATGTACAAAGAAATAATCACTCACCATTTTCACATCATCTCTCCTATTCTCACAGCCACCACCACTTTTTTTACATAAACCCTAAATTCACCCTTCATAAATAATTATTCAAAAATTGGGGCTTTTCATCCAAACGTGTGAATCACACGTTTGCCAAATAAATACCCATCTTTATCGGAAGAAAACACTCATGGTGGTCCTGTTATATTATCCGACGTGGCCTCTCTCCTTTATTTTGATTGGTGAAAACAAATCACCAATATAAATCAACCAATAAACATACACCACCCTGGCGATCCGTGATGCAAGGACAATTTTGAGCCGTTGATTACAAGTAAAAGAAAGAGAAAAGAAATATGCAGCTAGGATCGAAGAACTTGGGCACCAAGGAAAGGGTTTGAGGGTTTGCCTATAAAAACCCCCACATCTTGTAATTTTAGAATTGTCCATTTTTTTTTCTTTATTTTAATTTACTGTTTTTTTAATTAATTAGGAGTAGGATTAAATTAGATTTAATTTTTGCAAATTAGATTAGGGTTATTGTAATTTTTGATAATTAATGAAAAGTT
The DNA here is from genome assembly GCA_025667525.1 of Glebionis coronaria. NCBI lineage: Eukaryota > Viridiplantae > Streptophyta > Magnoliopsida > Asterales > Asteraceae > Glebionis > Glebionis coronaria. Next base: position 330,159,189 of record CM046877.1, read on the forward strand.
TGATTTTATTAATTTCGTCTCTCTCATTTAACTTTCTGTCAAAATTAAATTTCATCTTTAATCTCTTTCTTTATTTTACTGTTTGTGTTATTATTATTATATAAAAAAGAGAAAGAAAAAAAAACTGGATCGAGACTGTTGATGTTCGAAGAAGCTATTGTTGGTTCGTATGGTTTGATTTTTGATGATGTTCAAGATGATGAATCGGGTTGATTAACGGTGGTGTTCGACGTTTCGGTTCACAAGGAGGCACAGCGCCTACCTTCGGCTCAACGGATCGACACAAGGTTCTTTTCCTCTTTTTATTTTTATTAAGTTCTTATTATTTAGTTTAATAAAATCTGTTAAAATTTTAGTATCTGCTTGTTTTGGTTTACTGTTTATTTAGGAAGTATTTGTTTTGCTTTTTTTTATTTAGTCTGCTTGTGTATTTGGAGGTTTAGATTTGCTATTGGTTATGTAGGAAATTGTTTTATTTAAGTCTGCTTTTAATTGCTTATTGTTAGTATGCGTAGTATGGTTATTTGTTTCAGCTTATTTTCATCATAGATTATTTTATTAGGTTTATCAGCTTGTTTTGGTCGGTTTAGTTGCTTATCTGATTTTCGCTTATTAGATATTATCACCTTTTTGCTTATTTGGTATTTCAGCTTATTTGTAGTTATAGCTTATTTGCTTTTGATTCTGCTTAGTGTTTTATTGTTTAGCTTATTTAGTCTGTTGCTTTGCTTTAGCTGCTCATTTGTCCTTTTTAGTTCAATACTGTTTAGCTTATTAGATTCAGCTTATTTTCATTTATTGGTTGATTTTGCTGGTTTGTTTGAGTGAATTACATACTGTATAAATTCAGACTTTTTGGTCTGAGTTTCTGAAATTCCATAAAAGCCCCAAAAAAATATAATCTAGCAAAAATATTCGTCTGGTGGGTATCGAACCCGGATCTCTCGTTCACTAACCAACGCCCTTCCCATCTCATCTAGTGGTCTTTTTGTGTTTTTTACTCATTAGTTAGTTTTTATAGGTTTTTTTTTATTTATAGCTGTCAGCTTTATTACTTAGTGTTAAATACAAGTTTTTAGTTTTTATTAAAAGTATTTCTTTAATAAGTTTTATTTAATTCTGTTTTTATAAAAAATAAAAAGATAAAAAAATATTTTATTTAAATTACTTTTATAAATTTGAATTAGTTTTAAATTTACTTTTATTTAAAATAGTTTTCTTTTATGTTTTTAAATTTAGTTTTAAAAATTAGTTTTCATAAAATTAGTTTTCAATTTAGATTTAAAGTTTTATTTTTAAAAATAGTTTTATTTACAATAGTTTAAGTTTTATTTAAAAATAGTTTTCAATTAAAGTTTTTAGTTTAATTAGATTTAAATTTTAAATAGCTTTTATTTTAAATAGTTTTATATTAGTTTAAAAATTCCGAAAATACTTTTCACCAAAAACAAAGTAAGTCCACGTTAATTTGAGATCAAATTCGAGTCGAATCGAGGAACGAAAATACATACAAAATCCTTGTATTAGGTTCGTATAATGGTTTTGAAGGCAAAATCCTATATTATGATTTACGAAAAAGATTCGTATAAATTGTCTTTGGCCTATTTTATGGCCAACGACAAAGAATTGTACAAAATGATTTTCGGTAATGATTAAATACCGGTGATATATATATATATATATATATATATATATATATATATATATATATATATATATATATATATATATATATATATATATATATATATATATATATATATATATATATATATATATATATATATATATATATATATATATATATATATATATATATATATATATATATATATATATATATATATATATATATATATATATATATATATATATATATATATATATATATATATATATATATATATATATATATATATATATATATATATATATATATATATATATATATATATATATATATATATATATATATATATATATATATATATATATATATATATATATATATATATATATATATATATATATATATATATATATATATATATATATATATATATATATATATATATATATATATATATATATATATATATATATATATATATATATATATATATATATATATATATATATATATATATATATATATATATATATATATATATATATATATATATATATATATATATATATATATATGTATATATATATATATTAATGGTTTTTATTAAACTCTATGAACTCGCTCAGCGTTTCGCTGACTTTTAACATGTTTTATCTCTGTTAGAAATACGTTTTTACGTATATTAGAAGTATCGGTCACTCCACAATATTATTAATGTTGTAATAGCTCGTAGTTAGTGTTACTTATTAAGTTAAGTAAGAAACCGACCCATGGGCTTGTCATGGGTCGGCCCAAGCCCAATATAGGCCTTGGATATAAATACCCCTTTCCACCATGGAAAGGGGTTGGTTGTTGTTCATTCCTTACATTCATTTGAATAAAAATACACATAGTTTCTCTCTCACTTTCTCTCTCTAGTTTCTCTCTCTAGGAATCTTCAACCCACTTCATAGATTCATAGGTTATCAAGATTCTACATTTGGTATCAAGAGCTATGGGGTGATTTAAGGTAATGATTTGTGTTGTTATTTAGTTTTTGATTGTATTAGTGTTCTTTAAGAAGATCCATCTTGATTCTTGGAGTTTTTGGTGTTTTTGTGATTGGGATTAGTAGATAAGTATTAGTTTTTACTTATTTTAGTTGAAATCACAAAACTTTTTGGGTAACTTTGTAAAAATCTGGGTTTTTTCATCATTTTTTTGATCGACTGTACTCGAACAAGGTTTCTGTTTACCCAGTAAAGTTCCGAACCAAAAACATCCGGATCAAAAAGTTCCGGATCAACAAAAGTTCCGGATCAAAAAGTTCCGAACCAAAAGTTCTGGATCAAGGAAAGTTCCGGATCAAGGAAAGTTCCGAACCAAAAGTTCCGGATCAAGGAAAGTTCCGGATCAAGGAAAGTTCCGAACCAAAAGTTCCGGATCAAGGAAAGTTCCGGATCAAGGAAAGTTCCGGATCAAGGTAAAGTTCCGGATCAAGGGAAAGTTCCGGATCAAGGAAAGTTCCGGATCAAGGTAAAGTTCCGGATCAAGGGAAAGTTCCGGATCAAGGAAAGTTCCGGATCAAGGTAAAGTTCCCGATCAAGGGAAAGTTCCTGATCAAGGAAAGTTCCGGATCAAAGGAAAGTTCCGGATCAAGGAAAGTTCCGGATCAAATCTTCCGAACCAAAAGTTCCGGATCAAGGAGTTCCGAGCCAAAATCTTTCGAATCAACACTTCCGAATCAACAAAAGTTCCGAATCAAGGGATATTTTACTTGTTTTTTCGACGATTTTTTAGAGGATTTAATCTTGGTTTCTTACAACAAAAACTCAACACAATTCACAAACTTTACTTCACTGCTCGATCAACCGATAATCTTTGTCTCTTTGAAGTGAACAAAATGAATCTGAATTCATTAATGCCTCAGATGACATCACTTACCGACATTTCCGTCATTACGGGAACGGATAATCGCCCTCCAATGCTCATTAAAGAAGTCTTTGAAGCATGGCAAGGCCGTATGATGTCATACCTTAAGGGAAAACCGGTATATGGGAGGCTTATGGTCAAGTCAATTCTGAATGGTCCACTTGATTATGGTACCATCGTGGTTAACAATGTGACTCGACCAAGGGATTTTGAAGAACTTACACCAGCTCAACAACTTGTTGCCGATGCAGACGAAAAGGCTCTTCAAACCATTCTCCAAGCTCTTCCACATGACATCTATCGAATGGTAAGTCAGTATACGGTGGCAAAGGATTTATGGGAACGTCTAAAGGTGTTGCTACAAGGTACGTCTCTTACCAAACAGGAAAGGGAATGTCAGTTGTATGATTTGTTTCATAGATTCACCTACAGCCCAGGGGAAACGCTTCACGATTATTACTTCAGATTCACCACTCTCATGAATGATCTGAATGTATACAATCTCGTGATTGCTCCATTCCAGGTTAACACCAAATTTTTGAATACTTTACCTCAAGCTGAATGTGGTGAGTATATTACCGATGTTAAGTTAACCAGGGATTTGCATAAGTGCAATTTGGATCAACTCTATGCTTTTCTTCAGCAGCATGAGAAACATGTGATCATGCACCGTTCGCCTCGAGGTATGTACCCTGATTCTTTAGCTTTGATGGCGAATCAACCAAGCTTGTCACACAACAACACTCCTTATATTTTGGGACACCAAGCCTATCATCCATCACCTTACATGACACCAAGCTTCCCCCAATATTCGATTCTACCGCAACCACCCACCTCACATCAGCAACAATATCGGTTTAATGCACCTTCATCACACTATGCTTCACAACCTCACCCAGCAAACATTGCACCTTATGCTCAGTCTTCATATTCTTCTTATCAAGAGAATGCAGCATATCCATCAAGCTACCCTGACCACATGAGTGTTCCTTCTAGTGCTTACGCAGCTCAACAAGACCAAGCACTGTATTGTGACGATGATGAAGTCCCCATTCCTAAATTCAAACAAGGAACTGACCCAGTTGAAGTGTTAGCCACTATGTCTGCTTATGTCACAAGGACTTTAAGCAAACGAGGATTTAGAGGATCATCTCCTACTAACAATCAGCTGAGGAATTCATCCAATTCTCGCCAACAAGCTACTATTGAGAATGGCAGGGTAATGGTTCAACCTATTCAACCTTATCAGGGGAGACCTACTACATCAACTACCAATGCTCGCACGGTCAATCCTGCTCCAATGGTCAACACTCCTCCACGGGCTAATTCCACAGGCAAGTTGAGAATGATTACATGCTACAACTGCAAGGAAGAAGGTCACATGTCCAGGGATTGCAAGAAACCCAAGAGGAGAAAGGATGGTCAATAGTTTGCAGAAAAGATTTATCTGGTGAATGCTCAGGCACAAGGAAGGGAACTTGATGAAGAGGAGCATGCATTTCTTGCTGATCCAGGGATTGCTGAACAAGACGTTGTCACCACACAGAATGCAGCATACCAAGCAAATGATCTTGATGCGTATGATTCAGACTGTAATGAACTTCAATCTGCACAGGCAGCTCTTATGGCAACTATCTCAAGCTTAGGGCCAGAAAAAAGATCTGAGGTACTTATTAATACCACTGATAATACCACTGATACTTGTATTCAACCACATCAAGTTGTGCAAGAGAGTGTTGATTCGAATGAGTCTTCGGTGGTGAGTCTTTCAAATGAGGAGACAATCAATGATAGTAATATCAATGTGAGTCCTCAGACTTTGAGTGAATCACAACCGGGAGCCATTTCGAATACGCATACTCCTGCTCAACAAGATTTGGTCATGGTTCCTGCTACATTACTTAGCCAAATGAATGCTGCACTATTAGAAACCATAGCTAAGAATAAGAATTTGTCTGATGAGCTTGCCTTATGCAATGAGAAAGTTCAAACTTTGGAAGTAGTTCCTTCGTCTAGTGTTCTAACAAATCCCGAATATGATCATTTTCGAAACAAACAAATGGGTCATTTGCAAGAAATTGAAAACTTAAGAGCAAATCTTTCTAACGAACTTAAAGAAAAAGAGTTAGTGGTCACTAATTTTCAAAAACTTCAAACGGATTTTGAATTACTCGAATCTAAGAAGAATGAAATGGAGATTAATGCTGCTAATAAGATTAGAAGTCCAGATTATTTGCTTTTAAGACAATACGCTGCTTCTCAACTAGTGCACTTATTTGATGCTTCGTTTAGAGAATTTAACGTATCTCGTCAAAAAGGCCTTCCCCCTAACCCACGGTATGCAAAACAAGCTTTTATCCATAGTCCTAGACTTTATAATGCAACCCAATTAGGATTGGTCTTAGACCCGATTGTTATTTTCGATGATCGTACCAATAAGGATCTAGTTGATGAGAATCGGTCATACAACTTTGCAAAATATCCCGATTGTGATTATTTTAAAATGAATCAGGAGCTTGCTAAAACGGATTTTAGAATTTGCTTCCATATGGACAAAGATCTCATTACAGCACCAACCTACATGTTGAATGAAGAAAACCCTAGTACACTTCCTACACTTGTCAAAATGGAAGGTCCTAAGGAAATTCCAAAGGATCTTCCACCTGTTAGCACCGTATGGTTAAACTTGCAAGAGATTAATCAATACTTTACTAATTTTGACAAGGTCATTTTGGAATGTACGACTTCAAATGGCTTAAACGCCGGAGAATGGGCTTTCGAACACATGAACGAGGTGTTTAAGAATGAGATCAATCCATTTGTCGGAAGTCTAAAAGGAAGTTTTGCATCTCTTAAGGAAAATCTTGAGTTTGAAATTGGAGAAGTTCAAAAAGTGTTTTATGAAATGGACACCGCTTACGAACTTCAATTAATTGAAAAGGAATAGATTTTATCCGAATATGACCGATTCTTGTCCGAAGTAATTTCGTGTGATGTGCTTACTATTGTGAATGTTAATTATTCGAATGAGCTTACATCCGCTATGATTAAATGTGATGATGTGAATATTTGTGATGATGTGTGTGATCTCTCTGTAAATGTTGCTGATACTGTAAATGAGGTAGATAATCATTCTTGTCACGAATCTAACGCTGAATTTTTAAAGCTACAAGATTCTTACAATTTACTTTCAAAACGCTTTAATCAACTTGAACAACATTGTATATCTTTAGAATTAAAACAACAAACTCAAAATGAGGATCTTTTGATAACAAATGGTTGTGAAAACGGTGTTGAGACGAGTGACAAGATGATTGCAATAGTTAAGGCATTAGAAGAAGAGATTATGAGATTGAAGAGAGATGTGTCATAAAATGAAACACTAAAATTGGAACTAGAGGCTGCAGAGTCTAAAAACCAGGACTTAGAAATTAGACTTTCGTCTATTCTAGGGGAGATGGATCGGGCAAGACAGGGACTATCCGCTCTTTATGGTTCAATAGAAGAACGCTTAGCTTTTAATGCAACACAGCAACAATCTTATGTTGAACAACTGAACCAAAAGTGTGAGGAAATCACTAACTTAAACATCCTGCTCATTGACAAAAACATGGTTTTGGCCGAGTTAAAGGAGACACTTCTTCTCACCCGACAAGAAGTTGTTGATAACTTAGCTACCGACTCTGCACCGTCCTCTAGTGCTCCAACAACCAAGTTAGTAGTGCTCTATAATAACCCGCTCCATAAGAAAAACCCGGTTACCTACGATGATTATATGAGGAATGCAATTAAGCATGTAGATCTTGTTAGGGATATCTTAGACGATCTTTATGCCTTAGATCCCTCAAGTAGCTACTATTATTCAGCCCATGAATATATTAAGCGTGTTCAATATTGCTTAGCCTACTTGCAATACATAGGTAAACCAGGTTCTGCACTACTCACTAATCGTCCCATTGCTGTAACTCCATTCAATAAGACCCCAGGAGCAAAACCGTCATTGGCACCATCAAGTAAGGCACCTTTAAAATCTGTTGCTAATGTTCCCACTTTGCCTTCTACAGGAGTAAAAGAGTCTACTAAGGCTAAAGGATCGCCACTCAAGAAAGATAAGATCAAGCCCTCCACTAGTAGTACCAACAAGAAGAAAGTAGAAGCTCACCATAGGAATGTTAGTTCAGTTTTAAATAAAAAGAATCATGTTAAGACTAAAAGCTCTGCGCCTGTGCAGAAGCCTAAACCATTCGTGAATCCTAATTTGAATTGTTGGAATTGTAATGAATGTATGTTTTCCCAACGTCATGATTTGTGTCTTATTGGTCATGTGAATGAAATGAATGCCATTAGGAATAATCTTGAATGGAAGCCAACTGGTAGAACTCGTGCCCAAGTTGGCTGGCAATGGCGTCCCACTGGTAGGACCTTTACATTAGATGGAAAAATGTGCCCTTTAACTAGGAATGCATCCATTGAGGTTAGGTCTGAGCGTCCTTTAGTTAGGCGCACTAGCACTAAAGTATGGAAACAGCGCCCTTTAATTAGGTCAGCCCCCACTATAGTGCCTATCAGTGAAGAAATACCTCAGGATTTAAGCCAACTAGAATCTACACCACCAACTAGGAAGAAGAAGGCTAGGAAATCTAAGAAACCTAAAGTTAGCAAATCTAAGATTATTAAATCTGTACCTGCTAATAACAAGGAACATTCAGATTCCGATACCTCTACATTGTCCTCGTCTGGTGATATTTTCAGGTGGTCCAAATCATCCTCTGGTATTTGGACTCCGGTTGTTCAAAGCATATGACCGGAGATCGCTGATGCTCCGAAATTTCGTCAGCAAGTTTCTTGGAACGGTTAAATTCGGTAATGATCATATTGCAAAGATAATGGGTTATGATGAATATCAGATTGGAAACGTTACGATTTCAAGGGTATACTATGTAGAAGGTCTTGGTCATAATTTATTTTCAGTAGGACAGTTTTGTGATTCCAACCTAGAGGTTGCTTTTCGACAACATACTTGTTTCATCCGCAACTTGGAGGGAAAAGACTTGTTGAAGGGTTCTCGTGGTGCAAATCTTTATACATTGTCCCTACAAGACATGATGGCCGCCTCTCCAGTATGTCTTCTCTCTAAAGCATCTAAGACCAAGTCATGGTTATGGCATCGCAGATTATCTCATCTCAACTTTGATGCTATTAATCATCTGGCTAAAAACGAATTAGTCTGTGGTCTTCCAAAGCTCAAATTTCACAAGGACCATTTATGTTCCGCGCGTTCAGGGGGAAGAGTACCAAGAAATCATACAAGCCCAAAGCTGAAGACACCAATCAAGAAAAACTTCATCTTTTGCATATAGATCTTTGTGGGCCAATGAGAACTGAAAGTGTGAGCGGTAAGAAATTCATTCTTGTTATAGTGGATGATTTCTCCAGGTTTACATGGGTTAGATTTCTACGTACAAAGGATGAAGCACCGAAGGCTATCATCACTTTTCTAAAATTCATTCAGGTACGTTTGAATACTACTGTCTGCCGTATTCATACAGACAATGGAACAGAGTTCGTCAACCAGACTGTTCGTGATTACTATGAAGGAGTTGGTATTTCACATGAAACATCCGCTGCACGTACTCCACAACAAAACGGTGTCGTTGAAAGACGGAATCGTACGCTTATGGAAGCTGCTAGGACTATGCTGATTTATGCGAACGCTCCATTGTTCTTGTGGGCAGAAGCTATATCTACTGCATGTTTCACCCAAAACCGTTCTATCATTCGGAAACGCCATGGAAAAACACCTTACGAGCTTCTACATGATCGTAAACCCGATGTTTCATTCTTTCATGTGTTTGGTGCTCTTTGTTATCCAAACATTAATAGTGAGAACTTGGGCAAGCTTCAACCAAAAGCCGATATAGGTATTTTCATTGGTTACTCACCCTCCAAGAAAGCATACCGAATTTACAACCGTCGTCTTGGTAAGATTGTAGAAACTATGGACGCAGATTTCGATGAGCTGACAGCGATGGCTTCTGAGCAACGCAGCTCTGAACCCGCGCTTCATGAGATGGGAACCGGTGCTATTAGTTCCGGATTAGTTCCCAATAATCCTACTTCTACATCATTTTTACCACCTACAAGGCCTGAGTGGGATAAACTGTTTCAACCGTTGTTTGATGAATTCTTTGATCCCTCAAATGATGAAGTTCCAGCACCTGTAGTGATAGCTCCAATCCCTGAAGTTGTTGCTCAAGCAAATGAAGCTTTATCTAATGCATCTTCAATTAACATTGAACCGGATGCACCTTTGCCAAGTGATTCTCAAACTACACCTGAATTGTCACCCTTACTTGTGCCTAATGATGTGGAAGAGGATTCTATTGATCACGATTTGGAATATGCCCACCTACAAGAGCTTCCTTTCTTTGGTGTATCGATACCTGAAAACCCTTCAGCCGCGTCTACCTCAGAAGAAGCTCCTTCAATTGTTCACTCCAGACCACCTAGGATTAAAAAACATAGCACCAAATGGACAAAAGATCACCCAATTAGGAATGTCATTGGAGATCTAGATCGACCAGTCTCTACACGCCATCAATTACAAGAGAGTGCACTCTATTGCTATTTTGATGCATTTCTCTCCGAAGTTGAACCTAAAAATTGGCAACAAGCTATGACTCAATCATCTTGGATTGAAGCCATGCAGGAGGAACTAAATGAATTCCAAAGACTTGAAGTATGGGAATTAGTTCCTCTCCCTGACAAGGTTAACGTCCTTACTTTGTTGTGGGTTTATAAGGTAAAACTCGATGAGATGGGTGCAGTATTGAAGAATAAGGCTAGATTGGTTGCTAGAGGATATAAACAAGCCTTGGGTATAGACTTTGAAGAATCTTTTGCTCCTGTTGCAAGATTGGAGGCTATTAGACTATTCCTTGCGTATGTTGCTCATATGAACATGATCGTCTATCAAATGGATGTGAAGACGACATTTTTGAACGGTGAACTAAGGGAAGAAGTCTATGTTAGTCTGCCGGATGGGTTCGTTAGCACGGAGTTTCCTAATCATGTGTACAAGCTTAAGAAGGCTCTCTATGGGTTGAAACAAGCTCCACGCGCGTGGTATGATCTCCTTTCAACATATCTCATTTCGGAAGGCTTCTCCAAAGGCAAGGTGGACCCCACTCTATTCACTCTCAAGGAGGACAACGACATGATTGTGGTACAAATTTATGTTGATGATATAATATTTGCTGCCTCTAACATAGAATTGTCCAAACGCTTTGAGAAGATAATGTCCACACGCTTTCAGATGTCAATGATGGGAAAAATTTCATTTTTCTTAGGATTACAAATTTCTCAGAATCCCAGAGGCATCTTTATTAATCAATCCAAATATGCTCTAGAATCTTTAAAGAAATATAACTTTGAAAATTGTGACCCCGTGGACACTCCAATGGTGGAGAAATCCAAGTTAGATGAAGATAGGAATGGGACTATTGTCGATCCAAAACTTTACCGTGGGATGATCGACACCCTTCTCTATCTGACTGCTAGCAGGCCTGATTTGCAATTTGCTGTATGCATGTGTGCCCGGTATCAGGCTCGGCCTACCGAAAAGCACCTACATGTTGTTAAAAGGATCTTTCGGTATCTCAAAGGAACACTTCATTCTGGTCTATGGTATCCGAAAGATTCCTCTATTGCTTTAATATCATACGCAGATGCCGATCATGCTGGGTGTCAAGACACGAGGCGTAGCACTTCTGGATCTGTGCAACTCCTTGGAGACAGATTGATCAGTTGGTCTTTAAAAAGGCAGAAAAGCGCTGCAATTTCTAGCACGGAGGCTGAATACATCGCCATGTCCGGTTGTTGTGCTCAAGTCCTTTGGATGAGATCACAATTAACTGACTACGGTTTGGGATTCAACAAAATCCCGATGTATTGTGACAACAAGAGCGCCATTGCCCTTTGCTGCAACTATGTTCAACACTCCCGGGCCAAGCACATAGACATTCGCTACCATTTCATTAAAGAGCAGGTGGAGAACGGAGTGATCGAGCTGTATTTTGTCACTACTGAGTATCAGCTGGCAGATATGTTCACCAAAGCCTTAGATCGAGGACGAATCGAGTTTTTGATCGACAAGCTTGGCATGAAATCGTTCACTCCAGCGACTCTCAAAGAATTGGCAGAAGAATCAGCTGAATAGTGGTGGTAAACTATCCAGGCGTATCCTTTGTTCGTGATCATGTATATTATCGTAAATATATAAACCACAAAAAGAAAAATACAAAAATATAAAACCAAGAAAAACCATAAAAAAACATAAAACCTAGAAAAACCATAAAAATTATAAAATCAAGAAAAACCAAAAATATTTTTCGTTTTTTAAAAATCGGGCATGTCTTTTAGTACGGTAATATTTACGGCCTTAGAAATGTCGATCAATATTGACACGGTGCCATAAATAGAGTCCGTATAAAAGTTGTACATTTTTAAAACATGCCCATTATGGCTTGTAGTTATTTCAGACTGCAACCCGGTTTTCACATTAAAGTCATGTATTTCCTTGGAAAACGTTGGCTCACAACGGGAATTAATTTTCCCGGGCATGATTTACAAACCAAATCATGCAAATGGATCAAGTTTACTTTACAACTTGGTCTAACACGAGTTAGTTTACGTCTCAGTGCATTAATTTGTCAAAATAAGAGAAATCTTATTGCCACCACGAATCAATCTTTTCAAGACATTAATTGGAAATGCTTTCATCAATATTTGACTCTTTAAAAATGACTACAGCTCTTTAAATAGAAAACGGGTCATCATTTAAGGGGGAGAAAATATTAAATTATCTTCGTCATCAAAACGATTTTCAAAATTGTTTGTGGAAAATTAATTGGCTAAATGGTTAATGAGTGGTCTTGCTTTAAAATACGACTTGTGCTCGCTCAATGAGTTAGCACTTGCTTTAGATCTCGGAGTACAAGGCTTTTGATCTTCCGAATGAAGAACTTCCGGATGAACAAGGTTTTTGAACTTCCGAATGAAGAAGTTCTGGATGAACTTCCGGATGAAGTTCCGGATGAACTTCCGAATGAAGAGTTCCGGACGAACTTCCGAATGAAGAAGTTCCGGATGAACTTCCGAATGAAGAGTTTCGAACGAACTTCCGAATGAAGAAGTTCCGGACGAACTTCCGAATGAAGAAGTTCCGAATGAACTTCCAAATGAAGAAGTTCCAAATGAAGGACTTCCGAATGAAGAAGTTCCGTGTGAACTTCCATGAAGAAGTTCCGAGTGAACTTCCGAATGAAGAAGTTCCGAACGAACTTCCGAATGAAGAAGTTCCGAACGAACTTCCGAATGAAGAAGTTCCGAATGAACTTCCGAATGAAGAAGTTCCGAGTGAACTTCCGAATGAAGAAGTTCCGAATGAAGGACTTCCGAATGAAGAGTTCCGAATGAAGGACCTTCGAATGAAGAGTTCCTTTGAAGGACTTCAGAATGAAGAGTTCCGGATGAAGAGTTCCGAATGAAGACTTCCGGATGAAAAGTTGTTGGATTGATAGTTGTTTGCCTATTATAATTACTTGTTGAAATATGTTATGCTTAGAAGTCATAATGATATATATCTATATATTGTTTGTGCATCAACCTTTTATGTCTTATCTTAAGCAGATACGATGACTAATCCAACAGTACAAGCACTCCAAGATTCTAGAGCAGCCGCTATTGCCGAAGCAAGAACCCTTGAATGAAGATTGATGAGGAGCTTAGAAAGATTCGTTGGTGGTAGACCATATGGAGTGCACCACAAGTTACTGCAACGATCCATCTAATGGGTCGTACATTTCAGGTCCACTTTATATTGGTTTTTAATTGTGAACATGTAAATTTGTGAATATTGTGCTTTCACGGCTTGATGTAGTGTTAAGGTATGATAATTTTTCAAGAATTTCTCACGAGATTCTAAATCTTTCAAAATATATCATACTAAAGCACTACAACTATCCCTTATTAATTTAAGGGGGAGCGTTAACATGTTCTATGGCCAAACATCGATTTCATTTTTACCCAAAGACCGGTTAATCCATTCAATATCCCAAATATTAATGGTTAACATTTTGGATAAGGGGAGAAAATGGGATTAAGGAGACTTAAATGATACTTGGCTAAAAGATGAAAAAGACTTAACGATTATCCAACTTAATATGTGTAAGCACGTGTTAAGGGGGAGCGTTTTTGATGAACAAAACACTTAAGGTACAAAACTTTTGATTTTAATATCACAAGTACCTTAGGTGATTTTCAAGGATTTTTCATGGTGGCTATACTTTCCCAAAACACGCTTAATTCACGACGAATGTGGTGACAAAAGGGTGGTAGGAATAGGTTTAGTCCAATGATTCATCAGAGCCGATGGAATCTTCCCAAGGACAATTCCCTAGATAGAATTAGAAGTCCTAGGAAAGTTGGAGAAAGATTGTGAACGTAGCTGAATGCCGACCAAGTACTTAAGCTAGCACTGGAACAATCACAACAAGGTGCTAGTTATGACGTATTGGTAAGCATTGAAGGGGTTGAAGAATGAAAAAGAATTGTAAAGATAAAGGGTGTAAAGAAAGAAGCCCTCCTTACAACTTTAGGCAGAAACCGGGTCAATACATATGCTATTGAGATCATTTTTGTTAATGATTCTCGATATTGAAGAAAGACATCATGGACCTAGTGATGCAATGCACAACCCTTCCCAGCTAACTCAAATATCTCTCAAAAGGTATTTGTTTTAATCACACGGAGATCAACACGTTATCTATTGGTTTATTCACTCCGAATAGACTGATATTGAAAAAGGTGGCACTCCTCTCCAGCCATCGCTCACTAAATCAAAACGCACTATCGTGTCTAGAGCCAAGAGATCATCAAAAGTCTCATTAGGACACTTTCCATTTATTCCTTGCTTTCTCACACACTGTGAAAAGTAAGAGATTTTTATGAGTCCTACGCAGTATTCTTGTAATATTGCCAGAACATCCGAGTAATACGCAAGTACTACAATGAAGATGGAAATCCTGCTTGAGCCAACATCAAACAAGCTCATGGTAGGTTACACGTGCGGTTCTTTTAGAACCAATCTTGTGAAAAACTGGAAAGAAACAGTGGTTTAATTCTTAATTGAACTTAAACTCGTTCCAGGCCTCTACGCATTATCATACGATCTTGCCAGAACACTAAGAGTGACTCTTTAATGATTACAGTGACGAGTGGAAATCCTTCTAGTGTTAACATCAAACAGCACTTGGTAGGTGACGTGCAAGATTCGTTATAAATTGAGCTCGTGATAACTGGAAAGCAACGATGGTGAAAATCTTAATTGAAATTCACTTGTTCCAGGTTTTATGAATTGACGGCTTCAATCATAAGGATTTTTAATCCAAATGATTCACTCTTTATGTTCGCAGTCAGCTTTGGACGGTCGAATAAAGAGAACGGGTTTACCCGCGAAATCCTGTCAGGAAGTTGAAACTATCCGTCACGGGTACGATATCTAATATCGTCCAACGGTCTTCACCGACCGGAGGTAAAATGCTACCAAATTAGAATAAAATGTCAAAGCCATTTTATTCGTGTCGTTGCTGTGTACCTGTTAAAGACGGTGGCGTTGCTGTTGAAGACGGTGGCGTTGCTGTGTACCAGTTGAAGACGGTGGTGTTACGGTGAACCTGTAGAAGTCGTTCCCACATGCTTATGTTTTTCTGCATCAAAGTTCAGCAAAATTCAAGAAAGTGCAAAATGAAGTCTTCCGCTGTACCAAACTCTGAAGCTTTCGAGAATTCAACAAAAAGACATAAGTGTGTGGAACATGGAGTCACGAGGAGGCCAGATTCACAAGAAGGCAAAGATCGCACGTGATTGGTCAAAAGAACAATGCTCTCAAGCCAAAGCCTAAAAGATCAAATCAAAATATTCACAACAAAAAGAAAGAAGAAAAGACTACGAGCTGAAGAACAAAGACTTAGTATAGTATGCTAGGTTTAGAACTTTGTAAACGTGGAGTGACCTCCCTTAGGGGGAGATTGTTAGAAATACGTTTTTAGGTATATTAGAAGTATCGGTCACTCCACAATATTATTAATGTTGTAATAGCTCGTAGTTAGTGTTACTTATTAAGTTAAGTAAGAAACCGACCCATGGGCTTGTCATGGGTCGGCCCAAGCCCAATATAGGCCTTGGATATAAATACCCCTTTCCACCATGGAAAGGGGCTGGTTGTTGTTCATTCCTTACATTCATTTGAATAAAAATACACATAGTTTCTCTCTCACTTTCTCTCTCTAGTTTCTCTCTCTAGGAATCTTCAACCCACTTCATAGATTCATAGGTTATCAAGATTCTACAATCTCAGGTACTTGAAGGTAATTCTCGGGAAGACGACAAGAATTTATGGCCCGCATTCAAATAAAAATTTCCATTCAAATGTTTTGTAAATTTGTATGACTTACTATGACCTGAGGACCTATGTAATTTGATATTCACGAATGGAAAATGCTTTATTATTAGACGACGCTATTTTTAAGTGTTGTCTATGATTTGAGTAATGTGTTATCCCGTAACACCAACAACTCTTCCGCTGATTCAAAATGTGAATTTAGAGGTGTTATAGTTTGGTATCAGAGCTCTCGTTATAGAGAACGGAAGATTTTTAAAACCAAGGTTTTGAATATAACATTTCAAAATCTTTTAACTATAAATATTTTTAAATAAATATTTTGAGAAAAAAATGTTTAAAAATCTTTTGACTATAACGGTGCCGAAGAATTCCTGAGTTACCGACAAGGCCAGACTGAGAAGTGTTATTTTAATATATATATATATATATATAACTTGGATTATATATATGTTGTAATTTGATTACACGATTATTTAATGATTAATTCTAATACTTATACGAGATATTTATACGACGTAGATTGTCACAAGGAACCCTAACTCCCCTAACAAATCAATCGAAGCTACTCCTGTAGGAAATCTAGCTATTCTAGATCTAAACCAAGTTGTGGATGTTCATAATCCCAACAAAATGGTTGATATTCGTAGAAATGTTGATATTAGTTGATTATGATCTTGAAGAAGAATTGGCGAGATTAAATTTGATATCGATGTCATGACGATCTTTCCTTATAGAGTGGAGTTTGACAAAACCTTACCACCTAGAAAGGTGTCATCTGATTCGGTGTCACCCAATTCTTAAATTTGAAATCCAAAAGGTAAATGTTGCACTTGAGGCTGTTATTGGAACCCTTACCCAAAAGCCTCATGCCACTTGTACCTTTCCGAGAAGTCTAATTGAATGTGTGAGTCATTTAATACTAGTGACTCATTTGATAACTATTGTTGTAAGAGCTATAGAATTGGAAATTAAGTGTTGTTCATATCGAGCTTCTATTACCCTTTCAAGGTCTAAGAATAAGGTTGAAAGTAATGGAGAATGAGGTAGGATGTCGCATTGAGTATAAGTTGGTTGAAACTTGAATAAAGTCAAATTTAACTCGTATGGAATACGAGATTGTTAAGAGGAAGTCGTTAAGTCCTGTGATTGAATTATAAGGTTTTAAATGATTGTTGGTTCGTGTTAAGTGTTGTTCCTAGGCCATTGTCCAATGACGAGGATGCCCAGTGTCCAAGAAATAAATTGAAGAAATCTTCTTCTAAATTGGGACCGATAGATCTTCCGGTACAGGTGGAACACCTAATGACTCATGTAGATTAGTATTCATTGTAGTATCTTTTAAAATTCCTAACTTAACTGCGACATCAGTTGGTAGGATGAGTCCTTAGAATTGTATGACATGGAGACACGTAATATGTTACGGTACAATTTTTGTCATGTTTGTGTTTAATGAAAAGACTACCTTTGATTACAAAATTTTACATGTATCGATGTTATCTATCTTTTCTTGCTTCTTCCTAATGTTCGCATTAGTGATGCAACCATTGAACGAGTACTCATCTCGGTTTGAGTTGCGTTATAGATTCTTCTCTTTGTATCCTTGAGTGTCATCGAGGTCATGAACCTCATGATTATTTGGCTAAGCTCATTTCCTATCATATCGTAGTTAGTTCTTGGTGAACAACTCTTCATCACTCTTTTGCAGATCACTCATTGTTTTTATAAGTTAAAACAGTGTCCCTTGAGAAAAATTGAATTTTCATCACCATATGGATTATTCAAAGTGAGACTTATAAGTAATCGTTATCGAAATAAAGTTGTTTATGAAACACCATGGAAAACTTAATTGCTTCCATAACGAAGAACATATCTGTAAATTCATTTTGATTCTATTTCCAGAATTAAGCATGATAATATTTTTATTTTAAACACGATGACAAAATTTTGACGAACTGAGTTTTCCATCGTTAATCCTAAAATTGTATATAGTTGCGCGCCTACGTATAATTTGGAAGGGACCATGCAAGGCTGATTAGTAGTCACCATGAAATTGTTAATAAACACTACATTTTTCTTTCTAATTGTGAAAGATTAAATTTTTATGAGATCTGCAAGAAGTATAAAAATAGGGACATATTATTAGGAACACCTACATATGTGCCCGTACTATTTTTATGAATGAATTTACTCATATGTGGATATTGTCTTATTTGACAATTAACATCCACTTCTTGTTCATTTCTTTCATGAAAAGATTCCTTGGAAACTTATCCAATTATCGGTTGTTGATATCCGGCTTGGAGTTTCAACATTCCTATATTGTCTTTTAAAATAGACTGGCTTTGAATGACATGGGTAACGATCCTAGGTGCTTCCGGATGCGTAAACAAATCATGAAAACATGGAATAGATCCATATTTGTTAATATTTTCGTCTTTATCTGATTTAAAATTCGCTCGCCTAAATCATGCGTTGACCTTACTCTTTTAATGTTGGCTATGTCTCCAGATATCCTTGAATTTGTGAAGGGTTATGAGTTATTATTAGTCTTTTGAGAAGTTCACATCTTATCAACGGTACTGAAACTGGAAAGTTGGTAGTGCCAATAGAATTGATTGATTGATTATGACATGATGTCATTGACTTAATTGATGGGAACTCGAGTAGAATTCCCCTAAAAGATAAGATGTTGATTATCAAAGGTGATCAAAATAATTCCCGATGGGTGACCATATCCTGCATTTAGGCTTGAAATTATACCATGAATAGTTATGAACTAGTCATAGATCTTGTAATCTAGAAAGAACTTAAAGTAAATTTATTAAAAGATGTTCCTGTTATTTGAAACTCTCTGAGGTATTTGCTGATGAATTACCTAGACTTCTACCAATAAGGCAAGTTGAATTTGGTATTGATTATATTCCCGGTGTTGCACCTGTGGCATGTGCACTATACGTCAGCACCATCTGAATCGAAAGAGTTACCGTACAACTGAGAGAGTTGTCGGAGAGAGCTTTTATTCTACCGAGCTCGTCATCATGAAGAGCTATGGTTTTATCGTTCCTTATATTCATTAATTACCGTGAACTGAATAAATTGACGATCAAAATTGATATCCATTACCCAAGATGAAAGATTTGTTCGATCATTTACAAGGTTCTAGCGTATATTCAAAAATTTGATCTACGGTCTGGTTGTTATTATCAAATTCGCGTCCGCAGAGGAGATTATTTATTCTAATCACTACATCCAGAACTTGTAATGAACAATATGAGTTTCATGTGATACCGTTTGGATTGACCAACGCACGTGTGGCATTCATGGATGTGATAAATCATGTGTGTAAGCCGTAGGATTTATTCATTCATTCTCTTGTTGGGTCAAAAAGTTGATGTGGCAGAAACTCAAAATCGAAGGACATTTACTCAGGCGTTGACAAGAGTAATACAAGAGTTGACAAGAGCAAATTAGATGTTGACAGAAGTCAACAAAAGTCAAACGCAGTCAACAAAAGTCAATGCTGATAGATTTGATGGAGAATTCTATTTAGGGAATATATTGAGTATATTATTTATGATATACACAATATATAGTTTATCTAAATAGAATATTTAGATTTTTATTTGATTTGATCTCTTGTAGATTCTGTTCCTTCCACTATAAAAGGAACAAGGGTCTTAGGTTTTATTCATATCTTTCATTCACAATGTAAACCTAAAGTGTGTGTTGCACTAGACGTGGGATTCAATGTATACACGTCTAGTGGTTGTTTATTATTAATATAATGAGCAACCCTATTGTTTTAATTCATGTTATTGTGCCTAAACACCTTGTTAATGTGTCGTGTTCTAATTCCGCTTTGATTGTATAATCATATGAACATGATGCATTTCTAGTAGCTTAAAAGATCCGGAAACCAAGGTTTCCACAATTGGTATCAGAGCCTCGTGGCTCGTGATGCTAGGACCAACAAGGTGTTCATGTATCGTGAAGAAAAGAAAAATCAGTCTAGGGTTTTTCTGGACGTTTTTGTGTGCGCAGCAGTATTCAGAAGGTCATAACGTTTTATTGAACCGTTGGATCATCATGAAATTTCTTGTGTGTGTTCTTTACACATATATCTAGACATCCACCGGAGGGAATGTAGAGTTTTATCTCCAGTAAAAAGTTATTAGGCGTCAAAATAGGCAGCAGAGGTGATTTTCAGTTTTTCAGCTTTTACATAAAATCATGATTAGGGTTTTTACAAATCCTCAATCAACTTAAGGTTGAAAAACTGGAGGATTGTGGCTGTTATGATTCAAGATCTAAGGTTTATTTTAAAAACCCTAACTAGGGTTTCGGTGCTCAAAGTTCTAAACCCTAGATCGTTTGGTTATTATTGGTGTGATGATTGTTGTTAATACTTGATGCTGTTTTCCAAGATGATGAATGAGCAGTTGGTGTTCGTATTGGTAAGCATATGATAGCAGTAGAATCAAGGAATACGCAACGTGATTTTGTCAAAACTTGTTCACATGTGCATAGCAGCAGAAAGTGACAAAGATTGAACGTGGAATACATAATGTTTGCTGTTCTTGAATATGATTTTATCCACGAGAAGCGTAGAGAAAAGTAAAGTTTTGGTCTTTACCGTATGTTCACACGATGCTAGCATTTTTATTGTTGGAAAGTATTTGTGTTCACACGATTGGTTTATGTTCATACGATGTTGTGATAAAGTTTAAACAATGGTGTGTTCACACGAAGGATAAAGTCAAGATCTGCTGATATACTCCATGATTGTGATTGGCTGATTTTCAGGATTAAAAAAAAGACGTCTGATATTTAATGGTAAGATTATTACTTCCATGATTTGTGGAATCTGTTTCAGTTTTCACTCAAACGTGGGTTATTCATGTGAAACGGGAAGAGCCCTACTTTGTAGGGAGTATATGTTAAATATGGCACTGATAGTTTGAAGATTTCAACAAGAAAAGAGTCAAAATTGCAAGATCTGAGAGTATTAAATCTCAATGACGTGAGAAAAGGAGAAGTCAGCATGGGTTTTAAAAGGAAACATGGGCTTCAAAGAGATACCAAAAAGGAATTCACGTGATTGTTTACAAGCCAAAAGGGGTATATATTTTTGTTGATTGTTTCTCACGTGGGCCAGGATAAAGTGAGAAGGAAAATATGTTTGCTAAAATATTGGGGGCACATTTTGTGGTCTTTCTATTTTTGTGGAATATTGTCCTCTCACAATATTTGCTACATATATTGTAATCTACATGGGATTCAAGAAAGAAAAAGTTTATGGTTTGAAGCCACTGATGTCTCTAGTCGCTGACAAGAAAGTACGTTAGACGCTGACGTTTGTTATTTAGGCGCTGACAAGTAATATTTTGACGCTGACAGAATAAGTCAACGCTGACAGCGTTGATAGTGTTGTCCGATATATGAGAATTCAAATGTTGACATATATTGTCCGATATCGAACAATACATCTGATGAAGATCTTGGATAAGAGAGGATGTTGGACAACACAATGATTGCTGCTGTTTGAGAAAATTGGTACGTTTTTAGCACACAAAAAGGAGAAAATTACACGCGAAGGTACATGGAATCCCCGTGTTAATTTAGAATATCATGTTGATATTTATGGCTCGGATATTTTTGAAAGGAATTAATGATCTTAATGCGAGTTAGCAACTATTCGTGGGAATTTGATGGATATATTAGATTATGTAATCAGGGTAGCCTTGTGAAAGAGTTATCCGACTTCTAACTTTTACATATGAAGATATTGGTTCATTAAGACTCGTCATGAAGAAGTGTTGGCTTAAGGGGAAGAATTCTTATGGTAAGTTTTATGTTTGAAGAAGATTTTCACGAGTTTGTGTTCTATCATATCTTAAAGTCATGCACTTCCAGCCACTGACTTTAAAGGTAACTTGTTTATGCTTACATGGTTACTGATGAAGTGATACAAGATCTAGGAATATGTGATTTTTCTTATGGTTCTCTATGCACATATTTTCTATCACTTGAAGGAGTTACATTATCGTGCTCAGTGTCTCACAAAGGATGAGGATTTTTGTAACAGCCACACACTTTATCACATGATCGTACAAGATATGGAACATAGGTTTGGGTTACTCTACTTCTACATCAAAAATATTATATTAATTGTTCTTCAAGATCATTACACAGAGCCTACAGTTGGAGAATCTTCAAAGATTGCATACATTATTTACTTCCCTGTTGATGTGACAAAAAGGGGAAGATATACATGCTACACTTGAGGGGAAGCAATTTGAAGATCATGTACAACTTACAAGAGATACACATAGAGTTTTGCCGACATCAACTAGGGGAAGATTGTTGGGTCAAAAAGTTGATGTGGTAGAAACTCAAAATCGAAGGACATTTACTCAGGCGTTGACAAGAGTAATACAAGAGTTGACAAGAGCAAATTAGACGTTGACAGAAGTCAACATAAGTCAAACGCAGTCAACAAAAGTCAATGCTGATAGATTTGATGGAGAATTCTATTTAGGGAATATATTGAGTATATTATTTATGATATACACAATATATAGTTTATCTAAATAGAATATTTAGATGTTTATTTGATTTGATCTCTTGTAGATTCTGTTCCTTCCACTATAAAAGGAACAAGGGTCTTAGGTTTTATTCATATATTTCATTCACAATGTAAACCTAAAGTGTGTGTTGCACTAGACGTGGGAATCAATGTTACACGTCTAGTGGTTGTTTATTATTAATATAATGAGCAACCCTATTGTTTTAATTCATGTTATTGTGCCTAAAAACCTTGTTAATGTGTCGTGTTCTAATTCCGCTTTGATTGTATAATCATATGAACATGATGCATTCCTAGTAGCTTAAAAGATCCGGAAACCAAGGTTTCCACATCTCTACTACAATGTAACCTACTGTTGCTTTGATCTTTAGGTGTGGGATTGAATGTACACACACCTAGAGCGGTTTGTGTTAATCAATAATACAAACCCTTTGGGAAGAATTCATCTTTGTTAGACATCTTGTTCTAATTATTGTTCTATTCGGCTATGTTAAATCATATGAATGATGATTACTCTAGGTAAAACGGTTTCAAATGTTTGAGTCTAACGATCTTGGATTCAACACCATCTGTAGACTACCCTGAGTATTTATCACGTGATTTAAAGATTTGATCCTTTACATTATTTGACCATGTGATAAATGGTAGTGGAATCTATGATGACTCTTCAAAGATCGGAGCGATTAAGGCTTTGGGTTATACCAAAAAGGAAGTGCGAAGAGGTTTTGACAAATATTTATCGAAGGATTTTTAAGGAATTATTCCCTTATACCCAGATCATTTAACTAAAATCCCTTAGGCATAGATGTTTGTGTATACCTCAAGACAACCTAAGAGAGATTGAGGAAACCATTTAAACCATGACTTGGAATTTGTAACGACAATTTTTGCTCTTCAACTAAGAAAATTTTGACCAAAGTATAAACACAAATTTTTCGAATCTACAGCTCTTATTAATTATTCTCGATAAATCAATTCAAATTTATTTGAACATTTTTCTATAATTGGACGAACTGAGAAATTTAAAAATCATTACGTTTACGTTTCATAAAAATTAGATATTTATTATTTAATTACTTGTAATATTTATCGACGCTTTAAACATCGGATTGAGCAAAACTAATAAGGATAATAGTTGAGACGAAAATAAAACTTAGAAAATATGAAGAAAGAAATTCTGAGTGATTATGGTCGTGATATTTAGTTCATCGGGGAAGGTGAATGTAGTTGCTGGCGCATTACGTAGAAAGAATAGAGAATCAATTAAGATGTGTTCCTTAGTATTGACCATACACAATAATTTCCCGGAACAATTAAAAATAGCCGATGCTTGTAAAAAGGATAATATAAATAGTAAAGAGTTTCGAGGCTAATGAGAACCATTAGAGATGGGAGTCGATGGCGTTAAGTGTTTAAAAGATCGTTTGTGGTTGCCTAAATATGGAGGATTTTGAGATTTAGTCATATTGGAATCTCATAAGTTTAAGTATTCTACTCATGCCATTTTTGGTAAAATGTATGTTTATCTAAAGAAGTTGTACTGATGGCCAAATAAGAAAGCAGACATCACAACATATGTTAGTAAATATCTAACTTTTGCGAAGGTCAAGGCTGAACACCAAAATCCATCAAGATTGCTTCTACAGCTTATTATTCCTCTTTGGAAATGGGATAGAATCACCATGGATTTTATCACAAATATTCCAAGGTCATCATCTGGATTTGATTCAATTTGGTTCATAGTCTACAGACTGACCAAATCCGCTCATATCATTCCAATTAATGATAAGTTCTCAATGGAGAAGCTGGCTCATTTGTATTTAAAGGAGTTGTGAAGCCATGGTGTGCCTATATTAATCATCTCTATCAAGATTCTCGCTTCGCATAGAATTTCTGGAAATTTTTTCAGAAGTCATTGGGAACGAATCTTGATATGTGTACTTCTTACCACCCCAATCGAAGGGACAAGGTGAAAGAACGATACAAACACTAGAAGTATTGTTTATGTTTGAATAATTGACCTTTGGTAATGAACAGGATAATCATTTTCCTTTGGAGAGATTATCATTGATAATTATCGTATTAGGATCGAGATCGAATCTTGTGAGGATCTAAATATAAGAACACCTGTAGGTGGGAGTTGGGATGAAGATACCCGAAATACACCCATTGTGTGTTGGACATGTCTTTTAGGTTTAAGGTTGCATATGATGACAAACCTAACCCTACAAAATACACCCATTGTGAGATGTAGATCTTGAAGTGCAGGATGGGTAGCGAAGTTATGCCAAAAAAATTTCACCATGGAAAAGTGAATTGATGATCTGAAAGATCATGGGAAAATAAGTCCCCGTTGTATGGGACCAATGAGATAATGTAAAGATTTGGTCTGAGAGTCATATAAGCTAGATCTACCCTAGAACTTCAAGGGCTGCCTGAGTTATGTTCCGTATACCGAACTTGATAAAATGTCTATCAAGTGAAAATCTGATTAATTCTTAATGAAGTTTGGGTCAGTGAAAAGTTGCATTCCTCTAAAAACCCGTGGACATCATGGAAAGAGAAAGTAAGTCAACTTAAGAATGACCGTATTCCCATAGTTATGTTTGATCTTTAAGGACAAAGATCCTCTTTAGGGGTAAATCCCGTGACAATCCGTCAATTTGAGGTCATTATTTTATTCTCAAGTATTATTTAAAATCATTATTTTATTGTTAATTTATGAACTCACTCACCTTTGGGAATAAATTGGGGTTTACTTCCTAAAGTAGCATCGACTACGTCTAAACCGGAGAGCTCTACGTTACGTGTTTACGTTTACGTACTCCGATTTTGTGATAGTCCGACATTTCAGATAGTAAATTTATTCTCAAATGTTATTTTGGAATTTTATTTTGTGTTGGTTCATAAACTCACAAATTTACGAGAAGAAATTAGGACTTACGTGCATAATTTAGCGTCTTTTACGATTAAACCAGAAACCCTAGGTTTACGTATTTACGCTTTTGTGCTCCGTTTTTTATGAGACAATTTTTATTAGAATCGTTTTGTGCCGTAGATTCATAATTTATAAAAAACATTTTTCGTAAGTCGACCCGAGGGCACGTAAATCGAGGAAACTAGAATCGAGGAGTACCCGTAAATTAGTGATGATGAAACAAGTTTACACTTGTCTCACCCCCATTATGGGCGGAAAGAACAAGCCAAAACCATCCCTTGGTGGCAAGGTTTTACACTTCCTATGGACACTTGTCCATAACCTTGACTAAAACCACTAACCTCATACCATCAGAACTTCTTTCATACAACACACACATGCAAACAAGCTAAAAAATTTCAACTCTCTCTTCTCTCCCTTGTTTTGGCCGTCCAACATCATCACCAATTCACCATCATCATCAATTTTAACCATAAACAAAAGATATAATCAACATATATTGATAACCACGCAAAAATATGATGATTGGAGGTGATTATAACATGTGAAAGGAAGAATATAAGGAGTCCTAGGGCTGATTTTCAAGAAGGTGTTCATACATATGAAGATCTCAAAAAGTTCATTTGCCAAGTTAAAGATTTGGTGACAAGAACCAAGCCTTGTTCATCCAAAATCTCATCATTTCATCATATTGATTGGTATAAAGATCAATCTCTTTCTATCACCTTATGGTTTTGTGAATGTATCCTTTTATTTTCTTCAAAAAATGTATATGTATGATGATGATAAATGATGATCAATATATTGTGTGGGGATTTTGTGTTATTAGATTTGGCTAAAAAGGTTAAAATCTACAAGTAAACATGTTAAAATCATGACTAGTTGTAAAGGTTGTATAAAACAGTAAGTTTCAATATCTTCACTTAGTTAAATGTATAAGATTATTAAATATACAGATAGATGAATGATTTTTACATATGTGGTGAGTTTGCCATACAATGGAATGTTAAAAATGAGCAATATATGGCCAAAACACTTTTGTAGTTCAAATCTGTATAGTCTGTTTTGGACGAATTATTAAAAATACTTAGAGGATGTTTGAGCAGTAGCTATACAGGAGTTATTTGTAGCACACATCATGTAGTTTATGTTATTTAAACTTTAGATTCTATCTCCTTGTAGAACTCAAGATATGACAAAAATGGTGGACTTGACTTTAAAAATCAGATGTCTTAATAAACTATATAATATAAAAAGAGCACTCAAAGTAAATACTATTATAAAATAAGTATATAAAAACCATTAACTAATAATAACTATTATAAAATAAGTTGGTATACTATAATGAATAAACATGACATTTTATAAAAGTAAAACTCAAATTTTTTCTAAAACTACAAACTACATATAAGTTTTACGTCTTTTCGGCTAAAACCGAAAGATTAACGTTTTCGCCAAATAAAACTTAGATGGTCGGACCTGTCTAATGAAGCATTTTTATAAATCATATACTGATATGTAAACACATTTGACAAGTAAAAATCGACAAAACCTAGCTTTGTAACTAATGGACCATAATGGGCCAAATTAGCCTTGTTGGACCACTAGGCCCAACTAGCTTGGTTTAATATTATTGGACTTACTCATGGACTTAACCCACTTGGGCCCAACATATGAGTATGATCCTGATCTCAAAAAGATAAATGGACTAATAAAATGATATTGGACTCTTAATGGGCTTATTGGGCCTTAATATGTAAATGGGCTAAAACTAGTGTAACTAGTATGATAAGCCTAAGTTAACTAATACTAAGCAACTAATAATGTTGTAAGGTGATAAAACACCACTTGATCATCATGTTATGACATCATTACATATACATGACAACTTTTATAAAGTTATTGGGGAAGCCTAAGACCGAGTATTATTTGTCTAGGTTTCCCGTGATCGAGGCACGTACTATACATCCTAATTGCCGATAACCCGCCTTCCCTCACCAATGTGAGTTCATAGCCTCGTACTCTTTTAAATGTTTTATGAAATGTTTTTTAAACCCCGAGGGAGATAACATGCTAGTTTTAATAAAAATTGAACACAAGTTGTCCCGATTGTATGCTTGTTGATATGGACCCGAATGATTATATGACCCATTGAATGAAATGAAATGTATTATTATTAGTTAGGTTATGTCACTAAAAGTCCCATTAGAATGAATTGTGAACTACCGGGATTTGGTAGACGCTTATGCATATAATAGTAGTATTTGGGGAAGATCACCCCAGTTCGCGCCTTGACGGTTGATCCCCGTCGTGCCAAATTGATTGGTAAGCGAATTTATGTATGAGAAGATTTATATAAGCCTGATTATTGTGACGATACGATGTTTTAGATGGGCAAAGGAATTACGGGTTAGCTACCCGATATATGTTATAGAAAAGTAACAATGTCATGCGGCTTATAGTAATCCAATAATGAAAATACTGATATACGAATTGAATTATAATATATTGCCTGACTAGCAATACAGGGTCATATTACTGATATTATGTTCGTGTTTTGGTTTTACATAACCATTTTTATATAACGGTTTTTATTAAACTCTATACAACGTCATAAAACATATTGTATGATGTTTTTACGACAATGGTTCGTATAATGGTTTTGAAGGCAAAAGCCTATATTATAATTTACGACAAAGAATCGTATAAAATGTCTTTGGCCTATTTTAAGGCCTACGACAAAGAATTGTACAAAATGGTTTTCGGTAATGATTATATACCGGTGATATATATATATATATATATATATATATATATATATATATATATATATATATATATATATATATATATATATATATATATATATATATATATATATATATATATATATATATATATATATATATATATATATATATATATATATGTATATATATATATATATATATATAGAGGAAGGTTAACGTAGGATAGTTGTTAACGTAGGAAGTATAGGAAGTAACGTGAATCGTTAGATGTATTAGTATATGATGTCATTTAATGAACTCTTGTCAATGTCATGTTGTAAATAACATGAAAGGAAGTGGTGATGCTCGTCCCGAGTAACTTTTTGATACATAATAAAATGATACACGATAGCTCGCTACGAGTAACATTTTGATACATGATCTACAAAGATACATCGTTTCTCGACGTGATTAACTTTTTGATACATAATATACAAAGAAACGCGGGGTACCTAGCTACGAGTAACATTTTTATAGAAAAATATAGATGAACATACACATAATACATAACTTCCTACACTAACTTATTTTAAGCACTATTTCACAAGAACCTCAATCTATATATATATATATATATATATATATATATATATATATATATATATATATATATATATATATATATATATATATATATATATATATATATATATATATATATATTAATGGTTTTTATTAAACTCTATGAACTTGCTCAGCGTTTCGCTGAATTTTAACATGTTTTATCTCAGGTACTTGAAGGTAATTCTCGGGAAGACGAAAAGAATTTATGGCCCGCATTCAAATAAAAATTTCCATTCAAATGTTTTGTAAATTTGTATGCATACTATGACCTGAAGACCTATGTAATTTGATATTCATGAATGGAAAATATTTTATTATTAAACGACGCGATTTTTAAGCGTTGTCCATGATTTGAGTAATGTGTTATCCCCTAACACCAACGACTCTTCCGCTGATTCAAAATGTGAATATTTGGGGGTGTTACATGGCTCAAGCAGGATTTCCATCTTCATTGTGATACTTTCGTATCACTCAGATGTTCCGGCGATATTACAAGAATATTGTGTAGGACTCATAAAAATCTTTCTTGTTTTCAAATTGTGTCCTAATGAGACTTTTGATGATCTCGTGGCTCTAGACTCAATAGTGCATTTTGTTTTGGTGATCGGAGGCTGGAGAGGATTGCCACCTTTTCAATATTAATTTATTCTGAGTGAATAAAACAATAGATAACGTGTTGAGCTCCATGTCATTAAAACAAATATCTTTTGAGAGATATTTGAGTTGGCTGGGAGCATCGCATCATTGGGTCCATGATACTTTCGTCTTCAAGTTGAGTTGACCTGGTTTCTGCCTAAGTTGTAAGGAGGGTTTCTTTCTTTACAACCTTTATCTTTACATTCCTTTCTCATTCTTTAACCCCTTCAATGCTTACCAATACATCATCACTAGCACCTTGTTGTGATTGTTCCGGTGCTAGCAACAGTACTTGGTCGACATTCAGCCTCGTTCATAATCCATTCTCCATCTTTCCTAAGGACTTCTATTTTATAACTATGGAAGTGTCCTTTGGAAGATTCCTCCGGTTCTGGAAGAATCATTGGACTAATACCTAATCCTACCACCCTTTTGTCACCATATTCGTCGTGAGTTAAGTGTGTTTTAGTTAAGTATCCGTCTTCATGAAAAATTCCTTAAAATCACTGAGGTACTTGTGATATAAATATCAAGAGTTTTTGTACCATCAGTGTATTTGTCAACAAAATGCTCCCCCTTAACATATGCGTAGCATATATCAAGTTGGATTTTCTATTAAACCCTTTTTCATTTTTATCCACGTATGTTTTACAAGTCTCCTTAATCCCATTTTCTCCCCTTATCCAAAATGGTAACCATTAATGTTTTGGATATTAATAGATTAACCGGTCTTTGGGTTAAAAATGAAATTGGTTGATGGTCGTAGAACATATTAATTCTCCCCCTCAAATTAATGAGGGTTAGTTGTAGTGCTTAAGTATGATATGTTTAAAAGAATTGGAATATCGTGAGAAATTCTTGAAAAATTTCATACTCTTGCACTACACTATGCCACAAAATCCTATTATAGACATATTCACATATTCACAACATAAATACATACGGAGTTGACCTGAGAGAAAACGATCCATATTAAATAGATCGTTCTGTAAGCCTGTGGTGAGCTCCATATGGTCTTCCACCTACGAATCGTTCCAGACTTCTTATCAACCGGTGCATCCTTAATGTTTCGTCGATCTTCTTAATCACGTACTTAGCACCTTTCTTGCATTGGTATGTCCATCTGTACTTAACTACTAGAAGTGGTAGTCCGACATTGAGAACAGTTAGGTCATCACGAACGTGTTTGAGTGTGCCATCACTGAATTTATGCAGTTCGGAAAATCTCATAAATTGCGTGACTCCTGTCTCGTTCTGATAAAATATCCCTGCTTCCGGTTTCAGAGTCCCCATGGTAATTTGTCTCTGTGGTATTGACTGAGCGGAGTTGTATGAGGACGTTGCAAGTTTAGCTTCTGTTGGTAACTCTCCACACCAAGTTGAAAGTCTTTAACTCGACTTTTGATGACGATCCTTCGAGTGAACTGGCGAAGATTTGAACTTAATGCAATTACCATGTCAAGAGATAAGTGATCGACTTTTTCTTGAGCCAATATCAGTAGAATATCTTCAATGTCTTCAAGGCAAAGGTACTGGAGGTCACTTTCATCGATTCGGTATTCTTTTTCGTCGGTGCGTTTGAAACGAATGGCATTCAAATAGTCATAACCAAATACCGTATGAGTGGTGGTTCCTTGTATGCTTTTAATTCTACGATATGATTCAATAGGAGAACTTGGTTGTGCACGATGAAAGTGGTTGTAAGATAACCTCTTCTTTGTATTCCAGTGAGAAATAACAAGTGCCGCGTGAGGGTCGTAAAATTTTTGCAACTTCCTTCGCCATAGAGCATCATGTACTTTATCTTCAATCCAAGGTACATTCTCCAGATTTATAGCCTTGACCATGGTGAGTGATGTAGCATTTTTTTCGCCATTTTCTAGATACTCGAGATCATGACAGACAAAATATTCCATTGGAATAGTTTTGAACCGACAATGACTGTAGGTGTGAGAGGCTGTAACACTGGAGTCTGAATCTCGGAAATCGTCGCTTTCATGGCCTTTGTAAGCTCATTGATGTAATATTCAGCCTCATTGTTGCTGATCTTCATGGTATTAAAGAAATCCAAATATGCGGCTGACATTTTGAGAAGATCTGGAGTCATAGTGGGTCTCTCGTGAGTATACATAAGGAAAGCTGAAAAATCGATTGAATTGTTGAGGAATTGAGTCAGATCGATTTCTGTTGCCGTTGAGAAAGGATGTTGTGGTGCTGCATTAGTAATCCATTGTTGCTCCTCTACATTCTCGTCTATGATAAGAGATTTAGCAAAAGTCAGTTATGGTATATTTAAGTCTTTGACTTCCATGTCAGAGTAATGCTGATCCGTTGTAGGAGGTGGAGAGTGATGTGTAGTGGAATCATCTTCATGCATAGACACTGTGGGTTCGTATTTATGCAACGATACTTGGGGTTCGTCTTCATGCATAGGCTCTTCATGTGCTGTAGGAGAAACAGTAGTAGTAACCAGTGCAGTGGACATACCTGTGTCTTTAGTTTGAATTTCTCTGGAGATGAAGGTACCATGGAGGTTCTTTTGACGATTTTCTCAATTTCCATCATCACTGGTTAGTGATATGCATGGTGAATCCTCCTTGCTGCTGTCAGTGGTTTCATCATATCTTTCGTCTTGTTCTTGTTCACTCTTCGTTGGTTCTGCAACCACATCCTTTTCTTTGGTTCCAGTACCACTTTCTTCTTCTTCTTCAACACCCTTCTCAGATTCCTTATCAACTTCACCCTGCTTTGAATCTTCTCCAGTTTTACCCATATTCTCGCCCTTGTAACCCTTTCTAATACCATTCCCATCACTATTATCATCATCATCATCCTCATCGCTATCATCCTCATTTTTATCCTCGTCATCATTATTTTTACCATCATCTCCATCTTTATTCTCATTACCATTACCCTCATTTTCTGTGTTCTCGACATCGTCTTCGTCTTCATCTTCATTCTCAGACTCTTCATCATCTTCAGGTGTATCTTCAATGATGGCCTTTTTAAGATAATGCAGAAGTTTGCGTTTTGTCTTTGTTGTCTTATAGCCCATATTGATCAATCGGGTTTCCAACAATTGCATTAATTGAAGATCAGATAAACCTGTGGTGAATAGAGTTGGGAGCTCTTGATCGACATATGACTTCACTTCACGTTGAATGATGTTGGCCATGTGTCCATCAATGGAATTGATAAAAGCAGCATTTTCTTTGTCACGTGCGTCCTTTTCTTTAAGGAGCTTTTTATGCTGACTTTTAAGTTTTGAGACGGTGTCGGATAACTTCTTGACTTTAGACTCGTCACTTTGATGTTCTCTGAGAGCTTGATCAGGTATCCTTCCATTCAGTAATTCAAGTTGTTTTGCCTGATCCTCCAATTGTTTTTGAAGGTTCTGAATAAGTGGATCATTGACCGTGAGAAATGAATTGGAGGTAGATGATACTTGTTGTACTGTAGTTGATGGAGGAGGTGTAACCACAAGTGTTAGAGAGGTTGTGGATGAGACATGTTGTTTGAGGATTGGTGGCGGTGTTGTTATAGTCACTTGGGCGGTGGTTGGTACTTGTTGTGAGATGATTGGTGGCGGTGTTGGTTCAGTCATTGGGGCGTTAGTTGGTGCAGATTGTTCAACGAGTTCAGGTGTGGGATTTGGTGTGATGACATTGGTGATGACCGGGGGGGGGGGGGGTAAATGGTGGAATGGTAGTTGTTGTAACTGAAGTTATAGGAACATCCACCATATTCTCATTCGTCGAGGGATCAGTATTCGTGACTTCGACGCCTTCCCTTTCAAAATTAAGATATTTCATAACATCATCAGAACCAGAAGTAGACTTACTTTAGAGTTAAGTTCCTGGAATGAGAGTCACATGAGTATCCTCTGAAATCACAGTGCAAGTTGGTTTCGGTAATGATGTGTTGATATTAACATCATGGTACAGTGCGTCAATATCTATGTTTTTACTGCCACCACCCTCCTCACTATGCTCACGACTTTCAAAGTTGAATGTACCAACATCTTCATCATTAGGGTCTTCATAAAAGTAAGTGTCTTCATCAGGTTCGCCAATTCATCTAAGTCATCAGCTGGGGTGGAGCCCGAACCCCTTTTGATTTCGCGAAAGCCTCCTCTCTGCTCTGCCTAAGGGTGAGACGCATCTGTTTGTCTGGAGAGATAGTTTCTTGAACTGGTTCAGCTTCATCAACACGTTTTTCTTTACCTTTGGTTTTCTTTGGCTTCTTTGCCTTTCTTATCAGCTGTTGCTCTTCCTCTTCGTCATCAGTTCTGATCATCTCATATACTTCTTCGTCATCTTCATCATTTAGGTGCTCTTTCCCTTTGCTTTTCACTTTAGGCGAGGAAGTCTTTTGACGCTTGGCTATCCGTTTCTTTCGTTTACCTTTTTGCTGAGCAGAAGGATCGGCATTTGCTCTTTTCATTTGTGCTTCAATGTCTCTGAGCATCCTTTTGTATGGATCATTGTCCTTAATCCCTTCATTGATTAGTACATTGGGCACTAAAGCTGGACGGAGTGAGTACTTTGTAGAATGATTATCAGCAGACATAGTGTCCATCACATAGTCTCTATATTGGGTATGGTAGAAGTAATTCCCACGAGTATCAATGGCTGGGTCACTCTTCATGAAATGATTGATTATGAGCTTTGTGAACCGTGGAAAAGGAAGATGCGAAGACTTCTTCTTGGTGCCTATGAATTGATAGCAGAATTCTTCCCAAAGTAATAGTGCGTAATCCACTTTAGCTCCAGTGGAAAGTCCCCAAAATATATGAGCCTGAGGGGGTCTCTTTACGTCTGATCCACGAACTTTTGAAGTGAGGCACTTGACGATGATAGTAACAATGGCTTTCCATGGTTGCCCGATGTGTGAGGTGTTAAACTGAGATAAATTAACAATTTCACCCTCATAGTTTAGAGCTCTAATGACTCTAAGCAATTCATCTATATCTGGTTTAGGCACATACTTTTCTCCTTTTGCTAACCTAGGAAACTTGAGCAATTGCCGAAAGTGACTCAAATCAAGCATCATTTCCCTGTTGTTGAGCATAAATGTGATATTCTTCTTTGAGAGTTGTATGCTTTGTGAGATTGTCGCAGTTGACCAAAACTCGTGCATATAAACTTCAAGAACTGATGCAGTAGCTCGTAAGGCATCCTTTATCGGTGACATGTCTAGTATATCCATTGCGACTTTGAAGGCTGCAAGAGATGGATCAAAGTCGTCTT
Source organism: Glebionis coronaria (assembly GCA_025667525.1). Taxonomy (NCBI): domain Eukaryota; kingdom Viridiplantae; phylum Streptophyta; class Magnoliopsida; order Asterales; family Asteraceae; genus Glebionis; species Glebionis coronaria. The sequence goes on from CM046877.1 coordinate 330,193,955, forward strand.
TCAGACAAAAATTGTTCTCTGCAGGTGGCAGCTGGGCACTGAGTGGAACAAGTGTAAGATCAAGTTGTAGTTGTTGTTCTTCGGTGATCGACATATTCCTGCTTAAATAGCATAGACATAATTGATATATACACACACACATATATATATATATATATATATATATATATATATATATATATATATATATATATATATATATATATATATATATATATATATATATATATATATATATATATATATATATATATATATATATATATATATATATATATATATATATATATATATATATATATATATATATATATATATATATATATATATATATATATATATATATATATATATATATATATATATATATATATATATATATATATATATATATATATATATATATATATATATATATATATATATATATATATATATATATATATATATATATATATATATATATATATATATATATATATATATATATATATCTTATAATACATGCAGATATCACAACAAATGCCATCACATATTATTAAATGTGACACAATATTACAGCCATAGTTCATAGGAAATACAATCAGACATTCAGATAAATACCTAAATACATGACAGTATACCACATACATTTTATTTGAATGACATAACGACCTAGCTTTAGTTCCTTGAGGATTTGGGTTTCTTTGTAGTCACGACCACTACTTCTGTGGGAGAACTAGTGGAAAAATGACGCTAACATTCAACTACCACCTCAATAAGCCTGGGTATAACTTCTACCTCAGTAGGTGTTGGTGTAACCAAAACCTCAGTAGGTGTAGGCAAAACCTCAACCTCAATAGGTGTAGGCAAAATCTCAACCTCAGTAGGTGTTGAGATAACCAAAACCTCAGTGGATTTGAACACAAGGTCAGACAAAGATGTTGCAGTGTCTTCCATGGCCTGAATTCAAAACACAAGACACTGAATAAGTAATTTTTTCTCTTTTGTTTACAGAAATATCAACTTATAAAATAAGATGAGTTTTTGTAATAAGAAATCGTTCAAGTATTCTTATGAGAAAAAAATTAATTTTATCCAATAAAGCTTGGTTTCGTTTTAATGGCCCTAATATTCTTACAGCCTAAAAACCCTGATTGATATCTAAGTCGAATGCATTAGTGCTGTACTTGTTATTGTAACACATTGAGAAGAAACTACACTTAGCATTTTTTATGTTTCACAACGATGTCTAAAAGTTCCACCTATCGCAATATTAAGAAACCATCGCAATCTTAAAGTCCATCGGAATACTAAGTGCTGTCATCGGAATGTAATCGCAATGAGGTCATCGGAAAGTCATCGCAATGTGGTCATCGGAATGTCATCGTAATGAAGTCATCACAATAACCCATCGTAATGGAGTCATCACAATAACTCATCGCAATAAGTCATCGCAATAACTCATCGCAATTAGTCATCGCAATAACTCATCGCAATGAAGTCATTGCAATAACTCATCGCAATGAGTCTAACACCCCACCAAATGCTATGCGCAGCGGAACTACAACATTTGGGTGCTAGGCAGTTATCATCGCACACAAGATATATCGAACGACTCCAAAGAGACGTCAAATTTAAACTTAAATTAAAAATTGTTAAAAATGTACTTGTCTACGGTTTTCCAACCCCAAATGATACAACAGAGTTTTGCGTTTCGGTCCCCATGAATCTCAACCCCAAAAGATACAGTTTTCACAACAACATGACATAAAGTTTAAAAATGCTCAAGTAATAACGGGAGGAAAAACAAGTAGACTCCAAGCCATACACACAACTTCCATCCAATGCATGCTCCATGCTACACTTAGCGGTTACCTGAAACACATGCTAAATTTGGTCAACGAAAACGTTGAGTGGAATTCATAGGTTTTACAATTCATTTTGAACATATGCGTAATAAAAACCATTCACGATCATTCATAGACTTGTCGATCAAACAATCTATATTCAAGGTACTGACAATTGTGTTTAAGCTCATGACACTAAACCGTTAACTCAATCACCCGCGTAATAATTACCGGTGTGATTCAGATGAAACCAGTGCCCCTACTAAGGCATCAGTTGCAATTATACCTTATCTCTTATCACAAATTATCCGTCCGCAGGGGGTATCAACGTACTAGCCCTCGTCTCGGATAGGGTAGTCAACCCCATAGTACTATCACTTTGTATAAGCGGCTATTTCTAATCCACGCTAGGACTAAACAATAGTTAATAGTTCATGAAATTAGGGCCTTTTGCAACTAGGTACTCAACACAATTTCAAGGCAACATTCGGGTCCAACAATCATTCATGACATATGTTCATTTTGAAAACTAGCATGCATTTCCCTCGCGGGTAAAACAGTTTGAAATAATAATAAGCGAGGCTATAAATTCACACCTTATATAACAAGTAGTCGATAGTTCGAGTGACGGTCACTGACGACGATGAGGATGCCCGGGTAAATCAACACCTATCAAACCAATAACGCGTAATGAGTAATCTCATTTATAAACCTTATGGTACTGTATATAATACATACATATTAGTAACTTGTGATAATTACAACTCACGCCAAAACAAACAAACAAGTGTTACTCGTTTTATACCATTCGTTCATATTATTAACGTTATTCACTTTTACGCATTTTTCGTCGATACTTACCAAAAGTACGGACTGTTTTAATAGACTTAACCCTTTTTATAAAAATTAAGAAAATTCTCAAAAATACCTTAAGTCCTGTAGAAAACACATATTTAATCCCATTAAAATTTTTCGATTTTACGACCCGTTACTCAACACTTTTCCAAAACTACGTTTTTCGGACTGAAATTGTACTTTGACCAAGTCGGACTCGTTTGACCCGTTTAAAATACTCCATTGACCCATTTGACACCTAAGTCTAATAATAGACTCAAATATGCAGGTTTGAGACCAAAAATCAACCTTTGACCATTTACCAAACTAAACCTATAGTCCCGGGGATTTGACCTAAAACCAAGCATAATTTCGGATTATGACGGTTTTCATCTCCCGGTACACGAATTTCAAAACGTCGTAACTTTTGACTCGTTAGGAGTCGTAAGCTCTATCTTATACCAAATCAAAGCTAAGAAGATGCTCTACAACTCTATCCTAATCACAAGACCTGTTTACAAAGTAATTTTTACGAAAAAACCTCAAACTTTCTGCCTAAAATTACCTATACCAAAATCATACCAACGCTCGTTTTCAAACCCATTTATCGACATTAGACATCATCCTAAGTACTCCTAATCATATCCAAACACCTTAATCAGTCCTAAACCCCTATTAATCAATATCACCATAATACCCAATCACAAAAATAAACATGCAAATGATTTTACCCATCCAAAAACATGTAAAAATAGGATTAAACACATAATCTATCATCAAAACATCAACCACCATGATCCCCCAAACACCCCCCTTGTGCCGTGTGGTTTGGGTGATCAAAACCCATCAACCAAATTGATTTTGGTTGATTTGTTTAGTGATTTAACATCATCCATCCATGAATTAAACATGCAAATGGCTAATTAACATCAAAATAAACTTTTGAAAAATCTTTAATTTTTGGAAAAATTCATGTTAATGCATGTTAGATTAAACCATGAATTAACACTTACAAAAGGTTTTTAGGAAGTGGTCTTTAATTGGAATTAATCAAAAACCAAGAAAAATTGAAGGTGGTGGTGGTTTGGTGATGTTGGCCGTCGGCCTAGAGAGCAAAAGAGAAGGGATGGTTTTTTTTTTTGAAGTGAAATGTGAAGTGTGTGTGCTTGATTTTTCCTTTTGTAAAATGGGAGGGACCTTGGGTGCAATTTAGGCTTTCTTTTGTCCTTAAACAAAAACGACCCTATAAGTTTACGGGATTGACTCACTAGTCATTTTAGAAAATTTTACGGGAGTCGGGGATCATCCCGAACACTCCAAAATACTTTTAGGACACTTTAAATGTACCCGGAAAGCGATAAAACTCACCTGACTCGACTTAACACGAACCGAAAGTAAAATTCTTGAAAAATTACAATATCGACAAAACGACAATAATTATAGAAATTTGGGCATCCATCGGGATCGTATTCGTCATCGTCCTTCTTAAATCGTCAATCGTCAAAATTATAACCTCGAACATCGGTTTCAACCAAAATAATAAAATATATAGCAAATAAAATTTATTAAAAATTTCAAAAATAAGCGTAATTTAGGGTAATGTAAGTGATCTCGGTTCTAGGGTATCACATCCACCCCTCCTTAAAGAGAGTGACGTCCCGGCGCTCGCCTCTTCTTATACTCACATTTCGTGCCGCTGGAACAGATGAGGATACCTTTCCTTGAAAAAGTCCTCACGTTCCCAAGTGTATTCCGGTCCACGCCTAGAATTCCATCGAACCTTCACAATGAGAATTCTACTACGCTTCAGCCTCTTGACCTCTCGGTCCATAATTTCCACGGGTTCTTCCACAAAATGCATTTTGTCGTCCAGTTGAATCTCGTCCAAAGGAATCACCAATTCCTTATCCGCCAAACTCTTCTTCAAGTTCGATACGTGAAACGTGTCGTGAATAGCACTAAGCTCGCTCGGCAACTCTAACTTATACGCTACTGGTCCAATTCGTTTAACGATCTTAAATGGTCCAATATACCTCGGACTCAACTTTCCTTTCTTCCCAAAACAAATTACACCCTTCCACGGCGAAACCTTAAGCATAACCATATCTCCGACTTCAAATTCCAACGGTTTTCTTCTGTTATCGGCATAACTCTTCTGTCGGCTTCTCGCAGCAAGTAATCGGTTCTTGATTTGCACAATCTTCTCGGTCGTCTCTAAAACCATTTCGGGTCCAGTCAATTGACTTTCTCCTACTTCACTCCAACACACAGGCGATCTACACTTCCTTCCATACAACGCTTCGAACGGTGCAGCCTTGATGCTTGCATGGTAACTATTATTATACGAAAACTCCACTAAAGGCAAGTGGCGTTCCCAACTTCCTCCAAAATCAATCACGCATGCTCAGAGCATGTCCTCCATCGTCTGAATAGTGCGTTCACTCTGGCCGTCAGTCTCCGGGTGATAAGCCGTGCTCAAATTCAATTCAGTGCCCATCGCACGTTGAAGCGATTTCCAAAATTCCGAAGTAAACCTACTATCGCGATCCGAAATGATCGATAAAGGTACTCCATGTCTGCATACGATCTCCTTCACGTACACACTGGCCAGCTTCTCCATACTGTCCGTCTTCTTCATAGGTAAGAAATGAGCAGATTTCGTCAATCTATCCACTATTACCTAAATCATATCACATCCACTAGGAGTTCTGGGTAAACCCGTCACGAAATCCATAGCGATTCTCTCCCATTTCCATTCTGGGATCTCTGGTTGTACCAACAACCCAGACGGCTTCTTATGTTCGGCTTTAACCTTCGCACAAGTCAAACACCTACTAACGTAACGAGCAATATCCGCCTTCATATTCGGCCACCAATAGACTTTCTTCAGGTCATGATACATTTTATCCGATCCAGGATGTATCGAGTACTTCGACTTATGAGACTCGTTCATAACCAAATCTCGTACTCCAGGCTTTCCTTCCTCGGATAGACACAACGGTAACCAAATCCGATTCTCGAAATATCTCAGCCCGTCTGACCTAACCACAAAAAGAGGTTTCAACATTCTCCCCAAGTTCTCAGCATCAACATTCTCTTTCATTAATCCCTTCTCTTGAGCCTTAAGTATTGTTTCAGTCAAATCAACACTCTCAGTCATCACTAAAGCTCTGACTCTCAAAGGTTTCTCTCGATCCTTCCTACTCAGTGCATCCGCTACGACATTCGCCTTACCAGGATGGTAGCGAATTTCACAGTCATAGTCACTCAGTAATTCTACCCATCGTCTCTGTCGCATGTTCAACTCCTTTTGATCTAAAATGTGCTGCAAACTCTTGTGGTCAGTGAATACAACACACTTCGTCCCATATAAATAATGTCTCCACAATTTCAACGCAAAAACTAGAGCTCCTAATTCCAAATCATGCGTCGTGTAGTTCTCCTCATTCTTCCTCAGTTGTCTCGACGCATAGGCAATCACCTTCTCACGCTGCATTAATACAGCTCCATAACCCTTACGAGATGCGTCACAATACACTACAAAGTCTTCGGTTCCTTCAGGTAATGACAATATCGGTGCGGAACATAACTTGTCCTTGAGCGTTTTGAAAGAGAATTCTTCCTCAGTTCCCCATTCATACACTCTATTCTTCTCGGTAAGCTTTGTCAATGGCTTCGCAATCAACGAAAATCCTTCAATGAATCTCCGATAATACCCAGCTAAACCAAGGAATTGTCGAACTTCAGTCGGCGTTGTCGGTGCCGACCATTCCCTGATCGCTTCGACCTTAGCAGGATCCACGCGAACTCCTTCACTATCAATTACGTGACCAAGGAATTGCACAGACTCTAACCAAAACTCACACTTCGAGAACTTCGCATACAACTTCTCTCTATTCAGCAGATCCAATATCTTTCTCAGGTGCTTCTCGTGCTCTTCCTTACTCTTAGAGTAAATAAGAATATCATCAATAAAAACAATGACAACCTTATCTAGATACGGCTTGCATACTCGATTCATAAGGTCCATGAATACAGCAGGCGCGTTTGTCAACCCAAACGGCATCACTCGAAATTCGAAGTGTCCATACCACGTACGAAAGGCAGTTATAGGGATATCCTCCTCTCTCACACGCAGTTGATGATACCCTGACCTCAAGTCGATCTTTGAGTATACACAGGAACCTTGCAATTAGTCAAACAAATCGTCAATCCTCGGCAATGGATACCGATTCTTAACCGTCAGCTTGTTGAGTTCTCTATAGTCAATACACATCCGAAATGACCCATCCTTCTTCTTCACAAACAACACTGGCGCTCCCTATGGTGATGAGCTCGGTCTAATAAATCCTTTATCCATCAACTCCTTCAGTTGATCTGATAACTCCTTTAACTCTGATGGTGCTAATCGATAGGGTGTACGCGCAACTGGTGCAGCTCCCGGCACCAAATCGATTCGAAACTCGACCTCACGGGTGGGTGGTAAACCCGGCAACTCGTCTGGAAAAACTTCCGGATATTCGCAGATTACAGGTACCTCTTCAATCCTCGCCTCTAAGCCACCATCACTAGAAACTTGTGCCAAAAACACATCGCATCCATCTTCTACATACTTCATCATTTTCAAACAAGAAATCACTTTCAAACGAGAAGTGCATTCATCTCCCTTCATAGTCAAGACTTTATTCCTCAACGGGATCTGAACTACTCTCTATCCACAGACGATCACGGCACTGTGCGCCATCAGCCAATCCATTCCAACTATCACATCGAACGATCCTAGCTCTATGGGCATTAAGTCGATTTCAAAAGCGTAATTTCCTAACTTCAAGGTACACTCTTTCAGTATAGAATTTGTACTAACGATTTTCCCATCGGCTAATTCCACGTTATAACTAGTCGTTAACAATACCTGTTTTCTATCGATATGACGACTAAATTTAACATCTACGAAACTCTTGTCGGAACCAGAATCAAACAAAATACTAGCATAACAAGCGTCTAGCAAAAACGTACCGGTAACCACGTTAGGACCTTGTGGTTTATCAACCGTCCCTACTGATACACGGCAGCAACATTGTTACCTCCTTGCTTGTTCCCAACCTTCGGGCAATTTCCTTGCTTGTGTCCTCTTTCTCCACATCCATAACAACCCATCACTCTCGTAGCATTCGCCCCAGTGGCTACCCCCTTTGTTCGGTAATCAGACATCCTATGGCCCACTTTTCCACATTTGCCGCACGTAGGTGGGCAACTCCCTACATGGTACAAGTTGCATCGACCACAGTGGGGATTCACCTTCGCTCCTCTGGGGTTTGTAACAGCTCTCATCCCTTCATTCCTTCGCTGGTTGAACTGCTGATTGCGGTTCTGACCCGGATTATTTCGGTTTCCACCTCAGCTTTGACCCTGGGATTGATTGCTCTGTGCTGCCTCCCACTTCCTCTTATTTCCTTCAGCAATGAAGTTCTTCTTATCTTGGAGTTTGACATCCATCAAGGCGTGAGCCATCTGGACCGCTTCATCAAACGATCCAGGCTTAGACGAAGTCGTTTCACCCTTGATATTACTGGACAGACCTTTGATGTACTGTTTCATCTTCTTGTTATCATCGGCAAAGGCCTCTGGACACAAATGGCTTAATTCATTAAACCTCCTGGTGTAAGCAGTGATATCATTGTTTCTCAAAGTCAAGTGCCTCAACTCATCTTCCAATTGACCCAGCTCCTCTTCAGGACAAAACTTCTTGGTCAAAAGAGCTTTAGTAGCAGTCCATGTTCTTGCATTTGCTACTGCTAACCCAACAGTGGCTACTTGGGTGTTCCACCAACTCAATGCGTCGTCAAGAAAAGTAGCAGCCGCAAACTTGACCTTGTTCACTTCTGAACAACCACTAATGTCGAAAGTACTCTCGACCTTTTCTAACCATCTCCTGAGTTCTAGAGCTCCACCAGTTCCACGAAATTGCGTGGGACCGCATTTCATAAAACTAGAGTAAGTACACTCTCTTGGGGCTTGCTGTCTCCCCACATTTCTGCCTTGATCTGGGTTTCTCTTTGCTCGGTCTGCTTCTAGCGCATTCGCAATGACTTCCTGAATCATCGTGTTCACATGGTCAGCTGTTAGCTTTGGAGGCATGGTGCGTTATCAAATACACCTCTCTGCAAAGACAGGGAAAATAGAAAAACAATGTAAGTATACACATCAAGATTAAGATGGATTTCTCTTTCAAGACATAATATAAATACAACGACACATCGTTACAAAGTTACTAATATTCATCAATTCACATCACAAAAGATCAAATTAAAGACATATCACAGATCATGAAAGGTAAACATGGATTGTATTGATAATCAACCAAAATTGTGACAAGTATTGCCACTACAACCATTCACCATAAAACTTAAGTCCTCAAGTTTTTCGTCACAATGCCATCATACAAAAGTCTAAAATAGTTCTATTACAACGATCAAAGATAAAATACAAGACAAGCAACTAGTCATGTGGTGATCCACACGACCTCTTGGATGGCGGTTCATCATCATCTTCCTCGGGTTCTTCGTCGCTATCTTCCTCGTCCACTTCATCCATCTTCCTCTTTCCTTTGTCGTTCGGCCCACATTCAGTCGCCTTCTTCATCCCTGACGTAGACCCACACTCAACTGCTACATGATTTCCCACAGTGATACAAACACCTCTGGCAGGTGGCTGGATCATGAAGTCATTAGCTTCCATTTCCAAGTCGTCCACAAATCTCCAATCTGGGGGCAAGGATGCTCTCACTCGATGCTCCCAACTCTGCATCCTAGTCAATCTCGCTTGATCTTCCCTAACTCGACCAAGACTGGCGCTCAAGTTCGCTATCATCGATCTTAGACTGTTGATATCACTCTTGTTTGCATTTCCATTGATGAGATGACATTTATACATGATCTCATCGTTCTTTTCGGGCTTTTAATGCATAAAAATGTCATAAAATACCATATATATGCTTGTGTTTGTTTACTTGTGTATTTTAGGTATGGATATCGTGAAAAAGACAAAAGATCACAAGTTACAAGGAAAAACGGACACGAGAAACGAAGCCTTACAAAGAACCGGGCCCTAATCATGGAAAATTCAACAAATACCCTTGAAGACTTGAAGACAAACAAGATTGATCCTCATTTATTGAAGAAATGACACTTAAAACCCTTGTATATTAATAATTACAAGTTTGGTCCCTTAAGTTTGTCAAAATTACACAAAAGGTCCCTCAACTTTGAAGAAATGGCAAGATTAGTCCCTCAACAATTTCAAATTGTCAATTATGGTCCCTCATCAAGCCAAAGATACATTGAAGACCTTTGAAGATCAACATTGTCCAAAATCAGCCCCTCAAATATGCAAAAGTTCCAAAAATAACCCTTGATACACCTTTTGGAAAGTTTTGTGCAAAAAATGTCAAGTTGTGAAAGTTGTTACAAGTATATTTGGACGCTGATAGACTTTTATACACAAATGCAAAAAGAAAGGAAGAAGAAGGACCATTTTTGTGCACTGAAACATTCAAACTTCCAAAAATGCGCCAAACACATCCCATTCCCCCAATTTCGGATCAAATGAGTTACTATTCACCTTCATCCACCCAGTTTTTACTCCACTTAAACCAAAGGGTAAATCAAAATTACCCATACCCACGTGTGATTCACACATGCAGAATCACATCCCACACACAAAACCCTCATCTCCACTCACCAATAGACCCTACCATTCAACACGTCACCCAATCAGAATGCAACTTACCCTCCAAGTAATCCTATGTGGCAAAATCAACAGCCAAGACTCATTGCTTCATTCCAAAGCTAAAATGAACAGCCTTGATCAATTTGGACAGCTCAAATTCAGAAAACGTCTAGAAGGACTTTGGGCATTTAGGGAATTTCACTTCTAGGGTTTGTGAATAGTGTAGCCAGACATTTGCCTATAAAAGGAGACCTCAACATGTGAGAGTCCCTTTGTTCCAGTTTTAGGCTATTATCTTTGTAATTCCTTTTTAAGTTTAAATAAAATTTGAATTTCTGAAATTGTGAAATCTCTTTTTGATTTAATTAAAAGTTTGGTGTTTGAGTAGCCTAATTCTGAGTTCCATTTGATTGTTAAGGCCTACCTAATCTTGTGGTTAAGGCACGTCTTGTTTCATAAGGTTTTTAAGGTTTGAATACCTTGAAATCCTAGGTTCTGTTTTGGCTTATTTTGTGTACTAACCCTTGACCATTTGCTATAAGCTCTTACAAGCTTGTTGACACCAAGCTTGTGAAGGGATTAGAGCCCTTGGTTGAGTTGTTTGCTGTTTGTGTTGAAGATATAAAGTCCTTGAGGTTCTACTTTGAACCATCAACCAAGGCAGTTTGCATCATCTTCATTGAAGTACCTTGGTCTTGTTCTAGTTGTTGAACAAGGTCCAAGGAGCATTGCTGGCCTTCCTAGGATGTTGTGGAAGGCAGGTATAATCCCTTGTTAAGATTCCACTCAAAATTTCATGTTTATGACTGATTTTGATTTGGTGCTTTGATTTTGAGTATTTGTGTTTGAGCTGGTGATTTTTGAGTTTGATTGTGTTAGTTGCTATTGTTTAAGTGTTTTTGATCATTAAAATCAGTAGGTTATTAGTTAAAATCACAAGTTCCTTTGTTAAGTGCTTGATTAAGGGTTGTTTGGGATTACTGGTTATCAAGGCCTTGTGGCCTTGTGCCCTTGGTTCTTAGGGTTTGGGTGGTCTAAACAAGTCCTAATACACAAGTTTTAGCCATTGGTTTACTTTCTGAAAGTTTGGAAAAGGGATTCTAAGTTTTGCAAAAATCTGATAAAATTGGTTTTGAATTTGGTCAAACACATCAGATCCAATAACTTCTTTGTTTGTTGGATCTAAGGTCTGAAATTTGGTTTGGGAATAGTTTGGGTGATAAGCTATCTATTGGTTATCTGCTTGTTGAATTTGGTGGCTTATTGTTGTTTTTATAGCTTATCAGAGTCTGCTGAAGTGGTCATTTGCATCAGCAAAGTGACCACCTCATTTGGTGTTGCATTGTGATTTCTAGCATTAGGATTGTTGTATTGTTCCTTGGATCTTATTTGTATGATGCTTGTGAGAATATTTGGCTATTTGGATTGCTTTGTTCATAGCTTATAAGCCCACTGGCTTATTGGCTTATTTGTGCCAAAACACATCAAGTTTACCCAACTGGTAAGCCTTGATTCACAAGGTTTGCACTCAAACCTTGACCAGCAGGGTGAGAAACAAGTCCTTACACTTCATTAAGTCTGTCAACGCCTACTTTGTTCCTGTCAGCGTTTGATTTCAACTTATCAACGTTTGACTTTTGGCCAAACTTGGTTTCTAAGCTTATTGAATCTGTTTTGCTTATTGGTACATGCAACAACTTATCTTTTGTAATAGAAATCATTTTTCTCGGCTTAATATCAAATCTGTAAGGTTACAAGTCTTTTGGTTAAGCTTTTGCTAGAAAACTAGCTTATTTGGCTTTTTCAGCCAGCTTATCTGTTCTTACAGCTTATTCTACTTGGCTTTTTGTGATTTTCTTGATTGATTATTCTTAGTTAAGCTATTTGTGAGCTTTTTCAACAAACTAGAGCTTCTGAGGTTCCTTATTTCTCAATCCCGACTATTTTGTCTTTTAGTGAAATTTTTCTTTGCTTATTTTTGGCTTATTGAGTGAGTTTTTTCAAACATTCTTTTTACAGATCTCATAAGCATCCCAACAGAAGGTTGTGTGTCAAATTAGAGCTTATGGCATTAGCTTATGGCTTAATGGGCTGAAAAGCCCAATAAGAATAAGCTGAGTGTTAAATATGCTGTGATAAGCTCATTTTCAGCTTTTGGGCCTTTAGAGTTTTGTTCTTAGAATTGAATTTTAAGTCAGATAGGGCTTTTCCAAGTCAATTGGGCCAAGTTTGACTTATTGGGCCAAAAGCCCAATTTGGTTGACTGTTTTTGGTTTTGGCCCATTTGAGGGCCCAATAGGGGTATTCTGGTAATTTCACTTTGATTTTCTGATTATTTAGGTTAAAATCAACTAGTTTGCAAGTTTTTAGAATTTTTTATAATTTTTGGATTTTTAATATTATTTTATTATTATTTTTCAAATTTCACATTTTCCAACTTTTTACATTTTTCTTAGGTTAATTACATTAAAATAGGAATTTAGCAACTTTTAGAATAATTTTATCTCTTTTAGATTAATTTTTATAATTATTTTAAGTTTTATTAGTTTTTAAATCATTTTAAATAGTTTTTATTAGTTTTAAAATTTCTAAAAATAGTTTTTAATCTTTTTAGGCCATTTTAGAGGTCTACCAATTGAAAAATCTTTATTTGGGCTTTTTGATAATTTATTTGATTTTTAGGGCTTTAATTAGCATTTAAAAATTGAATATTTAAATATTTAAAAGGTTTGAAAAAGTTTTGATCATTGGTAAACTCTTAGTTTATTTAATTTGATTTTTGGTGAATTTTTGGTAATTTTTAGAATTTATTTTTATTTTTGTGGTTTTTAAGGTTCTACGTTTTAACTTTCTAGTAGTGATTTTTTGTTAATTTTTATTTTTACGTCTTCGTCATTTTCTTTTCTCATCCCCTTCTAAACCAATCATTAATCACAAACATTTAACAAGTTTTTCACACACATATACCTCCTTGGGAAACGAACTTTCATTTTATTAAGGTTCATTAGTGTTGATTTTCCTAAATCATCACTTGATACTTACCGCTCATTTACGCTCTTTTCCTAAAGAGTAGTAAAACTCTACAATCATTTTGGCGCCGCTGCCGGGGAGGTGTGTCGTGATTAATTTGCATTGTTGTTTTTAATATTAACCAAATAGTATTTGTATTAGTAGAACTCTACTAATACGTATTATCAGTTTTCTTGGTTTTTCTTGTACAAATATTATTACTATATTGTATTAAGTATCACAATCAATATACAATATCTCCAAAAGTGTGAAAACACAACCTTAATTGGGATTTCATCACTCAATTATTGTATTCGAATCTCAAACAAAAAGAAAAAGGCAAAAATAGATAAATACTTTCGTGAAGCTCGATTTTGAAGAATACAAACTATAAGGTGGGTATAAGGCGGGTATTATAAAATATACCCTAAGGAAAAAGGCTCTTAAGTGCTTCGCGCCGCCTCGTTTCCCCGCTTGCTTGTGAGTATTTTGAGATTGAAGGCTAATCGAGGGTTTTGCCGCCCAAAGTATTATTACGTATAGTATATTTGCTTGGTTTCTTTGTGATTAAACCCTCTTGAACAATTTGGTTTTCACCAAAGTTCTTAAGTCATTCGAAGGCGTTCACTCCACGTGATCGTTTTCATTCCTTTGAGGCTTCTTTAATCAAGAGTTTGATTCGAGGAGAGATTTTGTAGATTGTTGTCTACGAAGATACACCAAAATCCAAAAAATTAAATATCATCAAAAACACAAAAAAAATTGAAAATTCACAAAACACCCAAAAAGAATCTTCTTTGCTCACCTCCCATTCTTCGTGAAGTTTATGATCACTCGTAATCAAGCAAAACGAGCTCGTAAACGACTTCAAAAGCAAGCCAATCAAGAGACGTTGATTGTTGAAGAAGAACCTCCAATTGTTGAACCTATTATAGAACAAGAAGTCGTCATGGCTAATCGTACTATGATGGAGTTGCTACAAGCACCCACCGAGGGTTTTGGAGAGGCTATTGTGATTCCCGCCATCCTTGCGGAGAATTTCGAGATTAAGACGGGATTAATGTCGATGTTGCAAGCAAATAAGTTTAGAGGTCACGAGAAAGACAACCCGCATTACCATATTAGGAATTTTAACCGTCTCACCGCCACTAGCAAGTTTAAGGATGTTCCACATGACGCCATTAAGATGATGTTGTTTCCATACTCGTTGGATGGATCCGCAAAAATTTGGCTTGAGAAAGAACCGCCAAATTCGATTTTGACATGGGCCGATCTCGTTTCTAAGTTTGTGAACAAGTTTTTTCCACCATCTAAAACAACATATTTGAAAAATGAGATTTCACGATTTGTGCAAAGAAATAATGAAAGTTTTTCAATGGCATGGGAACGCTTTAAAGAAATGTTACATGAATGTCCACACCATGATTTTACAGAATTGCATCAAGTGGATACTTTTTATAATGGGCTTAATGATCATGAACGAGATTATTTGAATGCCGCCGCGGGTGGTAATTTTTTGTGCAAGACGACAAATGAGGCTTTACAAATCATCGAAAATAGATCTAAGGTTTATAACCCTTGTAACACACCGAGTGTTGCCAATATGGGTTCGTCATCTTCGTCACAATCGTCTCGTAGCATTAACGCCTTACATGATGAAGCTAATGAGGAAAATCGGTCTTTTGATAGATTTGCTAATCTAATGTCCCATTGGAAGGCTCAAGAAGCTTCCAATTCCACTTCGGTTAAAGCGGTTGCTAAGAGTTGTTTGTCTTGTGGGGGAGCTCATGATCTTTCCGAGTGCATTACCGCGGATGGTAACACTTCGAGTGCTTATGTAGCAACGGGAACTTACAACCAAAACGGTCAAGGTTCCCGCCAAAATCAAGCTCCACCAAACCAAAATGTTAACAATTATCGAAACAACAACCAAGGTAATTACCAAGGCAATTCACACAATTAAAACAAGGGGAATTATCAAAATGGGAATGGACAAATTTCTAATCAAAACCAAAACCGTGATTTTCAAAACACTACACAAGGTTTTCAAAATGCTCACACTAAAAATTTGCAAGGAGAATTTTTGGATTATGCTAAAGCAAATGATGCTAAATTTGATAACATGCAACGTGAGATGATTAGCTTAAGATCCGAGTTGAAAAACGAGCTAAAAAATGAACTTGCTAATGAACTTAAAACTCATGCAAACAAAATGGAAGGAAATGTCCAACGTCTTCAACAAAATCAACAAAAGATGGAATTAGGACAACATGAGATTAAGCAAGAGTTATTAAAAGCGGATGCTAGACAATCAATATTTGAGGACCGAATGGCTAAGATGTTTGAAGCAATCATGTGTAAACCCTCTTCCTCGGGTGGTCTTCCTAGTGATACCATTGCAAACCCGAAGGGAGAAATGAAGGTTATTACTACACGAAGTGGTAAAACTTTCAAGGAACCAATCTCTCGTCCAAGTACTTCTACGGAGAAGGAAATCGAGAAAGAACCCGAGGTGATGGTCGAAAAGGAGCACATTACAATCCCACGAAGTACCGCTCAAACCACACCTACGGTTGAACCAATACCAATTGTGGAACCCAAGTTTCCAAGGCCGTTGCCTAATGACCAACCCACACCACCTTTACCCTACCCTTCGAGACGTAACAAGGAAAAGGCACAAGAACGGAACAATTATCAATTTGAGCTATTTATGAAAATGTTTCGTGATTTACATTTTAACATAAGTTTTTCCGACGCTCTTATCATGATGCCTCGATTCGCCGCAAACTTCAAAAGTATGCTAAACAACAAAGAGAAGTTACAACAATCGTCTAGTTGTTCATCGGTTTTTCTTAGCCGCATACCACAAAAAGTCGGTGATCCCGGTAAATTTTTGATTCCGTGTGCCATTCAAGATATGGAGGAATGCTACGCCTTGGCCGATCTTGGTGCTAGTATTAATTTAATGCCTCTTGAGATTTTCAAATCACTTTCACTTCCGGCTCTTACTCCTTCGAACATGTCTATCGAGATGGCCGATCATTCTACGATTTTAGCATGTGGAGTAGCCGAGGACGTTTTCGTTAAAGTCAGAAAGTTTTACTATCCTGTTGACTTTATCGTTGTAGACATTCCTATCGATCGAAAAGTTCCTCTCATTTTGGGTCGTTCATTTTTGGATACATCAAGAGCACTTATCGATGTTCATGCTCGAAAAATCACCCTTCGTTTCAATGAGGAAGAACTTGTCATCAATGCAACACAAAACTCCAATCTTTCTCATGTCTATTCTATTGCAACTTTAAACCATGGTCATTCAACCAATGTCGTTTGCAAAGAATTTTCACCAAGAGTTTTAGGAAATGTCGCCAAAAACAATTTACCATTTCCTCCGCCGGTGGAGGTTATGAGTGTAAAGCCTTCAAAGAAGAAACCGTCAATACTTGAATCGAAAAATCCTTCACCTCACCTCGAACATTCATTCTTGAAAAGTGTTGATAAGTTGCCGGTTTCTACGGAAGATCTTTCGGATGATGAATATGTAGACCCCGATGGGGAGGTTTTCTTCGTCGATAAACGTTTTGAGAACTTGCCGCCACCAAAACCAAAACGGTTTACAAATGTGAGATTTTTAGTGTGACTAACATCGTCTTAGAAACACCGAATATTTTCGACATAATCAAAAAGGGTTTTCATAAGGAGAGTTTAAAAGATAAAAAAGGAAAAGATCTTAAATGTGATTTAATTGATTTTTCTACAAATCTAACTCTGTCATCACCACGTGTTTTGAGTGCTACAAGCTCGCCTACTCCTTTTGACGATGCTTTGTGTGGTTTTAGTATGAGGGAAGCCCATTATGTTCCCCCATCCTTGTCCACCGAGGACGAGATATTTGATCCCGGAATTTCATGTAAAGGGAAATCTCGGTCTTCCACCGATGCAATAAATGGAAAATCTTTCTATTTGATTGGTGCGAGTCTACCTCGAGTAGCTCAAAAGTTTGTCATACCCATTGTCCCACCCTTATACTTCTCATCTATTTTCTTCAAACTCTTTGAGTTAATGGCACATGTTGAAGTGGCGTTAATTTGTTTTTCCAAAGAAAACGAGAACGCCATCTTCGATCCCGGTATTTTGCACCATCAAAGGACTTAGTCCTTAATACCGGTTGTTTTTGGGCCTTGTTTATCATGTAAGCCCCACTAAAAATTGACCATACCATGATCTTCCCTAAATGTTCACATTTTGAAGGGATCGAGTCGAGCTCATGACTCGGTAATCAAAAACGAGGTGCCTCCTGGGGGAGATCCCATGCTTATCCTTTATGCTCACTATTCACTAATAAGGGGACTTGTACCCTTTCAACTCGTTGTCTCGTGGTTGTTTGTGATTGTGTTATCTAGATCATCATGATCATCTACGATTGAAGACTCTCGTGTTCGTTTACGTGAGCCTCCATCGTTCGTTTGAAGAAGTTTTTCACGAATCCATGACATATCCTTTATTGTTCTAACAATTATCTTTTAGCATACTTAATAAACGGCTTTAGATATATTGTTGATCACCCTTTCCATGCTAGATCCTAAGCATTCGACTCTTCGTCTCTAGTATGGGGGTGCTCCACCTTTAGACTCGAAACATTGAGGACAATGTTTACTTTTGGTATGGGGGGGGGTTGAATAGATACTTGCTTTGCTACGCCCTCACGCTTTCCAATTTTCAATGTTTTGTTTTGCTAATAAGGCTAAAAATGGCCAAATTTTAAAATTTTTCTTAGTTTTCATAAGTGTTTTTAAGACACGAATGTATATTTTCCGATGGGTAGAATATGAGTTAATTTTTGACTTGATGGGCATTTGGAGCCATTTACATTCCTTAACCCGCTCAATTCAAGTTTTGCTAGACTTTTATATAGGGAGCTTTAAAACACGAAAGTCTTAATTCATACGGGTTAAGAACAAGAACTTTTCGCAAGTTCCTATAAATGATCCTAGAAAGTCACTTATCAAGGGAACTTTAAAATGCATTCTCTAAACTTGAAAAAGTCCAAGAAAGTGCAAGATCCTATAGGTGGCTTGAAAACCCAAAACTTTGATTTGATATAGTCTTAATGAAAGCTAATCCAAATTTGGCTTAATTTTGACTTGCATGGCTAAGTATTCACGAGTCTCTTTAATTAGAGGTCTTTATATAGTGAAGAACGAGAAATGATAGAGTTAGACAAGTGATCATGCTAAACGTAGAACATGAAAGTGTTCTTTCAAAAACTCATATGTTTTTAATTGTGGCTTTTTCTTCCCATAAGATCAATGCATTAGGAATAAATCATAATTGCAATGAGTAAGGTCGTACGATTTGAAAGGTTACTTAGCCTCTAGCGCAAGATCGTTTAAAAGTTGCTCGGGGTTGACTAGAGTTCATAGCCAAGGCATAACTTATTGAAGCGGGACGCGAAGATTGGCGATTATCCACAAAGGCCCTAACAAGGCATGAGGAGCTCTATTTTTGCTAAAGATTCAAAGATGATGTGAAGTATCATTATCCTAAATCAATATGAAGGATCGAGACACACGACGAAAAGCAATTACTCCCCTAAAGATCATGGAGAAAGTCTATCCAAAAAGACCCTAACAAGGTATGAGGATAAATATATTCAAGTCCGAAAAGGAGGCGGATCGTTGTATATCAAAATCCAAAGTAAAGATTGAAGAAAAATGATGAAGTCGTGGTCCAATATGAAGAATCTCTCAAAAACGTCAAGTGAAGAAATTCCAAATATATGAAGAGAAGACCATAATTTCAAGAACGTCTTCCCAAGATTTGAAGTATGAAGTACATGCCAAATATCGGTCCGAGAAAGGTCTCAAATCGTGAAACGAGTTATGCCAAGATATGAACTTAAGGAGATACACGAGAAGCCGTTTTAAAAGATTTTTTCCTTCGGCTAACTATTGATCAAATCGTGCTACTTTGCTTTCGGACTAATAACTACTCAAATAAGTCAATATGAATCACTTGTGATCCATGACAAATAGATAAAAAATGCTAGTAACCCATTTCCTTTTATAATAACTAGGATTGCGGGGAGAAAAAGTATTACACAATTTGGACATGTGAGTAGTGTTAGCATTGTGACTTGTACCAACAATGATCTCGTTTTTGCACTTAGCATGGAATGTATGACAATCAAGGATGAAGAAGTTTACTCTAAGGGACATTAACTTGTTTCTATTCTTTGACCCTAAAAGTCACTTTTTGTGATGAAAATCATACATTATGTCTTTACACATCTTCGTAGTATGTTGCAAGTCTTTTACTTTTCAATAAATGTTAATAAAATTGAACTTTGGTGATGCTTAGATACTTTATTCTAGCATTGCGTGAGGGCACGGTAATGGCATAGTATGGGGGAGTGATGAGATGGCATTTATACATGATCTCATCGTTCTTTTCGGGCTTTTAATGCATAAAAATGTCATAAAATACCATATATATGCTTATGTTTGTTTACTTGTGTATTTTAGGTATGTATATCGTGAAAAAGACAAAAGATCACAAGTTACAAGGAAAAACGGACACGAGAAACGAAGCCTTACAAAGAACCGGGCCCTAATCATGGAAAATTCAACAAATACCCTTGAAGACTTGAAGACAAACAAGATTGATCCTCATTTATTGAAGAAATGACACTTAAAACCCTTGTATATTAATAATTACAAGTTTGGTCCCTTAAGTTTGTCAAAATTACACAAAAGGTCCCTCAACTTTGAAGAAATGGCAAGATTAGTCCCTCAACAATTTCAAATTGGCAATTATGGTCCCTCATCAAGCCAAAGATACATTGAAGACCTTTGAAGATCAACATTGTCCAAAATAGCCCCTCAAATATGCAAAAGTTCCAAAAATAACCCTTGATACACCTTTTGGAAAGTTTTGTGCAAAAAATGTCAAATTGTAAAAGTTGTTACAAGTATATTTGGACGCTGATAGACTTTTATACACAAATGAAATAAGAAAGGAAGAAGAAGGACCATTTTTGTGCACTGAAACATTCAAACTCCCAAAAATGCGCCAAACACATCCCATTCCCCCAATTTCGGATCAAATGAGTTACTATTCACCTTCATCCACCCAGTTTTTACTCCACTTAAACCAAAGGGTAAATCAAAATTACCCATACCCACGTGTGATTCACACATGCAGAATCACATCCCACACACAAAACCCTCATCTCCACTCACCAATAGACCCCACCATTCAACACGTCACCCAATCAGAATGCAACTTACCCTCCAAGTAATCCTATGTGGCAAAATCAACAGCCAAGACTCATTGCTTCATTCCAAAGCTAAAATGAACAGCCTTGATCAATTTGGACAGCTCAAATTCAGAAAACGTCTAGAAGGACTTAGGGCATTTAGGGAATTTCACTTCTAGGGTTTTTGAATAGTGTAGCCAGGCATTTGCCTATAAAAGGAGACCTCAACATGTGAGAGTCCCTTTGTTCCAGTTTTAGGCTATTATCTTTGTAATTCCTTTTTAAGTTTAAATAAAATTTGAATTTCTGAAATTGTGAAATCTCTTTTTGATTTAATTAAAAGTTTGGTGTTTGAGTAGCCTAATTCTGAGTTCCATTTGATTGTTAAGGCCTACCTTAATCAGGTGGTTAAGGCACGTCTTGTTTCATAAGGTTTTTAAGGTTTGAATACCTTGAAATCCTAGGTTCTGTTTTGGCTTATTTTGTGTACTAACCCTTGACCATTTGCTATAAGCTCTTACAAGCTTGTTGACACCAAGCTTGTGAAGGGATTAGAGCCCTTGGTTGAGTTGTTTGCTGTTTGTGTTGAAGATATAAAGTCCTTGAGGTTCTACTTTGAACCATCAACCAAGGCAGTTTGCATCATCTTCATTGAAGTACCTTGGTCTTGTTCTAGTTGTTGAACAAGGTCCAAGGAGCATTGCTGGCCTTCCTAGGATGTTGTGGAAGGCAGATTTAATCCCTTGTTAAGATTCCACTCAAAATTTCATGTTTATGACTGATTTTGATTTGGTGCTTTGATTTTGAGTATTTGTGTTTGAGCTGGTGATTTTTGAGTTTGATTGTGTTAGTTGCTATTGTTTAAGTGTTTTTGATCATTAAAATCAGTAGGTTATTAGTTAAAATCACAAGTTCCTTTGTTAAGTGCTTGATTAAGGGTTGTTTGGGATTACTGGTTATCAAGGCCTTGTGGCCTTGTGCCCTTGGTTCTTAGGGTTTGGGTGGTCTAAACAAGTCCTAATACACAAGTTTTAGCCATTGGTTTACTTTCTGAAAGTTTGGAAAAGGGATTCTAAGGTTTGCAAAAATCTGATAAAATTGGTTTTGAATTTGGTCAAACACATCAGATCCAATAACTTCTTTGTTTGTCGGATCTAAGGTCTGAAATTTGGTTTGGGAATAGTTTGGGTGATAAGCTATCTATTGGTTATCTGCTTTTTGAATTTGGTGGCTTATTGTGGTTTTTATAGCTTATCAAAGTCTGCTGAAGTGGTCATTTGCATCAGCAAAGTGACCACCTCATTTGGTGTTGCATTGTGATTTCTAGCATTAAGATTGTTGTATTGTTGCTTGGATCTTATTTGTATGCTGCTTGTGAGAATATTTGGCTATTTGGATTGCTTTGTTCATAGCTTATAAAGTCATTGGCTTATTGGCTTATTTGTGCCAAAACACATCAAGTTTACCCAACTGGTAAGCCTTGATTCACAAGGTTTGCACTCAAACCTTGACCAGCAGGGTGAAAAACAAGTCCTTACACTTCATTAAGTCTGTCAACGCCTACTTTGTTCCTGTCAGCGTTTGATTTCAACTTATCAACGTTTGACTTTTGGTCAAACTTGGTTTCTAAGCTTATTGAATCTGTTTTGCTTATTGATACATGCAACAACTTATCTTTTGTAATAGAAATCATTTTTCTCAGCTTAATATCAAATCTGGAAGGTTACAAGTCTTTTGGTTAAGCTTTTGCTAGAAAACTAGCTTATTTGGCTTTTCCAGCCAGCTTATCTGTTCTTATAGCTTATTCTACTTGGCTTTTTGTGATTTTCTTGATTGATTATTCTTAGTTAAGCTATTTGTGAGCTTTTGCAACAAACTAGAGCTTCTGAGGTTCCTTATTTCTCAATCTCGACTATTTTGTCTTTTAGTGAAATTTTTCTTTGCTTATTTCTGGCTTATTGAGTGAGTTTTTTCAAAAATTCTTTTTACAGATCTCATAAGCATCCCAAAAGAAGGTTGTGTGTCAAATTAGAGCTTATGGCATTAGCTTATGGCTTAATGGGCTGAAAAGCCCAATAAGAATAAGCTGAGTGTTAAATAAGCTGTGATAAGCTCATTTTCAGCTTTTGGGCCTTTAGAGTTTTGTTCTTAGAATTGAATTTTGAGTCAGATAGGGCTTTTCCAAGTCAACTGGGCCAAGTTTGACTTATTGGGCCAAAAGCCCAATTTGGTTGACTGTTTTTGGTTTTGGCCCATTTGAGGGCCCAATAGGGGTATTCTGGTAATTTCACTTTGATTTTCTGATTATTTAGGTTAAAATCAACTAGTTTGCAAGTTTTTAGAATTTTTTAGAATTTTTGGATTTTTAATATTATTTTATTATTATTTTTCAAATTTCACATTTTCCAACTTTTTACATTTTTCTTAGGTTAATTACATTAAAATAGGAATTTAGCAACTTTTAGAATAATTTTATCTCTTTTAGATTAATTTTTATAATTATTTTAAGTTTTATTAGTTTTTAAATCATTTTAAATAGTTTTTATTAGTTTTAAAATTTCTAAAAATAGTTTTTAATCTTTTTAGGCCATTTTAGAGGTTTAACAATTGAAAAATCTTTATTTGGGCTTTTTGATAATTTATTTGATTTTTAGGGCTGTAATTAGCATTTAAAAATTGAATATTTAATTATTTAAAAGGTTTGAAAAAGTTTTGATCATTGGTAAACTCTTAGTTTATTTAATTTGATTTTTGGTGAATTTTTGGTAATTTTTAGAATTTATTTTTATTTTTGTGGTTTTTAAGGTTCTACGTTTTAACTTTCTAGTAGTGATTTTTTGTTAATTTTTATTTTTACGTCTTCGTCATTTTCTTTTCTCATCCCCTTCTAAACCAATCATTAATCACAAACATTTAACAAGTTTTTCACACACATATACCTCCTTGGGAAACGAACTTTCATTTTATTAAGGGTCATTAGTGTTGATTTTCCTAAATCATCACTCGATACTTACCGCTCATTTACGCTCTTTTCCTAAAGAGTAGTAAAACTCTACAATCATTTTGGCGCCGCTGCCGGGGAGGTTTTCAAACTCAATCCTTGAAGTTCTTGCCAATAATCTTTGGTGTGCCCTTTCATTCTGATCAAACCTCTTGATTACCCTGGTCTCCACCACAAACCGCTCATACATTAACCTATCCATCCTCCTCAAACGACCTTCGGGATCCTAGTAGTGTCTTGGTCTCGGAAAATAGACCCTCGCGATATTCTCATGAATAGATTGTGATTTAGATGAATTGCTGGATTCTGCACCACTCCCATTACTTACTCGAACAAACCCTGGCACTGTCCTCAGGTAGTCCTTACAATTGTCCATCGGGCGACGAAAGGGTTGCTGCTCATATCGGTCGGTCGGAGGCACTTCATAACCCTTTGGCGAATTTGGAGATTGAAATAATTCAGGTTCGGTCTGACCGACAGCGTTCTCGGGAATTCCATCATCCACCGGTTCCTCGGGCTCTTCCTCAGAATCCTCACTACCATCGCTACTGATACTGAAGTTGTCCACTTCACTTTTGTCACTGTCATTTCCCGGCTCTACCGCTTCTTCTGGAGCGATCCATCCATTGTCATTATTCGACGGGTTCGGAGGAAACGGTCCCCCTTCGTGTCCTACGACATAATCGTCCCCATTTCCATTAGGCGGTACCTCGGCCATTCCTGCAATAACAGAGAATTTTGGAGGGTACGTAAGATTACTATTCAATATTTATAAATACATGCATGCAAATGCAATGCAAAGGTGGTACACATGCCCAAAATGCGATAATATGATGCTCATGCATAAGTAATACAAGAATTACGATATCGGGTATTCCACGTATAATTTCAACGTTTACATATAGTAGTTTCCATATCTACGTAATAAATACCCACACATATACTTCAACTCAAAAGTATACATCAATGCCATGAATACAAAAATAAACCTTACCGGAGCCATGCAGGATAGTTGTGTGCGCTTGGACAATTTCTTACGACACCAAAAGTTATAGTTTAGGAATTTTCAAAACGACCTAGTTCTCTATAACTCAGGGCTCTGATTACCAATCTCTAACACCCCACCAAATGCTATGCGCAGCGGAACTACAACATTTGGGTGCTAGGCAGTTATCATCGCACACAAGATATATCGAACGACTCCAAAGAGACGTCAAATTTAAACTTAAATTGAAAATTGTTAAAAATGTACTTGTCTACGGTTTTCCAACCCCAATGATACAACAGAGTTTTGCGTTTTGGTCCCCATGAATCTCAACCCCAAAAGATACAGTTTTCACAACAACATGACATAAAGTTTAAAAATGCTCAAGTAATAACGGGAGGAAAAACAAGTAGACTCCAAGCCATACACACAATTTCCATCCAATGCATGCTCCATGCTACACTTCAGCGGTTACCTGAAACACATGCTAAATTTGGTCAACGAAAACGTTGAGTGGAATTCATAGGTTTTACAATTTATTTTGAACATATGTGTAATAAAAACCATTCACGATCATTCATAGACTTGTCGATCAAACAATCTATATTCAAGGTACTGACAATTGTGTTTAAGCTCATGACACTAAACTGTTAACTCAATCACCCGCGTAATAATTACCGGCGTGATTCAGATGAAACCAGTGCCCCTACTAAGGCATCACTTGCAATTATACCTTATCTCTTATCACAAATTATCCGTCCGCAGGGGGTATCAACGTACTAGCCCTCGTCTCGGATAGGGTGGTCAACCCCATAGTACTATCACTTTGTATAAGCGGCTATTTCTAATCCACGCTAGGACTAAACAATAGTTAATAGTTCATGAAATTAGGGCCTTTTGCAACTAGGTACTCAACACAATTTCAAGGCAACATTCGGGTCCAACAATCATTCATGACATATGTTCATTTTGAAAACTAGCATGCATTTCCCTCGCGGGTAAAACAGTTTGAAATAATAATAAGCGAGGCTATAAATTCACACCTTATATAACAAGTAGTCGATAGTTCGAGTGACGGTCACTGACGACGATGAGGATGCCCGGGTAAATCAACACCTATCAAACCAATAACGCGTAATGAGTAATCTCATTTATAAACCTTATGGTACTGTATATAATACATACATATTAGTCACTTGTGATAATTACAACTCACGCCAAAACAAACAAACAAGTGTTACTCGTTTTATACCATTCGTTCATATTATTAACGTTATTCACTTTTACGCATTTTTCGCCGATACTTACCAAAAGTATGGACTGTTTTACAGACTTAACCCTTTTTATAAAAATTAAGAAAATTCTCAAAAATACCTTAAGTCCTGTAGAAAACACATATTTAATCCCATTAAAAGTTTTCGCTTTTATGACCCGTTACTCAACACTTTTCCAAAACTACGTTTTTCGGACTGAAATTGTACTTTGACCAAGTCGGACTCGTTTGACCCGTTTAAAATACTCCATTGACCCATTTGACACCTAAGTCTAATAATAGACTCAAATATGAAGGTTTGAGACCATAATCAACCTTTGACCATTTACCAAACTAAACCTATAGTCACCGGGATTTGACCTAAAACCAAGCATAATTTCGGATTATGACGGTTTTCATCTCCCGGTACACGAATTTCAAAACGTCGTAACTTTTGACTCGTTAGGAGTCGTAAGATCTATCTTATACCAAATCGAAGCTAAGAAGATGCTCTACAACTCTATCCTAATCACAAGACCTGTTTAGAAAATAATTTTTACGAAAACACCTCAAACTTTCTGCCTAAAATTACCTATACCAAAATCATACCAACGCTCGTTTTCAAACCCATTTATCGACATTAGACATCATCCTAAGTACTCCTAATCATATCCAAACACCTTAATCAGTCCTAAACCCCTATTAATCAATATCACCATAATACCCAATCACAAAAATAAACGTGCAAATGGTTTTACCCATCCAAAAACATGTAAAATAGAATTAAACACATAATCTATCATCAAAACATCAACCACCATGATCCCCCAAACACCCCCCCCTTGTGCCGTGGGGTTTGGGTGATCAAAACCCATCAACCAAATTGATTTTGGTTGATTTGTTTAGTGATTTAACATCATCCATCCATGAATTAAACATGCAAATGGCTAATTAACATCAAAATAAACTTTTGAAAAATCTTTAATTTTTGGAAAAATTCATGTTAATGCATGTTAGATTAAACCATGGATTAACACTTACAAAAGGTTTTTAGGAAGTGGTCTTTAATTGGAATTAATCAAAAACCAAGAAAAATTGAAGATGGTGGTGGTTTGGTGATGTTGGCCGTCGGCCTAGAGAGCAAAAGGGAAGGGATGTTTTTTTTTTGAAGTGAAATGTGAAGTGTGTGTGCTTGATTTTTCCTTTTGTAAAATGGGAGGGACCTTGGGTGCAATTTAGGCTTTCTTTTGTCCTTAAACAAAAACGACCCTATAAGTTTACGGGATTGACTCACTAGTCATTTTAGAAAATTTTACGGGAGTCGGGGATCATCCCGAACACTCCAAAATACTTTTAGGACACTTTAAATGTACCCGGAAAGCGATAAAACTCACCCGACTCGACTTAACACGAACCGAAAGTAAAATTCTCGAAAAATTACAATATCGACAAAACGACAATAATTATAGAAATTTGGGCATCCATCGGGATCGTATTCGTCATCGTCCTTCTTAAATCGTCAATCGTCAAAATTATAACCTCGAACATCGGTTTCAACCAAAATAATAAAATCTATAGCAAATAAAATTTATTAAAAATTTCAAAGATAAGCGTAATTTAGGGTAATGTAAGTGACCTCGGTTTTAGGGTATCACAATGAGTCATCGCAATAACGCATCGCAATGTCATCGCAATAACACCATCGCAATCAGGTCATCGCAATACAAGGGCGGGAAATTCATCGCAATCTGGGAAGAAGATTACGATGCAATGTTTGATCCTTCGATTACGGGACGTAGGCAATGTTTGAAGCAAAACTGAGCAATACCATTGTTCATAATAGCTAGACACTCATTTCCCTTCTATTAATTTCACTTTTAAGCACACATAAAAAACGAAACCATAATCTGGTAATCGAGACTTAGGTCTCGTTTATAAGGATAAGCAATAGAAACTCATGAAAATAACAAGTCTGTGATGTTTACCTTGATGTTATAGCAGTAGATTAGCACAAACAACGAAGGTATGGAAGATTCAACAATGGCGGCAAAGGAGATACTTATGTGCGTGTGTGTTGCGATGAAAAAGGAAAACAGGGGAGGGGGGGGGGGGGGGGTTATTTGACTTGGTCAAATTTTCAAACCACTTTGCAAGAATTGCAATTTGGTCCCCCTGGTTTGATAAGTGTTTTAAAAAAACTTGTAAAAACAAGTTAACAACACCTCGTACCCCGAATTCACTTAAGTTGATCACACGAACACACCACTAACTTTTCTATAGTTATGACTTAAAGCATATGATATAACCTAAGGCCAATTCAACTTCCTCATAAGGCACACATTTCACATAAGGCAAACCATACATCGTGTTGCATTTTGCTGAAAATCCTTTTTGAAGACCAATTCAATTCCAAAAACGATTTGATATTTGCTCCCCCTTAAGCGCTGACCCGTTTTCTATTTAAAGAGCTGTAGTCATTGTTTTTAAAGACACAAATATCCATGACGACCTTTTCCGTTTAGTGACTATATGAAACGATTCTGGTGGACAATAAGATTTCTCTTATTTTAACAAATAAGTGCACTGAAGCGTACACTAATTTGTGTTAGACCAAGTTGTGAAGTAAACCTGATCCCGTAAAAGGTTTTAAAGTAAACCTTGCCCAAGGAAATTAATTCCCGTTGTGAGCCAACGTTTTCAAATGAAATACGTGACTTTGATGCGAAAAGCGGGTTGCAGTCAGAAATAACTACAAGCCATATGGGCATGTTTTTTTAAAATTATGTACAACTTTTATACGGACTCTATTTATGGCGCCGTGTCAATTTTAATCGACACTTCTAAGGCCGTAAATATTACCGTACTAAAAGACATGCCCGATTTAAAAGAAAAATATTTTTGGATTTTCTTGATTATATATTTTTATGGTTTTTGTAGGTTTTATATTTTGTATTTTTCTTTTAGTGGTTTATATATATACGATAATATACAAGATCACGATAAAAGGATACTCTAGAATAGTTTACCACCACTATTCTGCAGATTCTTCTGCCAACTCCTTAAGTGTTGCCGGTGAGAATTATTTCATGCCCAACTTTTCGATCAAAAACTCGATACGTCCTCGATCTAAGGCCTTTGTGAATATATCCGCCAGCTGATACTCAGTGTTGACAATATATAGCTCGATTACTCCATTTTCCACTTGCTCTTTGATAAAGTGGTAGCGTATGTCAATGTGCTTCGCCCGAGAGTGTTGAACGTAGTTGCAGCAAAGGGCAATGGCGCTTTTTTTGTCATAATACATCGGGATTTTGTTGAATCCAAGACCGTAGCCAGTTAATTGTGATCTCATCCAAAGAACTTGAGCACAACAACCGGACATGGCAATGTATTCAGCCTCTGTACTTGATATCGCAACACTTTTCTGCCTTTTGGATGCCCAACTAATCAGTCTATCTCCAAGAAGTTGCACACTGTCAGATGTGCTGCTTCGAGTATCTTGACACCCAGCATAATTCGCATCTGCATATGATATTAGTGCAATAGAGGAGTTCTTCGGATACCACAGACCACGATTAAGTGTTCCTTTAAGATACCGAAAGATCCTTTTCACAACATGTAAGTGCTTTTCGGTAGGCCGAGCCTCATACCGGGCATACATTCATATAGCAAATTGCAAATCAGGCCTGCTAGCAGTCAGATAGAGAAGGGTGCCGATCATTCCACGGTAAAGTTTAGGATCGACAGCAATCCCATCCCTATCCTCATCTAACTTGGATCTCTCAACCATAGGAGTATCCACGGGGTTACAGTTTTCAAAATGATACTTTTTCGATGATTCCAGAGCATATTTGGATTGATTAATGAGGATGCCTCTGGGATTTTGAGAAATTTGCAACCCTAAGAAAAATTAAAATTTTCCCATCATCGACATCTTAAAACGTGTGGACATGATTTTCTCAAAATGGTCAGACAGTCTTTGAGTAGTGGCAGCAAATATTATATCGTCAACATAAATTTTTACTAGTATCATGTAGTTGTCCTCCTTGAGAATGAATAATGTTGGGTTCACTTTGCCTTTGGAGAAGCCTTCCGAGATGAGATAAGACGATAGGAGATCGTACCATGCGCGTGGAGCTTGTTTCAACCCATAAAGAGCCTTCTTGAGCTTGTACACGTGATTAGGATACTCTAGGTTGACGAATCCATTCAGCTGACTTATGTAGACATCTTCCCTTAATTCACCATTTAGAAATGTCGTCTTAACATCCATTTGGTAGACGATCATATTCATGTGAGCAGTATAAGCAAGGAATAGTCTAATCGCCTCCAATCGTGCAACAGGAGCAACGGATTCTTCAAAGTCAATACCCAAAGCTTGTTTGTAACCTCGAGCAACCAATCTAGCTTTGTTCTTTAACACTCCACCTAACTCATTGAGTTTAACCTTATATACCCACAACAATGTAAGGATGTTAACATTGTCGGGTAGAGGAACTAATTCCCATACTTCAAGGCGTTGAAATTCATTAAGTTCCTCTTGCATTGCTTCAATCCAAGAAGATTGTTGCATGGCTTGTTGCCAAGATGTAGGTTCCTTCTCGCAGAGAAACGCATCAAAGAAGCAATATAATACGTGCTCTTGTAGTTGATGACGTGTCAAGACTGGTCGATCGACGTCACCAACAATATTGCGGATTGGGTGATTCTTTGTCTATTTGGTGTTTGGTTTTCAATCCGTGGTGGTCTGGAGTAAACGATTGCAGGAGCTTCCTATGAGGTAGACGCACCGTTAGGGTTTTTGGGTATTTGTGAACCAAATAATGGAAGCTCTTGTAGGTGAGCAAGTTCCAAATCGTGATCATAGTAATCCTCTGCAACATCATTAGGAACGAGTGGGGGTGATGATTCGGGTGTAGTTTGAGACTTGGTGGGGGATGGTGCATCTGGTTCAATAGTAATAGTAGATGCATCAGACTGATTTCCATTATCTTGAGCAACAACTTCAGGAAACGGAGCTACTGCTGTAGGTGCTGGAGAATCTTCACTTGGTGTATCAAAGAATTCATCAAACATAGGTTTAAATAACTCATCCCACTTGGGCCTTTTTGGTGGTGTAAATGATGGAGAAGTAGGATTGTTGGGAGTTAATCCAGAACTAATAGTACCGGTTCCCATCTCATGAAGTGCGGGTTCAGAGCTGTGTTGCTCAGAAGCCATTGTTGTCAGCTTATCAAAATCGACATCCAAAGTTTCTACTATCTTGCCAAGACGACGGTTATAAATTCGGAAAGCTTTCTTTGCGGGTGAGTAACCAATGAAAATTCCAATATCAGCCTTCGGTTGAAGTTTGCCCAAATTCTCACTATTAGTATTTGGTTAACACAGTGCACCAAAAACATGAAAAAATGAAATATCGGGTTTATATCTATGAACTAGCTCATATGGAGTTTTTCCATGGCGCTTACGAATGATTGAGCGATTTTGGGTATAACATGCTGTTGCCACTACTTCAGCCCATAAGAATAAAGGAGCATTCGCATAAATCAACATAGTTCTAGCAGCTTCCATAAGTGTACGGTTACGTCTTTCTACGACATCGTTTTGTTGTGGCGTGCGAGAAACTGAAGTTTCATGTGAAATACCAACCTCTTCATAATAGTCTCGTAGAGTCTGATTAACGAACTCAGTTTCATTATTAGTTCGAATGCGGCGAACAGTAGCATACGCACCTGGATCATCTTAAGAAAAGTAATAATATATGCTGGTGCTTGATCTTTGGTTGCTAAGAACTTAACCCATGTAAATCTTGAAAAATCATCCATCATGACGAGGATGTATTTTCGACCACTCATACTAGCCGTACGCATTGGCCCGCGAAGATCCATGTGCAAAAGATGCGGTGGTTCTTGGTTGGTGTCTTCAGCTTTAGGTTTGTATGATTTCATGGTGCTTTTCCCCAAAGAACATGTGGAACATAAATGTTCCTTGTCGAACTTAAGTTTTGGAAGACCACGAACAAGCTCGTTTTTAGCCAAATGGTTAATAGCATCAAAGTTAAGATGAGATAACCGGCGATGCCACAACCATGACTTGGTCTTAGATGCTTTGGAGAGAAGGCATACAGGAGAGGCGACCATCATATTTTGAATGGACACGGTGTAGAGATTATCCCCTCGAGAAGCTTTTATCAAATCATTTCCTTCAAGATCACGAATGAAGCAAGTATGTTTTCGAAAAGCAACCTCAAGGTTTGAATCGCTAAATTGTCCCATTGAGAATAAGTTGTGACCAAGTCCCTCCATATAATACACCCTTGAAATCGTAACACTCCCAATTTGATATTCACCATAACCCATGATCTTCGCAATATGGTCGTTGCCAAATTTAATCGTGCCTAGAAACTTGCTGACGAAATTTTTGAGCATCGAGCGGTCTCTGGTCATACGCTTTGTGCATCCTGAGTCCAAGTACCAAAGAATGATTTGGACCACCTGAAAATATCACCAGACGAAGACAATGTATCAGAATCTAAATGTTCCTCTGTGTTAGCAAGTACATATATATTTATCATAGATTTGCTATCAGAAGAATTCTTAGGCTTCCAAATTTTCTTCCTAGATGCTGGCTTAGATTCTAGTTGTCTAATAACCTGAGGTACTTCTTCACTGGTAGGCACAATAGCGGACGCAGACCTAGTTAAAGGGTGCTTTTTCCATTTCTTAGTGCTGGAGTTCCTAGTTAAAGGACGTTGAGACCTAACTTCAGTGTATGTGATCCTAGTTACAGGGCACTTAGTTCCATTTGTAGTAAAGGTCCTACCAGTGGTTTTCCATTGCCAACCAACTTGGGTGAATTTCTTCCCCGTTGGAATCCATTCAAGATTGTTCCTAATGGCATATATTTTATTCACATGATCAACAAGGCATAAATCATGACGCTGAGAAAACATGCATTCATTAAAATTCCAAGATCTCAAATTAGAATTCACATTTTGCTTAGGCTTCTGCATAGAGGCAAAACCTTTTGTCTTAGCTACATGATTCTTTTTATTTAAAACTGAAATAACATTCCTAGGGTGAACTTCTACTTTCTTCTTCGTAGTCCTACTAGTGGAAGGCTTGATCCTATCTTTCTTGTCTTGAGATCCTTTAGCCTTAGTAGACACAATTACTCCTGTAGAATCCAAGGGAACATTAGTGACAGACTTTGATTTAGCCTTGATGGATGTGTTTAAAACAGGCTTAGCTCTTGGGGTCTTATTGAATGGAGTTATGGAAATGGTGGGGGTTTGTTGTTTAGGTGGTGTAGAACCTGGTTGTCCTATGTAAGTCAAGTGCTCTAATCATTGTTGTACCTTCTTAATGTAAGCATAAGCAGAGTAATAGTGACTATTTGAGGGATCTAGTTCATAGAGATCATCTACAACATCTATAGCAAGATCCGCGTGCTTAATTGCATGCTCCATATATATCTTATATGATAGAGGATTGTTCTTATGGTACGGGTTCTTAGTGATCACCACCTTTTTTGGAGTACTAGAGGACGGTGCAGAAATGAGATGGGTTATCAACAAATTCTTGTCCTTTGAGTTGAAGTGTCTCCTTTAACTCAGCCAAAACAATGTTTTTGTCTATGAGTTGCATATTTAAGTCAGAGATTTTCTCACACTTTTTGTTCAGTTTGTCAATAAGTGACTTTTGCTCTGCCGCACTAAAAGTGAATCATTCATCTAATGAACCATACATAAGTGAAAACCCTGCTTTACTTTATTAAACTCCATAGACGTAATTCTATTTTCTAGGTCATGGTTTTTAATCTCTGCGGCCTCTAGTTCCACTTTCTCTTTTAATGACTCTCTCTTAAGTCTCATGATTTCTTCCTCTAACGCCTGAACCACCTGAATCATCTTGTCACTAGTCTCAATGGTGTTTTCACAATCATTTGTTTTTGAAAGAGTTTCATTTTTAAATTGATTTTCAATTTCAAGAAATATACAATGTTGTTGAAGCTCATCAAAACGTTTTGAAAGTGAGTTATAAGAATCTTGAAGCTTTAACAATTCAGCGTTAGATTCGTGACAAGAATGATTATCTACATTATTTACAGGTTCAACAATATTCACAGAGAGATCATGCACATCATCATATTTATTCATAGCAGACGTAATCTCAAGAGCACATTCAATAGTAACAACTTGCATCACATCGAGAGACACTACATGTTCCAAGAATTGGTCATATTCGGACAAAATATTTTCTTTCTCAATTAGATGTTGCTCATAAGCATCATCCATTTCATAGAAAACTATTCGAACTTCAGCCATTTCGAAATTAAGATTATCCCCGAGATCTAGAAATCCCTCTTTACTATTGTTTACAAACGGAACGATCTCTTTCTCAAACACTATTTTCATGTGTTCGAAAGCTCATTCTCCAGCGGTTTGAGCCGTTGTAGTCGTACATTCCTTGATGACCTTGTCAAATCCGGTAAGGTATCGCCTAATCTCTTTCAAGCTTAGCAATACGGTACTTGTCGGTGGAAGACCCTTAGGAATTTCCTTAGGTTCATTTAGATTGACAAGTGTAGGAAATATACTAAGGTTTTCACTAGTAGACATGTAAGTTGGTGTATGGATAAATTCCCTTTGTATATTAAAGCGAATTCTAAAATCCGTTTTTGCATTCTCTTCATTTAGCTGTTCATAATCATACTTAGGATATGTAAAAATCACTTTTGACCGATTCTCTTCATGTAGTGACATATTCTCGGATGATTTCGGAAACACAATCGGATCTAAGACCAATCCTAACTTGGTTGCATCATAAAGTCGTGGTTTGTGGTTAAAAGCTTGCTTTGCATAACCCGGGTTAGGTGGTAAGTCTATTAGACGCGATAGAGTGAATTCCTTAAAAGATGAATGAAACAACTGTACTAGATGTGACGCGGAGTATTGTTTTAAAAGAAAAACTTCAGTCTTTTTAACTTTCTCAGACGCCTTAATTTCCGTTTCAACCCTTTTAGACTCGAGAATTTCGAAATCCGTTTGCAGTTTTTGAAAATTATTAATGACTGACTCTTTTTCTTTAAGTTCTTTTGAAAGATTTTTCTCTTAAACTTTGAATATCTAGCAAGTTATCTATTGACTTTCCTAAACCTATCAAATTCAGGATTGGTTAAGGGAGTAGTCACTGGAGTTAATTCCAAGGTTTTAACTTTTTCCTTATACAAAGCAAGCTCGGAAGATAATGTCTGATTAACACCGAGGGTTTCAAGGACCACTTATTCATTTGGCCAAGCATAGATGCCGACACCATAACCAAATCTTGTTGAGTAGACGAATTTGTAGACGTAATAGCTCCCTCTTGTGTTTCACTCAAAGTCTGGGGACTTGCATTGATATTGCTATCATTTTTTGTCTCCTCGTTTGAATTACTAACCACTAGAGGCTGTTCCAGATACTCAGACACTTGCTCAACTTGATAAGGTACAATACTAGTATCATTGGCAGTATTTGGTACCTTAGAGATTGTATCAGCCCCATAAAGTGAAAGATTTGACATGAGAGCTGCCTTGGCGGTATTGAGGTCATCACAGTCTGAATCGTATGCATCAAGATCATCGCATTGATATGATGCATTGTTGGTAGAAGCTGCTGTGAGTCCTTTAGTATCCGCAACTCCTGGATCTGCTAGAAATGCTAACTCCTCTTCATCGTACTCTCGACCTTGTGCTTGAGCATTAACCAAGTATATCTTTTCTTGAAACCATGTGCCATCCCTCTTCCTCTTTGATTGCTTGCACTCCCGAGCCATGTGTCCTTCCCCTTTGCAGTTATAGTAGATGATCATCTTCATTTTGAAAGTGTTATTTCCCCTTCTAGCAGTGTTGAATGGGCGTGCACAAGTATTGGATGCACTTGGTCTCCCCTGAAGTGGTTGCACAGTAACTCTGCCATCTTGGATTGTAGCTTGTTAACGAGAGTTAGAAGAATTCCTCAACTGATTGTTTGTTGGAGATGGTCCTATGTAACCTCTTTTGTTTAACGCTTGATTGATGTAATTAGACATTTGTGCAAGTATATTAGTAGGATTATCCCCTTGTCTGAACTCAGGAACTGGAATCTCATCATCACAATAGAAAACCGGTGCTGGTTGAGCTACATACACACTTGAAGGAGTACTAACATGTTGTGAGTAATGGGGTTGAGGAACCTCATGTTACTGGTAAGTGATGGCAGGATTTTTTGGAGGTTGATAAGGAGAGTATGGTTGTAAAGCATAAGGCAATTGATGTGAGTCGCATTGTGATGATAATGCTGGTTGTTGATATTGTTGCTGATATAATGTAGGTGGTTGTGGTAAGATCGAATTCTGTGGAAAGCTTGGAGTCTGAAACATGGGCTTGTGATAAGATTGTTGTCCCATAGCATAAGGAGTGTTGTTATATGATAGAGTTGGATGATTTGCCATTAATGCCAATGGTTCGGAATAAGATCCTTGAGACATACGTTTTTGGAGCACATGCTTCTCGTGTTGATGCAAGAAAGCATAAAGTTGATCTAGATTTCATTTGTGCAAATCCCGAATCAATTTAACATCAGTGACATATTGGCTCCACTCTAGGGGTAACGTGTTCAAGAAATTGGTGTTGATTTGAAACTGAGCAATCGTGAGATTATACACATTCAAGTCATTCATCAAAGTAGTGAAGCGCCAGTAGTAGTCATGAAGTGTTCCCCTGAAGTGTATGAGAACCTATCGAACAAGTCATAGAGTTGACACTCTCGTTCCTGCTTGGAAAGTGAAGTCCCTTGTAACAAGACTGCTAAGCGATCCCAAAGTTCCTTTGCTACCTAGTAACTGCTTACCATACGATAAATATCGGGTGGAAGAGCTTGCTTGATGGTCTGAACGACCTTGTCATCCGCATCGTAAATGATTTGATTGGAAGCCGTTAGTTCATGAAATAGCCTTGGCCTAGTCACATTGTCTACAGTAACTTCACCCCAATCGAGTGGAACTTGCTCAATGGATTGAACCATGAGTCTCCCACTGGGTCTTCCCATAATATAAGACATCATGCGACCTTGCCATGCTTCAAAAAGCTCTTTGATAAGCAACGGTGGAAGGGTATCTGTACCCGAGATTATAGAAAGGTCAGTAAGTGATGTCATTGTTGTCATGTATGAATTTGAATTCATTTTTGATCCCTTGAATAAAGATTACCAAAATGATCGAGCAATGAAATAAGGTTATGTGTTTTAATGTTGTTGAAACAAAGATGTTGTTATCTTTAGGTTGTGTGTTTTTGTGAAAGTTGCAATATTGAAAAATCCTCTAAGTTGTGCAAATATTATCTCAATACCCAAATTACTTCTATCTCAATGTCAAATCTCAAAGTTGTCGTAATGCTCAAACTTAGACCTTCTTAATGCCAAAAACTTAATCCCGTCCGAATGTGATCGGAATATAGTGACCGGAATGTGATCGGAATATTGTGATCGGAATGTGATCGCAATATCTTGATCGCAATGTTGTGATCGCAATATCTTTGATCGCAATGTAGTGATCGGAATATCTTGATCGCAATATGTTGTGATCGCAATATCTTTGATCGCAATGTAGTGATCAGAATATCTTGATCGCAATATGGTGTGATCGCAATATGCCCTTATCTGATCGCAATCAAGTGATAGCAATATGCACTTATCTGAATAAGTGATCGCAATTAAGTGATCGGAATATGGTGATCGTAAAGTGTGATCGCAATGTCAAAACCCTTGGGTTATTGCGATCCTGATCGTAATGCAGAAAAAGTCCGAGACTTGAGAACACCAAAACGTTGAGATTTTCTACCTTGTAATCCGTGTTTCTAACCAAACCAAAGTACCCAAATCGCTACTACAACTATGTAGAAGATATATTGATCAAGTAGAACAACAAAAACACGAAAAAAATTTGAAACTTGGGTAAAATCAATCAAAAACACATGAACACACTTAAATAAGCATGAACAACACAAAACCTACATTTATTTCATCCCATGGCTCTTGATACCAATTGTAGAAGTATGATAATCTTTGATTTATCAAGAGGGTTGTTGTTTCTTGAGAGAGAAAGTAGTGAGAGAGATGAGAGAAAAATAAAATGTATTATGTGAGAAAATGAAACAACCAACACCCCTTTCCATGGTGGAAAGGGGTTTATATACCCAAGTCCCTTAGTGGACTTGGGTCTCCGGCCCATGAACATGCTCATGGGTCGGGCTAATATAAACTTTAATTAAACTTATACTACGAGCCTATAACTATATTGTTGGAGTGACAGAGACTTTCTAAATACGAAAAACGTATTTCCAACACAAGTGTCATGTAAAATGGTGACGTAA
The DNA here is from genome assembly GCA_025667525.1 of Glebionis coronaria. Classification (NCBI taxonomy): domain Eukaryota; kingdom Viridiplantae; phylum Streptophyta; class Magnoliopsida; order Asterales; family Asteraceae; genus Glebionis; species Glebionis coronaria. Next base: position 330,232,241 of record CM046877.1, read on the forward strand.
AGGTCAATCAAGGTTACGAAAACCCACAATATTAATCAAAACGGATTCAAGGAATACTTCAAGGTGTGTGACTCACGTGATGTCCTTTAGTCTTTTTCGAAGACACATTGAGCTACACAATGGTCGATAGACTATTTTTCAAGAAATCCAATCACAAATGGTCGGAAAATATATTGGATATCTAAATAGATATCTTAAAGGAGTTGAACAGTAAAAGTAATACGCAAGGTAGGTAAAATGATAATCGGAAGTTTCATCGGAAGCAACACTCCTTAATCACAAACAATAGTATCACGAGAATACACACATCATGTAACAGTGAGTCGAGAAAAACAAGCGGTTCAAAACGAACAAGTATATGAGGCCAGTCGTATCACGCATAAATGAAATAGCAATTGTACTCAGAAAAGTGAGTATGAAAAGTCGGCAGCATACGCGCTCTGAATACAAATATCAAATGTCATAACAATATTACAATCATGGTAACAAGATCAAGTTTACATGAACAAGAATCAAGAAATACAGTAAGGGCAGATGTAATCACAGTAATATCCAATGATAACTCATTAAGCATGAAGGATTTGAAAAGGCATAGTAATTATCGTCATTAGGGTAATGTAATATGTGACACCCCCAAATTTAAACAACTCAATACAGCGGAAGACTCGTTGGTGTTACGGGATAGCACATTACTCACATCATAGACAACGCTTAAAAATCGCGTCGTTTAATAATAAAGCTTTTCCATTCATAAATATCAATTTTTACATAGGTCCCAAGTCATATTATTTCATACAAAGTTTTACAAAGCATTTGAATGGAAATTATTGTTTAAGTGCGGGCTATGAATTCTGGTCGTCTTCCCGAGAATTACCTTCAAGTACCTGAGATAAAACATGTTAAAAGAAAAGGTCAGCGATAACGCCGAGTGAATTCATAGAGTTTAATGAAATCCATCAATATAACATCGGTATAAAATTATTACCGAAAATCATTTTGTACAAATCTTTTTAATAGGCCATAAAATAGCCAAAGTCATTTTATACAAATCCTTATCAAAAATCATAATATAGGCATTTGCCTTCAAAACCATTATACGAACCAATGTCGTAAAAATATCATACAATACGTTTTAAAATGTTGTATAGATTAAATAAAAACCGTTATATGAATATGGTTATATAAAACCAAAACACGAACATAAAATCAATTGTAAGACCCCGTATTGCTAGTCAGGCAATATACCGTAATTCAATGCGTATAGTAGTATTTCGTTATTTGGATTATTATAAGCCGCATGACATTGTTACCTTACTACAACAAACAACGGGTAGCTAGCCCGAACCTCAATTTGCCCATCTAAGTTAGCGTGTCGTCACAAAGATCACGCTATGGAAATCTTCTCATACATAAATTCGCTTACCAATCAATGTGGCACGATGGGGATCAACCGTCAAGGCGCGAACTGGGGTGATCGTCCCCAAATAGTACTATTATATGCATAAGCGTCTACCAAATCCCGGTAGTTTACAATTCATGCTAATGGGACTTTTAGTCACATAACCTAACTTTAATAATCTATTTTATTTCATCTATCGGGTCATTTAATCATTCATAGGGTTATACAATCATCCGGGTCCAAATCAATAAACAAACAATCGGGACAACTAGTGTCCTATTTTATAAAAACTAACATGTTATCTCCCTCGCGGGTTTATAAAATATTTCATAAAAACATTTAAAAGAGTGCGAGGCTATGAACTCACGTTGATGTGGGAAGGCGGTTATCGGCGATTCGGATGTACGGTGCGTGCTTCAATCACGGAAACCTAGACAAATAATACTCGTCTTAGACTCTTGTCCAATGACTTTATAAAAATAACAATTATGTATACATATGATGATTATATATATGATGATCAAGTGGGTTTATATATTCTCATTCACTCATTTTTGTGTTTATGTATTGGTAACTTCTTACTAGTTTACTAGTTTTACCTATTTACGTGTTTTAGGTCCAATAAGCCTATTATAAGTTTATTAACTTGTATTAATCTATTTCATACTTGTATTATCAGTATTTATAGTTTACATGTTGGGCCCAAATGGTTTAAGCCCAATAAATAAGTTTATAAGTGTTTTAACCCATTTTGTTGTATTATTAGTCCAATAACGTTAACTTAGCCCGTTAATGTCCGTATGTTTTATAGTTCGGGTTTTATCGATTTTTACTTGTTATATATGTTTATATACCAGTATATGAGTTTATAAAAGTTTACATTAGACGGGTCCAACCGTCTAAGTTTTATTTAACAAAAACGTTAATTTTACGGTAATAGCCGAAAAAGTCATAAAAATCATGTTTATAGTTTTTATAACTTATAAACCTTATTAAACTACCATTTTTATAAAGAGTCCATTTATTTAAACTTATACATATCTATATAAATGAAATTTATAAGTTAGTGGGTTTTTATGTGTATATATTTTATAAATATATAAGTGAGTGCTTATATTATATAAGTTTTTATTATACAAATCTGATTTTAAATTTCATTTTCACCAAAACAGCCATATCTAGAGTTCTATATGGAGATAGAAGACCAAATTTTTATGGCATAAACTACATGATATGTTCTCCATTTAACTCTTGTATGGCTACTGTTAAATCAGCTTCTAAGTATTTTTTAAAAATCGTCCAAAACAGTCTATGCAGATTTGCACTCTAATATTGTTTTGATCATATCTCACTCATCCTAATGATTCCATTGCATGGCCAACTCTCACATGTGTACATGACATATTACTTACTTTATATCCATTCATCTATGCCATTTTATCAGTTCATCACATGGTTATTTACTGTTTTTATACAGCCTACTAAATTAAGCAAGATAAACCACTTTTACATATAGTTTTTCATCTTTTTACCCATGATTATCAACACCAAATCCCCACATAATATTTTTATCATCATATATCATCATACATATATACACTTAAGAAGAAGATACATGATTACATAATAAAAATTAACAAAAGGATGGGGAGAACAATCTTTATACCACCATGATGATGTAGGTTATGATCAAGACATGGATTTTGATAGAGAAACTTGTGATAAACCAAGACCATCTTCAAGACCACCATTCTTCAAGAACTACTTGTGGAAAATCAGCCCTAAGACTCCATAGTAACTCCTCCTTGGATGTTATAATCACCACCAATCAATAGGACTTCAAAAGGGCTTCATCATGTGTGTAAATAACATAAGATTTCATGGTTAATTTTGATCAATGATGGTGGTTTAAGGGTGAAGTGGGACGGCACAAATGGAGAGAGGGAGGAGAGTGGAAGTTGTTTTGCATGAGAGAAATGAGAGAAGTGGTTTGAGTGAATGGTTTTGTGGTTGGTAAGCTTACAAGTTAAGCTAAATGTAACAAGTGTAAGTATGTAGCAACAAGTGTTAGCTACTTGTTTAGAACTTGACACCAAATTGGTGTGGGGTAAGATTGTGGCCGGTTATGGGTGGGAGTGGGGCAAAAGTCATTTTGTCTCATCCCCATTTATTTACGGGTACTCCTCGATTCTAGTTTCCTCGATTTGCGTTCCCTCGGGTCGTTTTACGAAAAAGGTTTTTATAAATTATGAATCAACGGCACAAAACGAATCTAATAAAAATTGTCTCATCAAAAACGGAGTTCGAAAACGTAAATACGTAATCCTAAGGTTTCCGGTTTAGTCGTAAAGGACGTTAAATTATAATCGTAAGTCCTAATCTCTTCTCGTAAATTTGGAGTTTATGAACCAACACAAATTTAAAATTCCAAAATAATATTCACAGATAAATTTATTTTCTGAAATGTCGGACTGTCACCAAAATGGTGTATGTAAACGTAAGCACGTAACGTTGAATCCTCCGGTTTAGACGTAGTCGATGCTACTTCAAGACGTAAATCCAAGTTATTTCCCAAAAATAAGTGAGTTCATATTATAACATTAAAATAATGTTTTCAAATAAATATTGAAAATAAAATATCAACCATAAATTGACTGATTGTCACATAATATTTCAAAATGTAATCAAGAGATGAAATACAACAATGATAATTAAAAGTAAATAATAAGGATTAGAGAGTCACCCACACACATATCGAACAACAATGGCAGATTATGTGTTTGATACTTAGAAACATGAAATATTTGAACTTTTGGTTATAGACTAAGTTTTGAAAAACGACTCAGTTCCCTATAACCATCGCTCTGATACCAATCTGTGAGACCCCCAAAATCAGGCAAGGAAACACGTAGGCAGCAAGGAGGTACCACGTCATGGTACAAGAAACAATGAAATACTTTGACACAAAGTTGACGAAATAAAACATTTATATTACATCATAAAAGATCAGATTTTTTAAACAAAGGTCCCAAAGTTTTATAAGCGGAAAATCTATTATTTAATTATGATTTTGTAACATATAGCTACAAGAATATATGATAAACTTTTGACAGTTTTTACCCAAAACCAAAGTTTAAATATACACAGAAATCTCCAAGCTGCTATCATATCATGCGTGCTCCCATCCAAGCAAAGCTAAGTAATAATACCTAAGATTAAACATGTAAAATCATCAACACAAAGTTGAGTGATATTCATAGGTTTAGCAGTAAAGGTGTGGAACACAAGCATTCATTTGTAAAACAAGTACTAGGGAAAATGGCTATGTACATTAACCATAGTCGGAAACTATTATTATTTCTATTTAGCTCATGACACCGAAGCTTAACAAAAGGTAAGTTCCCCTAGTGAGTGTTCAGCCTAATCACACAAGTATAAACAAATGTAATGCGTCAAGGTAATACAGGACGGGGATTGTCAATCCTGATGGATCCACCCACAACATTCGCGCTTAGTAACACAAGTAAATTAACGGTGCGTGAAATGGTAGGGAAACTTAGTGGCTATGTAAACTAAAAGCAATAATAATAATGGTAATCTGTTCTAGAAAGCATACAAGTTCTGGAAAGCATACAAGATCTGAATAGCATACAAGTTCTGGATAGCATAAAAGTTCTGGATAGCATACAGTTTTAAATGAATGTGTTCCACCATGTAAAATCTCACCCCGCGTTTAGAAACAATGTATAAGTTGTAAAAAGGAACTATGAACTCACCTTAACGGTAACGATATCAAACGAGGATAATGATCAAGCTAATAGTAACGGTACTGAATTGATGAAATAGGATAAGATGAGAGGCCGCGAGCTTCTAACGGCGACCTAAAATAAAGATGGCGCGTCTTAAAGATATAACTTACAACGTAAGAAATAAACGAGTTTTATAAAAGTTTTGTTAGAAAAAATAGACCGAACTAGTTTTAAAAATCTTAAAATGAGCAACGGCTAAAAGTGTTATTTTAAAAATTAGAATATACATTTGTATAAAGCTTAAGAAATCAGGGACAAAAAAAATAAGTTAGCATATGTTATTCATAAAAATGAGGTGAAGACTTTGATTCTTCATTCTCAACTTACTACGTCCGTAAGGAATTATAATCCATATTTCATTCTAATAGTCAAATAAATTACCAATCATTATAGTAGTTCATATCTAGTGATAACTTAGATTCACATTGTAATAGAGTGATTCAAATTACCAATCATTATAGTAGTTCATATCTAGTGATACCTTAGATTCACATGGTAATAGAGTGATTCAACGACGTGATGTGCGAGTATAAATACCCAAACGAGCACGGATACCAACAAAGTTAAATATAACCAAGACTTGAATCAAAGAAACTACGATAACCCGAGAATAACGACCAAAAACTCCATTACTCGGCCCCAAAACTCCAAAAACTCCAAGGATAAAGAAATTAATGATGAAGATGATGCTTGTTTAAACAATAAAATCTTTGTTATGCTTATAGAAGCTTCAAGAGTAACGGGTAAATATTTATGCCCGTTGTATTTGTGTGACAAATTTTGGAACGGCTAAATGGGTGAACACAATATGAAAATAAGTCTTGATATTTCTTTTAATGGGATCTAAATTAACTATGCATGTAAATGCAAATTAAGGAAGATACGTGTCATACACAAGACACTTGTGTTGTGGGCTGTTTATAGATGGGACACGCCACTCTTTAAGAGCGGTGTTGTTTTATATTTATTAAAATTATCATATTAATATAAAAGCGGATATAATCGAAATTCGATATTTTAAAAGTTACGCGATTTAAATGTTACATGTAAAACACGAAAAATAAATGCTCAATATAAAATAAAAACATTGACAATCAGATAACATTGATATTTCGATAATTAAATGAGGTTTATAATTTAATAAACGTTAGCACGTCGAATAAACGAATGACGCCTAAAAGATTAACGTAAATTACGAAAAATGCTCGTAAAATAAATAAATAAAAACATAAAACAAATAAATAAATTTTAAATGACGACAATAGAAAATATTTCTATGCCATGAGATAATGTTTACGGTCGATGACGGACATAAAATTTGTCGATAAATAATAAATGACACGTATTCAATACATTAAAACCTTAACCTTGTCGGTTAGCCGAGAATTCAATATTATTCATATTATAAACACGAAACATTAAAAGTCGATTAATAAGTATTGGTCCGAATATTAGGTATAAGATTAGAGCTCGGTCTAAATGTTTATATTAAATTTCGGTTTATTACAGTGAATAAATATGGAAAAATAAAAATGAATTTTTTATAATTCCGATTAAAATATTATTAAATGATCAGAAAAATAATTAAAATAAAACTTAATTAAAATTTCTCGAGATCTCAGGATTTACTTATGAAAAAATAAAGAGGAACAAGTAAAACATTGTAAAATCGACAAGTACAAATAAAAGAAAAAAATTAAATTATTGGAAAAAATACGAGTTCTTATAAAATGAGTAGAAGTGGCCTCTATTTATAGTGTTGTTTGGGGTCAAATGTGCGTCGCACTTCTCCGAAAGTGCGCCGCACTTTGGATACGGGAATGTGCGACGCATTCTGAGATTGTGCGCCGCACTTCTGGGCGTTCTAGAATCTTCTATCAATAACTTTGGCTTATTTGCCTATTGAGGACCCTTTTTTGTATGTCTTCACTTTGCTCCTTCAAACTTTATATCTGCATATAAAGCACAACATATTAAGTATAAGAAGCTCTTATTTATATTACAAAGTGGCATTATAATGATAGAATATGTATATTTAGGTCGTTATCAAATTCCTCCACACTTAGCTATTGCTTGCCCTCAAGCAATCAAAGCGAGAAAACAAATTCAATTTTAAAATGCTTTTAAGTATTGTGAAGTATGATAGGAAAATGATTTAGTTTTTATGAATAGCAAAAGGAAATGACAAAATAATTTCAGCACCTCACGTGGATAGTGTTTGGATTTTAAGTTCACAAAAATGTCACTTACAAAGGCAAAATGTAAGATAACACTCAAATAGCACGGACATTAAATACATAGCTATCATAGGTTTGTACATGACATATAAAAATAACCGTTGCGGCGTGAGCACCAGATAAATTTTCAAAGAAGCAAAACGTGATAAATGATATGGGTGTAGGATCAAAAGTATGTCTTTGTCAAAGTCATAGAATAAACTATACTAGAATACTTGACTCTTTTTTTTTCATTCATCATTTTTTTATTATTGTTTATTTTTTAAGAGAACATCATAAAATTTACGACTTGACAAATGGTTAGGCATAACATACAAGGATGTTGTCATAATGGATAATATAACACATGCATACAAGTGCCACATATTATAGTAAGCTAGTGTAGCTTAACTAAAATGATATAAGGGTGATTTTCTTTTGCCTCTTTTCGAAAATATCTATAAATTAACCTCACTGTAGTTTAGTAAATGATGATCAAACACAAATTCTAAAGCATACTAGATTATCGGCTTTTACATAAAACAGAAAAACATAAGGCTAAGTTTTTCTCACATATTGGGGTGATGGTTTTTTTTATGCTTAATTATAATGTCAATCTGTTAGGACCTATGGAATAGATATTTGTAATAGATAAACTAGGAGCTATGTAGCTCCTCCTGGTCCTAGTAGTAGTAGGAGCAATACGTGCTCCTGGTCTAGTATAAAGTCAAACATTATTATTCTTAGTAGTTTGTTAGGATATGCATGAGATATGTTAGGAAATGATATGCATATCAGAAGTTACACGTTTTGGTTTAATGTAGTATTAGGGTTTCCTTGTAGTATAAAAGGAACCAATTGGCAGAAGGGTTAGCCACACCTTTCATTATTATTCATTTCATATTAATAGTATAGATCCTTAGTAAGGACCAAGTTATTTAGTTATCTTGTTTCTTCTTGTTATAGTATTTGTATTCTGCACTTATATTGTGTATTACATTAAGAGTCTCTCTATGAATATACTTGTGATTACAAAAGTCGTTCACCATCCTTAACATGCTGCAAGATCCATATCAAGTGGACCCAACAAGTGGTATCAGGGCTTGGGAGAGTCTCTGCTCAAGAAGAATCAAATTTTCTTTTTACTAACATCTTTGTTTAATCATGTCTGCTTCTAGTTCTACTGAAACAGGAAAAGCAAGCACCTCCAAAACACAGCAAACACAGCAAATCGTTGCTACTGTTTCCAATACTAATGGAAGATTCCCACTCTTGAAGAAGGAGGAGTATGATAGCTGGGCCATGAAAATGGAGTGCTGGATCACCAATACTGATCTAGACTTATGGAAGATTGTCTAGAATGGCAACAGTAAGAAGACAACTGGTAGAGACAAGAATGGTAATATCACCATTCTAGATCCTAAAACTCATGAAGAAATCACTGCTGTTCAGAAGGAAATCAAAGCAAAAACTATTTTGCTTCAATCTCTTCCTAATGATCATATGGGTGACTTCTATCACTTGGATGATGCGAGAGAAATTTGGAATGACATTAAGGTAAGATTTGGAGGGAATGAAGAATCTAAGAAAATGCACAGATCAATGCTAAGAGATGAATTTACAGAATTCAAGATCTCTGAGACTGAAGGTCTTCGTCAAGGATATGACAGGTTTCAAAGGATACTCAGCCAATTGAATCAACTTCGCTCAAAACCAGAGAATGAAGACATCAATGCCAGGTTTCTCCGAGCCCTTCCTCATTATTGGAACCAGGTGGTCATCTCTCTAAAGGCTAAAGGTGGTCTTGAATATCTTTCTTTTGATGACTTGTTCTATAAACTCAAAACCTTTGAGTCTCATATAATAGGGTACTCAAGTGATTCTTTCTCCACTCCTGCTAACTCTGCCTTTGTGAGTTCCATGGGTTCTAGTCCAATGTCTTATGCCAGTAGCCCAAGCTATACTATGTCATCCCAACACACTACTACTCCTGAACCAAAATCCAAGACTAGTAACATGGTGGAAACTGTTCTTCACTCTTTTATTGCTGACGTTGATCCTCAACAACAACTAGCTTTTGATGATTTCAAACAGGTTGATAAACTTGACTTGGATGAAATGGATCTAAAATGGCAGATGGTTATGCTCACTCTCCGAGTTCATAAATTTGAAAAGAAAGCCGCTAGAAAATTCAGCTACAACCCAAGAGAGCCAGCCAAGTTTAATAGGAGTAAGGTCAGATGCTACAATTGTCAACAACAAGGACATTTTGCTAGGGAATTCCCTAACAAAAATGACCTGGAGAAGAACATGTATTCGGCTTTCAAGGTTCAAGAGATCAAGGATGAAAAGAAAGCTTTTGTGTCAGTTGATTCTATGGTCAATTGGAATGATCATCAGACCCCTACCTTGGAATCAGTTGAATCTTCTAGTGATGTGTTTGATATGATTGCTGGTCACCTATCCGATGCAGAGGAAGCAGAGGAATTTGCTCTTATGGGAATCTCTCCTCAGGTACAAAATATCCCTCTTGGTTGTCATGATAAATATTCAGAGCTCTTGACTCAATACAATGAACTAGATGAACAAAATGATAAATATTTTTTATAAGTTCAAGCTTATAAGAGTTCTCTAAAACTTTGGAACGACAAAAGAAGTGGCTTCAAAATTTTCAACGTGAGTATGAGGATAAGATTAGAGTACTAAGCATTGATTTAGAAAACATCACTAACATGCTTACATATGTTGGGAATAAATTAAGGCCAGATCACTTGAGCGCTGACAAGAGTAAAACAAGCGTTGACAAGAACAAAACAAGCGCTGACAGCTCAAGCGTTGACAAGATAAAGTCAAGCGTTGACACATTGAAGACAAGCACTGATGGAAAGATATACTCTACGCGTTTATTGTATTCTATATTACTTCTAGTAAAGATAGGAACAACAATGTATTTTCTATATTTATCTTTACGAATAGCTGATACGTAGATTATTGTACAAGGCTTCTTATGTCTATAAAAGAAGACCTTTAGGTTAATGTTTCATATAAGTTTTCATTCGTAAACTACTTTCATTGTAAGCAAGTTTGATATCATTAATCAAAGTGAAAGTTTGTTTATATCATTGTGTGTTCTTGTTTAAGTGTTAATTCCGCATAACACTTAGATTATCATAAGCATATACAAAGGTTTCTCTAAGTGTATTACTTGATCTAATCTCGTATACATAAAGCTAAATCGATCCAAGTTTGGGATCAACAAGTGGTATCAGAGCTTGTTGAGGAACTTTTGATCTTAAAGAACACAAGAACCCTAAAAATCACCAAAAACCTAATTTTCTCAAAAACCCTAACAACATCATGTCTGAAGCAATAACCTCCTCCTCCTCATCTTTACCAAACATCAAGATTCCCATGCTTGATGCAACCAACTTTGATTTGTGGAAATTCAACTTTGAGCAATATCTGGGAATCTATGACTACACACTCTGGGAGGTTATTGAATATGGAAACACATTCAATAAAGCCCAAAAGATTGCTAATGTTATTGCTCAAAGATCAGCTGTTGCTGGATGTTCTGAAGAGGATAAGAGAGAAAAACCTTGAGATGTTAGAGCTGTGGCTGCTGATGGCATAACAAAGAAAAGGGTCGATATGAAAGCCCTAAATATTCTGAAAGTCTCTTTGGGACAAGAGAACCAGCATAAATATAGAGGCTATGAATCTGCTAAAACCCTTTGGGAAGCTCTTAAAGTTGCATATGGTGGCAATGCAGACACTAAGGAAGAAAAGAAAAAGCAACTCATGCATGATTATGATGTCTTCAAAGCTCAACCCAATGAGAAACTGAGTAGTGTGAGAAGCAGATTGCTTGACATTACAAGCAAGTTGTCCTTCATGGGGACACAACTTGGTGATGTTGACATTAATGCTACCTTTCTTAAAAGTCTTGGTGAGGCATGGAAGATTGAGGCAAGATCTATTCTTTCCAACAATACTTACAAGAGTTCCTCGTTTGATGACATCTACAACAAACTAAGGCTGTTGGAAGATGAAACTCTTTTAGAGCATGGAAGCAAGTCTACCAACAATAACATGGCCTTCTTCTCTCATAGTGAAGGTCAATTCAATCAGAAGGACTCTTACATGCATCCAGTTACTGGATCATCATATGTCAGCGCTAGAATAAGTCCTGTCAACGTCTCCTATTCAGACGCTGACACATTCAAGAGTGACTCCCCAAGAGTTAAACCTGCTGGTTTAGATTTGGATACTGTATGTGCTTATATTGCTTCTTTGCCTAATGGTTCAGTGATTACATATGAGGACCTTGAGCAGATAAGTGATGAGCACTTGGAAGAGATGGACATTAAGTGGAACATGGCTCTTGCTAGTATAAGAGCAAAAAGATGGAACAGAAGGTTTAAGAAGAAGATGACCTTCAATGCAAAAGACACAGCTGGATTTGATAAATCCAAAGTTGAATGCTACAACTGTCATCCTATGGGGCACTTCATGAGGGAATGCAGATCTCCTAGAAGATCTGATGCTGGTAAACCCTCAAGTCAAGTCGTTAAAGCTCAGGATTCCAAAGCCATGGTTGCAGTTCAAGGAATTGATGGTATGGGATGGGATTGGAGCTTTCTGGCTAAGAATGTTGAAGAGGATAAAGCTTTGGTTGCTGAAGTTGAAGAAGAAGAGCATGTTAAATATGCTCTCATGGCACACTCCTCCTCTTCATCTGATAGTGAGGTATACAATGATGCTTTTTGTAGTAAAGGTTGTAGGTTAAACACTGAGAAACTTAACAAAGAAGTGTTAAGATTAATGAGTGATGTGAGTACTAAAAAGTGCAAACTGTCTAATTACCAAGTAGCTCTCACTCAAACTGAAAAAACCGTTTCTGAATACAAGAAAATGGAATTTGACCTAAAAGATAAAATAAATATCTTAAAACATGAGTTAGAAGCTAGTATGGATATTAGAAACATCATGGAAAGGGTTAATGGTGAATTACAGGCTAAATTAGATGAGGCCATTAAGAATAAAGACAATGTTGGTCTTAAAATTCAAAGATTTGATAGAGCCACCCAAACCCTAGGAGACTGTGTGGGTAAACAAAGGGATCCTAAGGACATGACTGGGATTAGGATGAATGATTACTCTTTGGTTCCACCACCAGCTGGTGACTTCTATGGTGTCCAACAAAAGGACCTATCTTGGACTGGTTTGCCAGAATTCTAAGAGGAGGAATTCATTCCTTCACCAAGAGTTGTCACTCCAGTTGAAGAGTACCAACAAAAGTTGACTGATCTGAATGAATGGAAGAAAGCTAACCCTACTTTGTTTGTTAAGGGTGGCTTACTATGTGAAAGTCCCAATGAGTCAACTCCCATTAAGGTTACAAACCCAGTCACTGGTAAAGTTGTTGACCTAGGCTCAAACACTGATAGAAAACCTAGCATTAAATATGCAGAGATGTATAGGAATACTAGGTCACCCAAGAGCCAAGTTAGCAATAATGGAACAGGCTTCTTTTCTTCTAGACCTAAGGTTGTGTCTAGAAAAGCTTGTTACACTTGTGGTAGCTTTTCACACTTGGCATACAAGTGTGTCAACGCTCCCAAAGCCAGCGCTGACAGGAACAATTTCAGCGCTGACATGAACAAAGTCAACGTTGTTAGGAAGTCAAACGTTGTCAGACCCAAACCTTGTGTGCAGCAAAGTCCACAAGTGATTAGACCTGCCCCATTCTTTACTAGAGGGTCTAACACTCCTGGAAAAAGACCATTTCAAAAGACAAACACCTGGTCTAATAGGCAATGGGTTTCTGTAGCAAACCCTAGGTTCAACGCTGACAAGGGTAATTTCAGCGTTGACAAGACTAATTCCAACGCTGACAGAAACGTGACCTGACCTAAATATTTTCAACCACAGGGTAAGAGGTCTAAAGCTTCTTCAAGCTTAACATGGAGACCCAAGAAAGATCAAAACCCTAATGATAATGGGATTTCAATGACCTGCAACAGATTTAATTACATTTGAAAGGTCATTACAAAACCTACTGGGGTCAACTGGGTATTTCATCTTAAGAAGGATGAGAATGGGGTTGTTGTGAGAACTAAGTCTGTTCTTATTGAACAACCAGATGAATCTAAGTCTTTTAAGACTTGGGTTCCCAAATAAAACTAATTTGTTTTCTTTATGTGCAGTGCATTCAAAGACAGGTCAATGATTATGGATATTGGGATAGTGGATGCTCAAGGCACATGACAGGGAAGGAAGACTACTTGACCAACTTCACTCCCATTAAGGATGGTGATAAGGTATACTTTGGAGGCGGATATGGTACTATCACAGGCAAAGGAACCCTTCTCACCAAGAATTTGCGTTTTGAGAACGTCTTTCTGGTAAAAGAACTTGATTACAACCTTTTTAGTGTATCACAAGTTTGTGATAACAAAAATAAAGTTTTGTTTACTGATACTGAGTGTTTGGTGTTAAGCAAGGATTTTAAGATTCCTGATGAGAAATATATTGAGTATAGAACACCTAGGCATAAAGACATATACAATGTGAATTTGAATGGGATTAAAATGAACAATAATATGTCTTGTTTTTATGCTAAAGCCTCAGTAGATGAAAGTAATTTGTGGCATAGGAGACTAGGGCACATAAATTTTAAAAATATAAATAGGCTTGTGAGACTTGGTTTAGTTGATGGTTTGCCTGAGAAGGCCTTCCACAATGACCACTCTTGTGTTGCATGTCTTAAAGGTAAGCAGCACAAGGTCTCATTCAAGTCCAAACAGGTGCATACTAGTTCTAGACCTCTTCATATGCTACACATGGACCTCTTTGGTCCAACTAGTATAGAAAGTTTGAATGGTAAGTCATATTGCTTTGTCATCACAGATGACTTTTCTAGGTTTACTTGGACATTCTTTCTAGCTATGAAGAGTGACACAACCGTTATTCTAATTGATTTTATCACTCAGATTGAGAAGAGGTCTGGCAATGAGGTTAAAATGCTTAGGAGTGATAATGGTGGTGAATTTAGGAATAAGAAGCTAGATGATTTCTGTGCCAGGAAAGGAATTACTAGGCTATTTAGTATTGCTAGAACCCCACAACAAAATGGGGTTGTTGAGAGGAAAAATAGAACCCTAATTGAAGCAGCCAGAACAATGTTGGCTGATGCTCATTTTCCTATAGCCTTTTGGGCTGAGGCTGTTAATACAGCTTGTTATGTTCAAAATAGAGCACTGGTTAACAAAATTTAGAACAAAACACCTTATGAGTTACTTTGGGGAAGAAAACCTAATATTGGCTTTCTCAGACCTTTTGGTTGTCATGTAGTAGTATTAGATACTAGTGATGCCTTAGGGAAGTTTAGTGCAAAAGGTGATGAGGGCTACTTCATGGGGTATTCAGTGCCGAGCAAGGGATATAGGGTTTATCTTAAATAGGAAAAACATATACTTGAAAGAGTATATGTTAGGTTTTTAGAGAATAAACCTAGTGATCCTGAAAGTGGTCCTAATTGGTTGTTTGACTTGGAACCCTTATCTAGAACTTTAAATTATATGCCTGTCACTAATCCAGACATTGTGAAGGTAACTTCAAATGTTGTGGAGGAACAAGTTGTTGATGTTTCAGGTACACAGGTTCATGAGAAGGTTGGATCACACGCAGAAAAGACATCTCCTATACTAGAATATGTCACAATTCCCATTTGGACAGATGCTTTTGCTGCTGATGCTTCTACTGCTAAAGATAATGGTGGTCCTCAAGTACCACCAGATACAAACATGCATGGTCCTTCAGGCGCTGACAAAGGCAAATCTAGCGCTGACAAGACCAATTCAGACGTTGATGATTTAGACGTTGACAACAACAGTTCAAGCGTTGTTAGCCCAAGCGCTGACAATCAAGATTCAGGCGTTGACAACACCTTTGCACATCTTTTATCTTCCACTTTTGAACAAGGTGAACCTTCCAATTCATATGAAGAAGGTCATCCTTATGTTGATATAAGAGAGTATGATGAAGAATATATTGGCAACATGGAGAATGAAGTTGAAGATACCAGACTTTTTGAGGGAGGAGTACTTACTTCAGTCATGAAGAATCATCCTCCTTCTCAAATCATTGGTCATGTTAATACTCCAGTTCAGACTAGAAGATCTCATCAAGGTCTTGGTGGGTTTATTGCCAATATACACAAGAAGGTTGATACCCCTCTTGTGCAAGCATGTTTGTTTGCCTGTTTTCTGTCACAACAGGAACCCAAGAAAATATTTGATGCTCTCAAAGAACCAAGTTGGGTGGAAGCAATGTAGGATGAGCTTCACCAATTTGCAATTCATGATGTTTGGGAGCTGGTTGATTGTCCCAGATATGTCAGACCTATAGGGACAAGATGGGTTCTAAGGAACAAGAGAGATGAAAGATGCATTATGGTCAGAAACAAGGCAAGGTTAGTGGCTCAGGGATATACACAAGAGGAGGGGATAGACTATGAGGAGGTCTTTGCACCAGTTGCAAGGATTGAAGCTATTAGGATTTTTCTAGCCTATGCATCCTGCATGGGATTCACAGTCTATCAAATGGATATCAAGAGTGCTTTCCTCTATGGAACTATTGTTGAGGAAGTATATGTGATGCAGCCTCCTGGTTTTGAGGATCCAGAGAATCCAGGTAAAGTGTATAGAGTCAAAAAGGCTATGTATGGCCTTCATCAAGCCCCTAGAGCATGGTATGGTACTTTGTCTACCTATTTGGTGGACAATGGATTCAAGAGGGGTAGCATAGATCAGACATTGTTTACAAAGAAGAAAGGCAAGGATATGTTGCTTGTCCAGGTCTATGTTGATGATATCATTTTTGGGTCTACTGATCCAAAGATGAGTGAGGATTTCTCCAAGCTTATGACAGACAAATTCAAGATGAGTGCTATAGGGGAGATGAACTTCTTTCTTGGTTTACAAGTTCAGCAGAAAGAAGATGGTATCTTCATCTCCCAGGATAAATATGTGGCTGAGATCTTGAAGAAGTTTGGCTTTTCTCCACATGAAAAGAGGGCTACTACTCCTATGGATAGAGAACACCCTTGGGGAAAGATTGGAGATGGGAAAGATGTTGATGTCAGGCACTATAGATCCATGATTGGATCCTTGATGTATCTTACTGCCTCCAGACCTGACATCATGTTTGCTGTGTGTGCTTGTGCACGCCATCAAGTGACTCCCAAAGAATGTCACCTTTATGCTGTGAAGAGGATCTTTAGGTACCTAAGATGCTATCCTAGTCTTGGTTTGTGGTACCCAAAGGATTCACCATTGGAGCTGATTGCATATTCAGATAGTGATTATGGAGGTGATAAATTTGATAGGAAATCCACAACTGGTGGATGTCAGTTTCTTGGGAGCAGGTTGATATCTTGGCAATGCAAGAAACAAACAGTGGTGGCTAATTCTACAACTGAAGCTGAGTACGTTGCCGCAGCTACTTGTTGTGGACAAGTTTTGTGGATTCAGAACCAGCTGTTGGACTATGGGTATAATTTCATGCATACCAAGATATTTGTTGACAATAACAGCACTTTATGCATCATTAAGAATCCTGTACATCATTCTAAAACTAAACACATAGAAATTAGACACCATTTTATAAGAGATTGCTTTGAAAAAGGTTTAATACAACCAGATAGGGTTGACACTAAGGAAAATGTGTCAGATTTACTAACTAAACCTTTTGATGCTGGGAGGTTTCAATACTTGGTAACAAGTATTGGAATGGTCAATCTCACATAATATGTGTTTTGGAGTCTTTTTGTAAAAGTATGTACAGGATGATGCATTGTTATTGGTCTTATGATGATTCAGATTTTCCACTATATTTTTCTAACACTGACAAAGGTTGCTTGAACGCTGATAAGTGTTTTTGCAACGTGGTCAGCAATATAATTGTCTAACGCTGACAAAGCTTCCCTCAACGCTGTCATGTGTTATCGGGGCGTTGTCAGCAACAATGTTAGTTTTGTGGTTTTCAATCTAAATGTGCAGATGGTGTTCGCAGTATACCATTGGATACAGAGTTGCTTATGGATCAATGGTGAAGCATTTGGACAAGTTTTTATTTATGGATGATGGTTGGAATTTTTAAATTCCTATCTTGACATAAATTTTTATGTTCATGCATGATTTTAGCATAGTTATGTATCATAGTTTAAGGGGAGGTTTTAGGAACCTTTAGGATGTTTGGGTATCCATATGATACTCTTATCACAATTCTAGATTGTGTCCACAGGTGAGTATGAGTTAGTTTTTCTAAATCATGAGGCACTGTAGCATGCAAAGTTGATATACTATGCATGCTGCCAAGACATTTTTGGCCTAGAATTGGTTGTGGTCTGTTGGGAGACTTGGAAATAATTTTGTTATGGGATATACCTGGGAGTAACAAGGAATTTTATAAGGTAACTTGGTTGTTAAGAGTTTTGGTTAGCAAGGGACACTAGAGGACTGTTATGTCTATCTTGCTTAAGCAAGTGTGCATAACTGGACAGTGCTTGCCGCCCTATAATAATTATCAGCTTTTTGGTTATCTTCTCTAGGATAAATTACTTTGTTAAGGTCATTTTTCATTTTTAAACACTTTTATTTTTGGACGCTGACAAGAATTTTCCAAGCGTTGTTGTGACCAAATTAGACGCTGACATGGCTATAGGCAAACGTTGACAAGATTATAGCCGTTGGGCGTTGATAGGTTATTTTTGACCGTTGACACTCAATGGGACCTACCTAGTTGTTACTTTTTGACATATTTTTAGGCCGTAATTTTGGGAGTTGTTACCTCTCGTTTAATGCATGAGATAAAC
This sequence comes from Glebionis coronaria, assembly GCA_025667525.1. Lineage (NCBI taxonomy): Eukaryota > Viridiplantae > Streptophyta > Magnoliopsida > Asterales > Asteraceae > Glebionis > Glebionis coronaria. The sequence goes on from CM046877.1 coordinate 330,250,544, forward strand.
TTATACTTTTTCAATATTTTCATGATTGTGTTTTTGAAAATACTTGCCTATTTTTGGGCCAATCACATGCATTTTCTTCTCCTATAAATTTGGCTCCTATTTTTAAACAGGGTATCTATAATTCTTGTCTAACACAATTTTCTCTTATCAACTTCATCTTCATCACATATTTTTAACAGCTTTCATCAATGGCACCAAAGTTTAGACCATCAGATTTGGAATTGGGGTTCAGAAGTCAACATAACATGATCGCGTATCTTGAAGCTGACGATACTCTGTTTCCCCAATACACACAAATGGTGGCGTATTTGAACGCATCCCCCTTAAGGTATGCTCTTTCTCATGCACCACTCATTCCAGTCACACATATTAAACAGTTTTGGAACACTGTCAGTTCCTCAACAGTTAATAGAGTGACTACATTGACTTCTATTGTTCATGGGAGACCTTGGGTTGTTACTGAGGCTTTGGTACGCCAAGCCTTGCATCTTGATGATGCTGATGGTATAGCCACTCTTCCCATTAATGAAATAGAACAAGGGCTAAGGGCTTTGGGATATCCTTTTCCTGATGAAGGTACCCTAAACAAGTATCATAAACAGGAATTTCCCCCAGCCTGGAAGTACCTCATACATGTCCTCCTTCAATGTTTGAGTCCCAAATGCACTGCACACAATGAGATCAATAGATCTATTGCAAGTGCTATTGTGTGCATTGCAACAGGGCAAAAATTTAATTATTCTAAAATGATTTTTGAGGGCATGTGTAAAAATAAGGGGAACAAAATGACTTTAGCTTATCCCCGATTTTTACAAATGTTTTTTGATGTTTAAGGATATTGCACAAGGGATCATAATGATTTTTATAAGATCCCTGAGCAAAAGAAAGCTATTTTTATGAAGATGAACTCACCACCCCATCGTGACCTACCCTTAACCCAAGCTATGCTTGCTGTTATTGCAGCAGCACAACCCCAACCAGACCCCCAACCCCAAATTGACCCCCAACCACAAATTGACCCAATACCTGAACCATTACCTTCTCCTGAACACATGCAAATTGACCAAGATCCCTTCAACGTTGACACATTAAATGTTGGCGTTGATGTGCCTATTTCCAACGTTGACACACAACCTTCACAAACCCAAACACCCCTTAACCAACCCACATCCACTCATTCTTCCACACCATCTTCCACACCCCTGAATATAGGTTGATGAAACGCCAAAGGACTACTGGAGTGTCCTCTGGTGGTCCTAGCCATGTAGCAGAGAGAACCACCACCACAAGTGTGGCTGATGACCTGGATGAGGCTGGGACTATTGGTTCTGGCTTAGAAGCTGGCCAAGGCAGTCCCACCATCATTAAGTCCTCATCCATGCCCAATGAATCTGACTTGGGAGGTCAAATCCCCATTTTAGAAGAGGGCAGACTAGAACCAATGACTCTTATGGAATTGACGGCAGTCTGCATGAGCTTGCAAAAGCAAAATGCAGACTTAGTACAAGTTGTCAGCTCACAAGGCCTTGAACTCAAGCAATTGAGGGAGAGGATTGTTGTTTTGGAGAGTGCTAGTGCAAGGAGTGGAATGGAGGAATCTTCCAAAGGGGAGGAAGATCCAATAAATCTGAGTGATAAGGGCAGCCATGATGGTCAATCTTTGGATGTTGCTGAGGCCCTTACAACTTTGAAGAAACAAACAGGTTTTGATACGTCCTTAGTCTCTCCTACCAACTTGAATTTATCATTTACAGCTATGTTGAGAGAGGTTACAAAAGGCGCTGAGGTAGGATATTTGGGCGTTGACAAGGAGAATTTGGACGCTGACAGAAATATTTTGGGTGCTGATAGAACAAAATTGGGCGTTGACAGACCTGCACATGAGGGTGATGTACCCCAGTCATCATCTATCATCAAGGAGGTTTCTACACAGGTATCACCATCTACCTTACCAACAATTGCACCATTAGATAAGGGTAAGGGTATTATGGTAGAAGAGATTGTTCCAAAGGATGCAGCTCAAGTTGAGTTTGATAGAAGATTAGCTGCACAAATCATGGAACAAGATAAAAGTGAGGTGAAAGAGTCACCATTTGTTGTGACTTCAGAAGAAGGAAGTGATGGAGCTAGCTCAGACTCAAGTGTGATGATTATAGAACAAGAAAGACTTGAGTATGGAGAAGAGTTGGCCAAGGAGAAATTGAGAGAATTGAAATTGCAGGTTGACTTTGACATACCAGAGGTGGTTCAAATGTACAATGCTTGGGAAGAAAGATGTATGGAGAATCCACACTTGACCACTTCAGATCAAATATGGGGTTTGGAGATTCTTCTCAGAGTTCAGAAGGATTGCCAGGTAATTTTGAAACACAAGGCAAGCAATATTCTCTCAGAATTGAAGGCATTGACATTTGATGAGTTGGAATGCAAGGCTTATCCCATTTGGGTGAGAGTGCAGGAAGCAAACACTCTCAGACTTCTTTCTGATGAAAGGAAAGAAGAACTTGAAGAAGAAATGGAACTCAAGAAAGCTATGTTTACTCCCAGACCAGTGAAAAAGGGAGTTTCTCTTGAGTTTCCCAAAGATATGGATCCACTATATCCAAGTGAAGCTGTCATAAGAAAGAGCTTCAAGCTCTCACCATTAGAATCTTCAGATATGGTACAAGTGTTACCATTAGATTCCAGAAACCCAATTGTGAGCTATGAAGAAGATGAATGTGGGTTTTGGAAGATTGGCAGATATGGCAAAGAGGTACACACTTTTACCACTCTCATATCTTTGTTTGAAAGTTGTGATAGAGAAGACTTGGTGGACCTTTGGAGGTTGCTGGAGACCAAGTATGAGGCTGAAGCACCAACTTCAGCTAATGGAATAAAATTATGGTCCACATTCAAAAGAATGTGTAGACCAAAAGATGAGGATCCTGCTATTTGGAAGGATCTTGAAGATGACCTCAGTGGTCTTCAATGGAGATTATATTCAGCTGCTGGTGTTTACCATTTGAGTTCTACAAAGTTTGTTGAGTATCTACTTTTGGATGGTCAGTATTTCATATCCAAGGCTATTTTGGAGAAGATGAAAGACACTCAGCTGGAAATAGATTATTCAAGTGACGTGGCAAAAGATTTGATCAGATTTATTCATTACCAATATGAGAAGGTTTGTAAGATTCCTCCTAGTCCTTAATGCTTATTCAGAAACTTGATCATAAGAGTGGATATCAAGTTTAGGGGAGGATTGTTGGGTATAAATTAAGGCCAGATCACTTGAGCGCTGGCAAGAGTAAAACAAGCGTTGACAAGAACAAAACAAGCGCTGACAACTCAAGTGTTGACAAGATAAAGTCAAGCGTTGACACATTGAAGACAAGCACTGATGGAAAGATATACTCTACGCGTTTATTGTATTCTAGATTACTTCTAGTAAAGATAGGAACAACAATGTATTTTCTATATTTATCTTTACCTAGAATAGCTGATACGTAGATTATTGTACAAGGCTTCTTATGTCTATAAAAGAAGACCTTTAGGTTAATGTTTCATATAAGTTTTCATTCGTAAACTACTTTCATTGTAAGCAAGTTTGATATCATTAATCAAAGTGAAAGTTTGTTTATATCATTGTGTGTTCTTGTTTAAGTGTTAATTCCGCATAACACTTAGATTATCATAAGCATATACAAAGGTTTCTCTAAGTGTATTACTTGATCTAATCTCGTATACATAAAGCTAAATCGATCTAAGTTTGGGATCAACAACATATACTGAAAAACATAACAATGAGAGTATTAAGGCTAAGCAAGAAATGCAAGAAAAATTGGATGCTACACTTTTACGATTTGAAAAATGGCAAAAAGCACCCAAGAATCTTTCAACGTTAATAGATAGTAGCATGTCTGGTAGAACTAAGAGAGGGTTAGGTTTTAATAAATATATTGATTCAGAAGATGTTTTTGATTTATCTTTCTCAAGTGTCTTTGATCCTGACAAAGAGGAGGAGGGAAAACCTAGTTACAATAGGTTTAAACCAGAAGCAACAGCAATGCATGATGTTTCTCCACCTCTTACAAGAACATTTATGCCCATATCCAGGCATACTGACTTGGATGGATCACAGATGCATGAGTCTCCTAAAAGCTCTACTAATACTAATGACTTTGTCTCTTGCACTTTCAGTGACAAGGCCAGTGACTACGAGTCCTGTGGTTCAAATGAAGAGTCAAGACCTTCGAGTCCCAAGAAAAATGACCTTGCTACTACTAAAACTAGGTTCAGTAATGAGAGAGCTGCTTCTGCTTCTACTTCTATTGCTTCTACTTCTAGTTTGTTGAGTTCTAGGAATGTTTATTCTCCTAGAATTGTTTGTAATAAAAATAGCAGTTCAAAACAGTCATTTGAATAAAAGGTCTTTTAAAACATGCTTTGTTTGTGGTAGTAAATTTCATTTGATTAAGGATTGTGATTTTTATGATCAAAAGCCTCCTGGTTATCAAGCTTTTGCTACTCCTGGTCCACCAGGAGTTGCTTCTTTTGGCATGGGTTTTGCTTCTAGAAGATTAAATCCATGTGCCCAATCTTATCCTTCTACAAGAAGGACCTCTCCTTCATCTTATACTTCTTCAAGAAGCGATGCTTATGCCTATACCTATAATAGACCAACCAACAACTATTTTCATAATTTTAATCAGAATTATGCTATTAATTCAGACCAAATGCATTTTGGGTTGGGACATTTGGGTTCTGCTGTTAAGCCCTCAGCTGATTGTTCTTGGTCACAAAATAACACCCATATGATGAAAAGGCAACAAAAGAACAACAGTGGATCTCATTAATCTTCTTGGCTATCTACTAATGATCTACAAGGCAGACTCAAGCCTGAAAAGGTCTGGGTCCCCTTAAGACGCTAACTTTTGCATATGACTTTTCTGTTGTTGTAGAAAACTCCATACCAAGATCCATATCTTGGAATAGTAGATAGTGGATGCTCTAGGAGCATGACAGGAAATAAAGGACTTTTAACTAACTTTGTACCATTTCAAGGTGGAAAGGTGTACTTCGGAGGTAGTGAAAGAAGGATCTCTGGTAAAGGGACCATTCAGACTCCTAACCTTAATTTTGAGCAGGTTTACTATGTGGAAGCACTTCAACACTTCAACTTGATCTCTGTCTCTCAGATTTGTGACAAGAAGCAGTTTGTCCTCTTTACGGATACTAAAGCATTGGTGTTTTCCAAAGACTTTAAGCTACCGGATGACTCCCATGTTCTACTCAAAATCCCATGAAGACATAACCTCTATAGCATTAAGCTGAATGAAGTTAATCTTACTGGTCAACTAGCTTGTTTGGTTGCCAAAGCATCAAAAGATGAAGCCACAAAATGGCATATAAAGATGGGACATGTCAACTTCAAGACCATTCACAAACTGGCGAATATGAACTTGGTCTCTGGTTTACCTCCTAAAACTTTCAGGAATGACTTCAATTGCCTTGCGTGCAGCAAAGGCAAACAACATAAAGCATCATTCAAGGACATTACTGCTCTCAGCCTCATAACTGAACCATTGCAGCTACTACATATGGATTTGTTTGGTCCTACCTCCATTAGGAGCATTGACCATAAACACTACTGTCTTGTGGTAACTGATGAATATAGCAGGTTCACATCGGTTTTCTTTCTGGCTGCCAATAGTGAGACCTACTCCATTCTCCAAGACTTCATTACGCTCATTGAGAATCAGTTGTCTAAGAAAGTGAATGGTATCCGATTTGACAATGGAACCGAATCAAAAATGCAGACCTCATAGCACTTTGCAATTCCAAAGGTATCAAAAGAATGGTGTTGTAGAAAGGAAGAACGGGACTCTTATAGAAGCTGCAAGAACCATGCTTGCAGATTCCAAGCTTCCAACTATGTTTTGGACAGAAGCTGTCAGCACTGTAAGTTATGTGTTGAATAGGGTTTCCATTACCAATCCCCATAAGAAGACTTCCTATGAGCTACTCACAGTCAAAGTCCCAAGCATTAATCATTTGAAGCCATTTGGCTATCCTGTCACCATTCTAAATACTAGTGACTATTTGGGGAAATTTGATGGCAAGGCAGATGAAGGTTACATTGTGGGATATTCAGCTCACTCAAGAGCGTATCGGGTTTACAATCTCCATGCCAAGCGTGTCATTGAAACTATAAATCTCAGGTACTTTGAGGAGAAGACAAACATCCAAGGCAAAGGTCCTGAATGGTATTTTGATCTTGATTATCTTAGTGACTCATTGGGATATTTTCGTTTCAAAACTAACCAAGATGTAGGTCCACAAGTGTTTGCGTCTTCTAGTGCAGGTGCTACCTCTAGCTCTTCGGACTCAGATGAGGATGATGACATTTTTGTCGTACAATCCTATTCCACCACAGTCGCTCCCAACACCAATGCTACTCCTATTGATGCTTCTTCATTAGACATTGTGGACTCACAAGGAGATCTTGACACACTGCTTAAGCAACAACAAGATGCTAATACTACAGCTACTCAAGGAGGCCATGAGTTTCCTTTGAGTACTCCTGTTGTACCTGTTACTCCTGGTGATCCTAGTGTTACTCCTAGTGCAAGTTTAACACCTATTGGTAGTCCGGTTAGTGATCCTACTTCCATAACTAGGTTCTCTGGTCCTTCTGACTTGGGAAACTGTCAAAACAATACTTCTACTAAGCTGGATGATATTCATAAGCAACCAATAGATGGCATTTTCGACTCTGCTTCATATGATGATGACATTGTTGGGGATCTTAACAACTTGGCACCAGAAGTGGAAGTAGCTCCTACTCCTGTTCAGCAGATCAATAAAGACCATCCTACTACTCAAATAATAGGAGATCCTGGTTCTACTGTCAAGACTCGCCGCATGCATAAGAAAGAAACGTCTGGTCATCATGCTCTTGTGAGCTACATTGAAGACCAAAAGCGTAATAATCACACAGATTTTCTTCACTGTTTGTTTGCTTGTTTTCTTTCACAGGTGTAACCTAGGTCTGTCTCACATGCTCTTAAGGATCAAAGTTGGGTTGAGGCTATGCAGGAGGAGATGCAGCAGTTCTTGTTTCAGAATGTTTGGATCCTAGTTGACTTACCAGATGGAAAGACAGTAATTGGTACCAAATGGATTCTCAAAAACAAGAAAGATGCAAGGGGTATTGTGGTGAGAAATAAGGCTAGTCTAGTCGCACAAGGTCACACACAACTAGAAGGGATTGTCTACACTGAAGTCTTTGCTCCGGTTGTAAGAATTGAGGCCATTCGTCTATTTTTGGCTTTTGCTTCTTATGTTGGCTTTACGGTTTTTTAGATGGATGTCAAGAGTGCTTTTCTCTATGGCAAGATTGACGAGGAAGTTTATGTCACTCAACCTAAGGGATTTGTGGATCCACTTCATCCCAAGAAAGTCTACAAGGTGGTCAAAGCTCTTTATGGACTTCATCAGGCTCCTAGAGCTTGGTATGAGCGTCTATCCACTTTCTTGTTAAAGCATGGCTATAGAAGAGGAACTATTGAAAAAACATTGTTTCTTAAAAGGAATGCCAAAGACATCATCCTGGTTCAAGTATATGTGGATGATATTATCTTAGGTTCTACTAGGAAGGAATGGTGTGATGAGTTCGAACAGCTAATGAAAGGCAAATTTCAGATGAGTGCCATGGGAGAACTCACATTTTTCCTTGGTCTTCAAGTCAAGCAGCAGTCAGATGGTATCTTCATTAGTCAAGATAAGTATGTTCATGAAATAATTCAGAAGTTTGATGTGGAACCTCTTAAACCAGCAGCAACACCTTATGAGGTCACTAAAGTCAAACGCAAGAATGAGCCAGATCCCCTGGTCAATTTTCACATGTACAGGTCAATGATTGGCTCACTCATGTATTTGACTGCCTCACGCCCGGTGCAACACCCCATTTTGGTAAATGGAATCTCACGCGTGATTATGGCGTGTCATCAAAGCATACAAGGATAAATGTCTTAAACATTACATGACCATAAAGGAAATACTGGAAACAAACATCGGTACCCTAAAGTAAAAGCTCATCACACACAAACATAAGTACTGTAAATGAAAAGGACTAAACAATGTCCATGGAACTGAGTATCAAAAGTATGAATAAATGCATAAAGTAATGAAGGCTAGGATGCTTCCAGTCCATATACACGTACGCTTAAAGTCTATGAGCGTCCCTGAGTACCTGCCGTTTTGGGAACATGAAAGGAAAACGGCTTAGCATAACGCTCATTGCACGGATATACAAGAATAGAATGAATAATATCAGCATATACAACATATAGCAGCAGAATTCATTAAGTCTTGGAAAACCTGACGTAACTTAGTAAAACTGGTTTTATAGTTTGAAAAGCCTTATGTTTATCTTATAAAAACTGTTTAACATGTTTACCATTATCCAATATAGGTCATGAAATATCAACGTGCATGAATACTTGGAGGGGTGACCTCGTCATGCAATTAGAGGGGCTGTCTCTAATTAATAAAAGTTTGGGTAAGAGGGATCAGCTCTTTGTGAAGGATGCAAGGCACACACCACATTCACCTGAATAATCTGTAAAACATGTAACCTGGGATGCACCCATATGCCCCACGTGATAACATAGTAATATGGCCAAAAGCTGAAAGGGACGCCACGAGCTATCACTCCACCGTGGTGAAGTCATAACACTGGTGCCTCTAGTGTTATGGTTATGGTACCTCCATAACTAGGTGAAACTGGTCATGAATGTATATGACTTAGGCATTTAATTAAACATAAGCAAATTAAAACATATAAAACATATACTGGGAAAACAGTTGGCTGCATACGGGGAATCCTAATAATGAAAGAATGTCCATACTGAAAGGACGGAGAATCCATACCTTGTGTCCAGTAAACGAAGAAGACGAACGGAAGAGAGTCCTACTTCGATCTCACTAATGCTACATACATAATATACGTGTATAAGTATTCTGATTACTGGGTACGTAACTGGTTTTATATCATGTCTTAGCTTGTTTTATATGTTCATGTCATGTTTTACTGATTTTAACATTATGCTCTATTTATCATGTATTCTCTCTATTCTGATTAAGTATTACTGGTATTTCTTGTATTATTATACTTGTTGTGTAATAATAAGTAACTTTCTAAAATAGCAGGTTTCCTAAAATAGAAAGGTTCCACAAATAGAAAGTATCCAAAAATAGAAAGTTTCCAAAAATAGAAAGTTTCCAAAAATAGAAAGTTTCCAAAATTAGAATAGCTGCCAAAAATAAATAAGTTTCTAAAAATAGAAAGTTTCCGTAAATAGATTAACTGCTTAAAAAAGATAAATTTCTAAAAATAGGAAGTTTCCATAATTAGAAATAAGTTGGATTATTAAGCTAATAATATAAGCTTAAGTTTTACTGATTAATATTCTAAGTCATGTGATTAATAGTATAGTTTATTAATTAATGCATACAAATTAAATAAACTATATATTATAAGATTTAATTAAATATATCATGATTTAATTAAATTAAAGTGTATATAATACTTAGGTTTAAACATGTATTAATATTTATTATTAGTATAACCTAAGTCATGGAAATTAATTAATTACATGTCATGTTTTAATAATTAATTAATTACTTAGTCAAAATTAACTAATAAAATACTTAAGTTAAAACATGTATTAACATTAATAATATTATAACCTAGTCATGTCTTAATTAAGTTAATTATATAACATGTTAAATTAATTTAATTAATCTTGTAAATAATTAAACTTGTAAAAAAATAATTAACTTGTAAAATTAAGTCATGAACCGAACCCGTGTTTTAAATCTAGACATGTCGTGAACCGGACCAAACAACCAACCCCTTAATGGTGGCGAACCGGCTTGCCAGGTTGCCACCGTTTATGTCAAACCGCCACTGGCCTAAGCCGGTGGTGCTTGTTGTTTTCAGCCGAGACCCCCAAAACCACCGCAAGGCCACCCCGACATGCGTTGGGGTCCCTTGATCCTTGCGACGAGACACCAAACCACACCGAGACCTTGAGGTCTCGGATGGTGGTGATCATAAACTCACCGAGAGCTTCGGCTCTTAGTTTCCACGCGTCAACCGAAACAAAACACCCATAAACCACCATGTTTTATTACCCCGTAATTTAATTAACATGTTTGATTAATAGTTTTTAATAAACCCATGATTCATGTGTTCTTGATCTAATAAATAATTAAAAAGAAATTTTTTTTAAGGATTACCGATTCGTGAAACAAAAGAGAATGATAACACGAACGATCTCACTAGAATTGGATCACCAAAAATCAACGAACACCCCTTCTTGTGTGTTTAAAACCGGCGGCCAAAGGAGAGAAAAATTAGGAGCTAGGGTTTTGTTATTTTCTAACTTTTCTTTAATATGAAAACATGTTTTCCTTCTTTTTCTATTTTAGCAAAAATTAAAGGTGGGCTTGGCCCCCTTTCTTGTTCATGCCGCGGGTAGGTGGGGCCCACAAGGGAAACCCATTGTTTTTTCGTGTTCTAATTATTAGGTGTACTCTTGGTCGTGTTTACGTGATTTATTTATTAATCGCTCGTGTCGTAATATATATTTATACGTAATCGTAATAATTATTACGTAAATACATAATAATAGGTTCGTGATATTTACGTTCATGATTTCATGTTCGTGATTACAATTATTGTTGATAATAATTATCGTGTCTTAATATGTATTAAGTACTTATCGCGTAATAACACATACGTAATACTTGTAATTACTATTCGTGAAACATAAACGTGCTATAAAAGGAAAGTTTTAATCATGTACGTACGATTATAAGGGTACTATTCATGGTAAAATCATGCGGGTTTTACAACTCTCCCCCCTAAAAAGAATAATTCGTCCCCGAATTATAGATAACGTAAACTGGAAAAAAGAGGAACGTACCCGAATTCAAAACTTGAAATGAGGGTAAGAAGCCCGGATAGACTCCTCTGTCTCCCAAGTGGCTTCCCGCTCGGTATGATCCCTCCAAAGTATTTTGACGAATTGAATCGTCTTCCTCCTCATGACTCGTTCTTGTCTGTCAAGAACTCGTTCGGGTTCCTCTATGAAGGTAAGATCTTCACGAATCTGTTCCAGTGGATAATGAACCATGTGAAGGGGATGATACTTTTACCCTATGAGTAAGGACACATGGAAAACATCGTGAACATGAGAAAGCTGCGGAGGTAACGCTAAACGATAAGATACTTCACCGACTCGCTCAATGACATCAAACGGTCCGATGAATCGAGGACTGAGCTTCCCTTTGATTCCGAAACGTCTAACACCACGTGCCAGTGATACCTTAAGGAAGACATGATCTCCTACATTAAAATGTAAGTCCCTACGATGCTTGTCGGTATAACTCTTCTGACGTAACCGTCCTTCTTGCAATTTCTGCTTAGCTACTGCGACCTTCTCGTTAGTCAACTCTATCAATTCTGGTCCTTCAAGTGTTCACTCACCAACCTGATCCCAACAGATTGGGGCGCGACACTTTCTGCCATACAACATCTCGAATGGAGCACACTTGATACTTGCTTGCCAACTGTTGTTGTATGCAAACTCTACCAAACAGATTTAATCGTCCCAATCTTCCGTCCATTCCAACGCACGTGAACTCAACGTGTCTTCTGATGTCTGAATCGTTCGCTCTGATTGCCCGTCTGTTTGAGGATGAAAAGCCGTGCTAAGCTTAAGTTTTGTACCCGAAGCTTTCTGCAGACTTCTCCAAAATCGCGAAGTGAAACGAGGATCTCTGTCTGAGACGATGCTGGATGGAGCACCATGAAGTATCATGATCTCCTTCCTATAAGTATTGGCGAGTTTACTGACCGAATCTTCCTTGCGGATCGGTAAGAAATGAGCTGACTTAGTAAGTCGATCAAGATAACCCAAATCGCATCGTGCTTCCTCTTTGTCTACCGAAGACCGATAACAAAATCCATGGTGATCTTGTCCCACTTCCACTCTGAAATATCTAACGGTTGTAGAAGACCGCCAGATCGCTGATGCTTGATCTTAACCTGTTGGCAGGTAAGACATTTGGAGACGTAAGTCACAACATCCTGTTTCATACCACTCCACCAAAAGTATTGCTTGATGTCATGGTACATCTTGGTCGAACCAGGATAAATAGAGAATGGGGAGCTATGAGCCTCAGCTAACAATGCTTCCTGGAGTTCTAGATCATCAGGAACACAAAGTCTCGTACCCTGCCATAAGATACCGTCTGCGTCTACTCGAAATTCTGTCTGCTTCTCCAAATTCTAAATTATCACCCAGATTTCACCATCATCCCTCTGAGCTTCCTTGATCCTAGAGAGTAACTCGGGTTCCACTCTAAGATTAGCCCAGCAACCGTGTTGTCCACATACCATGATCTTAATGTCTAGTCGCTCGAAGTCTCTTGTAATTTCCTCCTCAATTTTAATGCCGTTTATCATTCCGGACTTTCTGCTAAGTGCATCTGCCACTACATTCGCCTTGCCGGGATGATACTGCAAATTAATGTCATAATCCTTCAACAGCTCTAACCATCTCCTCTGCCTCATGTTCAATTCACGTTGAGTGAAGATGTACTTCAAGCTCTTATGGTCTGTGAAAATGTCACATGATTCTCCGTACAAGTAGTGCCTCCATATCTTTAATGCAAACACGACTGCTGCAAGTTCCAAGTCATGCATAGGGTAATTTTCCTTATAAGGCTTAAGCTGTCGTGAAGCGTACGCGATCACTTTCCCATGTTGCATGAGAACACAACCAAGTCCCTTCCCCGATGCATCACTGTAGATCTGAAATCCACCTGTACCAGATGGGAGAGTAAGAATCGGTGAAAATACTAACTTCTGCTTTAGGTCTTCAAAGCTCTTCTCTCTTTCTTTAGTCCAGGCGAATTTCTCTCCTTTCCGCATCATTTTGGTCAATGGAAGTGCTAAACGGGAAAAGTTCTCCACGAACCTACGGTAGTAACCAGCTAAGCCTAGGAAACTGTAAACCTCAGTCGCTTGGCCACTTGGTAATAGCCTCAACCTTTGCTGGATCCATAGTGATTCCTTCTGCTAAAACAATGTGACCTAAGAATGCCACCTTATCTAACCAAAACTCACACTTGGAGAACTTAGCATACAACTGCTTCTGGCGAAGAAACTGTAACCCTGCAAGAAGATGGTCTTCGTGTTCCTCCTTGGACATAGAGAATATCAGGATGTCGTCAATGAAGACAATGACGAACTTGTCCATAAATTCATGAAAGATTCTGTTCATCAAATCCATGAACACTGTTGGAGCATTGGTAAGGCCAAATGGCATGACTACAAATTCGTAGTGGTCATAGCGTGTACGGAAAGCAGTCTTGGCGATGTCCTGCTCTTTATCCCGTAGCTGATGATAGCCCGACCTCAGATCAATTTTGGATAAATGTATGGCCCCTTGGAGTTGGTCAAACAAATCGTCAATGCGTGGTAGAGGATACCTATTCCTGATGGTGATCTTGTTGAGCTTGCGATAATCTATGCAAAGACGCATACTGCCGTCCTTCTTCTTTACGAATAAGACCGGTGCGCCCCATGGAGATGCGCTCGGTCGAATGAAGCCTCATTCCATAAGTTCTTGCAGTTGATCCTTCAGCTCTTTTAACTCTATGGGAGCCATGCGATAAGGAGCCATGGAAATCGGTTCAGCTCCTGGGATGAGCTCGATATTAAATTCTACTTTGCGTGCAGGTGGTATGCCTAGAAGTTCTTCTGGAAATACATCTTGAAATTCTGACACTATCGGCTGATTCTGAATTGATGGAGATTCAACATCCATGTCATGAACAGTAGCTAGATAGCCCTCGCAACCATGTGAAAGTAATGCACGTGCTTGCAGGGTTGATATGATTTGTACAGACCTTCCGGGTATGAACCCGTTGTGAATGTACTCTGGTGCATTAATATAACCAAAGATGACTCGATATAAATGGCAGTCTATGGTAGCATGATGCTTGGATAGCCAGTCCATGCCTAATATCATGTCAAAATCATTCATGTCCAGCGGAAGTGCGTCAACAGGACGAATCTTGTCATCAAACTCTAGGGGAAGGCTCTTGTACACATGGGTTATGCGTACAGAGTCTCTTAAAGGCGTGGAAATGTTTAGTACATTCTCTAATGGCATAGGGGATGTCCTAATATTCTTAGCATAAGCAGTAGAAATGACTGAATGAGTAGCACCCGTGTCAAATAGAACACATGCAGCTTGACCATACATATACAAGATTCCAGTGATGGTACCTGTAGACTTGTTGGCCTGATCGCGAGAAGTCGTGTAAATGCGTCCACTAGTAGGAGGCGGCTTGGTATCAGCATCTCTAGATGTGCCCTCCATCTCGCCCTTGCGGCAGTCCTTCATGCGATGGCCAGGGAGACCATACTTGTAGCATGCGTCGCTGTCACGGCGACATGGCCCTGGGTGCCTACGGTTGCAGTTAGTGCAAAGAGGATGAGTATATCCTCCAGCAGGTGTCCTTGTTGGCTGAGAGCCTGATAAGAACATTATACATGAGACATGATAATAGGTACAAAGGACAATGAGAAAAGTTTCGTATTATAGAATACCAGTGATAGCTGGACGGTTAGGCTGTGAACCTCTTTGGTTCTGGTCCCTCCCATTACCATGATTCCTGGTATAAGATTCTCTAATGTGTCAGAATTATGAACTATTGCATGTAATCATAAGAAAATGAGTAAGTATAAGGACCTGCTGCTGTTGGAGTTTCCAGCGTTGTTACGGTAATTATCATTACCGCCACGCCTATCCGTAGCAGAACGGTCGTGAGTCTGACCGTTTCCCTTGGACTTAGTAGGCTGTTGCTGAGTAGCCGGATGAGACCGGTCCCCTGTCTTCAGCCTGGAAGATACAGTTTAAAAGAGATGTAATATAGGATAATTATTGAAAGAATACGGTTTGGTCACCGCTGAATAACGAATGTTTACCTCTTCTCGGGTCTCTCTGCTTCCCCGAACTCTTATCTTTCTTGCAGCATCTCCAGCTTACGTGCTGCATCGGCCACTTGTGCCACTGTGTTGAACGTAGCACATACCAAGTTGTTTGCGACCGATGTACGAAGAGCCCACCGAAAGTGGTATGCTTGCTCTTCGGGAGTACCTGCTGCTGCGCCAAGAAAACCAGCCAAACAAAGAAAGGGCTCCATGAACTCGTTGCTGTTCTCTCCAGCTCTCTGTCTGATTCCATGGTACTCTCTCTTCAGCTTGTTTTGCTCAGCCTTGGGAAAGAACTGTCCCATCACCAAATCCCTGAACTAATCCCAAGTCAAACCAGCCACCCAATTATCACCTCCCTCAGACTGCTTTAGTGCCTTCCACCATGATAGCACATCACCTTCGAACCAGTAACAGGCCAACCTCGACTAGAAGACGGGGTCACAACCCATGGCGTCGAAGATCTTCTCAATGTGAGCCAACCAGCTTTCAGCTTCAATGGGGCTATCTGTTTTCTCGAAGGATCGAGGGCGTAGCTTATTTAATCTCTCCAGCCATGTGACCAATGTTGCTGGAGGAGGAGGAGGAGGTACTGGGTGTTGTTGCTGATTGTTGGCAGCCTACACCTCAGCCCTGATTTCGTTCCTCAGCTGAGGAAGAATAGCTTACATTTCAGCTTGGACTGCTGCATTGAGTTGTTCCTGCTCGCGTGTGAGAACCATCTGACAGTATAACATAAAAATACATGATTAAACTGATCAAAACATAAAATACATACACGAAAAAATTTTATACCAATAAATCATGAGAAAAATTTTATGCAGGAAAAAGTAGTACATGAATGCGTGATGCAGTTTTATGAAAACTTTTATATGAGCGAGAGTGAATGCCTATGGTCAGTTCACTCAAAACAAAAGACATGGCGAGGGGACGCCAATGGGTCGGTCCCAAAGTTAAAATTTTCGATAAAAGAACATGCGACTAAATAGGGCCAGTCTTGTACCAACCATTACTTAGTCATAAACCTGCGACAATGACATATATATGTATGCATGAAAACAATGAATGCATGAAAACCAACTGTCAGTTCTAGGAAGACCATTGTGACTACCCACTAATCACATATCGTGTTTTGAGAGCCTACAAGTCGAAGAATTGGCTCTGATACCATAATTGTAACACCCCATTTTGGTAAATGGAATGTCACGCGTGATTATCGCGTGTCATCAAAGCATACAAGGATAAATGTCTTAAACATTACATGACCATAAAGGAAATATCGGAAACAAACATCGGTACACCAAAGTAAAAGCTCATCACACACAAACATATGTACTGTAGATGAAAAGGACTAAAAAATGTCCATGGAAATGAGTATCAAAAGTATGAATAAATGCATAAAGTAATGAAGGATAGGAAGCTTCCAATCCATATGCACGTACGCTTAAAGTCTACGAGCGTCCCTGAGTACCTGCGGTTTTGGGAACATGAAAGGAAAACGGCTGAGCATAACGCTCAGTGCACGGATATACAAGCATAGAATGAATAATATAAGCATATACAACATATAGCAACGGAATTGATTAAGTCCTGGAAAACCTGACGTAACTTAGTAAAACTGGTTTTATAGTTTGAAAAGCCTTATGTTTATCTTACAAAAACTGTTTAACATGTTTACCATTAGCCAATATAGGTCATGAAATATCAACGTGCATGAATACTTGGAGGGGTGACCTCGTCATGCAATTAGAGGGGCTGCCTCTAATTAATATAAGTTTGGGTAGGAGCGACAGCTCCTTGTGAATGATGCAAGGCACACCGACATTCACCTGAATAATCTGTAAAACATGTCACAATCCGTCAATTTGAGGTCGTTGTTTTATTCTCGAGTATTATTTTAAAATCATTATTTTATTATTAATTTATGAACTCACTCACTTTTGGGAAGAAATAAGGGTTTACGTCTTAAAGTAGCATCGACTACGTCTGAGCCGGAGAACTCTACGTTACGTGCTTACGTTTACATACACCGTTTTTGTGACAGTCCGACATTTCAGGAAATAAATTTATTCTCGAATATTATTTTGGAATTTTAATTTGTGTTGGTTCATAAACTCACAAATTTACGAGAAGAGATTAGGACTTACGTGCATAATTTAGCGTCTTTTACGATTAAACCGGAAACCCTAGGTTTACGTATTTACGCTTTTGTGCTCCGTTTTTGATGAGACAATTTTTATTAGATTCGTTTTGTGTCGTTGATTCATAATTTATAAAAACGTTTTTCGTAAACCGACCCGAGGGCACGTAAATCGAGGAAACTAGAATCGAGGAGTACCCGTAAAATAATAGAGGTGAGACAAGTTTACACTTTCCCTACCCCCATACATGTGGCGGCAAGACTATTAGCCACACCACCCTTTGGTGGCAAGCTAACACAAGCTTAAAGGACACATGTCCTTACACTTTACAAAACCACAAAACTAGCTAACTATACCATTTCCTCTCATTTCTAACATGCAAAACCACTCAAACTCTCTCTCTTGGCTTTCTTTTGGCCGCCCCTCATTCATCACCACAACACCACCATTGATCAAAAATCTTAACCACAAATCATACGTATAACTTGCATATGATGATAACCCACTGAAGGCATGATGATTTGAGGTGATCTTAACAACTAAAAAGGAGTTTACATGGAGTTCAAGGGCTGATTTCCATGAAGGTGTTCATCCATTTGAAGAACTCAAAAGTTCATTTGCCAAGATTAAAGATTTGGTGACAAGAACCAAGCCTTGTTCATCCAAAATCTCAACCTTTTCATCACTTTGGTGGTATAGAGATTGTTTCTTCCAATCATCTTGTTATTTTGTAGAAGTAAACATGTATTTTATTTATAAATGTATATGTATATGATGATGAATGATGATCAAAATATTATGTGGGGATTTTGTATTAATAGATTTGGTTAAAAAGATCAAAATCAACAAGTAAAGATGATAAAATCTTGATTAGATTCATAGGCTGTATAAAATAGTAAGTAACCATATAATCACTTGGTAAAATAGACTGGATTATTAAATATACAGTTATATATATGGTTTTTATATATGTGGTGAGTTGTCCACTCAATGGAATCATTAAAATGAGCAAGATATGATCAAATACTATTGAGGTACAAATTTGTATAGTCTATTTTGAACGAATTATTAGGAATTCTTAGAGGATGATTAAGTAGTAGCTATAGGAGTTATTTGTAGCACATATCTTGTAGTTTGTGCTGCTCAAATTTGAGCTTCTATCTCCTTGTAGAACACAAGATATGGCAAAAATGGTGGAATTGACTTTGATAATCAGATTTGTAAATAAAACTATATAATATAAAATGAGCACTCAAGTAATATTATTATAATATAAATATATAAAACCCACTAACTAATAATAATATTTATAAAATGAGTTGTATACTATGATAAATAAGTATGGCATTTTTATAAAAGCAAAGACTCAAATGTTTTCTAAAATTATAAAATTATATATAAGTTTTACGTCTTTTCGGCTAAAACTGAAAGACTAACGTTTTCGCCAAATAAAACTTAGATGTTCGAACCCGTCTAATGTAACATTTTTATAACTCATATACTGATGTGTAAATACATTTGACAAGTAAAAACCGATAAACTCGAGCTTTATAACGTATGGACCATAATGGGCCAAAGTAGCCTTATTGGACTATTAGCCCAACTAGTTTGGCTTAACATTAATGGACTTACTCACGGGCTTAACCCACTTGGGCCCAACATATGAGTATAGGCCTAGTATTAAAAGTATAAATTGGCTAATATAATGAATTGTACTTTTAATGGGCTTATTGGGCCTTAAAATGTAATTAAGTTAAAACTAGTGTAACTAGTCTAAAATTTACTAACACATAACAACTTTAATGTTGAATGAAGAGATAAAATCCCACTTGATCATCATCATACTTACAATATCATATATATATATATATATATATATATATATATATATATATATATATATATATATATATATATATATATATATATATATATATATATATATATATATATATATATATATATATATATATATATATATATATATATATATATATATATATATATATACATAGCCATTATTTTCATAAAGTCATTTGACGAAAGTCTAAGACCGAGTATTATTTGTCTAGGTTTCCGTGATTGAAGTACGCACCATCGCCGATAACCCGCCTTTCCTAATAAACGTGAGTTCATAGCCTCGCACTCTTTTAAATGTTTTATGAAATGTTTTATAAACCCGCGAGGGAGATAACATGCTAGTTTTAATAAAAATAGGACACCAGTTGTCCCGATTGTTTGCTTATTGATATGGACCCGAATGATTATATGACTCGATGAATGATTATATGACCCGATGAATGAGATGAAATGGATTATTATTAGTTAGGTTATGTCACTAAAAGTCCCATTAGCATGAATTGTGAACTACCGGGATTTGGTAGACGCTTATGCATATAATAGTACTATTTGGGGAAGATCACCCCAGTTCGCACCTTGACGGTTGATCCCCGTCGTGCCACATTGATTGGTAAGCGAATTTATGTATGAGAAGATTTATATAAGCGTGGTTATTGTGACGACACGCTGTTTTAGATGGGCAAAGGAAATTACGGGTTAGCTACCCGTTATATGTTATAGAAACGTAACAATGTCATGCGACTTATAATAATCCAATAACGAAAATACTGATATACGACTTAGATTATAATATATTGCCTGACTAGCAATACGGGGTCTTATTACTGATATTATGTTCGTTTTTTGGTTTTACATAACCATTTTCATATAACGATTTTTATTTAACTCTATACAACGTTATAAAACGTATTGTATGATGTTTTTGTGACAATGGTTCGTATAATGGTTTTGAAGGCAAAAGCCTATTTTATGATTTACGACAAAGATTTGTATAAAATGTCTTTGGCCTATTTTATAGCCTACGACAAAGATTTGTACAGAAATGATTTTCGGTAATAATTATATACCGGTGATATACTAATGGTTTTTATTACACTCTATGAATTCACTCGGCGTTTTCGCTGACTTTTTAACATGTTTTATCTCAGGTACTTGAAGGTAATTCTCGGGAAGACGACAAGGATTTATGGCCCACATTCAAATAAAATTCCATTCAAATGTTCTGTAAATTTGTATGATATATTATCACCTGAGGACCTTTGTAAAATTTGATATTCATGAATGGAAAATGCTTTATTATTAAACGACACGATTTTTAAGCGTTGTCTATGATTTGAGTAACGTGCTATCCCGTAACACCAACGACCCTTTCGCTGAACTAAAGTATGAATATTTAGGGGTGTTATAGTTTGGTACCAGAGCTCTCGTTATAGAGAACGAAAGATTTTTAAAACTAAGGTTTTGAATAAAATATTTCAAAATCTTTTAACTATAAATATTTTTAAATAAATATTTTGAGTAAAATGTTTAAAAATCTTTTGACTATAATGGTGCCGAAGAATTCTCGAATTACCGACAAGGCCAGACTGAGAAGTGTTATTTTAATATATATATATAACTTGGATTATATATATATATATATATATATATATATATATATATATATATATATATATATATATATATATACATATATATATATATATATATATATATATATATATATATATATATATATATATATATATATATATATATATATATATATATATATATATATATATATATATGTTGTAATTTGATTACATGATTGTTTGATGATTATTTTAATACCTATATTAGGTATTTATACGATGTAGATTGTCACAAGAAACCCTATCTCCCCTAGCAAATCAATCGAAGCTATTTTTGTAGGAATTCTAGCTATTCCACATCTAAACCAAGTTGTGGATATATATGATCCCAACAAAATGATTGACATTCATAGAAATGTTGATATTAGTTGATTGTGATATTGAAGAAGAATTGGCGAGATAAAATCTGATATCGATGTCATGTCGATCTTTCCTTATAGAGTGGAGTTTGACAAAACATTATCACCTAGAAAGGTGTCATCTGATTCGATGTCACCCAATTCTTAAATTCAAAATCGAAAGGGTGAATGTTGCACTTGAGGCTGTCATTGGAGCCTTTACCTAAAAGCCTCATGCCACTAGTACCTTTCCGAGAAGTCTAATTGAATGTGTGAGTCATTTCATACTAGTGACTCCTTTGATAACTATTGTAAGAGTTATAGAATTGGAAATTAAGTGTTGATCATATCAAGCTTTTATTGCCCTTTCAAGGTCTAAGAATAAGGTTGAAAGTATTGGAGGATGAGGTAGGATGTCGCATTGAGTATAAGTTGATTGAAACTTGAATAAAGTAAAATTTAACTCGTGTGGAATATGAGATTGTTAAGAGGATTTCGTTAAGTTCTATGATTGAATTATAAGGTTTTAAATGATTGTTGGTTCGTGTTAAGGGTTGTTCCTAGGCCATTGTCCAATGACGTGGATGCCTAGTGTCCAAGAAATAAATTGAAGAAATCCTCTTCTGAATTGGGACCGATGGATCTTCCGGGACAGGTGGAACACCTAATGACTCTTGTAGATTAGTATTCATTATAGCATCTGTTAAAATACCTAACTTAACTGAGACATCAGTTGGTAGGATGAGTCCTTGGAATTGTATGACATGGCGACACGTAATGTGTTACGGTACAATTTTTGACTTGTTTATGATTAATAAAAAGACTATCTTTGATTGCTAAATCCTACATGTATCAATGTTATCTATCTTTTCTTGCTTCTTTCTAATGTTTGCATTAGTGATGCAACCATTGAACAAGTAATCATTTCGGATAGAGTTGCGTTGTAGATTATTCTCTTTGTATTCCTGAGTACCATCGAGGTCACGAACCTCATGATTATTTGGCTAAGCTCGTTTCCTATCATATTGTAGTTAGTTCTTGGTGAACAACTTTTCATCACTCTTTTGCAGATCACTTATTGTTTTTATAAAGTTAAAACAGTATCCCTTGATAAAAATTGAATTTTCGTCACCATATGGATTATTCAAAGTGAGATTTATGAGTAATCGTTATCGAAATAAAGTTGTTTATGAAACACTTTAGAAAATTTAATTGCTTCCATAACGAAGAACATCTCTGTAGATTCATTTGATTTTTATTTCATGATTAAGCATGAATATATATATTTTAAACATGATGACAAAGTTTTGACGAGCTGAGTATTGCATCGTTAATCCTAAAATTGTATATAGTTGCGCGCCTACGTACAATTTAGAAGGGACCATACAAGGCTGATTAGTAGTCACCATGAACTTGTTAATAAACATTACATTTTCCTTGAAATTGTGAAAGATTGAATTTTTATGAGATCTGTAAGAAGTGCAAAATAGGGACATATTGTTAGAGAAACCTACATATGTTCTCGTACCATTTATTTTTCTGAATCGAATTTAATCATCTGTGGAAATTGTCTTATTTAACAATTGACCTCCCCTCCTTGTCCAATTCTCTCATGGTGAGATTCTTTGGAAAAGTATCTAATTATCGAGTATTGATACCCGACTGGATGTATCGACTTTCCTATCGTTTCTTTTGATTAGATTTCATTTGAATGACATGGTTAATGATCTGAGGTGCTTTAGAATGCGTACTCAATTCATGAAAACATGGGATATATTCATATTCGTTAATGTTTTCGTCTGTA
Source organism: Glebionis coronaria (assembly GCA_025667525.1). Classification (NCBI taxonomy): domain Eukaryota; kingdom Viridiplantae; phylum Streptophyta; class Magnoliopsida; order Asterales; family Asteraceae; genus Glebionis; species Glebionis coronaria. The sequence goes on from CM046877.1 coordinate 330,273,376, forward strand.
TCTGATTTGAAATTCTCTCGCGTAAATTATGCGTTGACCTTACTATTTTAATGTTAGATATGTCTCCAGATATCCTTGAATTTGTGAAGGGTTATGAGTTATTTTAGTCTTTTGAGAAGTTCACATCTTATCAACGGTAATGAAACTGGAAAGTTGGTAGTGCCAGTAGAATGGATTGATTGATTATTACATGATGTCATTGTCTTAATTGATGGGAACTCGAGTAGAATTCCCCTAAAAGATAAGATGTTGATTATCAAAGGTGATCTAGATAATTCCCGATGGGAAATCGTATCCGGTATTTAGGCTTGAAGTTTTACTAGGGCTGTAAACGAACTGAACGTTCAGTGAACCGTTCGCTGATCGTTCGTCAAAAAATTCGTTTATGTTCATTTATTTAACAAATGAACGAACATGAACAAGATTTTTGGTCCGTTTAATTAAATAAACGAACGTGAACAAAGGCTTCGTTCGCTCATTTACGTTCGTGAACGTTCGATTATGTCCGTTCGTTTATTTCGTTCGTTTACGTTCGATTAATATTCCAAATGTTAAAAATAATAATAAGCTATATAACAAATATTTTTAAATGTCTAACAATAATATATTAATAATATAGTCTTTGGTTACAAAGTATTTATAATTTCTCTTAAATATTTTGGGATATGATGAGTATATAAGTACATAAGATGATGATATGGATCGTTTAAAGTAACAACTTTAGTTACACGGTCGTTTAGCCCATTTACATTTATATATCACCGTTTACGTTCATTTATGTTCGTTCGATTACGTTCGTTTAAGTTATATGAACGAACATAAACGGTCATGAACAAGTTCAAATCTAAATAAACAAACATGAACAACAATTTTTGTCCGATTAAGCGTTCGCGTTCGTTTATTTGTTCGGCTAAAATTAAATAAACGAACATGAACATACCTCTGTTCGCGTGCGTTCGGTTCATTTACATCCCTAAATTTTACCATTAATGGTTATGAACTAGTCATAGATATTGTAATCTAGAAAGAACTTAAAGTAAATTTATTAAAAGATGTTCCTATTATCCGAGACTTTCTGAGGTAATTGCTGATGAATTACCTAGACTTCTGCCAATAAGGCAAGTTGAATTTGGTATTGATTATATTCCTGGTGTTGCACCTGGGGCGTGTGCACCCTACTTCAGCACCATCTGAATCGAAAGAGTTACCGTGCAACTGAGAGAGTTGTCGGAGAAAGCTTTTATTCTACCAGGCTCGTCATCATGAAGAGCTATGGTGTTATCATTCCTTATTTATTAATTACCGTGAACTGAATAAATTGACGATCAAAATTTATATCCATTTCCCAAGATGGAAGATTTGTTCAATCATTTACAAGGTTCTAGCGTATATTCAAAAATTTGATCCACGACATGGTTATCATCAACTTCGCGTCCGCAAAGGAGATTATCTATTCCAATCACTACATCCAGAACTTGTAATGAGCATTATGAGTTTCCTGTGATACTGTTTGGATTGACCAACACACGTGTGGCATTCATGAATTTGATAAATTATGTGTGTAAGTTGTAGGCTTTATTCATTCATTCACTACTACAATGTAACCTACTGTTACTTTGATCTTTAGGTATGGTGTAACACTCTCAAATTTCGTATCGGTACAGCGGAAGGGTCTTTTAGAGTGTTACGGGATAGCACAATAACTCCAATCATAGACAACACATAAAAATGGTTGTACAAGGTTCAACATACATTCATTCGATAAAAAGTTTTAAAGCGTACAATAGGTCCCAAATTATACAGGTCATTAAGTTTACAAAACGTAGATCGAATGAACATTTTTATTATTATGTGGGCCATCAGAGTCGATCTCCATCTGGATTACCTTCAAGCACCTGAGATAAAAACATACAAAAATCATATTAGTGAAAGCCGAGTGAATTCATAGAGTTTAATAAAACCGTTATATAAAACAATCGTTGAAATCAGAACACAAGTATAATATCAGAAGTAAGTCCTCGTATTGCTAGTCAGGCAATATATATATCAAAGCATACATCTTAAACCGTCCATGAGACCGTAGCCTCAATATTACCATTATAGGTAATATTATTATCATTATTTGCATCGTATCATGTCAAATATTTAGATTACATTGGATTATTATTAGCCGCATGACATTGTTACCTTACTATCACAACAACGGGCCGCGAACCCGACAAATAATTTGCCCATCTAAGTTAGCGTGCCGTCACAAAAATCACGCTATGTAAATCTTCTCATACATAAATTCGCTTACCAATCAATGTGGTACGACGGGGATCAACCGTCAAGGCGCGAACTGGGGTGATCGTCCCCAAATAGTACTATCATATTCATAAGCGTATACCAAATCCCGGTAGTTCACAATTCATGCTAATGGGACTTGAGTGACATAACCTAACTACTAATAATCCTTTTTATCTCTTTTATTGGGTCATCGCATCATTCGGGTCCATATCAGTAAGCATACCATCGGGACTACTTGTGTTATATTTTATCAAAAACTAGCATGTTATCTCCCTCGCGGATTTACAAATCATTTTATAAAACATTTAAAAGAGTGCAAGGCTATGAACTCACGTTGATAATGAAAGGCGGATTATCGGCTACGGGCGTGCTTCGGTCACGGAAACCTATATAAATAATAATCGGTCTTAGACTTTTGTCCAATGAATTTATCAAAATAACAAATATACACATGATGATTTTGTACATATGATGATGATCAAGTGGGTATATATATTCTTATTTACTCATTTTAGTGTTTATGTATTGGTAACTTTTTACTAGTTTACTAGTTTTACCTATTTACATGTTTTAGGTCCAATAAGCCTATTATAAGTTTATTAACTTGTATTAATCAATTTTATACTTGTATTATCAGTATTTGTACTTTACATGTTGGGCCCAAATGGGTTAAGCCCAATAAGTAATTTTTATAAGTGCTTAACTTATTTAGTTAAATTATTAGTCCAATAATGCTAACTTAGCTCGTTAATGTCCGTATGTCATATAGTTCGGGTTTTATCGGCTTTTACTTGTATTAGGTACTTATATATCAGTATATGACTTTTTAAAAACTTTACATTAGACGGGTTTGATCGTCTAAGTTTTAATTGACGAAAAACGTTAATTTTACGGTAATAGCCGAAAAAGTCGTAAAAATCATGTTTATAGTTTTTATAACTTATAAATCTTATTCAACTACCATTTTTATAAATTGTCCATTTATTTAACATTATACATATTTATATAAATGAAATTTATAAGTTAGTGGGTTTTAATTCACATTTTATACTATATTAGTTTGAGTGCTTATATAATACTATTAAACATTAATTCTTCAAAATCTGATTTTTAGTTTCATCTTTACCATTTTTATCATATCTTGAGTTCTATAAGGAGATAGAAGCTCATTTTTGGATGGCCTAAACTTCATATTATGTGCTACAAATAAGTTAGTTATAGCTACTGCTCATTCCATGTCTAAATATCCTTAACAGTCCCTACAAAACAGACTATTCAGATTGATACTCTAATCTTGTTTTGATCATATCTCTCTCATTTTGATGATTCCATTGCATGGCCAACTCTCACATGTGTATGAAATCTAACACTTTCTGTAAATGGATTCCAACATGCAATTTTATCAGTTTATAACTTGGTTACTTACTGTTTTTATACAGCCAACAATTTAAGCAAGATTTTAGCATTGTTACTTATGGTTTTTCATCTTTTTAATCATATCTATCAACACTTGATCCTCACGCAACATTTTTATCATCATATATTCATCATATACATACAATAAGAAAGAAAATACATTTGATCTTTATAAAAATAACAAGAGAAATGGAAAGGATGATCTTCTTTACCAACCAAGATTATATCTTGTTTTTGGATGACAATAACTTGATGAACACCAAATATATCTCCAAGATCATCAACCACCAAGATTGTTTGTTGAGAAATTAGCCCTAGTACACAAGCAAATCACCATCTTTGTTGTTAATATGGCCACCAATAAATCAAGGCTTCAAGGTTTCTCCATAATATGAATAGATAACATAAGATTTATGGCTAGAAATGATCAAATGGGGTGTTTGATGGTGGTTATGGGACGGAAATGGGGAGGAGGGTGAGAGAGTTTTGAGTTGTTTTACATGTGTTTTGTGAGAAAATGGTTATGCTAGGATGTTTTTGTGGTTTGGTGGATGAATAAAGCTTTCATGTTAAGCTAAGCTTACATGTGTAAGCTTGTAAAATATAAGGGTGCCACATCAAGTGATGTGGTGTCCCTAGCTTGGCCGTCCCTTTTAGTGGGGTGGGATAAACTTGTTTTTTCCCATCCCGCTAATGTACGGGTATTCCTCGATTCTAGTTTCCTCGATTTGCGTGCCCTCGGGTCGTTTTACGAAAAACGTTTTTATAAATTATAAATTAACGGCACAAAACGAATCTAATAAAAATTGTCTCATCAAAAACGGAGTTCAAAAATGTAAATACGTAATCCTAAGGTTTCCGGTTTAGTCGTAAAGGACGCTAAATTATGCACGTAAGCCCAAATTTAAATCCGTAAATTGTGAGTTCATCAACCAACACAAAAATAAGTTTCAAAATAATATACGATAAAATAATTCACTACCTGAAAATGTTAGATTGTCACAGCTTTTCCTCCTAAAAGGGATCAACGTCCTCGTGATCCATTTCATTTTGATGTTCGTTTCTTATTGAAATCAAAGAGGTGCGGATATTTCTTCCACATTTCATCCTCTCGTTCCCAAGTAAATTCCGGTCCATGCTTTGAATTCCATCGGATCTTGACAATAGGTATCCGACTTTGTTTCAGTTGCTTTACCTCACGATCCATAACCTCTACGGGTTCTTCAATAAAATGCAACTTCCCATCTATTCGAACCTTACCCAATGAAATTTTCTCATCAATCACTGCTAGACATTTCTTCAGATTAGATACATGGAATGTGTTATGAACACCATGAAGTTCTGGGGGTATCTCTAGTTTGTAAGCCACTGGACCTACTCTAGATAAAATCTTAAAGGGTCCAATATAACGGGGATTCAATTTCCCTCGTTTTCCAAATCCTAAAACGCCTTTCCATGGCGATACTTTCAACATTACTCTGTCACCCACTTTAAACTCCATCGGCTTCCGCCGCACATCCGAGTAACTTTTCTGTCTACTACGAGCAGTCAACAGCTTATTCTTAATCTGAACTATCATCTCCGTAGTCTCCCGGATCAATTCCGGTCCCGTGAGCTGGGTATCCCCAACTTCACTCCGACATACAGGAGATCTACACTTCCACCATACAAAGCTTCAAATGGTGCAGCCTTAATACTAGAATGGTAACTTTTGTTATACGAAAACTCTGCTAAAGGCAAATGTTTATCCCAATTCTTACCAAAATCTAACACACAAGCTCTCAACATATCTTCTAGTGTTTGTATCGTTCTTTCACTCTGCCCATCGGTATGGGGGTGATAAGCAGTGCTCATGTCGAGATTCGTTCCCAAAGATCTTTGGAGAGATTTCCAAAAATTCGATGCGAATCTAGGATCTTGATCTGAAATGATCGATACAGGCACTCCATGCTTGCATACAACATTATCAAGGTAAATAAGAGTCAGCTTCTCCAGTGAGAACGGCTCTTTAACCGGAATGAAGTGTGCTGATTTGGTCAGTCTGTCGACAATGACCCAAATCGAGTTGTTTCTAGATGATGTTCTAGGAAGCTTGGTGATAAAGTCCATCGTAATTCGCTCCCACTTCCATTCAGGAATCTTTTGTTGTTGAAGTAGTCCTGATGGCTTTTGATGTTCAGCTTTGACTCTAGCACAAGTCAAGCATTGAAGAACATACATAGCAATGTCAGCTTTCATATTCGGCCACCAGTACAACTTCTTCAAATCATGATACATTTTATCAGATCCTGGATGAATGGAATACTTAGATTTATGGGATTCTAACATAATCAAGTCTCTTAAGCCTCCAAACTTAGGTATCCACATACGACCTCTTAAGCATTTCACTCCATCAGCTCTAACCTCTAAAGGATCTCCTTCTCCTCGGAACCCTTCATTAACAAAATTTTCTTTCTTACAAGCTTCTATTTGCGCATTTCTAATTTGCTCAGGCAAATTATTGTGCACGGTCAAGACTAGAGAACGTACCCTGATAGGCTCTCTATCTTTCCTGCTTAATGCATCGGCAACAACATTGGATTTTCCTGGGTGATATTTTATATCACAATCATAATCACTTAACAATTCTATCCATCTTCGTTGCCTCATGTTCAGTTCCTTCTGATCGAGAATATACTGTAGGCTTTTGTGATCGGTGAATACCGTACACTTGGTGCCATACAGATAATGTCTCCACAACCTAAGAGTAAAGACTACAGCTCCTAACTCAAGATCATGAGTAGTATAATTCTCCTCATTCTTCCTTAATTGCCTAGAAGCATAAGCTATCACTTTTTCTCGCTGCATCAAAACAACTCCATAGCCTCTAAGAGATGCATCACAATATACTACAAAATCTTCACTCCCGTCGGGTAATGATAAAATTGGCGCACTACATAATTTTTGCTTCAATGTCTGAAATGCTCCATCTTCATCACTTCCCCAAACGAAAGGTTTATTCTTCTGGGTAAGCTTAGTCAAGGGTTTAGCTATTAAAGAAAATTCTTTAATGAATCGCCTATAATAGCCAGCCAATCCTAAGAACTGTCGCACTTCCGTTGGCGTTGTCGGTGCAGACCAATTCTTAATGGCTTCAACCTTTGCAGGATCAACTTGAATTCCATCCTTGTTAATCACATGACTAAGAAATTGCACAGAATCTAACCAAAAATCACATTTCGAAAACTTAGCATACAACCTTTCATCCTTTAACAAACTCAAGATAATCCTTAAATGTTCTCTATGTTAATCTTCATTCTTAGAATAGATTAGAATATCGTCAATAAACACAATCACAAATTTGTCCAAGTAAGGCTTGCACACTCGATTTATTAAATCCATGAAAACCGCAGGTGCGTTAGTTAATCCAAATGGCATTACTTGAAATTCATAGTGTCCATAACGAGTTCTAAATGCAGTTATAGGAATATCTTCTTCACGGACGCGAAGTTGTTGATATCCAGACCGCAAATCTATCGTAGAATACACACCAGATCCTTGTAGTTGATCAAACAAATCATCAACCCTAGGTAAAGGATAACAATATTTAATTGTCAACTTATTCAGTTCCCTATAATCAATGCACATACGGAAAGATCCATCCTTCTTCTTAACGAACAAGACTGGAGCTCCCCAAGGCGACGAGCTCGGTCGAATAAAACCTTTATCAGACAACTCCTTAAGTTGCTCAGATAACTCCTTTAATTCAGAAGGGGCTAATCGATGTGGCGCACGTGTCACCGGTGCAGCACTAGGAATTAAATCGATTCGAAACTCAACTTGCCTTATCGGTGGAATTCCGGGTAAATCTTTAGGAAATACCTCAAGAAATTCACAAATAATAGGTACATCTTCCAATCGTTTCTCCCTAGACTCATTCCCGGTCACTTGAGCTAAGAATAACTCGCAACCGTTCTTGATGTACTTTTGGACTTTAATACATGAAACGAGTTTCAAACGGGATTCACCTCGATTACCATCAATTACTAACGTCATATTCCTAAGAGGAATCTTAACCTTCTTCTCTCCACATAAAATAGTAGCATTATTTGTAACACCCCCAAATTTATACAACTCCATACAGCGGAAGACTCGTTGGTGTTACAGAATAGCACATTACTCACATCATAGACAACGCATAAAAATCGCGTCGTTTAATAATAAAAGCATTTCCATTCATAAATATCAAATTTACATAGGTCCCAAGTCATTTTATTTAATACAGGTTTTACAAAGCATTTGAATGGAAATAAGTATTTAGGTGTGGGCCATGAATTCTTGTTGTCTTCCCGAGAATTACCTTCAAGTACCTGAGATAAAACATGCTAAAAGAAAAGGTCAGCGATAACGCCGAGTGAATTCATAGAGTGTAATAAAACCATCAATTTAACATCGGTATAAAATTATTAACGAAAATCATTTTGTACAATTCATTGTAATAGGCCATAAAATAGCCAAAGTCATTTTATACAAATCCTTATCAAAATCATAATATAGGCATTTGCCTTCAAAATCATTACACGAGCCAATATCATAAAAACATCATACAATACGTTTTATAACGTTGTATAAAGTTAAATAAAAACCGTTATATGAATATGGTTATGTAAAACCAAAACACGAACATAATATCAATAAATAGACCCTGTATTGCTAGTCTGGCAATATATTGTAATTCAATGCATAAAGCTTTCGTTAATTGGATTATTATAAGCCGCATGACATTGTTACCTTACTACAACAAACAACGGGTAGCTAACCCGACAATCATTTGCCCATCTAAATTAGCGTGTCGTCACAAAAATCACGCTTGTGTAAATCTTCTCATACATAAATTCTCTTACCAATCAATGTGGCACGACGGGGATCAACCGTCAAGGCGCAAACTGGGGTGATCGTCCCCAAATAGTACTATTGTATGCATAAGCGTCTACCAAATCCCGGTAGTTCACAATCCATGCTAATGGGACTTTTAGTGACATAACCTAACTTTAATAATCCATTTCGTTTCATCTATCGGGTCATTTAATCATTCATCGGGTCATACAATCATTCGGGTCCAAATCAATAAATAGACAATCGGGACAAATGGTGTCCTATTTCATAAAAACTAACATGTTATCTCCCTCGCGGGTTTATAAAACATTTCATGAAAACATTTAAAATAGTGCGAGGCTATGAACTCACGTTGATGTGGGAAGGCGGTTATCGGCGATTCGGATGTACGGTGCGTGCTTCAATCACAGAAACCTAGAAAAATAATACTCGTCTTAGACTCTTGTCCAATGACTTTATAAAAATAACCATTACGTATACATATGATGATTATATATATATGATGATCAAGTGGGTTTATATATTCTCATTCACTCATTTTTGTGTTTATGTATTGGTAACTTCTTACTAGTTTACTAGTTTTACCTATTTACGTGTTTTAGGTCCAATAAGACTATTATAAGTTTATTAACTTGTATTAATCCATTTTATACTTGTATTATCAGTATTTACACTTTACATGTTGGGCCCAAATGGGTTAAGCCCAATAAATAAGTTTATAAGTGTTTTAGCCCATTTCGTTGTATTATTAGTCCAATAACGTTAACTTAGCCCGTTAATGTCCGTATGTTATATAGTTCGGGTTTTATCGGTTTTCACTTGTTATATATGTTTATACATCAGTATATGAGTTTATAAAAGTTTACATTAGACGGGTCCAACCGTCTAAGTTTTATTTAACAAAAACGTTAATTTTCGGTAATAGCCGAAAAAGTCATAAAAATCATGTTTATAGTTTTTATAACTTATAAACCTTATCAAACCACCATTTTTATAAAATGTCCATTTATTTATCCGTATAAATATTTATATAGATGTATTATATAAGTTAGTAGGTTTTAATTCACATTTTATACTATTTTTATTTGAGTGCTTATATAATACTATTATACTTTAATTTCTCAAAATCTGATTTTTATTTTCATGTTCACCAAAACAGTAATATCTAGAGTTCTATATGGAGATAGAAGCCCAAATTTTTATGGCATAAACTACATGATATGTGCTCCATTTAACTCTAGTATGGCTACTGTTGAATCAGCCTCTAACTATTTTATAAAAATCGTCCAAAACAGTGTACTCAGATTTGTACTCTAAACTTGTTTTGATCATATCTCACTCATCCTAATGATTCCATTGCAAGGCCAACTCTCACATGTGTACAAGACATATTACTTACTGTATATTCATTAATCTATGCCATTTTATCAGTTCATCACATGGTTATTTACTGTTTTTATACAGCCTACTAAATTAAGCAAGATTAACCACTTTTACATATAGTTTTTCATCTTTTTACCCATGATTATCAACACCAAATCCCCACATAATATTTTTATCATCATATATCATCATACATATATACATTTAAGAAGAAAATACATGATTACATAATCATAATTAACAAAAGGATGGGGAGAACAATCTTTATACCACCATGATGATGTAGATTATGATCAAGACATGGATTTTGATGGAGAAACTTGTGATAAACCAAGACCATCTTCAAGACCACCATTATTCAAGAACTACTTGTGGAAAATCAGCCCTAAGACTCATAGAAACTCCTCCTTGAATGTTATAATCACCACCAATCAATAGGGCTTCAAAAGGGCTTCAACTTATGTATGAATAACATGAGATTTTGTGGTTAAATTTGATCATATGGGTGTTTTGAGGGTGAGATATGGACGACATCATAGAGAGAGGGAGGAGAAAGATGAAGTTGTTTTGCATGTAAGGATTGTGGGAAATGGTTTAGATGAGAGTGGTTTGTGGTTTTGATGTTAGTATTGCTTACACTTTAAGCTAGAGTTAACAAGTGTAAGTAACTTGTCAACAACTTGACACCAAGTTGTTGTGGTGTAGTTTTGTAGCCGTCCCATGTGTAGGGGGTGGGGCAAAACTTGTTTTTGTCTCATCCCCAATTATTTACGGGTACTCCTCGATTCTAGTTTCCTCGATTTGCGTGCCCTCGGGTCGTTTTACGAAAAACATTTTTATAAATTATGAATCAACGGCACAAAACGTATCTAATAAAAATTGTCTCATCGAAACGGAGTTCGAAAACGTAAATACGTAATCCTAAGGTTTCCGGTTTAGTCGTAAAGGACGTTAAATTATAATTGTAAGTCCTAATCTCTTCTCGTAAATTTATGAGTTTATGAACTAACACAAATTTAAAATCCCAAAATAATATTCACGGATAAATTTATTTCCTGAAATGTCGGACTGTCACCAAAACAGTGTATGTAAACGTAAGCACGTAACGTAGAATCCTCCGGTTTAGACGTAGTCGATGCTACTTCAAAACGTAAATCCAAATTTCTTCCCAAAAATAAGTGAGTTCATATTATAACATTAAAATAATGTTTTTAAATAAATATTGAGAATAAAATATCAACCATAAATTGACGGATTGTCACAGCATTTACCCCTAAACAGGATCTTTGTCCTCAAAGATCATCTTACTACTCGCTTCTTATAGAGTTAAAACCATGTGGATATTTCCTCCACATTCGGTCTTTTCTCACAAGTGTAATTCATTACATTACGCGAGTTTCATCAAACATAACTTACGGGAATAGGATCAGGCTTAATGTTTACTTACTTTCTCTATCCATGATGTTCACGGGTTTTTGATGAATGCAACTTTTCGCCGATCTAAACTTCATTAAGGAATAGTTAGACTTTCACTTGATAGACATTTTATCAAGTTCGATTTACGAATCATAATTCACGCAGCCGTTGAAGTCCTAAGGTAGATCCATCTTATATGCCTTTCAAACCAATTCTTACATCATCTCAATGGTCCCATACAACGGGGACTTATATCCCATGATCTTTCAGATCTTCCATTCATCTTTCTATGGTGAAATTTTTTGGCATAACTTCGCTACCCATCTGGCACTTCAAGATCTACATTTCATATTCACATAACCTCCTGCCCACTACCTGTAGTCAGTAATCAGATCCTAATTTCAACAATCATTTCAGGCCTCGCGGGTCGAGTATTTTGTAAGGTTAGGTTCGCCATCATAGGAAACCTTAAACCTAAAAGACATGTCCAACTCACAATGGGTGTACGACGGGTGTCTTCATCCCAATCCTTACTTACTGATGCTCTTATAATTAGATCCTAACAAGATTCTATCTCGATCCTAATACGATAAGTATCAATGATAATCTTTCCAAAGGAAACGATTATACGGTTCATTACCAAAGGTCAATCATTCAAGCATAACTCAGGACTTATAGTATTTTGTATCGTTACTTTACCTCGTCCCTTCGATTGGGGTGGTACACAGTACTCTCATCAAGATTCGTTCTTAATGACTTCTGAGCAAATCTCTAGAAATTCGATGCGAAGCGAGGATCTTGATAGAGATGATCGATACAGGCACACCATGTTTACACAACTCCTTTAAATACAAAAGAGTTAATTTCTTCATCAAGAATCTATCATTAACAGGAATGATATTAGCAGATTTGGTCAGTCTGTCGACGATGACCCAAATCGAATCAAAATTCAGATGATGACCTTTGCAATAGTTAGACGTTTACTAATGTATGAGGCGATGCCTGCCTTCATAATTTGCCATTAGTACAACTTCTTCAGATAAAGGATACATTTAGTCAGAAATGAGAGGAATAGGATACTTATACTTATGAGATTCAAACATGACTAAATCTCAAAATCCTCCATATGCAGGCAACCACAAGCGGCCTTTTATACATTTAACGCCATAGGCTTCTCAATTCTAATGGTTCACATTAGCAGCGAACCCCTTTTTATTATCTATATTATCCTTCTTACAAACATTTGTTATTTTTAATTTGTTCGGCAATTTATTTTGCACCGTCATTACTAAGGAACACATCCTAATTGGTTCTTTATATTTTCTACATAATGTGTCAGTAATTACGTTCACCTTTCTTCATATTTTCTGAGTTTCAGTTTCGTTTCAGCTATCATTTTTATCAGTTTTGCTTAATCCGACGTTTAAAGCGTCGATAATTATTACAACTAATTAAATAATAAATATTTAATTTTTATGAAACATAACGTAAAAATTTTAATTTTCTTAGTTCGACCAATTATAAAAATGTTCAAAATAAATTTGAATTTAATTAACAAGATTTTTGTTGATTTATCGAAAATAATTAATAAGATTCATAAATGTTCGAAAATCCTTCGTTTATTCTTTGGTAAAAATTTTCTTAGTTGAAAAGCAAAAATTGTCATTCCAAATTTTAAGTCATGGCTTAACGGTTTCCTCAATCCCTCTTAGGTTGTCTTGAGGTATACACGAACATTTACCCCTAAACAGGAGTTTAGTTAAATGTTCTGGGTATAAGGGAATAATCCCTTAAAAAACCTTTGTTAAAACATTTGTCAAAACATATTTCCATTTTCTTTTTGGTAAAAACCGAAGTCTTAAAAGGGCTCTAAATTTTTGAAGAGTCAATATAGATTCCATTATCTATTAATCACATGGTCAAATAATGTAAAGGATTAAGCCTTAAATCACTTGTTAAATATTCAAGATACAGGTTTTCATTGTTCGGCCAATTCAAGGCATTCTACAAATAATTATTAACTCATTATTGTTCTTATAAATAAACAAATGGTCCTTAATGATCGCAAGCATGAATTTATCAAATTACAGCCTACACACGTGATTCACCAAATTTATGAATGCTACATGTGTATTAGTCAATCCAAACGACATCACGTGAAACTCATAATGTTCATTACAAGTAACGGATGTAGTGATTGGAATAGATAATCTTCTTCGCGGACGCGAAGTTGATAATAACCATGCCGTGGATCAAATCTTTAAAACATACGCTAGAGCCTTGTAAATGATCGAACAAATCTTCCTTTTCGAGTCATGGATATCGTTTTCGATTGTCAATTTACTCAGTTCATAGTAATCTATAAATATAAGAAATAATAACACCATAGCTCTTCATGATGACGAGCTTGGTAGAATAAAATCTTTCTCCGACAACTCTCTTAGTTGTACGGTAATTCCTTTAATTCAGATGGTGCTGAAGTACAGTGCACACGCCATGGGTGCAGCACCGGGAATATAATCAATACCAATTTCAACTTGCCTTAATGGCGAAAGTCTAGGTAATTTACCAACAACTACCTTCTAAAATTTCAGATAACAGAAACATCTTTTAATAAATTCATATTAGGTTCTTTCTGGATTATAATATCTATGACTAATTCACAACCATTCACAATATAACTTCAAGTCTAAATGCAGGATATGGTCATCCATCAAGAATTATTTAGATCACTTTTGATAATCAACATTTTATCTTTTAGGGAAATTCTATTCGAGTTCCCATCAATTAAGACAATGTCGTCATGTCATAATCAATTAATCCATTCTACTGGCACTACCAACTTTCCAGTTTTATTGGCGTCGATAAGATGTGAACTTCTCAAAAGACTAATAATAACTCATAATCCTTCACAAATTCAAGGATATCTGGAGACATAACTAACCTTAAAAGAATAGGGTCAACGCATAATCTACGCGAGAGAATTTCAAATCAGATATAGACGAAAACATTAACGAATATGAGTATATCCCATGTTTTCATAATTTGAGTACGCATTCGAAAGCTCCTCAGATCGTTACCCAGGTCATTCAAATGAAATCAAAACAAAAGAAATGATAGGAACGTCGATACATCCAGTCGGGTATCAACACTCGGTAATCAAATACTTTTTCAAAGAATCTCACTACTGGAGAATTAGACAAGAAGGGAATATCAATTGTCAAATAAGACAAGTTCCACAGATGAGTAAATTCGACTCAGAATAATAAATAGTTCGGGCACATATGTAGGTGTCCCTAACACTATGTCCCTATTTTCGCACTTCTTGCAGATCTCCTAAAATTTAATCTTTCACAACTTCAAAGAAAATGTAGTGTTTATGAATCAATTTTATGGTGACTACTAATCAGCCTTGCATGGTCCCTTTCAAATTGTATGTAGACGCGCAACTATATACAATTTCAAGATTAACGATGCAATACTCAGTTCGTCAAAATTTTATCATCATGTTTATAATAAAAACATTTTCATGCTTAATTCTTAAATAAGAATCAAAAATAAATTTATAAAGATTTTCTTTGTTATGAAAACAATTAAGTTTTCCAAGGTGTTTTATAAACAACTTCATTTCGATAACAATCACTTATAAATCTCACTTTGGATAATCCTTATAGGGATGAAAATTCAATTTTTCTCAGGGGATACTGTTTTATCTTATAAAAAACAATTAGTGATCTGCAAAAGAGTGATGAAAAGTTGTTCACCAAGAACTAACTATGATATAATAGGAAATGAGCTTAGCCAAATAATCATGAGGTTCATGACCTTTCTGGCGCTCGAAAAGAATAATCCACAACGTAACTCAAATCAAGATGAGTACTTGTTCAGTGGTTGCATCACTAATGCGAACATTAGGAAGAAGCAAGAAAAGATAGATATCATCGATACATGTAGAATTTAGCAATCAAAGGTAGTCTTTTCATTAATCACAAACAAGTCAAAATTGTACCGTAACACATTATGTGTCAGTACGTCATACAATTCCAAGAACTCATCCTACCAACTGATGTCTCAGTTAAGTTAGGGATTTTTAAAAGATACCACAATGAATACTAATCTACAAGAGTCATTAGGTGTTCCACATGTCCCGGAAGATCCATCGGTCCCAATTCAGAAGAAGATTTCTTCAATTTATTTCTTGGACACTGGGCATCCTCGTCATTGGACAATGGCCTAGGAACAACCCTTAACACAAACCTACAATCAATTAAAACCTTATAATTCAATCACAGAACTTAAAGACTTCCTTTTTAACAATCTCATATTCTATACGGGTTAAATTTTACTTAATTCAAGTTTCAACCAAATCATACTCAATGCGATATCCTACCTCATTCTCCAATATTTTCAATCTTTATTTTTAGACCTTGAAAGGGCAATAAAAGCTCGATATGATCAACATTTAATTTCCAATCCTATATCTCTTACAACAATAGTTATCAAATGAGTCACTAGTATGAAATGACTCGTATATTCAATTAGACTTCTCGGAAAGGTACTTGTGGCATGAGGCTTTTGGGTAATGGTTCCAATGACAGCCTCAAGTGCACCATTCACCCTTTCGATTTCAATTTTTAAGAATTGGGTGACACCGAATCAGATGACACCTTTCCATGTGGTAACGTTTTGTCAAACTCCACTCTATAAGGAAAGATCGTCATGACATCGATATCAGATTTAATCTCGCCAATTCTTCTTCAGTATCACAATCAACTAATATCTACATTTCTATGAATATCAACCATTTGTTCGGATCATAAATATCCACAACTTGGTTTAGATCTAGAATAGCTAGAATTCCTACGAGAATAGCTTCGATTAATTTACTAGGGGATTTAGGGTTCCTTGTGACAATCTACGTCGTATAAATACCTCGTATAAATATCAAAATAATCATCAAACAATCATGTAATAAAATTACATCATATATATATATATATATATAATCCAAGTTATATATATATATATATATATATATATATATATATATATATATATATATATATATATATATATATATATATATATATATATATATATATATATATATATATATATATATATATATATATATATATATATATATATATATATATATATATATATATATATATATATATATATATATATATATATTAAAATAACACTTCTTAGTCTGGCATTGTCGATAACTCGGGAATTCTTCGGCACCGTTATAGTCAAAAGATTTTTAGAAATTTTTAGAAAAATGTTTATAGTTAAAAGATTTTGAAATGTTTTATTCAAAACCTTGGTTTTAAAAATCTTTCGTTCTCTATAACGAGAGCTCTGGTACCAAACTGTAACACCCCCAAATTTATACAACTCAATACAGCGGAAGACTCGTTGGTGTTACGGGATAGCACATTACTCACATCATAGACAACGCATAAAAATTGCGTCGTTTAATAATAAAAGCATTTCCATTCATAAATATCAAATTTACATAGGTCCCAAGTCATTGTATTTAATACAGGTTTTACAAAGCATTTGAATGGAAATAAGTATTTAGGTGCGGGCCATGAATTCTTGTTGTCTTCCCGAGAATTACCTTCAAGTACCTGAGATAAAACATGTTAAAAGAAAAGGTCAGCGATAACGCCGAGTGAATTCATAGAGTTTAATAAAACCATCAATTTAACATCGGTATAAAATTATTACCGAAAATCATTTTGTACAATTCATTGTAATAGGCCATAAAATAGCCAAAGTCATTTTATACAAATCCTTATCAAAATCATAATATAGGCATTTGCCTTCAAAATCATTACACGAGCCAATGTCGTAAAAACATCATACAATACGTTTTATAACGTTGTATAAAGTTAAATAAAAACCGTTATATGAATATGTTATGTAAAACCAAAACACGAACAAAATATCAATAAATAGACCCTGTATTGGTAGTCAGGCAATATATTGTAATTCATGCATAAAGCAGTATTTCGTTAATTGGATTATTATAAGCCGCATGACATTGTTACCTTACTACAACAAACAACGGGTAGCTAACCCGAAAATCATTTGCCCATCTAAATTAGCGTGTCGTCACAAAAATCACGCTTGCGTAAATCTTCTCATACATAAATTCGCTTACCAATCAATGTGGCACGACGGGGATCAACCGTCAAGGCGCGAACTGGGGTGATCATCCCCAAATAGTACTATTATATGCATAAGCGTCTACCAAATCCCGGTAGTTCACAATTCATGCTAATTGGACTTTTAGTGACATAACCTAACTTTAATAATCCATTTCGTTTCATCTATCGGGTCATTTAATCATTCATTGGGTCATACAATCATTCGGGTCCAAATCAATAAACAGACAATCGGGACAAAAGGTGTCCTATTTCATAAAAACTAACATGTTATCTCCCTCGCGGGTTTATAAAACATTTCATGAAAACATTTAAAAGAGTGTGAGGCTATGAACTCACGTTGATGTGGGAAGGCGGTTATTGGCGATTCGGATGTACGGTGCGTGCTTCAATCACGGAAACCTAGACAAATAATACTCGTCTTAGACTCTTGTCCAATGACTTTATAAAAATAACCATTATGTATACATATGATGATTATATATATATATATGATCAAGTGGGTTTATATATTCTCATTCACTCATTTTTGTGTTTATGTATTGGTAACTTCTTACTAGTTTACTAGTTTTACCTATTTACGTGTTTTAGGTCCAATAAGCCTATTATAAGTTTATTAACTTGTATTAATCCATTTTATACTTCTATTATCAGTATTTAAACTTTACATGTTGGGCCCAAATGGGTTAAGCCCAATAAATAAGTTTATAAGTGTTTTAGCCCATTTCGTTGTATTATTAGTCCAATAACGTTAACTTAGTCCGTTAATGTCCGTATGTTATATAGTTCGGGTTTTATCGGTTTTCACTTGTTATATATGTTTATATATCAGTATATGAGTTTATAAAAGTTTACATTAGACGGGTCCAACCGTCTAAGTTTTATTTAACAAAAACGTTAATTTTACGGTAATAGCCGAAAAAGTCGTAAAAATCATGTTTATAGTTTTTATAACTTATAAACCTTATCAAACTACCATTTTTATAAAATGTCCATTTATTTATCCTTATACATATTTATATAAATGTATTATGTAAGTTAGTGGGTTTTAATTCACATTTTATACTATTTTTATTTGAGTGCTTATATAATACTATTATACTTTCATTTCCCAAAATCTGATTTTTATTTTCATGTTCACCAAAACAGTCATATCTAGAGTTCTATATGGAGATAGAAGCCCAAATGTTTATGGCATAAACTACATAATATGTGCTCCATTTAACTCTTCTATAGATACTGTTGAATCAGCCTCTAAGTATTTTATAAAAATCGTCCAAAATAGTGTACTCAAATTTGTACTCTAAACTTGTTTTGATCATATCTCACTCATCCTAATGATTCTATTGCATGGACAACTCTCACATGTGTACAAGACATATTACTTACTGTATATTCATTAATCTATGCCACTTTATCAGTTCATCACATGGTTATTTACTGTTTTTATACAGCCTACTAAATTAAGCAAGATTAACCACTTTTACATATAGTTTTTCATCTTTTTACCCATGATTATCAACACCAAATCCCCACATAATATTTTTATCATCATATATCATCATACATATATACATTTAAGAAGAAAATACATGATTACATAATCAAAATTAACAAAAGGATGGGGAGAACAATCTTTATACCACCATGATGATGTAGGTTATGATCAAGACATGGATTTTGATGGAGAAACTTGTGATAAACCAAGACCATCTTCAAGACCACCATTCTTCAAGAACTCCTTGTGGAAAATCGTCCCTAAGACTCCATAGAAACTCCTCCTTGGATGTTATAATCACCACCAATGAATAGGGCTTCAAAAGGGCTTCAACTTATGTATGAATAACATGAGATTTTGTGGTTAATTTTGATCAAATGGGTGTTTTGAGGGTGAGATATGGACGACATCATAGAGAGAGGGAGGAGAAAGATGAAGTTGTTTTGCATGTAAGGATTGTGAGAAATGGTTTAGATGAGAGTGGTTTGTGGTTTTGATGTTAGTATTGCTTACACTTTAAGCTAGAGTTAACAAGTGTAAGTAACTTGTCAACAACTTGACACCAAGTTGTTGTGGTGTAGTTTTGTAGCCGTCCCATGTGTAGGGGGTGGGGCAAAACTTGTTTTTGTCTCATCCCCAATTATTACGGGTACTCCTCAATTCTAGTTTCCTCGATTTGCGTGCCCTCGGGTCGTTTTACGAAAAACATTTTTATAAATTATGAATCAACGGCACAAAACGAATCTAATAAAAATTGTCTCATCAAAAACGGAGTTCGAAAACGTAAATACGTAATCCTAAGGTTTCAGTTTAGTCGTAAAGGACGTTAAATTATAATTGTAAGTTCTAATCTCTTCTCGTAAATTTATGAGTTTATGAACTAACTCAAATTTAAAATCCCAAAATAATATTCACAGATAAATTTATTTCCTGAAATGTCGGACTGTCACCAAAACGGTGTATGTAAACGTAAGCACGTAAAGTAGAATCCTCCGGTTTAGACGTAGTCGATGCTACTTCAAGACGTAAATCCAAATTTCTTCCCAAAAATAAGTGAGTTTATATTATAACATTAAAACAACGTTTTTAAATAAATATTGAGAATAAAATATCAACCATAAATTGACGGATTGTCACATTATTCAACGACAACCAATCCATACCAATAATAATATCAAAACTACCTAATTCTATCATCATCAAATCAATCGGAAAGGAATAGTTCAAGAGATTTAGAGAGCATCCTTCTAATAGCTTATTAGTTTTCACTAATTTACCATCAACCAATTCCACCTCGTAACTGGTATTTATCTCAACAGGTTCAATGTCAATAAGGGCACTAAATTTAGTGGATACAAAGCTCCTATCAGCACCCGAATCAAATAAAGCAACATCATAATGATTGTTGAGTAAAAACGTACCAGTAACGACATTCGGATCCTCTTTCTTCACCTCGACTGTTCCAAGTTGATAAACACCACCCTGGGGGTTTCTTCTAGGTACAATCGATTTCAACTTGGGGCATTCCGATTTCGTATGACCTTCTTCATTACAGTTGAAGCAAATGGTTCCCTTCTTACACCTTTCAACCTTGTGTCCAAGCTTTCCACAATTTCGGCACTTCCAGCAGTCGCCAGCATGCCTCTTGTTGCCACACTTAGGACATCTATCATCGTTGCGCGGTGTGTTATTGGTAAGAGCATTTGCATTCCCCTTTCTCTGGTTCTGACGGCAATTGAAATTCTTCCTATTATCACCTCTATCTACACGATCACCATCACCTTTTCTTTTCTCACCAACACGGGCTTCATCTTCCCTATCCTGAATTATCTGCCCAATGAGTTGGTAAGCCATTCGAACAGCATCATCAATGATCAGTGGTTTAGATGATGTCACGTCCCCCAAATATTCTTGGTCAACCCTTTAATATATTGCTCAATTCGGATCTCTTCGGGTTCCACCAATCGAGGACACAGCAAGGCCAACTCATGGAATCGGTTTGTGTAACTATAAATATCTACACCTTTCATTCTCAAATGAATGAACTCTTGTTCTAACCTAATGATCACACTATGGGGACAGAATTCCAAAGTCATCCACTTCTTAATTTCAGCCCAAGGAGTAGCATTAGCAACATCAATACCCATGAAAGCAATTCTCCCGTTTCACCAAGTCAACGCACGACCTTTAAGAGTAGCCATAGCAAAAGTCACTTTATCTTCCTCCTTACACTTACTAATCTAAAACACCGACTCAATCTTCTCAATCCACTGGCTTAATCCTACAACACCTTCAGTTCCATTAAAAGGTAGAGGTTCACACTTCATGAACGTCACATAAGTACAGCCACCAACTTCAGGTGCATTAGTTCCAAGTCCTCCTATATTTCCTCCAGCATTACCATTCACATTATTAGCATTCACATTCACATTAGTACCACCAATTCCACTACCGCCAGCTCCACTACCGCCAGCTCTACTACCGCCAGCTCCACTACCGCCAGCTCCACTACCGCCAGCTTCATTTCTAGCATTTGCCATAAATTCAGTCATAGATGCGGTAACTTGCTCCGTAATAATCCTACGTACATTATCCTCAGTCACAGCTTTCTTGGGCGGCATATGTCACACCCCACCATGGCGGAATATGGGGCGCGACGTATGGATATCATCACAACAACAGCGTGTCTATAGAGAGAACTAAATGAAATTGAAATATCATAGATGGCGACACAAATGTCGTGACAATATCTCAACAATGCAGGCGTCTAGGTAAGTAGGTAACAGGCCTACCTCTTACCAAAGACATACAAATAAACAAACATCAAACATATAGGTACCACAACGTTCACTTAATCAAAACACAAAATAAAATCTAAGAGTAAAGGGATTTCTCCGAATGCAATCCTAGCAGCCTCTATACTCTAGCCACTTCTAACATAATCTTGCACAACTACCTCACCTGAAAATGACACTAAAATCTGTCAACATAAAGTTGGTGAGAACATAGGTTTAAGTTATCTAGAACATCATAAGAAACCTTGACATCCGCTGTAAATAAGTTGAAGAAAAACAATTTATAGTAATGGACCATAATGTGATAATCATGCTACATGCATCCAAAACAAAACTAAAGCCAAGTACCAACCACATCTACAATTCACAAAGCACATTATAACAATCAAGAAGTATCCCGTCACACGCACAAGAACACACACCACACTATCCGGATCTTTCCCACACCACCTGTGGAAGATGAACTATATCCCCGTCGAGATATCTTGCCTCCGAAGAGACGATGCACAAGTACTCAGGACGGATCGTGCCCCACGCTCCACACACATCACAACTGGTCCCATAGACGCCCATACATCTATGTACCAAAGCCAATCACAATCCAAACAAGATTCACATAGCAGAACACGTACCAAAGCACATATGAGAACACATAAGCACGCAAGTCACACAATAACACATTTATGTCCACACATTTTATAACATAGTACTAAATCATGTTAAAGAACATTACAAGTGTCATCTCCATCCCATACTGGAAAAAAACATTTAAAAACGTAGTAAAATGGGACTATGAACTCACCTGATTGCTTCTCCAAAGTCCTTGCTCTAGCCCCAAGCTAATAATCCAAAAACACATAAATCAATACATGAACCAACCTCTAAAATGGTTCATCAACCTATGATGGACATCTAACCTCCTCTCATATAAATACCCCATTTATAACTCTAAACACCCCATTACCCTTCCCTAACAAGTCCTTAACTTGGTTAAGTTTAATAGCTATCCCGTTCACAATTTTACACAAAACAGTCCCAGTTTTAGGTCTTAAAACTTTAAGTCAAACGTCCACTTAAACATACCCATGGTTTCTGTAAAAGGAATATTCATACCCTTACATATGTTGGCTAAAACCTCCCACTTGCCCTAATCTTAAAGCTACTGTTAAGGCCCCGATATACATATATCTACTTTTGTCATTCCAGATTTCCTGATTTTAAACGTATGAAAAGTTCATTACCATTAGAGGGTCTTACCCTAAACCACAATCTTAGCCCAAGTGCAGATCCTTATTACAATATATAAACCATCTCTCATGTTCGTGAGAAGATCCCAATGCAACCCTAAGTACCCCAAACAACCCAAAACTTAAAAAGAAAACAGGCTGAATTCAAAACTGTTTTGACCTCCGACTGTTGTAACCTGTTTTTGACCCACTTCCCGACCTCCAATTTAGTTCTCGTTTCTTGCATTGGAAACCACTTCAAATACCTTTTCAGGGGTATGTGGATCGCAAAATAAGAGTTTGTAGAACTCCCGATATGATCAAAACAATTTACTCAAAATACTGCCCAGTTTTTAAAAACGGGTTTAACAAAATCAACCTCATTAATTAACCCTAATCCCTCTAATTACAAGCCCTAATTTATGTGATCATCATATTATGATTAATACAATATTAATTTACTGTTTTTATATTAAACCCTAACCCTAATCCATTAATAGATGATTAAATAAACATAAAAAATATTTAATTAAAAAGGGATTTGAAGGTTTTACCTTTAAATTAATGGAAGAAGAAAAAAACTATGAAACCCTAAAAACTCTCCCAAAAACCGTCGACCATTAATCTCCAGGGATTTAATTATGTTCTTTTGGTAGTAAATAATATAATATATAGGGTGTGGGTGAATCCTTGTCCAACCCAAACCCAACTTTCCTTTTTCCTCTTTTTTTCTTTTTTTTCCTTCTTTTCTTTTTTTTCCTTCTTTTCTTTTTTTTCCAAACCGACTAACACCCCCTTAATTTTCGTTTTTTTTTTCTTTTTATTATTAATATATGTATTAATAATATTACCTTAATTTTCCTTAATTTATTTCAGCTCTTAAAGCCTCCAAAACCCCAAAACCGTAAAACTAGTCAGTTTTTACGCGTTTTACCGTAAAAGACGTAAAATATACACTTTTATAAAAAATCTCAAATTTTGAAATAAACTTTATAACTAAGTCCTAAATGACTTAAAACCATCCCGAAAAATATTCATATGGATAATTACCTCACCCGAGACCTCTATATGCTAAACCGTAAATCCTAAAAAAAATACTACTACTATAATACTTATACGTATACGTAAACACCACAATATCACCATTCTCATTTCATAGTCACCACTTGTGAGCTCATGAACATGAAATAACCGTTCCTCGATTTACTTATGAGTACTCTATACTCATAAACGATAACCACACCAACCTCGTTCACACAAAATAAACACGTAAACACACAATTCAAGTAAGCACACATAAAATAACCTAAAAGTAAGACCAAGTGACAAACCCAAAACCACGGTTGTCACATCACTCCCTCCTAATAGAAATCTCGTCCCGAGATTTACTCTCAAACTCAAACTTATTCTCAGCAAACAAACGAGGATACATATCCTTGATAAAACCTTCACGTTCAAACGTGAACTCGGTTTACACGAAAATAATCTCAACCAACAACACATGAGCCTTAACCGTCCGCGAGGAAACTTATCAAAACCATAAATCAAAACTCATCAAAATATAACCACGTATAATAAGGTCTAAAGAACTCTCAAATTCCTTCCCAACTCATTTCTATGTTAACCCTCCAAGTGTTCATTACCGAAATATACCCAAAACACGAGTTTAAACCATGTTGTCCGAAAATTAACCTTGAACTCAACACTTGTACAATTAATTCGACCAAGCTACTGACTTCCAATTACGAAACTTTCTGAATATTTGAAAAGTATGTTCCGAGTACATAATTTTAAAAGTATCTTCCGAGTACATAATTTTAGGCTTTTGAATCACCCAAAAACCTTTCAAAACGAATAAGTTATGACCAAAACGATTTTTCTCAAAATCTGCCTAGGCATTAGCGATAGTTTCTGACAGTTAGCGACATATTTTGACAGTTTAGCGACAGTTTCTGCCTACTCCGATTTATACAAAAAAACGATTTTTAAACCCTAAAACCCCCCATTAATTACCAAAACTAGAACCTAATTTATTTTAATTCCAGAAAATTAAAACTCTATTAATTACATGATTTTAACATATTTCACTAAATAAGAACAAAATTTTTAACTTAAGAACAATAACTTTAGGTGATCAAAACCAAAATACTTTAAAATAACCGATTCATGCTTATATGTTAAAGATTTTATATTCCACCTTATTTGAAACATGATCCCGACACTTCCTTATTTCATCGACTACCAACAACATTTTTTTCAATTTGCAAGTTCTTTTTTTTTACCATGTATAACTCGAAACAAAAGACATCGTTACCCCAAAAAGAAATCTCCACCATCTCAAAATCCTTCACGCCAAAAGTACCGTACAAACAAACACGTGAAATGAGGACCCGAGAAATGCGCTACTACAGAAGTTGAACATCTCAAAGAGAAACGAGCTAGCAACCATCCCAAGAATACAACCGGTAAGTAGAAAATAATTTTACATACATAGGCATAAGCGTACATACACTCAAATCCATCCAACATATACTATACAAGCATGTATTAACTCTCTTTCATGCAATCATACTTGAAAGTCCAGTGGTGTTGTGGCACATATATAATTATGTAGGCCTCCATAATTATACATGTTCCCTTTCACCAATGTACTCCCTCCTATGATGACACTTATAAGAAATTAATACTACACATAACACATAATCCAACAACTCACAAGCACATAACCACACAAGATAAGATCCAAAAGCCCATGTATTAAAATAACATAGCCATTGCACGAAACACATAAACTCGTAGTCCAGTTGAACCAGCATAGACAAAATTCAAAATGTATAAAGAACATGAAAACATAATTAAGCGAAATCCAACAATGACTAGCGTATACGACCATGGTTCCACCCGCACTAATCAAAACTCGTAAAGAAAATAACATGTAGTTAAGTATGAACCATAGTAGTTCATAACCTAACAAATACTACGAAAATAATATTCTAACACATCAATTACTATAAAATGCACACATACTCCTATGACGCCTATATGCAGGGACCCTTAAGCTATAGACTAGGCTACACGACTAGGAAACCTAATTCTCTATAACCTGTCTCTGATACCATTCTGTCACACCCCACCATGGCGGAATATGGGGCGCGACGTATGGATATCATCACAACAACAGCGTGTCTATAGAGAGAACTAAATGAAATTGAAATATCATAGATGGCGACACAAATGTCGTGACAATATCTCAACAATGCAGGCGTCTAGGTAAGTAGGTAACAGGCCTACCTCTTACCAAAGACATACAAATAAACAAACATCAAACATATAGGTACCACAACGTTCACTTAATCAAAACACAAAATAAAATCTAAGAGGAAAGGGATTCCTCCGAATGCAATCCTAGCAGCCTCTATACTCTAGCCACTTCTAACATCATCTTGCACAACTACCTCACCTGAAAATGACACTAAAATCTGTCAACATAAAGTTGGTGAGAACATAGGTTTAAGTTATCTAGAACATCATAAGAAACCTTGACATCCGCTGTAAATAAGTGAAGAAAAACAATTTATAGCAATGGACCATAATGTGATAATCATGCTACATGCATCCACAACAAAACTCAAGCCAAGTACCAACCACATCTACAATTCACAAAGCACATTATAACAATCAAGAAGTATCCCGTCACACGCACAAGAACATACACCACACTATCCGGATCTTTCCCACACCACCTGTGGAAGATGAACTATATCCCCGTCGAGATATCTTGCCTCCGAAGAGACGATGCACAAGTACTCAGGACGGATCATGCCCCACGCTCCACACACATCACAACTGGTCCCATAGACGCCCATACATCTATGTACCAAAGCTAATCACAATCCAAACAAGATTCACATAGCAGAACACGTACCAAAGCACATATGAGAACACATAAGCACGCAAGTCACACAATAACACATTTATGTCCACACATTTTATAACATAGTACTAAATCATGTTAAAGAACATTACAAGTGTCATCTCCATCCCATACTGGAAAAAAACATTTAAAAACGTAGTAAAATGGGACTATGAACTCACCTGATTGCTTCTCCAAAGTCCTTGCTCTAGCCCCAAGCTAATAATCCAAAAACACATAAATCAATACATGAACCAACCTCTAAAATGGTTCATCAACCTATGATGGACATCTAACCTCCTCTCATATAAATACCCCATTTATAACTCTAAACACCCCATTACCCTTCCCTAACAAGTCCTTAACTTGGTTAAGTTTAATAGCTATCCCGTTCACAATTTTACACAAAACAGTCCCAGTTTTAGGTCTCAAAACTTTAAGTCAAACGTCCACTTAAACATACCCATGGTTTCTGTAAAAGGAATATTCATACCCTTACATATGTTGGCTAAAACCTCCCACTTGCCCTAACCTTAAAGCTACTGTTAAGGCCCCTATATACATATATCTACTTTTGTCATTCCAGATTTCCTGATTTTAAACGTATGAAAAGTTCATTACCATTAGAGGGTCTTACCCTAAACCACAATCTTAGCCCAAGTGCAGATCCTTATTACAATATATAAACCATCTCTCATGTTCGTTAGAAGATCCCAATGCAAACCTAAGTACCCCAAACAACCCAAAACTTAAAAAGAAAACAGGCTGAATTCAAAACTGTTTTGACCTCCGACTGTTGTAACCTGTTTTTGACCCACTTCCCGACCTCCAATTTAGTTCTCGTTTCTTGCATTAGAAAGCCACTTCAAATAACTTTTCAGGGGTATGTGGATCGCAAAATAAGAGTTTGTAGAACTCCCGATATGATCAAAACAATTGACTCAAAATACTGCCCAGTTTTTAAAAACGGGTTTAACAAAATCAACCTCATTAATTAATCCTAATCCCTCTAATTACAAGCCCTAATTTATGTGATCATCATATTATGATTAATACAACATTAATTTACTGTTTTTATATTAAACCCTAACCCTAATCCATCAATAGATGATTAAATAAACATAAAAACAATTTAATTAAAAAGGGATTTGAAGGTTTTACCTTTAAATTAATGGAAGAAGAAAAAAACTATGAAACCCTAAAAACTCTCCCAAAAACCGTCGACCATTAATCTCCAGGGATTTAATTATGTTCTTTTGGTAGTAAATAATATAATATATAGGGTGTGGGTGAATCCTTGTCCAACCCAAACCCAACTTTCCTTTTTCCTCTTTTTTTCTTTTTTTTCCTTCTTTTCTTTTTTTTCCAAACCGACTAACACCCCCTTAATTTTCGTTTTTTTTTTCTTTTTATTATTAATATATGTATTAATAATATTACCTTAATTTTCCTTAATTTATTTCAGCTCTTAAAGCCTCCAAAACCCCAAAACCGTAAAACTAGTCAGTTTTTACGCGTTTTACCGTAAAAGACGTAAAATATACACTTTTATAAAAAATCTCAAATTTTGAAATAAACTTTATAACTAAGTCCTAAATGACTTAAAACCATCCCGAAAAATATTCATATGGATAATTACCTCACCCGAGACCTCTAAATGCTAAACCGTAAATCCTAAAAAAAATACTACTACTATAATACTTATACGTATACGTAAACACCACAATATCACCATTTTCATTTCATAGTCACCACTTGTGAGCTCATGAACATGAAATAACCGTTCCTAGATTTACTTATGAGTACTCTATACTCATAAACGATAACCACACCAACCTCGTTCACACAAAATAAACACGTAAACACACAATTCAAGTAAGCACACATAAAATAACCTAAAAGTAAGACCAAGTGACAAACCCAAAACCACGGTTGTCACAGCATAGTTCTATAATTTCACAATTTCAAAGTATTAAGCATTCACCCAACAAAGGATTCATATAATATGGATTGAATTCATAATCAAGAGACAAATAAGGCACAATATGGAATTCAAGACAAGATACATATTTCATTGGATTTGAAACAAAAGCATTGTCTTAATTACATCCCATATCAAAGTTTCTAGCACTATACATACTCAAAATTTGTGCCAGGTCTACTACTAACAAGTCGGTTCAGTCAAAGTTACAAAGGTACAAAATATACAAAGGTCACAACTAAACACAGACTGGTCTACTGAGAACCGCCAGATGGTCCATCATCCATCGTCTTCTGTATCTTTGTCGGATGATCACTAGACACATCTTCAGCTGGGTGCTTACGAATCACTCCTCTTTCAACCATGTCAGCATAAAATCTACTATTCCAACCCACATATATATTCAACTCCTTCTCAGCTTTCTCACGCATCGCACGAGCTACATTCAACTGAATCTCCATAG
This sequence comes from Glebionis coronaria, assembly GCA_025667525.1. Taxonomy (NCBI): domain Eukaryota; kingdom Viridiplantae; phylum Streptophyta; class Magnoliopsida; order Asterales; family Asteraceae; genus Glebionis; species Glebionis coronaria. Next base: position 330,302,810 of record CM046877.1, read on the forward strand.
AATTCACCTTTTTCTTCATTGTAGCAAACTCACCACTTTCTAACACAGATAACCTCCTAAAAGCCTTATTCAAACCACGCTCTACATCAGTCAAATCCAAACTAAGCAATTCCCGCTCTTTCTTACCAACCTTAGTCTTCGACTCCAAAAAAGCAACATGAGTCTGAACAACACCTAATCCAATCTCTGTCATACTACTCTGAGCACAGGAAGCATCTAAATCACGTCTCAAGGCCCATGGTGCAAGACCATCCATATGAGTAGCCTCTCGAACACTAGACGACTCTCCTATCACACGTCTACGAGTAGCAATACCATTAGTACCGTCAGGTGCATTATCATCCTCATCCTCCTTTGATTCAGAATCAGATTCAGACGATTCAGACATTTCATCTTTAGGTAGCTCAACCTCATAATCAGACAAATAAACTGGAGGGGATAAGGGCTCGCCCTCCGGAACATCATAAGGGTATATAAGCTCAGCTTCCTCATCATCATCAACCTCATCGTCTATACCTATATCCTCCTCGACATCCTCGTCGTTAATCTCATCATCTATATTATCTTCTACTAAGTCTAAATAAGGATCATCATCTACACTAGGTTCGGGAATAGCATGGTTCTCAACAGGAATATTAGGGTCAGCCATGACAATATGCATTTATATATATCTCGTATTAGGATAACATACTTATTAAACAATTACATACTGAAACCACGATATATACATATATATAAATTAAATTATATATATCAAAATATATATCTCTCAATAGGGCTTGTTGGTAACGTCGGAGATCTTTGGCACCGTTATAGTCAAAAGATTTTTCAAATATTTTCTCAAATGTTCATAGTTAAAAGATTTTGAAAAGTTTTGTTCAAAACCGTGGTTTTTAAAATATTTCGTTCTCTATAATGAGAGCTCTGGTACCAAACTATAACACTCTCAAATTTCGTATCGGTACAGCGGAAGGGTCTTTTAGAGTGTTATGGGATAGCACAATAACTCCAATCATAGACAACACATAAAAATGGTTGTACAAGGTTCAACATACATTCATTCGATAAAAAGTTTTAAAGTGTACAACAGGTCCCAAATTATACAGGTCATTAAGTTTACAAAACATAGATCGAATGAACATTTTTATTATTATGTGGGCCATCAGAGTCGATCTCCATCCGGATTACCTTCAAGCACCTGAGATAAAAACATGCAAAAATCATATCAGCGAATGCCGAGTGAATTCATAGAGTTTAATAAAACCGTTATATAAAACAATCGTTGAAACCAGAACACAATGTATAATATCAGAAGTAAGTCCTCGTATTGCTAGTCAGGAAATATATATATATCAAAGCATACATCTTAAACCGTCCATGAGACCGTAGCCTCAATATTACCAATATATGTAATATTATTATCGTTATTTGCATCGTATCATGTCCGATATTTAGATTACATTGCATTATTATTAGCCGCATGACATTGTTACCTTACTACACAACAACGGGCCGCGAACCCGACAAACAATTTGCCCATCTAAGTTAGCGTGTCGTCACAAAAATCACCGCTATGTAAATCTTCTCATACATAAATTCGCTTACCAATCAATGTGGTACGACGGGGATCAACCGTCAAGGCGCGAACTGGGGTGATCGTCCCCAAATAGTACTATCATATGCATAAGCATCTACCAAATCCCAGTAGTTCACAATTCATGCTAATGGGACTTGAGTGACATAACCTAACTACTAATAATCCTTTTTATCTCTTTTGTTGGGTCATCGCATCATTCGGGTCCATATCATTAAGCATACTATCAGGACTACTTGTGTTCTATTTTATCAAAAACTAGCATGTTATCTCCCTCGCGGGTTTACAAATCATTTTATAAAACATTTAAAAGAGTGCGAGGCTATGAACTCACGTTGATAATGAAAGGCGGATTATCGGCTACGGGCGTGCTTCGGTCACGGAAACCTATATAAATAATAATCGGTCTTAGAATTTTGTCCAATGAATTTATCAAAATAACAAATATACACATGATGTTTTTGTCCATATGATGATGATCAAGTGGGTATATATATTCTTATTTACTCATTTTAGTGTTTATGTATTGGTAACTTTTTACTAGTTTACTAGTTTTACCTATTTACATGTTTTAGGTCCAATAAGCCTATTATAAGTTCATTAACTTGTATTAATCCATTTTATACTTGTATTATCAGTATTTATACTTTACATGTTAGGCTCAAATGGGTTAAGCCCAATAAGTAATTTTTATAAGTGTTTAACTTATTTAGTTAAATTATTAGTCCAATAATGCTAACTTAGCTCGTTAATGTCCGTATGTCATATAGTTCGGGTTTTATCAGTTTTTACTTGTATTAGGTACTTATATATCAGTATATGACTTTTTAAAAACTTAACATTATACGGGTTTGATCGTCTAAGTTTTAATATGCGGAAAACGTTAATTTTACGGTAATAGCCGAAAAAGTCGTAAAAATCATGTTTATAGTTTTTGTAACTTATAAATCTTATTCAACTACCATTTTTATAAAGTGTCCATTTATTTAACATTATACATATTTATATAAATGAAATTTATAAGTTAGTGGGTTTTAATTCACATTTTATACTAAATTAGTTTGAGTGCTTATATAATACTATTAAACATTAATTCTTCAAAATCTGATTTTTAGTTTCATCTTCACCATTTATATCATATCTTGAGTTCTATAATGAGATAGAAGCTCATTTTTTGATGGCCTAAACTTCATATTATGTGCTACAAATAAGTTAGTTATAGATACTGCTCATTCCATGTCTAAGTATCCTTAACAGTCCCTACAAAATAGACTATTCAGATTGGTACTCTAATCTTGTTTTGATCATATCTCTCTCATTTTGATCATTCCATTACATGGCCAACTCTCACATGTGTATGACATCTAACACTTACTGTAAATGGATTCCACCATGAAATTTTATCAGTTTATAACTTGGTTACTTACTGTGTTTATACAGCCAACAATTTAAGCAAGATTTTAGCATTGTTACTTATGGTTTTTCATCTTTTTAATCATATCTATCAACACTTGATCCCCACATAACATTTTTATCATCATATATTCATCATATACATATAAAATAAGAAAGAAAATACATTTGATATTTGAAAAAATAACAAGAGAAATGGAAAGGATGATCTTCTTTACCAACCAAGATTATATCTTGTTTTTGGATGACAATAACTTGATGAACACCAAATATATCTCCAAGATCATCAACCACCAAGATTGTTTGTTGAGAAATTAGCCCTAGGACACAAGCAAATCACCTTCTTTGTTGTTAATATGGCCACCAATCAATCAAGGCTTCAAGGTTTCTCCATAATATGAATAGATAACATAAGATTTGTGGCTAGAAATGATCAAATGGGGTGTTTGATGGTGGTTATGGGACGGAAATGGGGAGGAGGGTGAGACAGTTTTGAGTTGTTTTGCATGTGTTTTGTGAGCAAATGGTTATGCTAGGATGGTTTTGTGGTTTGGTGGATGAATAAAGCTTTCATGTTAAGCTAAGCTTACATGTGTAAGCTTGTAAAGTATAAGGGTGCCACATCAAGTGATGTGGTGTCCCTAGCTTGGCCGTCCCTTTTAGTGGGGTGGGATAAACTTGTTTTGTCCCATCCCGCTAATTTACGGATATTTCTCGTTTCTAGTTTCCTCGATTTGCGTGCCCTCGGGTCGTTTTACAAAAAACGTTTTTATAAATTATAAATCAACGGCACAAAACGAATCTTATAAAAATTGTCTCATCAAAAACGGAGTTCAAAAACGTAAATACGTAATCCTAAGGTTTCTGGTTTAGTCGTAAAGGACACTAAATTATGCACGTAAGCCCAAATTTAAATCCGTAAATTGTGAGTTCATCAACCAACACAAAAATAAGTTTCAAAATAATATATGAGAAAATAATTCACTACCTGAAAATGTTAGATTGTCACATATGGGATTGAATGTACACATACCTAGAGCGATTTGTGTAAGCAATAATACAAACCCTTCGAGAAGAATTCGTCTTTGTTAGACATCTTGTTCTAATTATTGTTCTATTCGGCTATGATAAATCCTATGAATGACGATTACTCTAGGTAAAACGGTTTCGACTGTTTGAGTCTAACGATCTTGGATTCAACACCATCTGTAGACTATCCTGAGTATTTATCATGTCATTTAAGGCTTAATCGTTTACATTATTTAACCATGTGATTAATGGTAATGGAATCTATATTGACTCTTCAAAGATTAGAGCCATTAAGGCTTTGGGTTATACCAAAAAGAAAGTGCAAAAATATTTTGACAAATATTTATCAAAGGATTTTTAAGGAATCATTCCCTTATACCCAGATCATTTAACTAAACCCCCTTAGGAGTATATGTTTGTATATACCTCAAGACAACCTAAGAGGGATTGAGGAAACCATTTAAACCATGACTTAGAATTTGGAAAGACAATTTTTGCCCTTCAACTAAGAAAATTTTTGACCAAAAGTATAAACAAAGATTTTTCTAACATTTACAAATCTTATTAATTAATCTCGATAAATCAACAAAAATCGTGTTAATTAAATTCAAACTTATTTTGAACATTTTTCTATAATTGGACGAACTGAGAAATTTAAAAATGTTTACGTTTACGATCATAAAAATTAAATATTTATTATTTAACTGCTTGTAATATTTATCGACGCTTTGAACGTAGGATTGCGCAAAACCGATAAAAATAATAGTTGAGACGAAACTAAAACTTAGAAAATATGAAAAAATAATTTTTGAATGAATACGGTCATAATATTTATTTCATCAGGGAAGGTGAATGTAGTTGCTGACGCATTATGTAGAAAGAATAGAGAACCAATTAGGATGTGTTCCTTAGTAATGACCGTGAAGAATAATTTGCCCAAGCAATTTAGAAACAGCCGATGCTTGTAAAAAGGACAATATGAATGATGAATCGCGGCTAATGAGAACCATTAGAAATGAGAGTCGATGGCGTTAAATTTTTAAAAGGCCGCTAGTGTTTGCCTAAATATGGAGGATTTCGAGATTTAGTCATATTGGAATCTCATAAGTTTAAGTATTATATTCATGCCATTTTTGATAAATGTATCTTTATCTAAAGAACTTGTACTGAAGGACAATTATGAAGGCAGACATCGCCTCATACATTAGTAAATATCTAACTTTTACGAAGGTCGAGGCTGAGCACCAAAATCCATAAGGATTGCTTCTACAGCTTATTAATCCTGTTTGGAAGTGGGATAGAATCACCATGGATTTTATCACAAATCTTCCAAGGTCATCATCTGGATTTCATTTGATTTGGGTCATCGTAGACAGACTGACCAAATCTGTTCATATCATTCCGGTTAATGATAAGTTCTCGATGGAGAAGTTGTCTTATTTGTATTTAAAGGAATTGGGTAATCATGGTGTGCTTGTATAGATCATATCTATCAAGATCCTCGCTTAGCATAGAATTCCTGGAGATTCCTTCAAAATCATTAGGAACAAACCTTGATGAGAGTACTGTTTACCACCCCAATCGAAGGGACGAGGTAAAGTAACGATACAAACACTAGAAGTCTTCTTTTATAATTAAACAATTGACCTTTGGTAATGAACATGATAATCGCTTTCCTTTGGAGAAATTATCATTGATAATTATCGTATTAGGATTGAGATCGAGTCCTGTGAGGATCTATATAAGAGAATCTATAGGCAGGAGTTGGGATGGAGATACCCGACCCGTGAGACCTGAAATGATTGTGGAAATTAGGATCTGATTACTGACTTCCAGTAGTGGGTAGGAGGTTATGTGAATATGAAATGTAGATCTTGAAGTGCAGGATGGGTAGCAAAGCTATGCCAAGAATTTATCATCATGGAAAGATGAATGTATGATCTGAAAGATCGTGGAAATATAAGTCCCGTTGTATGGGACCATTGAGATAATGTAAAGATTTGGTCTGAGTGGCATATAAGCTAGATCTACCCTAGGACTTCAAGGGCTGCATGAATTATGTTTCGTATAACGAACTTGTAAAATGTTTATCAAGTGAAAATCTGATTGTTTCTTAATGAAGTTTAGATCGGCAAAAATTTGCATTTCCTCTAAAACCCGTGGACATCATGGAGATAGAAAGTGAGTCAACTTAAGCACGATCGTATTCCCATTGTTATGTTGATGAAACTCGCATATTGTAATGAATTACACCTGAGAGAAAAGACTGAATGTGGAAGAAGTACCCACGTGTCTCTAACTCTATAAGAAGCGAGTAGTAAGATAAATTGATCTTTGTGGACAAAGATCCTCTTTAGTGGTAACTGCTGTGACAATCCGTCAATTTGAGGTCGTTATTTTATTCTCGAGTATTATTTTAAAATCATTATTTTATTATTAATTTATGAACTCACTCACTTTTGGGAAGAAATAAGGGTTTACGTCTTAAACTAGCATCGACTACGTCAAACCGGAGAACTTTACGTTACGTGCTTACGTTTACATACACCGTTTTGTGACAGTCCGACATTTCAGGAAATAAATTTATTCTCGAATATTATTTTGGAATTTTAATTTGTGTTGGTTCATAAACTCACAAATTTACGAGAAGAGATTAGGACTTACGTGCATAATTTAGCGTCTTTTACGATTAAACCGGAAACCCTAGGTTTACGTATTTACGCTTTTATGCTCCGTTTCTTATGAGACAATTTTTATTAGATTCGTTTTGTGCCGTTGATTCAGAATTTATAAAAACGTTTTTCGTAAATCGACCCGAGGGCACGTAAATCGAGGAAACTAGAATCGAGGAGTACCCGTAAAATAATAGAGGTGATACAAGTTTACACTTGCCACACCCCCATACATGTGGCGGCAAGACTAGTAGCCACACCACCCTTTGGTGGTAAGCTAACACAAGCTTAAAGGACACATGTCCTTACACTTTACAAAACCACAAAACTAGCTAACTATACCATTTCCTCTCATTTCTAACATGCAAAACCACTCAAACTCTCTCTCTTGGCTCTCTTTTGGCCATCCCTCATTCATTACCACAACACCACCATTGATCAAAAATCTTTACCACAAATCATATGTATAACTTGCATATGATGATAACCCATTGAAGGCATGATGATTTGAGGTGATCTTAACAACTAAAAAGGAGTTTACATGGAGTTTAATGGCTGATTTCCATGAAGGTGTTCATACATTTGAAGAACTCAAAAGTTCATTTGCCAAGATTAAAGATTTGGTGACAAGAACCAAGCCTTGTTCATCCAAAATCTCAACCTTTTCATCACTTTGGTGGTATAGAGATTGTTTCTTCCAATCATCTTGTTATTTTGTAAAAGTAATCATGTATTTTCTTCATAAATGTATTTCTATATGATGATGAATGATGATCAAAATATTATCTGGGGATTTTGTGTTAATAGATTTGGTTAAAAAGATCAAAATCAACAAGTAAAGATGATAAGATCTTGATTAGATTCATAGGCTGTATAAAACAGTAAGTAACCATATGATCACTTGGTAAAATGGCTTGGATTATTAAATATACATTTAGATATATGATTTTTACATATGTGATGAGTTGGCCACTCAATGCAATCATTAAAATGAGCAAGATATGATCAAAATACTATTGAGGTACAAATCTGTATAGTCTGTTTTGGACGGATTATTAGGAATACTTAGAGGATGATTGAGCAGTAGCTGAGGAGTTATTTGTATCACATACCATGTAGTTTGTGCTGCTCAAATTTGAGCTTCTATCTCCTTGTAGAACTCAAGATATGGCAAACATGGTGGAATGGACTTTGATAATCAGATTTGTAAATAAAACTATATAATATAAAATGAGCACTCAAGTAATATTATTATAAAATAAATATATAAAACCCACTAACTAATAATAATATTTACAAAATAAGTTGTATAGTATGATAAATAAGTATGGCATTTTTATAAAAGCAAAGACTCAAATGTTTTCTAAAATTATAAAACTATATATAAGTTTTACGTCTTTTCGGCTAAAACCGAAAGACTAACGTTTTCGCCAAATAAAACTTAGACGGTCGGACATGTCTAATGTAACATTTTTATAACTCATATACTGATGTGTAAACACATTTGACAAGTAAAAACATATAAACCCGAGCTTTATAACTTATGGACCATAATGGGTCAAAGTAACTTATTGGACTATTAACCCAACTAGTTTGGCTTAACAGTAATAGACTTACTCATGGGCTTAACCCACTTGGGCCTAACATATGAGTATAGGCCTCGTATTAACAGTATAAATAGGCTAATATAATGAATTGAAATTTTAATGGGCTTATTGGGCCTTAATATGTAATTAAGTTAAAACTAGTGTAACTAGTCTAAAATTTACTAACACATAACAACTTTAATGTTGAATGAAGAGATAAAATCCTACTTGATCATCATAATACTTACAATATCATCATATATATATGCATAGCCATTATTTTCATAAATTCATTTGACGAAAGTCTAAGACCGAGTATTATTTGTCTAGGTTTCCGTGATTGAAGTACGCACCATCGCCGATAACCCGCATTTCCTAATCAACGTGAGTTCATAGCCTCACACTCTTATAAATGTTTTATGAAATGTTTTATAAACCCGCGAGGGAGATAACATGCTAGTTTTAATAAAAATAGGACACTAGTTGTCTCGATTTTTTGCTTATTGATATGGACCCGAATGATTATATGACCCGATGAATGATTATATGACCCGATGAATGAGATGAAATGGATTATTATTAGTTATGTTATGTCATTAAAAGTCCCATTAGCATGAATTATGAACTACCGGGATTTGGTAGACGCTTATTCATATAACAGTACTACTTGGGGAAGATCACCCTAGTTCTTGCCTTGACAGTTGATCCCCGTAGTGCCACATTGATTGGTAAGCGAATTTATGTATGAAAAGATTTATATAAGCATGATTATTGTGACGACAAGCTGTTTTAGATGGGAAAAGGAAATTACGGGTTAGCTACCCGTTATATGTTATAGAAACGTAACAATGTCATGCGGCTTATAATAATCCAATAACGAAAATACTGATATACGACTTGCATTATAATATATTGCCTGACTAGCAATACGGGGTCTTATTAATGATATTATGTTCGTGTTTTGGTTTTACATAACCATATTCTTATAACGGTTTTTTATTTAACTCTATACAACGTTATAAAACGTATTGTATGATGTTTTTGCGACAATGGTTCATATAATGGTTTTGAAGGCAAAAGCCTATATTATGATTTACGACAAAGATTTGTATAAAATGTCTTTGGCCTATTTTATAGCATACAACAAAGATTTGTACAAAAATGATTTTTATTAAACTCTATGAATTCACTCGGCGTTTTTGCTGACTTTTTAACATGTTTTATCTCAGGTACTTGAAAGTAATTCTCGGGAAGACGACAAGGATTTATGGCCCGCATTCAAATAAAATTTCCATTCAAATGTTTTGTAATTTTGTATGATATATTATCACCTGAGGACCTTTGTAAAATTTGATATTCATGAATGGAAAATGTTTTATTATTAAACGACGCGATTTTTAAGCGTTGTCTATGATTTGAGTAATGTGTTATCCGGTAACACCAACGACTCTTCCGCTGAACTAAAGTATGAATATTTAGGGTGTTACAAAACATGTAACCTAGGATGCACCCACACGCCCCACATGATAACATAATAATATGGCCAAAAGCTGAAAGGGACGCCACGAGCTATCACTCTAACGTGGTGAAGTCATAACACTGGTGTCTCTAGTGTTATGGTTACAGTACCTCCATAACTAGGTGAAACTAGTCATGCATGTATATGGCTTAGGCATTTAATTAAACATAAGCAAATCAAAACATATAAAACATATACTGGGAAAACAGTTGGCTGCATACGGGGAATCCTAATAAGGAAAGAATGTCCATACTGAAAGGACGGAGAATCCGTACCTTGTGTCTAGTGAACGAAGAAGATGAACGGAAGAGAGTCCTACTTCGATCTCACTACATACATAATATACGTGTATAAGTATTCTGATTACTGGGTACGTAACTGGTTTTATATCATGTCTTAGCTTGTTTTATATGTTCATGTCATGTTTTACTGATTTTAACATTATGTTGTGTTTATCATGTATTGTGTCTATTCTGATTAAGTATTACTTGTATTTCTTGTATTATTATACTTGTTGTGTAATAAGAAGTAACTTTCTAAAAATAGCAGGTTTCCTAAAATAGAAAGTTTCCACAAATAGAAAGTTTCCACAAATAGAAAGTTTCCAAAAATTGAAAGTTCCAAAAATAAAAAGTTTCTAAAAATAGAATAGCTGCCTAAAAAAATAAGTTTCTAGAAATAGAAAGTTTCCATAAATAGATTAGCTGCTTAAAATAGATAAGTTTTTAAAAATAGAAAATTTCCATAATTAGAAATAAGCTGGATTATTAAGCTAATAATATAAGCTTAAATTTTATTGATTAATATTCTAAGTCATGTGATTAATAGTATAGTTAATTAATTAATGCATGTAAATTAAATAAACTATATATTATAAGATTTAATCAAATATAGCATGATTTAATTAAATTAAAGTGTATATAATACTTAGGTTAAACATGTATTAATATTTATTATTAATATAACCTAAGTCATGGAAATTAATTAATTACATGTAATGTTTTAATAATTAATTAATTACTTTGTCTAAATTAACTAATAAAATATTTAGGTTAAAACACGTATTAATATTAATAATATTATAACCTAAGTCATGTCTTAATTAAATTAATTATATAACATGTTAAATTAATTTAATTAATCTTGTAAATAATTAAACTTGTAAAAAAATTAATTAACTTGTAAAATTAAGTCGTGAACCAAACTCGTGTTTTAAATCTAGACATGTCATGAACCAGAACAAACAACCAACCCCTTAATGGTGGCGAACCGTCTTGACCGGTTGCCACCGTTTATGTCAAACCGCCACCGGCCTAAGCTGGTGGTGCTTGTTGTTTTCAGCCGAGACCCCCAAAACCACCACAAGGCCACCCCGACATGCGTTGGGGTCCCTTGATCCTTGCGGCCGAGACACCAAACCACACCGAGACCTTGAGGTCTCGGTTGGTGGTGATCATAAACTCACCGAGAGCTTCGGCTCTCGGTTTCCACGCGTCGACCGAACCAAAACACCCCTAAACCACCATGTTTTATTACCCCGTTATTTAAGTAACATGTTTGATTAATAGTTTTTAATAAACACATGATTTGTAAAACCCCAAAAATTTGGTCTTTTAACACGTCACCGGCTTCCTCATTATTATCGTTCATCATATAATATTTTTACAGACAACCTTTACAATATACCATCACAAGACTTATTTTGTACAAAAATCATGATTTTATTATATAAAAATAGTGAAGTATTTTAACTTCATTTTATATACACACATT